>JAVJGJ010000032.1:24520413-24546654 GCA_035590215.1 Microhierax caerulescens | reverse complement strand
TGATGAAAGCCAGGCTGTACTGTCCTTTGCATGGACTTCCTGGCAGCGGGTTTCAAGAGCACTTCAGCAGCGGAGGATAGTATTGTATCCCACTTTGCAGAAGATGAAAGCAAGGTGCAGAAAATCAAATTATTTTTCCCAAGGTCATCTATTAAGGGAGGGGCAAAGATAAACTTCATTATGACTCCCAAGAAGGAGCATGATGATACGTTTCTTAAAAGTCACAGTATTGGCTTTTCTTGTGTAAAATTCAGTCATGAAGACATTCTTGGTAGGTTGTGTCAAACGTTTTTCTTTTTTTAACAGCAGAATGTAACCATTGCTTAATCCTCTCTGTTCTTTATAAATAAATTGTTTAAACCGCAAATGTAGAGTAGGTACGGGGGGGGGGTCCCTGTAGGTTTTGATCATTGGCGAGGGTATGGGATGTACTGCATGTTTCACTTGCTGTATATCATTGAAAATACAGAGGACTTCACAGTAGAAGTGTATGTTTTAGGTTTGCACACGTTTGTGAGAATATTAATACTGTGTTGTGGGAATAGTGCTGAGTTCCCTGTTATCATGCAAGCAATTGCTAACTGTAGACCTCTGACTTTGTAATTTGTTCTTTATGGACTAGCCTGCAGCCAATAAGCAAAATCAATAGTCTTTGCTGAAAAGTAAGCAAGTGCCAGTGTGTTATGTGACAGGTGAAGATACATGTGCTTACCAGGGGTCAGGGGGCCACATCAAATTTCTCTCTGACTTCTTTTCAAAAAGCTAAATCCATTTAGGGAGCATTCGTCATTGGAAAATGTTGCAGTAGGGAATTAGACAGGCTCCTGCTCTTCTTTTCTCATTTAACGATGTTTGTTTTCAACAGTCTGTTCAATAATGTCACTGAGAAGAAATTATGTGAGAAGAATAAAGTGCTTATAGTCTATTTATTTATTCATTCATTTCTGTGGAATAACACTAGCTGTTGTATTCTCATGTTTATTAATGCTATTGTGGCAGTCCAAATATTTGTTTGTTCTCCTTTTTCTTTGGAAAAAAAGGTGGGACAGATTACTTGCTATTTAAGCCTAAGGTGAAGGTTACACAGCCCCTAACAATCTTACATATTCTATAATCTGTTGTTTCATATACTGGAGTACAGCATCTAAATATATGCCGGAATTCAGTACTGCATAGTTTGAGAAGTCTCTTGTTTTCCAAGGGGAATGATCGCGATCGAGGCCATTCAGAAGTCTGCTAGAAAATATAACACCAGCAGCTGAGGTGGATGCTGCTGGCCTGTGATAAGATGGACTGTTCGTGATTTGCTGGTTTGGTTTGCTACTGGTGCAATTCCCTCTTTTTGCATCAAATACTGAAAATATTTCAGTGTTCTAACTTCTAGGGAAATTGTGCTTCAAACCAGCCCTCGTGTCTCAACTTATCAGACTCTAAGGAAAGGCAGAAAGGGAAAGGGAAAAATCCCACAGAAGAGGTTTTTCTGAAATTCTGAAGTGGCTTAGGCTCATCAGCTACTAAAGAAAAGGACTTTGGTATTTAGAAGTTAAAGTTATATTGGCTTTTAATGTTTAAGTGCCTACCTTATGTTCTTTTGAAAACTTTAGATTCAGCCTAATAGCAAAAATGATAGAAGGCTTAATGCCATTGTTTGCTTCTTATTGAATGTAGTTGCTCCATTTAATAGCCTGGACTGCTGCCATCATACTATCATATACACATGTACACTCCTAGTCAGGAAAAACAAACAGTTACCACACAGGTTCAATCAGATTAAAGGTTCCCTGTGTGAGAGCTGAATACCAAAAACCAGATTGGTGTGTTAGATTTCTCTTGTGTCCTGTTTGATTTTAACATGCATAATAAATGTCTCTTAATTTTTCTACCCAGCTTGCTCTATAGCTGTT
Source organism: Microhierax caerulescens (assembly GCA_035590215.1). Classification (NCBI taxonomy): domain Eukaryota; kingdom Metazoa; phylum Chordata; class Aves; order Falconiformes; family Falconidae; genus Microhierax; species Microhierax caerulescens. The sequence goes on along the minus strand of JAVJGJ010000032.1, from coordinate 24,544,750 downwards.
TTTCGCTGCTGACTGCTCAAATCATTACCACAGTACTTTGTGTCCATTGAGCGCCGTGTTTGATGGTGCTGAGTGCTCAGTGCTTCCAGAAAGCTGGAGAGCCCTTCAACCTGGGTGCTGCCATGCTTCTTACGCTCAGCTTCAGAATTCACAGGCTGCTTTTGACACCATGTAGTTAATGTCCAAGTTCAGGGTGTTCAATAAGACAAGAAATTTTGGCCACCAACAGTAAGAAATGAAGAAAGCTAATTTGTCATCGTCTTCAAACAAGATGCTGCTTTCTTAGCCTTTAGCTACAAACATTTAAATAACCCGTTCTGGACAGAAAACCTGTGGGCTCTGCAAACTTCTATACCACAGAATTCAGTTCCTGTGGGATCATCTATCTCTTCCTACAATATTTTAGTGTGTTGAGAAATAGTTTCCTCCTGACACAAATTCCCAGGCAAGTGCCTGAAGTTCTGATAGACGGCTGGGGAGTAAAAGTAAGGGGCAGGGTCTGGATCTTGCAGCTGCTTAACTCGCAGGGAGTGGGTCTGTAAGCAGCCTACAAACAAATCAAGAGTTTGCCTTTCTATCTAAGTGGTTGTAAAAATGATCTTACAATGATATTTTGTAGTTTGAGAAATTAAAAGATAAAAACCCCAACCTCCTTCAACCTTCTTTCTCCTCTTCCCTTCGTGGAGTAACACAGTTTCTGTTCTGCAGTGACAAGATGAGATAAAACTAAAGTGACTTGAGAGATCCCCTGAGCTCTGAGCTGCAGAGGGTTGAGGTTAAGCTTGAGGTTTGCCTGCTCAGCTCCTTTTTTTATTTATTTATTTATTTTTATTGGGTCTTAAACCTTTCCCACACTAAATAAACACCCCTTTATAGGCTTTTTCTTCACAAATGGCAAGTTTTGTAACCTTATATTAAAAATGCTTGTTGCTGATTCAGACAAAACGCTGCTTCGTTGCTACCAGCCCTTCTGTCCCCAAGGGCCTCCAAAGAACAGTGCCCTGCTCCCTGGCTCAGCCTACCTTGAAGCTTCAGGTCTAATCTAGTTTCAACCTCATCTCCTGGATCTAGTTTTGGTCACTTGGTTATATCTATTGGTCTGATGTGATGTGCATCACCCAAGTGCTAAGCACGTAACCGGCTGCTGTGCCTACACAGCCAAATGATTGCGTGGTTACAATACGATGGGCTGTGTACACGCCGTCTTTCATTTAGCCAGTACAGGTAACAGCAGAAATGCAGCGGGCACAGGTCCTTCGTGGGCTGGCAACTGCAGCACTGTGCCAGGGCCCCAGAGGGCTTGTACGGTTCATGCTCAGGTCTGTGCTGCTTCACAGCTACCATTACTGCTTCGCCACCATGCCATCACTTGGCTGGGTCAACATAGCATTTTGAATTAAGCAGAAAAAAAGTCTACTTTAACCAGAAGTCTCTTTCTTTTAACTCTCCCAGCACCCTATCATTTATTATCTTGTCTTTTTCTTGCTTTCATACTTGTAAGTATCTCATCAAAAGAAATTATCGACGAAATTACTCTGGTGCTTGTCTCTTCCTATTTCATCACCAACACACAACATATACTATTTACAATAACAACTCCTATCGCTGTTGTGATGGCAGTGCTACACATTTGGTGTGACAGATGCAAAGGGAGAGCAGGGGAAGAGGCAAGCAGCTCGTGTTCTAATAGATAAGAAAAGTTTGAACATGCATCCTTCTTGGCAGTGGTCTCAAACTCTGTTCTGTTGAGATTTTAATTTTGAGGGCTATCCAGATCATGTCATTTAATTTTATTTTTTTTTCCTACCCAACTCATCAGCTGCAAGATGTTCTTTTTTCAGTCTCTTCATTCTGGACACATTAAAATCAAATTCTTCCTTAGAGAAATACTTCATTACAATTTTCTTATCCTTTCTTTCGCAGTGTGTCACTATGCGAAGCATCATATTTTTATTGGGGAGGGTAGGTTGTATATGCTGGCAACATCAACTACAGGAAATGTATCTTACTCTCAATTTAAGCCTTGCTTTGGAAGGGAATCAAGTGAACCCATCTAGAAATCAACAGTGTCTGTTTGAGCACAAATCATGTTCCATACACTTACCTGTTGCTGTCCTTATCTTACATTTGCCTGTTTGTTTTCCTTTAAGCCACCTTAAAGTGTAATTGATATTCTTCTGTCTTTGTTAACGGGACTACAGTTGCACCATATGTTTATGCCACATTTTACTTTTCACCATATCTCTCCTTTTCAAAACAAACAGTAAGAATTACTTGCTTTATGCATATGTTCTTGTAGTGCATGGGATTGTGCTGCTGAGAAGAAAATATTATTAATTCCTATATAAAGTCTAGAGAAGAAAAGAGGCAAATTCTACAATAGTTTACAGAACCAATTCTTACCCTAATCATTCAGAAATATTTTAGTGTAGAATCAGTGACTTGGAATATTTCTGTGATTAGTGCTTATCCACAACATAAAATTATTCCTTCTGACCTTAGTGGATTTTTGGAAAAAGTTCTTGGAGTGGCAGAATGGAAACTAGAATGAGATCCATGATCAATAAAATTTCGAAAGATCATGTGTAATCATTTCTTAACCATTTTGTTAAAGTTTTCTTATTTGGCAATCCTAAGTAGAACAAATTTATTCAATTAATTTTGCGTTTTCGGTTTCCAATAGTGCGTAATAGTCCAATGATTCATTGTTTGAAATTCCTCCTAGAGCAAGTTCTCCAGATAATACTTTTATTCATATACAGAACAACATTTTTAATCCCATGAACATATTTTTGCCAAAGTAGGCCTTTGGTCTGCAGTTTTTCACAGGCAGTTCATTACAAATGCTTAATACCCAAAACTTCTTTGTAATGGGAGATGTAAGTCACATGATAATTAATATTTAATTGGTAACCATAAATATTGCTACTAACATAACTATTCTAACTGACCCTTAAGACTACCAAGGCTAAGTGTAATAACTTCTGTATGTATACACCGGTAAAGCTTCCTTTACAACTTAAAGGTTGCTGTTTTGCAATGCTTTCTACCAGAAAATGAATTTGTAAAAATATTTATGGAAAAGGGAGCTCTACACAATTAGAACACAATTCAAGTGAACTGACTTCAGAAAAAAATAATTCACGTATTAGGTTGTCTTTACATAAATAACTTTACAGAGAAGATGAGATTTAGCTGTCAATTGGCTCAAAATTCCTTTAAAATGGATTATAATTCTTCAAGTAGATTTCCAATATGAAAAAGAATGAAACAGCTAATAGTGAAGAAGGTTCTCTGAATAAGAAGTGTTATGCCTGACCAGCTCTCTGGAGAAGTTTTACTGCTCTCTGCAGAGCAGTAATGTTCACTTTATTTTGTATCTCTAAATAGGCTGAAAAAAAGGTATCAATGTTACTTAGCTGCGATGCAAATAAATATTCATAACAATGGCACATGCATAGCTAATTGAACAGTTTTTGTTAATATTACACTAGATATTCATGGACATGTGCCTTTTTCTATAATGAAAATACTGCCTAAGGCTAGCTTTGTTTTTCTTGTCAAGAACAATTTATGTGCTTTCATTTAAATGAATATAAACTTCTATTCTCATGACAAAATAATTCACCATTAATTTAGGTAAAGAATTTCTTTATTCCCTTTGTGGTGCATTTTATTGAAAAAGAAAAACCTAAATGTATCTCAAAAATTTTCTCTATGCATTCTGTCTAATTTCTGCATTAACTGGCATGAATATGTAGAGACTTCAGTGATTGCTTGTTAAGTAAATATAGGATAAAAGCATGTGAGATTTTATTTAAAATTAATCTGAAAAGGATTTTCTTGAAATAAATGATTCCTTCACAGATGTTTTAATTTACCATTTTACACGTACAATTTAGGAGTATATACATTAAATACACTGCCCTTCCCTTTATTTCCTTTTTTATTTTGATTCTTGCTTTACTCTTTGTAGCTGAGATTCTGGTCATCAAGCATGTTTTGAAAGGTGAAGAGGGCTAGAGTTAAGGTAAAGGCAGACCTCACCAGTGTAACTAAAAAAACCATAATGTGGATGGAGATACTAGCTTCTGAGAAAGGGATCGAGGATTTTTCCTCCCCTTTATCAGCTAGCAAAGTACATATATCCCCTCTTTCAGGGAACTCTTATTTTCTTATCTTATTAACTGTTTACACATTCTTCTCATTTAAATTTCAGTGATGTTACTTAAAGGTAACAAATGGTGCTAAGCACTGATTTAACTAATGAATTAATTCAGTTCAGATGGCAAATTAAGGCTGTCTGGTAAATAGAATATAACTCTTTCTATTAGAAGATTGAACCTCAGGCTACTCTGCTGCCTGTAACACCTAGGTTATTGGCTACATTATGATTCTTTCACAAAGTGCCTAAATTGCAATTCTTGGCAATGCTCTTTTAATCAAGTGCTGATACCCACTGTGCAGTTCAAGCACCTAAAGCGGGAAAAGGGAAATGTAAACATTAACTGTTACTGGAGATGATGGATCCAAGGCTACATATGTAGTAAGGAAGTTCTAGGATTATTTTAAAATTATTCTTCAGTACTATAAATTAGTACAACAAAAAAAATAATCACTTATTTGTCTTTCAGGAGCAATAAGTTCCATATTGTGATTTTTCAGGTAATTATAATGCAAGGTGTTATATGTTCTCAGAATGCAGACCTGCAGTGACCCTTTGGTATGTTCTCTTTTGGGCTTGGGAGCCTTTTTCTAACCATGAGAGATTAGTTAATGGTGAAAGCTGTTCAATCACAGCCATCTCATTCTGAGTGACCGAGGTGACATTTTCTTTGCGGTGCATAGCCTTACCTCGTGCTGGATTTGAGATGGTGTCTCAGAGTAAACAAGCTACCTTCGTTCTTCTGCTACTAGCATCATTTAGACCCTTCAGACAGTAATTAAGTTGGAAAGCTGGAGAGGGAGAGGTTTTCCCAGTAGGAAGAGGCAATCTAATGTGATTGGTGTGGCCCATGGCTTGTGTTGCCTTTAAGTTCAGAGAAGCTATTTTAGGTTAAACATACACTGCATCCTGACAATCTGCACAGTCCACAAGCATCTGAGTGTACAGAATATAAGTAGGATACTCAGTTTAAGAGAAAGAAAATTATAAGACCAAATGGGGTATGTTTTGGGATGCTAGATCTTTAGAAAAGCTCTCTGATCTCTAGAAAAAAGAAAAACCTAACTTGCTTGTAGCCTGTTATTTGTCTTACAAAAACAAAACAACAACAAACTGGATGGAAGGCAACATGAAAAACTCCTTGAACAGGACAGTAAGAAAATCAGAAGATTGTTATCAAATTAATTTAAGAAAAGGACATTTCATTTTTTTACTTAGGACTTCGCTTTGTTAACTAATTTTTTTAACCATATGACCATGATTGGCAGGAATATTTTTTTCTGTAGAAGGATTACTGTAAATAGAAAGAGTGGGATTTTAAATAATTCTTTAAGACCATTATCCACCCATACAGGAGTAGTATAGTTTGAAAAAACAGATTTAAAATGTTGTAAGGTTTGGGTTTCTTTTTTTTTATTTTATTCACCTTGTTTCTATTTTTGTAAGTGAACAAGTGCAGCAGAACTTCCCAAGTAGCTTCAAAAATTAGAAGTTTCTCTGAATGCTGCTAGTTTGCAAAGTGGGGGAAGGGGGAGGAATCAAATATGAGTTACAGTGAATCGTGATTGACCCATTTTCACATTTCTGTTCCTTTCCTGTTCTTTTTCATATGCTGCTTTGACAATGTCTCTAATCCTGAGAATGAGATTCCTTCCAGATTGTGCTTTGAAAATCTCCAGGAATGGAGAATACTTTGTAAACAATGCTAGGTACTGATAAGAAGCAATAACTGTAAAATCCTTAATTGTGTCAGACTTCATGGCATTGCTCTGCTCTACATACGCTGAGAGAGGTAAACCTGTGAGTATTTCACGTTTGCGTTACTGCATTCTTCAACTAGTGAAGGGATATTAGCAAAATGCAGATGTATGCTTCTTCCAAATCGATGGTCATATTTCACAATCCAAGTTGCTCAAACTGTCCAAACTATGTAAAACAGCGAAGATTTTTACCATATATAGTGCATAAAAACATGTTCACATAGTTTAATGTAAAATAAAGGGCTTATTAAGTCCTTGTTAAGATGTTGCTACATCCTACTGCCTGTCCAAACTGCGCCTGTAAAAGCTATTTAAAAACTGCTTCAGAGAGACACGGTATATTTGGCAGAGAAGCCTTTCTACCGTCAGCAAGCAGAAAGGTATTTTTGTGTAACGTATCAGGAAAACACTTTGCATACAGCAAATGCAGGGAAGTCTCCTATTAGTCATTGTATGGGATAAAAAGCCGAACCAATGTGCGCTGCTGCATCCTTTCCTAAAAAAGTGTTGTCGTCAGTTGTTAACCTTGCATATAGTTGAGAACTGAATTTGATTCTTCCTGTAGCTACTCTTTTTCTCACAGCCAAGCGCACTGGGAAGAAGCAGATCTGCAAATGAATTATGTTCTTTTCATTACAATGCACTGGATGGTTTGGGTTTTATTCGTTGCATGGTTCCATGCAGTAATAAAACCTGTAGATCCCCTGACACTCCTGTCAGTGGGCATGCCAGATTTGAAGTAGGAATCTTATAAAGATGTATACTTGTTGTGATTTAATATTCATATGTTTTACTATTGGGGGGGTTAATTCCTTAAAAGGGAAAGCAATATTGATAGAGACCATGTCTGGAAAGCCATACCTATTTTCTTCTGATGTTGCCTTCATAAGTAGCCTTAGGTCACACCTCATCTTTTCACAGATCTGCTTTCCCATCTGATAAATAGGAACAAGGAGGCCAGTCTCCTTTAGCTATGTGCCCAGAGACGTGCCAATGGGAATGTTACATATTTTTCCTTCAGTTAACCTAGCAAAGCAAAAAGTATTAGACAACATAATTCAAATTTTTTTCTATTCTGCAAGGCTGCCAATAGTCATGGCAAGTGACAAACAGGAGACTAGTTCTGTGACTTTCCTGTTTCTGTGAAACTCCTGACCCACTTGTTTGGAGAGAGGTGTTTTATGGACATCTGTTCGTCATGGCCTTCCTGGTCCTTAACAAAAGGAAAACATTTCTTTCTATCTTAGGAAAAATAGTGAAAACTCCAGTGTTTTGCTTGTTTATTGAATCCCACTGCCAAAAGATTAACAGCTGAAGTCCAATTCATCACCTCAGACTGCATTAAAAGTGCTATACCCTCACACCATTTAATGATGTCTTTTATGGTCACAATAAGATATTTATAATGAGAGACTTAAACTTTCATGTTTCTTAATTAAAGAGATTTTCTAAACTAGTTGTAACCTGCATTTGGCCTTATGATGCCTCCCAGAATAACAATGATCTACAAGTTAATATGTAAGGTCTCACGACTGATTGTTGCTCCTCTTCTTCCGCATATTAAGTAGTGTTCGTTAATTAATATTCAGCTTGCTTGCTTCTTGCACACAGGACATCATCTTTGCACTGGGTTCCCAGTAGACAAAAGAATAATTGTAGTTTAAATGAAAAGCTTGCGAGATCCCTTTGAGTGGGGTGTTAAGATTACAAACATGAAAAAGAGTTCAGGGGCTAAAGAAATCTAGGATTATTTTTTTTTTATTGCAACAAAAATGTGGCTCTTAACTGTTTTGGTTTGGAAAGTCAACTATCTATTATCTATATGAATACCTTAAATATATTCTCTAGGGGCTTACCTGTATAGAAACTGCAACCAACTGTTCTAAATCTACACTTTCAGGTATTTCAGTACATCTATGTTCCCACTATTTTTTATTTCCAGACTAACACTATATTTTTAGGACTGGTTTTGAAATAGATCTTTCTTATTTTATTATGTCACTTAGTTGATACGCGCTTATATATAAGATCTGATTTATCTGGTTTCCAGTTTGCACAGATGAGATCAGAGTTTCCAATTCGTATCTATTTCTTGATGAGCTGGAGAATAAAATGCTGCGCACAATCACTTTTGTGGCTTTCAACTAATCACTTTGCCCAGATAAACTATCAGATGGCAAAAGCAGTTTAGCTTGATAACTCTGCAGAAATTCCGAAAAACAAAAACACATTAGCTCATCCCAGTGCTAGCCCTTCTGGCAGTTAATATTGAGTTCAAGTGTGTCTTATTTTTGGAAACATTAATTAAAGAAAAGGACTGTAGAATCAATGTGATTAATTTCTGCAGAAATTTTATTATTAATCTGCTCAAATACTGAAAGCAAATGTTGTAAATAAATATGATTTTGTGTGTGAGAAACTAACTCAAAAAGCCCACACATCTAACCTGCATTCAAACATCCTTTAAACTACTAGAGAATTTACAACCACATCTCTACGCTGTAGTCTGACACTATTTGCAGTCTCTTATAAAAGCAAATAAAAATACATGCATTAAAAAATTTGCCCCACCAGAAACTTAAAGTTTGGGTGTCTGTGCATCACCTACAAAGCAGATCTGTTCTGCAGCTGTATGTTAGTTTCCTTACTTTTAAGGTAGCTTCATGTCATGGGACCAGGAATTTCTGTTTGTTTATTTGCTTGCCTTTTCTGTTTTATTCTTTTCTTCCCCACCCCCCACCCCCCCTTTTTTTTTTTTTTAACAATAAGTCTCCCTTTGGGACATGTCACTTGAAGCTTGTGTTTGTCATGCTCCTGGTGCAGGGAAAAAACACACACTAAATTCAATCTTTAAATTAAGCTGTAACCAAGCTTGTATATTCATTAGAGGAGAAAAATTCTCTTCTGAGAAGTTCAAATTGTTTATTGATTTTCATTTCTGTGTTCAAGTGAAGCTTGAGTAAGTCTGTCTCACTGCAGTCCCTCTGGGGAAACACTGCCAACAAGTGCATCACATTTCAACCCAAGTGAGCAGTTAGCAACAAAAATCTGAGAATTCCTTTAAAACTATATTAATAAATAGTTAGAGGGTGAGATTTCCAGTTCAATATGGCTGATTCTTTTGCAAAGAGAATAACAGGCTTGAATTGCAGGCTATAAATGACAATCCTTTTGAAAAGCCTTAAAGTAAAATCAGATGAGTAGAAAGTGCTATTAATGGCATGCTATGTGGGGAGCGGGAAGAGGGGGGAAATACAGAGAGGAGGGGGAAGCTGCTACATTTTTCTTAAAATTTTGCAATGTCATATTGACCCGATTCTTTCCAGCTGTAACCACCTTGTGAGTCTCTCAGCAAGAAGAAAAATACACACAGTAGTAGTTACCAACACTTAATATCTCACTTTTCAGTCTGTTTATTGAAACATGTTCTTCAGAAGAAACAAAAGCTTAGGAAAGTGTACAACTGGTACTGCTTAGGGGAACCTGGAGCCTGTCTTGGATGCAGACTGTGTGACCGAGTCAGTTCTCATGGTATAAGTGTCACTTGCAAACCATTTGAATATCACACTGACTAGTAAAAAAGTATGCTGATAAATTTGCTTTCAGTTTCTCAAGGTTAATTTCAATTAAGAAATCTAATTAAATTAATTTGAATTTATTACGCGTGTCGTCAGATTTTCACCAGGATGGGATTTTTTTACCCCTTTCCTTTCCAAGTTCCTATGTAGATAGGAAAAGCTTTTTTAAAATATAAAACAAGTTTGTACATTTTGGTCTTGTCACTGGTTAGGAACAGTTTGTGTCAGCAATGCGCAATAAGACAAGGAAAGATAATTCCAACTTATCTTTATAAAAAGATAAGCAAGCAAGCAGCATTTCATGCCAAACAGGGAAATGTATTCATTCAAATACATAGAGGATCCTCCTACTTTCTTTGACTAGTCATAGGGCAAAAGTGTGGATAAAATTTTTGAAAATATTCCTGGTCAAAATTACCAGGCATGTTCTTCGGTAATTCAGTAATTAACAGAGGATGTAAGAAATAAGATAAAAAGTGAGGGAAATAAGCATTATCTGGATATATATTACTCTGCCTTGTGTTTCGTGCAGGAGAGAAGGGCAATAACAACTGAAGTTCCTTTCTGAGTAGGGTTCGTAGGTATCGGTGAACATCTATTTCATCAGTCCTGCAGGCGGCTGATCAATGAAAGGCTGTAAAAGAAATATCCAGCTTTATCCTTTGATGTGTTCACAGTAACCTCAACTTCTTATAAAACTCTTTCTCTGATATTTTTGCATCTGATTCCGTTGGCTCTGCTGCAATGGGTTACCTCTGCTGTTGCTTTGCACAGCAAGCCTCAGCACATCCAGCTTTGGGCTCTACCGACTCCAGCTAGAGATGATACCCCTGTGGTTACACACTGCTTTTCTTCCCTCTCCCACCTCCCGTCACAGACTGCGTGTTACGTGGAGCCTGTGAAGCAATTCTTAGCCAATGGTACCATAACAAACAGGTTGGTGCAGAGGACATTATGAGATGGCATCTTAAAATATAGACTGTGTATTCAAACTTTCATAATTTCAAAGCATTCTATGCTTTTTTTTTTTTTCCCTCCAGAGATATTCACATTGCATGTAGAATTTGAGGGCTTGAAACATTCATTTCAAATGGCTGTTGATTAAATCATAATGGTAAAGTCATCTATCTCTGAAAGCTCTATTTCGGACAAGATTTATTTAAGAAAAATAAGATTCTAAAACTTGCTCTGAAGATTAATTGTTTTTTTTTAAGAAAGGAACTTTGAAAATGCCTGAGTGATGACTTTTAATTGCCTAATGATTTTAAATGCCAAGTGATGGCTTTTAATGCCATTTAATTTTTTTGTCCAAATTATTTAGGCAAGTTTGAAAATCCTCAACTCCCCCTTGTTAATGCATAGCACAGAAGAAAAAGCAGTTGAGCTGTTACTGCTGATAAACTGCTAAACACCCCCTTCCCACAGAGACAGAGGCACAGTTTCCAAGCTGAAGGAGATTCCCTCCTTCCTTTTATCCCGCTCTTCCTTCTACCCTAGCAGGGAGGCTGGCTGCACATTGGCTTCAGGTTCCATCGAACTCCAACAGGGTTATTTCTTCATCTGCTGTCTTTGTTTCTTACTGATGCTGTGTTTCATCATTCTCTTGCATTGCTCTTTTCATGGATTAAGATGAGGAAAAACCACACGGATGTCCCTGCTCTTGTATCTCTGGTATTACAGCTACTGCTGGCTGTGCTGGAGTTTCTCTCCATTCAGTCTTTGGAGCTGTTTTATTACATAACTACGTACATATATATATATGTGTGTGTGTGTGTGTATAAATGTTTTTTGGAACAGACTGTTGAAAATCTGTCTCCTACATCTTAACTCTTTGTCTGTTGGAATATTTGTTATCATGAAGAGTTGTGTATACACAAGAGATTAGCTGGGCTAATAGTTCGATGGCTATGGCTTTCAATCAGTTTAGCTAAGAGAATTCAGCTAGGTCTTGCATGTTTTGCATGTTCCATAAAATACTCTTTATGTAAATGTGGGTGCTTCTCAAGTAGCAAAGCTACAGCCAAAGGAGCTGAAAGGGAAAGAGGGATGTTTGAACCCTCCTGAGTTGTTTGGGAACTTTGAAACTTTTCCAGATAAAATGTTAGCCATAATGTTTATAGATCACCACAAACACTTCTGGCAGTGGTAGCATCTCACTTTCCAGTTCAAAACAAAAATCATTCTGCTGGAAAATTTCCAGAATAGTGTTACTTTGTCTCACAATGGCAGGCTGGTCAAATGAATTTGCAAATCCAAAAGTGAAGGAAAGACAGAAATGAAATGAGACTTTGAGCATGTCCTCTGCCTAGCAGACAAAATAGGAACTGTCACTGAGAAGCTGATGATTGTTAAATCTCATTGGGTTAACTTTCTTGGTTATGATTTATTGTGTTCTGTGTTTCTCTGCTCCTTTACATCAGTTGCCTGTCCTCTGATGATTCTTACTTAATTCTAGACATTTCATCTGTTGTAGGATCTCTGTTAATCTGCTGTAAATGTTGACTTCTACATTTTAAAGAATATGAACAAAGACTCTAATAACACTACTGCTTGTATGTATCTTTGATGTGGGTTTCAAAAGTCTGTGTACAATCGTGCAGTCTTACAAAGCAATAGTTCACCAAGCCTGAGATCTCCTAAAGACACAGAAATCGCCAAAGGTTTTAAGAGAATTATGAGCTGGAAAGAATGAACTGGCTTGTAATCTCCCTTCCTGCCTCCCATCTTCCTTAATTTTTTTCATGGAACAAAATGTTCAGTGGCATTTTGGGCTCTCCTGGCTTGCCTCATACCAGAATTAGTCTGCCAAGCTGACATATAGCTGAAGGAATGTTCAGAATTTCTTGAAATGGCAGGGTGCTTTAAATGGTGGATTGCCTGTTTAAAAGAGCTAATTCAATGTAGGAGGTAGTATGTCCTTCCACTTCTTGGAAGGGTTCATTCAACTACATTAGGTGCACATGTGGAGAGTGCCAAATTGCTTTTCCTTACATAAATGAAAACATTTTTAAAAGTTGCTTGTTTTTTTCTCCCCTGAGTCCCCCAGAGATGTGCTATCTCCATCCACTTTGAGCAATGGCGTAGGTCCCACCAGCACATCACGCTCTGAGGTGGAGCTTGGTGAAAGTGTTGCCTTTCTCACGGGTCTCTGTCTCCCATTCTTCCCTTAACAGCCATTTGCTGCCATTAACTGGACATTTCCAAACACCTCCAAAGTCCTACAGCATCTGGTCCATGGGCCAGATGCCATAAATGCTAATTTGTACTGGAGAGAGCCCCAAATCCAATTATTACTGCTTAAGGACAGATTTAGATATTTATTTTTTTTTCCCCTCCTTCAATGCCGTTTGTTCCTTATGCTATGCTTTTTGGCCATGTAGGACTAAACTGCTCTGAGTAACCTAGATCTGCAAAACACATCAAGCTTCACCCCATAGCACTTTGTTACATGTTATCTGTCAACTAGATGTATGACTAGCCAACCAAGATGTATGACATCTGGGGTTTCCTGTTGAATTGTTTGTTAAATATAATATCTAGATTCCTGTTGCTTCCTTTTGTTCTGGTTTTAGATGAGCAACAAATGAGTTTTGTTGATTTAGTGTAACTTAAGGTCTGCATTTTCATGTTGAAGGGAAACATTTGTGTGACTGTGTCTTCTGCAGGATAATGATCATTCAAAAGACTTTATTGAAAGGCAGAGGACAAAAGGGGGAAGAAGGATTCTGCTAAAAGGCTTTCTCTGTATTTCAGTAAATGTTTTCCAAATCCTCTGTTTCAAAGAACATCAGCTGACTTCTCTCTTTTATCAGCTACAACTCCTTTTTCAGTCCTTTCACATACATATGTTTATTTGTGGGGTTCTGGGGGGCGGGGGGGGGGGGGGAAGTAATTAAATAATTTCAGAATATTTACTTTCTTCTCCAAAACTTCTGTTCCTTTCAGTGTGTTGTCAGCTGTCTTAGGAAAGTCTCATGCTTATCTTTACTCATCCTTCTCATCAGCCTTGAATGTGTACATGATGGTGATACTATCAAAGCACAATTTTTCTTTGGTGCAAAGCCCTGCACAATTCCCCATCTGCTGTCTGGTGTGTGAGGGCTTACTTGTCATTAAAAAGATCTGATTTTTTTCAGAAATCAGTTTTTGTAAGAGTCTGCCAGCCAAAAATTAATTCTGTCACACACTGAAAGCTCTTGGGCCTAATACTTGCTGATTTCCATGAAGGTTCCCTGATTTACACCCTGAGAGGCGAGAGGAATCAGAATGCCAGTGTGTAATGTCTTTAATATTAGGGGAGATACCAGGGATCTTGTTCCATCAATCCAAATTCTGCCAGGTAACTGTCTCAGAAGGAACTTAAAAAAAAAAAAAAAAAAAAATGTTTCTTGGAATCAAAGTCATCTCAGATTAGAGGAAACAGGCAAGGACATAAATTTTAAGTTTCTGTTTCACAAGGAAGCTTGTTTAGTTTGCTTAGTATCAGAGGCTTCTAATTACTCTAGATATAAGTTTTTCACTCTTTCAATCAGTTCGTGCATTACTACTACTATAAGTACAAAAATCTGCCATATGTTTTTACAGTGAGCATGTTAATCTGAACACTGACCTTCACAGCACTGTCACTGGCTACGCTCAAAGCTGACTTTGTGGGAAGCGTTTTCATCAGTGGTGTCAAAAACCTTCAATAATTAAAGTTACTATCACATATGTACTTTTTTTTTCTTTTCTTGTAATAAAAGAAGTCTTCTCTAGAGCAAAGAGAAAAAATTAATTGATCTGACACTTGAGCTAAGAAAACATACTTAAAGGAATATCACTTAAAGGAAAAGGAAGTTTGGAGTCTCAAATAATTAAAATGAGAATTTGGTCAAGCAAATGAAGGCATTTTCTTTCAATATACTACTTCACATAGACTTGCAAAGTCTTCCCGTGTGTCTTATATTCCTGGACTTTATTTCTGAACTTTAGAAAAACAGCAGGATTAGGCTCAGAGTACCTTTTTCTATGAAAGAGGCAATAAAAATACAATTAAAAACATGCAATTTTATTCAGGATGTGTGTGGCATAAAGATTTTTATTTCCACTTCAGCCTGCACGTACTTGTTCTCTTTTCTGTAAATCTTTGGTAGACTTGGATGCTATACAGGGAACTTCTCATTTACATCTTCAAAGTTAGATTGCCAATTACCAATACCTAAAATTCTTAATATAGCTTTTCTGTAGAAGCAACTGCTACATTGCCTAAGGAAATTATATCAATATAGGAGAACATATTCCAATAAATTATTAAACAATTAAGAAAATGCAAGTTAAGGGTGGGGCAGGGGACAAAAAAAAGGCACTGTCTGCTTTGGCAATGGATTGATAACCAATGAAAGGATGAAACAGCTATTAAAGCTTTTGAATACTTTTTTTTGGGTTTGGTTTTTTTTTTTTTAGCCCTAACTGGTAGCAATTGTCTTTCTGAAGATGAAGACCCTAAGATACGGAGTTTGAGATAACATGTGCTGTGTACCAGTCATGTTGATGTATCAACCATTCTTATGTAAAATATATTTATATTTTTATTTCATCAATTTGAAGTCATCCTTGTCCAGCTGTCAGCAGAGGATATTTCAAGGCCTTCAAAACTTTTTATAAAGGCAGCATAAGTTAACAGTGTTTTGCTACTTTTTTTTAACTAAGCTTGCAAATTTTTGTGTATTATAAACTCCCTTTAAACAAACGAGATTTCTTGCCAATAGGAAGCTACAAGAAGTAGTCTTTAACAGAGTATCTATCATAGCCTGTCTTTATCTTTGTCCACAAGTTCCTTTGCAAGCAATGAAGAAACCATAGCAATATACCCCAACAATAATGAATGTAGTCTTTGATTATATAAATAAATAACCCAAGACAGGCATGTGAAACAAGATCACTCCATCAGTTTGTGGTGTTCCCATAAAAGGGGTGGAGGAGAAGACAAACATTCATAGGAAGGGAAGTTTTCCCCCTGTAATGGCCACAATAAATATGTGTGGTGGAGAAAAATAAATGTGAGGAGAAGACACGCACACCTGATGTTGAAGAAAAGCCTGTTCATGCTTAATACATTGGAGAAATTGTTCAAGAGCTGCTCATCCATGTTAAAAAATATTATCCCTGTAATCCTGCCAAGGACAGCAAGACCTATTGTAGTTGACTGAATAAGTACTGGTCGTTCAAGTTAAAGTGTCATAGGGGCAGCTGTAATTTATACACCCAATTTTTCTAACACATCCAAAACATTTTTTTTAAGAAACAGGCCAGATTCTTGGACAACATAAATTGGTACAGCTAATTAAAGCCAATGGCTCCATTCCAGGTTTTCTGAGTTGTGTCTCTTGTCCACTGTGCATCACCTTGCCTGTTTGCACGAGTTCTGCGCTTTTAATTTTGCCTGAAATCTTGTGTGTTTCTATCTGCCAATTTTACCAATCATGGCAGAGATTTGCTTAATTTTGAATAAGAGTGGATAAAAAAAGTACTAGTCTACACTTGTATGAAAAGCTGGAATGCCTAAGAGGTCACCAAGGGAAGGACAGAGACCTTAGTGTGCACAGGTTTTATTGTGATTAGACAAGCTTTATGCCAATCGTCATCAGGAATTGTATTGCACATCAGGAACCAACTTAGAAAAGGGATTGACTATATGAATGTTAAACTAATGGATATGTGTTTTTATGAACAGGGCAGACTGATGTAAAGCCGCACTTAAAACCAAAAAAAAAAAAAAAAAGTGCAAAGAGACCTCATGATAAAGTATCCCATGACAGCATGCCAGCTCGTAGGGCTCAGGAAAAAAAAGGAGTCACAAAAAACGTGTGTTGGGGTGCAGGGGAGGAGGAAGGGAGATTCTAGCTGAAAAGACATCAAGCCAAGAGCCAGCATATATGCACAAGGGTTGCACAGGAGGGCTGAGCCCCGTAACAGTGGGTCTCAGCTGTAAAACCTGCCTGTCTAGGACAGGAGACAGCATGTGGGCAACTTGCTTTTGCCTGCTGTCTACAGGGAGGCTGTCTCTGGCCATCTGATCCTGGTATTCTTGATCCTGAAAGCCATCAGCTTAAGAAAGCAGCACAAAAGTCTTTCTTCTACTCACCTATGCACTCTGGGTACCACCACCTCACCCTATGTCGTGAATCATCTGCATCATAACAGCAACAGCAGTTTAAATGACTCCTGTTCCCAGCTGCTTTTCCCCCTTGCCAAAAAGTACTTCTGCCTCACTTAAGCCTGTCCAACTGTTTTTTGTGGTCATACTGCAAAGATCGAGTGAAAGATATGGTTTTTAAAACAAAACCTTTTCACTGGATTATTCATTGTTTCCACAAATCGGGGGGTTGAATCAGTTCTGACAAGAAGGTAGTAAGTAACCTATATGGGGAGAGAGTAAGTGATGCAAAAGGACTGAGAGACCTCTTTATCACCAAAGTATACCCTGGATCCAGAATAAAGATTTTGTGGTGTGGACTTGTTTGCAGAGGTTTGTATATGTCTTGGTGCCTTGGTGCCTGCAGTTGAGCAGATATAGAACCCAGTCTGGAAATTCAGAGAAAGGGGTATGTTGAGGCTTGTTGAACACTTGGAGAGGAATTAGAAGGGGGGCGGGGGGGGGGGGGGGATTTAAGTTAAGTGATAGTTTGCCAGTATAAAGCACCTCGTTCCCTTTTTATTGATTCACCTTTCAGACAAACTTCTATACGACAAGTCGTGGGACTTGCACGTAAATACTAACAACCTTCTACCTGGCATCCCAGCTGGCAGAGCTAGCCAAGCACCAGCTGTGGCTCCTGCAGCTGAGCCAGAACCGAAAAAATACCTGCCACCTGCAGCCACCCAGGCCAGGCAGAGTAAGGGCAGTCTGTCACAGACGTGAGAACAGACGTGAGAGAGATGCAAGGAGCTAAGAAAGTCAAAAGCAGTAATTTCTTTCTCCTTCAGTTTCTGAAGGTTAGAGGTGGAAATGTTCAGCCCTTTGCTTTGTGCCCTTTTGTTCCCCTCTCTTAATTTGTTTACGTCCCTTCCCTTTTCTTTAAGGCTGGTCTCCAAAGACTCCAGCAGAAAGAAAGGGGTGCTTCTGCTCTCATGATCACCCACTCCTTTGCTGTAATGGAAAAGCATAGATACACAAAAGATCAATTCTGTACAGAAACTGGGGAGACACAGTTTACTCCCCATACTTTTCCAATCAAATAAATGTGAGTGCATCCACTTATCTAGTCAGCCAAACACAGAAAGTTTCCAGAACCCATATAACTGTTAGTAATGACAAAAAGGTTTCACATTATCTACCTCATCCACATTTCCTCAGAGATCAATACAGCTGAACACATCTTCTGCATACTTCCATAAGGAGACAAATATAAAACTTAGTTGCATCAAATGTATTTAGAAACCTGTTTTTAAATGGAAAAGAAGCGGGGAAAATCTAAAGAATATCGATACAATGTTAGAATTACATTATTTGAAACAAGGATGAATGGGATAGCCCAAAGTCAAAAGGATTTACTCAGCAACTTTCCAGAGGTGATAAATGATCTTTGTTAAAACATGGTTGGCGCAATGCATTTTACTAACATGTAAAGTGCTTCAATTTGGTAATTTGAAAATGTCACAATGCTGAAATTCCTCAAATGGCTTTGCGGTGAGGGAAAAGAATATTAACACCTCATATGGATTTCACTTTGCTAATTTCAGGCAAGTTCTAGCCTCTTGAAGAGCCACGGTTATTTTGCAGATTTGGGTTTTCAGTGGTTTACAGTAAGCCCAGTAGAATTTCTGCCAATATCATGCAAGGTGGTTTGGTGGGGGTTTAGGACTGGAATTTCTGCAACTTCTGTTTAAAAACCCTTTTTGACCTCAAGCAAAATACTTTGTGGGGGAGGAACAAAGCTCAACACTACAGATTTGGAAGCTTCAGGTGCCATTGACCTCTCTGGAAAGGTACCTCTTGTTTCCTGGGTCTCAGTTCTTCCCTCTACACGCAGGGGTAGCAGCCCATCCCTACCATATGAGGGTACTGTGAGCCAGTTAATACCTGTAATTTATTATAGTCGTGCTGTAGGTATTGCTTTGTAGTTTCTGTGCAGTCCTGTGCTTTCATACCTGTGAAATAGTGCTAGTTTCTCTCTTCTCCTGCCCCATATTTAACATGATTCTCGGGCCTATGTTCATTGACTGGTTTCAAGGCCATTGTAATAGCTTTGATTTGCATCATGAAGCATCTTCATAGTCTTACAGTGTTCAGCCCCTACTGGAGAGTTTAAAAGGTGTGCTGCACAGGAACTATCTCCAGATAATTTCCACCTTCACAAGTGAGGTTCATCTACTGACTCTTGCATCGCACACAGTTTGATTCTATTTTGGCCAGGTAGAGAGTCTGATATATACTGAAGTATGTAGGACAGCGAGAAAGCCTCACCCACAGAGAGTGCCATGACAGGTTTTGCTTTTCTCATGTGTAAGCACGTGAAGTTGTTCTATTGAAAAAACCTCCACCGTTCTTCACAGCTTACCAAAATACTGTGAAAATTTCAAAGGATTTGCATTGTTCTACACAAAGCAAGCAACCACCCCGCCGCCATCACTTTTCTGTGGAAGTCCTAGCCAGCTTACATTTGTCTGAGAGAGGTCATTCTGACATGAGTGCTCAGGTTCGCAGTATCTGGACCTCTATGATCAAAACTACATTCAAACCCAGGGCAGCACCCAAGCCAGTTTGCAGGATCCTACCTCGGTACTCCCCAGGCTACTGGCAAGCCTTCCTACTTGTTTCACCTGCTAGTTTTATTCATGGACTCAAGTAAGGACTTAGGATTCCAGTTTTGAAGTTGCATTGTGGAAACTGATATCAAAATCAGTACCTTATGGTTGGATTAGAAATAGTGATTTTTAACTTTAAACTATGTTTGGAATACATTACTCATATTAACTTCTGTGGACTTAGTTGTGATATAAGATACTACCCAGCATAGTTGAACCTGGACCAGAGTGACTAAGATCGTGTGTTCCTCTTGTTTACTCAAGCTGTTACATGTCCATTCCTCCAAAGTTACAAGTGTGTGTGCACATACAGAGGAGTAAGGAGAACTCCTTTTTTCCTTTGTTCCTGTTTTCCTTTGTTCCTTTTTTCATCCAGTGGGCAAAGTAGGCCACCAGCAACATAGTGTTCTTCTGTGCTACAGATGACAGCAATGGGGTTATAATGTTAAATGGGAGATGCCAAACAACTGGGTAGCAATGTTCTCATCACACCTGCTGCAAGAGATCTGTGCCCTGTGGTGCGAGCCAGCCCCACTCTGCACTCCAGTCTTGCCATACCTGTCTCTGCCATCCGCTGTGGTGATGCTAGCAGCATCTGACAGCTGAAAAAGGAGAAAACTGGGAGTGGGTGTCAATTCAGGCTCCTCCTCCAGTGTGTAATATTCCCCTGTCTGAACAACAAGCAGAGCTGCTGAACACGTGGACTGAACGAGGGTCTCTGGGTGCCTGAAACAAAGCGGATGAAAGAAAGCATTTTGGTGTGGGACAAAAGGGCTCAGTAACTTATCAGGTGGAGAAGAAGGAAACCTAGTGCCCCAAATACTGTCTTGAGCTGCAGGCTTTACCCCTAGATGAACTGTTCTGTATTCATGCCCCTGAGAATGACCAGATCACCTGAAAAACAGGGATTAATAGGAGAAATTATTTTTAAGACACAAACCCCTGAAATTCACCTTGGACTACTGTCCTGCAATGTTTAGTACTATTGTGAAATTGTTCTGCTATTGGCCTTGTAAGAGGCTCAAACTGTGTCACATGTCACTAGAAGAGTCTTCTGAGCTATAATAAGACCCTTTCTTAAGAAACTCCTGAAGTAGTTACAAGTCCAAGCCATGTTCTAATAAAAGAAGCCCTTCCAGAATTAAATATCACTCTAAGTAAGAAACAAGATCAGGAGCCATCCCTTAAAGCTGTCTTCTAGCCAATGTGTTTGATGGGGTTGGGGATTTCTTGTTATTCTATTTTGTCTATAGCCACTAAATTGTAAATACTGACATTCTCAAGTAGTACAAAAAAAAAAGTTAACACAGAATCAAAATAGTAAAACAACTTAAATACCCAACCTCTAAATCTCTACAGCCTCAAGTCACTCCATCCCCCTGACAATGCACACAACACTGCAGAGCATACACAGGGGTTTTTCTAGTCATATGGTTATCGGTTTTGTTTCTTGAAAACAGAAGAAAGATATATTTTCAATAGAGCACTGAAGTAGGAACGAACAGCGCCAAAACCATGCAGCATTAGGTTCTCAGTATGTTTCATGAAAATTTCATTCATATAACAGATTCACATTAGGGTGAAATAAGGTTTGGAGTTTCTCCGCAGTGCTCAAGGGAAAGTTCATGAGCTCTTGTTGTCTATCAACTGCCCTGACCTCTCTGTTTGTGATACATAAATGGAACGGAAATCATAGCAGGTTTGTTTAAGATCTTGAACTTGCAACTACCAAGGGCAGGTATAAAATGAAAATGGGGGTGCTTTATAGCCTCTGAAATAAATAAATTACTTGAAATAACAGGTGCAGCAACATGGATCTTTCAGAACGCAATGTGTCATTCTTCAAGCTACAAAACATGTGGCCTCTTTATATTTGTGGATTTCCTACCATTTGTGATAATGGAGTGATGAGTTAGAAGAGTAAAATATTGTTGATTAACAGAATAAAGTGATTTTTTAGCTATATACTACCTTTGTCTTTATCTCACAGTATGAAAATAACTGATAACATGATTTTCATTTATCAAAGTAAATACATGGGATTTAAAATATATTTCAGAAAGAAAAAATAGATTTCTTCCCTATACCTTAGGAAGTGAGTTTCAGTAAAGCCAAAATGAGTTCTTGGACCCATTTCTGTCCCTGTCTGCTTTATTTTGATTTTTACAGGTTAAATGTGTCTTACTCAAGGGATAATCCCATTCTAGACTGTAAACAGCGGAGCAGAAGCTGACTCCTTATCTTATTTGTACAACATCCAACACTACTGTAATAAAAATATTTAGTAATGGTAGCATGCGTTCTCAGGCATCTCATACAGTACAGAACTTTTTCAATAAAGAGCAAAATATTAAATGTGAAACTTTTTAATGAACTTTGACTTATCAAAGCAAAAACCCTTCATGAAAAGTGAATATTGATTACATTCTCATTTAACAAAATTGTTTGAAACATTTTAGACCTGAGAGCTATCATGGTTTTGCCACAGCTTTTCATGTCAGTGTATGAATTCATAGAGAGAACTGAAAAATAAAAACTTGAAAAATAATTTAGAATTGTCTAAATGAAGCCATATCACTTCCTTTGAGCAACTTTTTTTGAGAGACTAGGGGTGTCAGTTCAAGAAACCACTCAATTTTTTAACCTTTTCCTCATAGGTCTGGAGGGAGATACTGTTACAAATTTCATAATAGACAGGAAAATTATGTTTTCCTAAGCTGTATATATGCAGCATGAAGAAAGGTAGCAAAATGAGGCCTCAGTTGAAGTGAGCAAACAATATATTGATTTTTACAAAGAAATCTTTTGACTGCCTTCTTTCTTTTAGCTTAACTGTTAAGCTTAGTTAAAAGCGAGAGAGGCAAACCAAGTCCTGGGCTGTCTTTCATGCAGGTTTCTGAAGATGGCTTTATAAAACCAGAGAGCAAAAAGCCATTTTAAAGTGATTTGCAAGAACGGTATATACCTCTACAGAGAAACCTTCATTTGGGTCATTTGGATTTCTCTCTTTTCCCTGGAAGCAGCTAGTCAAAACTGTCTGTATGCAACAGAAAGATAAAAATTTCAATTAGGTTGAGTGCTGTCATACGCAGACTACATGAGAAGGTTTGAGATAATATGCATTACATATTGATGTCTGTCAGCCCTGAGAACATAGCCATGTTTTATTCCATGCCCCTTTTGTAGGTTTGGCAGCAGTGGCACCCAATAAAGGCCTAATCATATTAATTTATGCCCCTATCAATTATGCATTCAGATTCCCCCGATAGCTTGTCAGTTTTTATTCACTATTTTCTGAAAAATACGCCTATTACAGTTACTGAGCAAATAGGAGGACTGTCAGAAACTGAGATTTAAAGAATATTACTTAAAAGGGGTGGGTTTCTTTAATTTATAAATCTTGTATTATATGTCATGCATTTGTTAGTTTTAAAAGAGGTGACAGTGCAGGGACAGATGTCACATTAAGGACTTTCTGAAGACAAGGGGAGAAGTCTCCTTAAGAAAGCTCTGATTTATTCAATTTTTCTTGAAAGCAAAGTGTTCTGTGGTCTGTAGATGTAGTAAAAATGTATCAGCTTTGTTAGTTTAGTATGAATTTGGTTTTGTGTCTCTCAGATGATGTGTATCAATGAAGGACTTAACAGAAGTGTTTTCAGCTTGTAAACAGTTTTATTTTCTGGTATGGGAAAGAGTTTTATAGCCAGCTATGTGTTAATGTCTCAAACCACACTCAAGATTCCATACCCACCTTTAGAGTCATCATAAGTAGTAAATAAGACAGATAAATAGGTGTAGTATATGAAGTACACACATTGCCCCGTTCAGTAACATCTAACAAGGAGCTGTGGAGCAGTCTGTTCTAGCAACTTAAATATAACCTTGACGTCAGTGGGATGTGTGACAAGTCCAGCCTACTTTATTCATACATACTATACTGTTTGAGCGTGCCTGCCTGCCACAGTGTTTTGTTTAGGAGTGGAAGAGCTTTTTGGAGGCAAATCTCCCAGATTTCTCTGCCCATCATTCTCTGGTTCTTACTGCTGGGCAGTCTCAGCGATGACAGTCAGGACTCGTTTCCTCAGGACTAACCTGGGCGATACAAGCTGCAGGACAGGGCAGCATTTTCTAACCGGGAACAGGCATTCAGAGCAGGACAATGGTAGAGCTGCTCTGGAGACAAGGCAGGCTGTCACTCCTTTCCTATGAAACCATAAAAAGGACTGAGGTTTATCCCCAAAAGTTGGAGGTCCTGTCCGGATCACAACCCACTCAAAGCTAGGCCACTCAACTTGTTTTCTCAGATTTACTAGAACGCCAAAAGAAATACATCTAATGGAAAAATAGATCTCGGTACTAATTGTCCCAGTCATCATTTCTTGATAGTTGGAACCTGACCGCTGCTGTAACACCTGCTCCCCACCACCGACCTCTGCTTGAGAGAAGCCCCTCTTATCCCACCGTCGGGCTGCATCTCCCTCACTACGAGAACATCCACTCCGGCTTCTCCTCCTTTTCCTCATTCACTTCCAGCCTCTGCCTCCTACTTCTGGAGCACTTCACCTGATATCACATCCTACTATACCACTCTGTGCTGCCAAGCTTTCCCTCCCCCTTCTTTTAAGAGTGTGTTTTTGCACTGAGGACCTAATTGTGGAAAAATACTTTAGAGAAGGGGGAGGGGAAGGAAAAAACCTCAGAAGTGCTAATGCTGCTGTATTATCTTATCTGATAGTCTGTGTGTTGGCTTTGCCTCTCTCTGGGTGAGCCCAGAAGTGCATTCCTTTTGGCGTAAGCAGGGCTTAAGGATTTCAGGTGTCAGGCCCAGAGACCCCAGCAGGGCCCGGGGGCCTGTCACTACTGTCCTCACTGCAGCTGGGTTTGCTGGGGCCAGCACACGGTGGGCGCTCTACCCAGCGATGGCGGTGGGGCCCTTCTCTGTCAGAGGGGATCCCAATCTGTCTCTCGCCATGCTGGAACTTCTCCCCTGCTGGAAGGTTCAGTGGTGAGATCCAGCCCTGGCGAGCCCCCAGAGCACCTCGTGCCCT
>JAVJGJ010000032.1:24499092-24520313 GCA_035590215.1 Microhierax caerulescens | reverse complement strand
CCGTTTCAGAGAAGGCCATCTCCCTTCCTGGCAGGAGAAGGCCTGGATGAAAGGAAATAGGAACAAACCCTCCGGTCCCACCTCGGCAAAGTCCTCCCTAGCCACAGCACAGGGGGGTAACTGAGGCCTGCAGGTTTTGTTGCCTTCACCCACTCCTGAGCACGTGTTGCTTTTCAGCTCTGCCCAACCACTTAAATAATTAATGAAGACTGAACTCTTGCCTATTTAATAAACTTGTTCTTCCTCCCCAACAAATTTACCCACCCTTGCAAAGTACTTTGGCTTTACAATGGGTTGTACCTTCCCTTTCCTCTGGCTCTTTGAAGATTTTACTCTTTGTTCAGTGAAGTTCCCCAGTTCCAGGAACATGTACCACATTACCTAAATCATCCAGGTGTTTATTTTAGCTTGATGGTATTAATGAGGCTTAGCTATGTTACAGCATTTAAAATCTTTGTAGTATCTTGTATCTTAAAATATCCCCTTCAGGTATGTAAGTATTATCCAGATCATATAAATGGAGAAGTAAAAACAAACATTTAGGGATCTGCCCAAGGCCATGCAATAAGTCACTGTCAGAGGCAAGAGTCAAACCCACCTATTTGCGGTGAGTCAGCCCACGCTGGCATGGTTTGGTGTGTTCCTACTATGGAAATCAGCCTGTTCATCATGCATAGTACTCATTTCAATCATTTCATAAACTAGCTCTAGTAGTCACCTTCCCTTTAATAACAACTTTCCCAGAAATGCTTTTGTTTACCTAACTTCCTACAAATCTACATAGGGAGTAGCATATGGAACCTATGGTTTGCATAGTTGCTGCTTTTTCTTGTGTTTTGGGGTTTTTTTCCTCAAAAGTGCCAGAAATTAAGTGGAAGTGGAGAGGACTGTGTTCCTAAAGTGCTTGAAAGGTTTCCTGTCCCTGCCCTGGATATTAAAAACTATCTGCACAACCATTTACCTTGTGGGGTTTAATAGTAGTTCATGCTTCATAATTTTCCTTTCTCTGCTTTTTAAGGATTCAGTAAGACTCTTGGGAAAGGCAGTGTATATGTGAAAGGGAGAAAAACATACTGGCAGCAAATACGTTTGAGAACATTCATACTGCAAATAGGTAATCCAAAAAATGATGAAATAGTAAAGTGACAAGACCTGGCCTGAACATCTAAAACTTTGATGATGTTTGGCAGGGAAAATTAGACCCATTAAAGGGTGCCTCTGGGAAGCTTTACCTTACATGACCAGAACTTCTACACAATATCTCGGTGTACTTGGCACTTTTACAGGGGTAATACTCATGTGAATGGTTATGCCAGTATGTTAGTCATCTGCAGGATTTTAGTCTGCGTTTGGTTTGGATGTGTTTCTGTATCACGTTTTGCTTCCTGAGAAGAACTTGCAGCCTGACCCTCTGCTATCGCCTCAATTCCCCTTTCACAGTATTCTGAGTTATTAGTGGGGTGAAGGACCTGCTCTTCTACACTTGCTTTCTCAAACTTCCCCACTTAAAACTGAAGTGCCTGGAGGCTATTGATTGGTGTTTAATAGCACTCTACCCCAGCAGCTTGTTCTTCATCTTTACACTAGATTTTTATACTTCAGTATAAATGGCTCTTGAGTGTTTCCCTTGACCAGCAGTCTGAGGATTATAGAATAGCATTTACAAAAAAAAGAAAAAATTGTTGCATCTTTTAAACTCCAGAGTCAAAGGCACAGAAAAATACTACTGCATTGTACTAAGATACTTTTCCCCTTTTCCTAAAAAACTATAAATCCAACCAGTAGTATAAAAGGACCTAGAAAAAGTAGGAATGTAGTCAGATAACAAATGAATTAATCTGTTTGGAAAACAAAGCTGATAATACTGTACTTGGGAGACAAAGACAAAACACAGTTCTTGGATGGGGAAAAAGAAACACAGAGACCTCTTCAGATATCTTCTCTTTATTGTGAGCAGTAATCCATAGGGGGCAATGGAGCTTGTTTGAGAGGCATCTGAAGAAATGCACAGTGAGAAAGCAAAGTAATGGTGCCACTGCATATTATTTTTGAGAGAATTGAGCCAGATTATTTTTTTTTTCCTTACATCTCATCACCTAAACAGTTCAGGCATGAGGCATTGGTAAACTCAGAGATTTTGTGATTCACAGAGATACGTGATACTGCAGTGAATGATTATTTTCATCTATTTTAAACTCATACCTTGAGGAAAAAAGCATTTGAAGGAGTTTAGAGACTACAGACTTCAGGTTGGGAACATACTTTGTCTGTTTCTGGCTGATGTGCACAGCTGCACATGCTGGCAGTCAGCTGTTTTTCCACATGACTTTTGGTTTTAGGTGATCACATGGGTGCCTGTCAGGCAAAGTCATCAACACATTTTCAATTTATTACTTTTATATTGCAAAACAGTGTTTTGTAAAAATGGAGATGCTGATGAAAAGATATATTTCTATTCCACTTTTCATCCCATTGAAAAATAAAAACAATAATTAAAAAAAAAAAAAGAAAGGGAGGGGGGAATGGAAGTTCCTCTGCACAGGTTTTGTCTGACAGAAAAGAATACACACAGGTACTGCCATGTTCTAGGATTGTCTTAATTGTTAGTTTTATAGAGGCCATCATTCCAAACCTGAATTACTTGAGGGGAACACTCACAATAACAACTCCCAGAGAGAAAAGTGACGAGAACCGATTAGACAGATGAAGAAAGTTAGCTGTTAGGAGAATCTGAAAAGTCTAAATATTTTCCAAAATCTAAGCAATGAAAAATAATTGGTAAGAATCTACAAGTATCTGAAAACTTGAATTCCCAAAGGTTTAAAAAATAACACAGCTTGGTATCAGGCTGACAAAATTATGTTAAATTAGGGGAGCTCATACAAGTCTAAATTTCCTGAAACTCAATCCAAAATGTGCTTGAACAGTGAGATTGTTTCAAATACAAAATAATTTCTAAAAGAACTGGACAAATTATATGGATTACAGCACTTCTAAGAAAGGAAGTAGAGTACTAGAATGAAGTATATTGAAGATGGTGAATATACTATTCCTCATCTTTACACATTGACCTTGTTTCTGTGTTCAGAAACCATATATAGAGTTGTTGAGTTGGTCAATAAACTAATCCAGTCATCAATAAAGCACACCTTCTTGTTTATTAATATGTGATTAAAAATATATATGATAAAAAGATATTGACTGAGCAGAGTTTGGGTGACAAGAACAATTATAGCTTCAAGCCTAATCAGTACATGAGCTGTTTAACCCAGTGAAAGTCAATAGTCTATTTCTGAACAATTACACGTTTTGTTTTAAATAAAGTATTTTGATTTTGCTAGTGCTCTCATTTTCTCTTCATGACTTCGATGTGTACACAGAAGCAGAAAGAAACAGCTGCAAACTAAATCACCCAGTATAATTCCACTTTATGGTCCTTGTACGATGAACTTGTAAATAAGCAGCAAGTTGGTTTTATTTTAATTGTAACTTGCTAGCCACAAATAAATCAAGCTCAGAATAACAATGTCTCTCTTTTCAGTTGTATTACTTTAAACAGGTCTTAATCATATTTCTATAATATTCTAATTTACTTATTCTTATAGATTTCTGTTGTCATTTTAAGCTAAAGTCATAATTTTACTGCATTCAAAGTACTCAATTTTGATATCATTAAAGAAGTTTCTTAAACCTAATAAGAAATTATAATAAAAAGCTATTTAATTCCTCCTTGAGGAATTAAAGTTTACAAACTTTTCTCACATCTCAGTGCACCTTCACTCCAAAACTTTCCACCAAGCTCAACGTCTGATGAAAAGATGATAGCAACACAGTAAAGTTTGAACTGGGTGCATCTTTAAACACCAAAATATTTCAGTATAGTGGGTGTTCAGTAGAAACTGGGAGCCGGTGAATGGTCAGACATTCCTGAGCGAGAACACAGGGTCACTGGCTTGTCCCCACAATGTTAAAAATTAACTGTGGGCCCAAAGCAAGCAGCATCAAATGTCTGGGCTATCCACAAGCAGAACTTTTAGCGGTTTTAGCACTGGCTTGTTGTGTCAACATTCAAAAGTCAGTTAAATCAATGGTACTCCCCAAAGTGTTTGCAAGTTGTAAATCTTTAAGTGCCAGATGAGAAAGTTCCTTATCTTTTCCATAACTATCATGTTCATCAAGTGCTTGTACTGTTATCATTTCCACAGATATTTTTCCTACCTGCTAATCATGTCATCTTCTTAAGTCCTTTGTGGAATAAAATGATGAACACTTTGGGAAGGAATTCTTTTGCATTAAAGCTAACACAGTTCCATCATCTATTCTTCTCAAATGCATTTTTTTAGGTGAATGTAAAATTCACCTTGTTGTTGATTGCTGCTATAGAGAAAGTTGTTTAATAAGGAAAAGCAACTGAACTGAAAGAGAAACCTCCCATTGTGCTCACACAGCCTCAAAAGTTCTGTTTTTTTGGAAATCAACGCTGACACTATAAACACTCTTTTCTGAGTACCTTCATATTAATATATCAGTTCCAATGCAACAGTAAGTAAAAGTCGATCGCTTTTCCCCTGACAGAAGCAAGAGTCATTGTTTGACTCTCAGAAACCAGACTGAGTCCTCCAGGAGGTAATTTCCACTTGATTATGGTGTAGTTCCAGCATTTTTCCTACATATGTCTGATTCTGGCTAGTGCAGGAGGTGGCACACTGGTGTGGGTGAACCATTGGTACAATCCAGCACGTACCTCCTGGTCAACAAGAAAAGTTTTCTTTGGGGCAGGGGAAAACGTTCTGATGTCTTGTGAAAGAACACTCACAGGGTCAGCTTTGCTTTATTTTGGATGGTGATGTCTCAAGCACAGAGAATGCTTGTCCAGCAGTTAAGTGGTTCCCAGCTGAAGTATTTCCTCTTTAAATAGATGGTAGAGTCAGTGCCTCAGAAGTATGTGTGAGGATGTGCCCCAAAAGACAAATGGGGTCATCTAAGATAAGAGTCTTGCCCCAAGTTGCCTTCAGAACACAATTCTGCAGGTACAGCGTGGAGCTTAGGGAAGTCAGCCCTAGCAGCCTGACCACCTGCAGCGCTCACAGGTCGTAACACCTCTGCAGAAGGAGCCAAGTACCATAGGAAAGATCTGAATCTCTTTTCATCTATGGCACTGATATATCTGAGCAATTCCCAATACATTCTAATCTGGAGAAAGAGCTGGGTTTGATATCCATCTCTTTCAAGATAAATGAGAGTTTCTAAATCAAGGGTGGGGAAGATATAAATATGCAGGCAAGAAAAATTATTCCTGAAGAGAGGATCCATTGCACTTTCAGATTAATAGGTGTCTCCCGCCACAGTAACATACTGCCAAACAGTAAAAAAGAGACTCTGGGAGGTAAATTTATTAGGCTAAAAATCTATTTTTCTGAGTTTAAACTTACCCATCTGCTTATCTTCAAACAGACTCTGAATGCAGCATTGCTGATAATACCCTTTGTTCCAGTCTGTTACTTGATTTAGTCACATGTTTAAAAATATTAGTACCTTTAAGAATGTTGGTACATTTATGACTCTAATTAAATATGTATACTAGGGATCTTTATTCTTCCACTAAATAAACCAGGAGTTTAATCCATTTTGGATTTTGTTTCTTTGTAATGCACTTCCTCAGCTTTTTAAATTAAAACCCTAGCATTAACTGTACAATTCTCAGTATTTAGGAAAAGCTGACTTGCATTTTGATGATGCAAATGCCCATGGTGTGTTGATTTATTAGGAAGGTGAATTGGCATAAATGTGTAGTTAGTCAAAAAATACATTTTTTCAGGTGTAGTTAACAGCAATAAAATCATTAAAATAGGATACTGTTGAGGATTTGTATGATGGCTGGGAAGTAATTTCTTTTTTTATATATCTTAGCACTCTTACTTATCAGTGTGTTTGATCTCCAGCATCAGCCCCTCCATGCAATTCTATACTTTACCCTCTTCATCATCATCACTCATTTTGTCCGTGCAGAAGATGGAGGCGTACTGAGCTTTCTACAGACTGCTGTCCAGACTCCCATATCCTGTATGGGACAGAACATCAGGATACCTGTTGCAATGAAAGCATACATCTGCTTTTACACTAGTTCCCATTCGATAGTGAGAGTTCAAATATATAGAATTTTCATTTTAATTATTGTTGAAGCATTTTATCATGAATACTTAGTTTAAAAACTACTCTGTTTTTTGAAGGGAGAGCTAAACTAATCTGCACATTTAGTAAGGGTCACAAATTATAGCTGCCAAGTCTCAAGCACTTACCATTTCTCTAGTAAGTGTCACAACTAAGCCTCTGTATGCTCCTCATTCACATCAATGTGGAGTAACCATGACAAAAAAAAATTGGGGGGGCACAGGATGGAACCAAAACTACCCCATGACAGTAGTTTAAACAGCGTAGCTCTTCTTGGCAAGTTGAACTTGGTGAGAGACTGGCACTGATCTGCCTTTAGGGAGGCTGACTCTTGCCTATTTTCTGTTTATGCCTTTGCAAACCTTCACTGGAGCAAACTACTAAGGCCACACAGCAGGTCCAGGATATCTTCATCATCTTAAATTTACTTGCCCAGACAACTCTGCTTTTCACCTGCTATCTGTTGGTGATATGGGTGATTGAACGGGGAGTTTTCGAATGACAACTGTGACAAAGATGGACCAGCCACTGCTAGTAGGAATAGGCATCCTCATACCCAGAAAATTACAATAAACTATCTTCTCTCTATGTATTTATGCTAGGAGTGTCCAAGTCAGTTATATCATCAGTGTATTTATGAATAAAACCCTTGCCTTTGAACAGATACCTATGAAATATTGCAGTGCTATTACAATGAGTGTTAATCTTTTACTCAAATGATTTATTGTGGCGCCTACTGTTGTTTTGGAGCCTTCCGAGATACAGAGATACACTCAGATTACTGTACATCAAAGTAGGTGCATACTTTTATATAGTGATCTATTCATTCATGATTGAGATATAGTCACCTCAGGGGTGGGATGATATAGGATTATCATCACAAGCAATAGTAAAGCTTTATTGACATGAATACTAGATCTTTGACTTGGTCAGATACGCTGAGAAAAGCTTTTTTTTTTCCCTTATTCTATTATTATTGGCCATAGTGAGAGGAATCAGGCTCTGCAAAAAGGCTGATAATGAAGGGTATATAAATACAGCAGTGAATATACTGTTTTCCATCAACACAACTTTCACACTACATCATGAAATTGCTTTAGCTTTATTAATGTTGTTCAATGGAGATGCAGATGTCACATCTAAAACTTTTGTCTCTGATACAAAAATATTTGCTGTTATCTGGGTCAAAATCAGTTCCTAAGCAGCCAGATGGCCACTCTCACATTACATAATTGAGATTATATTAGTTGTTCTGTCTTATATATTGGTATAAAAATGATGGACTTGGAAGTATATGTTGCTGTGTTACTAAATCCAGGCACAGTACCTAATACCAATGGGAAAAAGACAGAGGGTCTGTTCCCTAGCAGGTCTGCTCTGTTATGCTCGGTTTTGAAATAAGCTGCCTCTTTTATGCATTGGGTACTTCACATATTTGAGGTCTCTAGAAAGCATTAAGCAGTTTACTCTATAACGTTTTGATTAAGCCTGTGGTTTGTTAGAGAAACAGAGAGTTAGGCTCTGGTGGTAAAAGTGATGCTGAAGAGGTCCTTGCTTAGAGGAAATGGCACTTTATTTGTTACGAGTTACTACCCAAAATAATGGTGACTGCTGATCGCATCAGGACTCCTGAAGCTATCTTTATACTGCACTCTCATACAGTCTCTGTGTTCCTAAAAACTGGATCCGTTTTCTCTTTTTACATTTGCATTTATTTATCCCATTTGTTCAAGTTATTACAGGTACAGTTTTACAATGCCACCATGGTTATTTCTGGGCATAAAAACTGATAATGAGCTGCAGGTTTATTCTGAATGAGGATCTGTTGTGAAGCAAAGTAGGAGTAGAAAATTATTGTCTCACTTACTGTCTTGGATCAGTGGATGAATTTTAATCCATGGCTAAGCAGACAGTTAATTTGGCTGTTTCAGTGAGTGCAGCGACTGCTTGACTCCAGGCCAAGGATGCTCCGACTGAGGTCAGGATCACGTGCCTGGTGATGGCACTTCCTATCTCTATGAGTAAAAGTGAGAGTGATGCTGCAGGTCCTCTGTGTTGTAACACAGGCAACAGAACTTCAAAAGTTCAAGAGTAGTTTTTTTCCTGTTTGTTCAAATCCAGACCCACGCAAGGCAATCTGAGTTCCTAATGGTAAAACCATCCACCTAAAACCATTTGAAGATTTTACTCCAGTTCCCAAAAAATAGGTGCCAGTATTACCAACTAAATAAACAATTGAATATGTGCTAATTGAGAAAAAAGTCGGAGGGTACTTGGACTCTCCAGTTCAGTCACCCTTTTGCTATTATGCCTAACTCTGGTAGGACAGAGGTGTTACCTGTGTTGTACCTGATCAGCAGATGAGCCAAAATGCTGCCTAAAAGCTATCAACCTGCTACCTTTCATAAGCACTCAACTCCTTAAAAATAATTAAAAAAAAAATAATTGTTAAAATAAGTGAGGTATCACTGATACCCCTAAACTTGCAGTGGGGCTGAATGAAATGAAAAATGAAGGAGTGAAAACTGATAAGGAATGAAAAATCAAAGAAGCGATGCAAAAGCCTGTATTTTAATGGAAATTAAAAAGAAGAGCAAGAAATTAGGCAGGGGATAAACCTTGTGTAGCCGTATCATATTTTACATATAGACACACACACAAATTGAAAGAACATTACAGGCTCTATGAACATTTAAAGCCAGTAGAAAGTGAGAGAAAGCAAGCTAATCACACTGCTCATACCAGTCCCTCATGCAGATGCTTTACCGCACAGCTTCTAATCACACCGTCACGTACATGGAGATGAACAAGAATTTTTCAGGAAAAACTGTCTTCCTCCAAATTCAGACTATGTAATACAAAAATGTTAGCTCTGAAGCAATTGGAAGGACTTTAAAAAGCAAAGGGAAAGAGACTGCAGTAACCGAAGGTGAGTTGCTGTCATGTGCACCTGAAATGGAAGTGTCCCAGATACAAGTGCTTTCACCAGTAGAGACGTGCACTTTGGTGTCCTCTGGGTCAGCGCCTTATTTCCATGTTCTCTGATAACCTGGGCTTGTTCCTCTCCTTTTTGCTCCCTCTCCTTCCTCTATTTCATGAATAACTTTACAAAGCCTTTGTTTCATCCACTCTTGTGCAATGGTATATGAATGCAATTTGACAGGGCAGGGGGGCTGTTCTGCTTGATCTTCACGAGCCCTCCTTTGGCATTCAGAGCAGTACATGAGCAAAGCTTCAGGAGTTAGTTTCCACTGTTAAGCTTACCTGTATGGGACTGCAGGTTTTCTTTGGGGCACACAAATCCTAACCTGAACCCAACACTGTTGTCCTTTTCCTGTTCCTCCCACCACCACGCTGTAGTATCTGGGTACTTAGCAAGCATCTTTTATAGCCTGAAGAAGGGATTGGAATTGAAGGGGTGAGATCATCCTATCTTTTTTAATGGAACTGTATGCCAAACAAATTATATTAAAGTAAAAAATGCCTACTAATTTTGGGTATCCAATTAGAGACTTTGTCTACTTGATTTTTGCAACCTATTTGGCATTCTACATCACTTGGTGTAGACAATGCATGGTCCCGTGAACTTTGTCTGAGGTAATGAGACTTCAGCCTACCAGACTCCAAAATTTCAAGATGGGCCCTCATAATATGAAAAATCTCAGTTAATCATTACCTCTTGAGGCAACTTCCCTTACATTGTAGAAACTCTGAGGTAAAAGGGGAATGAAAGCAAACTCAGCAGGCAAAATTCAGCTATCACCTTGGCACAAAGACCTGCTTTCTCTTCTTGTAATTCTCTATCTCATACGTGAACCATACCCAACTCTGACAAATTATACAGGAATCTAGTGAACAAAAACAGTGAATAAAAACTACAAAGTTCTGATCTCTCCCCAGAGGAAGGGTACCTTGCAGGGTTTCATTTCTGCTTCAGGAAATTTGTGGAATAAAATCTGTGTGCTCATCTATCATAATGTATGGAGACTGAATCAAGGTGCTCCGAAACCCTCAGATTAGTCATTTCCTTAACATCCCAGTGCCTGATGTTGTGGCTAGTGTTGAATATATAACATGTTTCCTTAGTTCAGTGGCAACACAGAAAAAAAAAATAATTTAAAAAATGTTTTGAATCAGCTCGGAAACACTTCTCTTGAAGGTCTTTTAATTCTTTTTTAGCATTAGAAAGCAGACTCTATTACAAATAAAAAGCAATAATGATGCAGATGAACTGCATCAGTTAAAAATAGTGAAATAAAGCATTTTGACTTTCAGAATGTCTACCATGTTTCAAATGAAATTCAGCCCAGCCACTCCGGACATCCTGCAATTACACATCCTTGCTCTTGGCTGACAATGTTAGTTGGTTTTGCTATCCTTGCCCTTCTATCTCCCCTCCAGGCTCTTAAACCAAACGGTTTCTCTCTGCTTTCTCTGCACAACCTCTGTGTCTCCTTACCTAATCAGTCCCAGGCTCCTGCCTCCGAACACCAGTCCCAGTTTTTCTCTCTGGACTGCTTGGCTGCTTCTATCGCCTGCTCTGTCACAGGCTGGATTTTTTTTTTCCTCCCCATCGTATTCATGCAGAGACCTTTCTTCTTGACACAACCTTCAAATCGTTTGGAGCTTAGAAAAGATAGGATTCCTACCTCTCAGATTCTGCGCCAAAGCTCAGGCTCATGGGGAAAATTTGGAGGTGGGGATTAAAGGGGAAATCTAGCCTCGCCGCGTATCCTTAAGCTTCTGTTTGCAGAGAGGGCCAATCTTTAGCAATTCCTTTTTCCTGCTAGAATAAAATAAATCATTACTGAGAATGTGTTCATGACAAAATTTCTAATATTTACAAGTTAGTCACATTTGGATACATTTTCAGACAGAGAGGGAAAGGCGCATTTTAAATAAAAAAGGTCACATTTTGAGTCTGTGCTTCAAAGCCTGAGGGCAGCAGAGCATTTCAAAGGAAAAAGTTTCCATTTTTTTAGTATGAGCAAAACTGTTTATTTTTCCATAACCTTGTTCTTGGAAATGGACAAATTGTTTTGGCAGGTATTTTCAAAATAATCTGGCCGGTACAGACGGTCAGCATATCAGTTTTCAGTCTAAGTGATGATGTTTTTTCTGAAGCTACATGCAGCAGAAAATACGGGCTCTGCTGAGAAATGTTTGCCAAGCCCAGTACAGGCAATGGCAGCACATCCACCTTAGAATATTGTCACAGATTGCGTCCTCTGAGGATTTCCAATTTTTTTTAAACATCAATTGACTCGTGGAAAGGCAATAGGGTCAGTGTCTATTACTTCCCTTGTTTAGAGGCAGAGAAACTAAAATAGGCGGAAAGGAGAAAAAATCAGGTATAGAATCCAAAAATCTTGATCTGATTCTTAGCCCCCTATTTATGCCCCCATTGCTGCCGCCTCTGAGGGGTGTTATTTGTGCGCTGGCCCTCCGGTCTGGAGTACTGCAGGTATTCTTTACGCTGCACAGACACACGTCAGAGAGAACATCCCTTGCGCAATTTCTGTGACTTAACTCCCTGTAATCGAAAGCTTGGGAGGGCTATAAGAGAGGGCAGAGTGGGTGCAGGAGATACCTGCAAATAATTCAGCTAAGAACAAGCAGCCTCCCGCATTCAGATTGTATGAGTACATTGGCTCAGTATGAAAAAACAAATTTCACGTAGTTCTGAGGTGTCTGATGCAAGTCAGGGGCAAGGCCCTGCGGAAAAGAGAGGTGTGAGGGGGAAAGCTGCAGGAGGGCTACACGGCGGCAGAGCAGGTGGCTGGTGTGATGGGTTGCACGCTGGCCACTGCCTTTGCTCTTGCTCCAAGTACCCTGGCTGGGGTGAACCCTGGTGAAAGCATAAGCCAGAGATACCAGAGGCCTGAGGCAGACAAGCCGCATAAAAGTTCATGCCACTGTCTGGCTCACCTAGGAGAGTAAGAAACACAGTTAACAGTAAGTGATGACATAGCCCGATGCAGACCAAGAACCTCTGCTAAAAGCCACCCCAGCAGCAGTAACAAATTTCTTAGCTTAAACTGCGGCCCTCTTCAGGGGGGAAAAAAAAAAAAAAAAAAAAAAAGCCTAAATACAGTGATTCCACAGCTTATATGTGTCTCTAGCAAACTTGTATTACCTCTGGGGAGAAGAGGTTGTCTGACACCCACCATGCTCCAGCTGATGCCTCCTAAACCTGCACAGCCTAGCACCACTTGCAGTTCACGGGATCTGGTTTTGGGGAGCAGTTTCCCTCCCCTTCTCCGTCCTGGTGCTGTTTGCAGTATTGCTGGTCCTAAAGCAGAGCCCATGGCTGCTGCATGCACTTGGGCTCATCCTGGCAGCATTGCTTCTCCTTAACAATTCATTTGCATGAAGATTATATTTGTTTGGGTTCTTGGGGAGTGTTGGTCAAAATTGACATTTTCCTTTAGATATGGCTTATAAATTGCTTGTCTCTTGGCTTGGCTGGGGTGTAAGGGTGTCTCTGGCAGATATTTGGACTAAGATGTTTCCAAAATACCTTCAGTGGCTCTTAGG
The DNA here is from genome assembly GCA_035590215.1 of Microhierax caerulescens. Classification (NCBI taxonomy): domain Eukaryota; kingdom Metazoa; phylum Chordata; class Aves; order Falconiformes; family Falconidae; genus Microhierax; species Microhierax caerulescens. The sequence goes on along the minus strand of JAVJGJ010000032.1, from coordinate 24,507,605 downwards.
CTATCAAGACTATAAACAAGGTTGGACAGTGCTGTGACGTGTTGCCAGTGGGGTGTGAGTACTTCAGCACACATACGTGCTTGGGGAAGATCTCATTTCTCTAGATTACCTTGAAAAGGCCCTGTTTAAAAAAACCTAACTTTTCCTAAAGGTAACCTTCAGTACTTTCCCCCTAATATCTTAACATCTGATAGGCATTTTATTTAACATCAGATTCATGTCCACTCTGAATGCCTTAAAAATATTTGAACGTATCTGCACTCACCTCATTTTTTCCTTTAAAAGAATGTATCGCCTATTGAAAGGCTAAAACTAAAACTGGCACAGCACAGGAGGAAGCTCTGCACAAGTGCAATAGCAGATATTATTTCAGGCTGCTTTCTGAGCTATGTTTCTGCAATTCAAAATGTCTAATGAGCTTATTTGATTGTATCCATGCCAACAAAGAGATATAAACAGCTTTAATCACTGTTTCGCGTTGCTCTTGACCCCCTGCATGGCTTCATTATTTTCCTTTTAGCCACATCAAGGCACAACACTCCAACTAAATCACTTGACCACTTGCTGAAGACCTGTCCATGTAATAAGATTTCTTTTTTACCATCTCATGGGGTTTTTTTGCACTGCTGTTTAACAAGCAGCAGCCAAGCTGGGTGTTAGCTCAAAACCAGCAGCTAGGTAAGGAATTAATGTCAATAGCTCTTGTTGGTTCCTTTATTTTCAGATAAATTTCTAAATGTATTACCCTAAACTGATTAATGCCCAGAGACAGGGAGCAGGTTACAGCTTCTGGTCTCCTGTTTTGTCGCTAACAATGCTGGAGGGAGAATAGAACAGGGAAACAAAGGGAAAAGGAAGCGTTAACAGTTCAAGTCACAGTAAGTGTTGGCCTGCTTAAACTAATAATATCAGACAATTCTCTATAGTCTAAAACACCCACAGTCCTCCTACAGAGCTCCAAGCACTCCATGATCAGTGAACCATGTTTTAATGGTACATTCTCTTGTAGAGCTTAAAGGTTTGAAATATTAAATCTTTTCTCTCATGCATGCTGACAGAGAATGAATCTGATGCCCATCCATTAACGAAGTTTGTCTGTCTCTTGATCATTATAATGAGGGCATTAGCTAACATTACTTCCTCCCCACTTTTTTAAATATGGAAAAAAAAAAAGAATGTCAAGGAGTACACCAAATGTGACACATAACTACAAGTTCAAAAGGTCATTGAGGATTGAGGTCAGATTGCATGGAGAAAATTTTGTGCTCTCCTAAAAAGTAGGTCGTTTCTTTCAGCCCCACATGGATCTAGGAAAAAATCCTGAGGCATATGTGCAGCTCCTGTTCTGTAAAAGAAATAGCTTGAATGTTGTTTCCTTTTTAAAAATACCTCTTTTTTCTTATTCTGAAGTGGTTCTTAATGTGGTATTGACACATTCTGGGAAAAGGATCACAGAATCGTAGTAAAACTAATTTCTCTGACATCTAGGTCTGTTGCCTGTTAAATACTGTAAGAAGTGTCAGTGACTTCTAGAATTTTCTAAGGCATCCATTTTTCTTTCTGCTTCTTTTTCTGCTTGATTTCATCAGAGTAGTTGGGAAGTCTGTTCTGTTTTTTAAGGCTACAGGGTGAGAGCAGCACGGAGGCAAAGGCAGCAGCTTAGCTGGGCACCTACTCAGTGCCACAGGGCTGGCTCATGAGCCCTCACTGAGTCCACCCTCTGCTTCAAGGAAGGAACACCTCACACCTGACAGCCAGCTAACTTCATCACAGAGACGGCTACCATGGCTTTGAAGAAGTTCTCTAACATCTAAGTTACCTCCTCCATGCTGTGATTCAGGTCTACTCTAAGACTTACTCAGCACAGGCACAGAGAGCAAATTATTTTCTCTCCCCATTCCCCAGCTCTTCTTGAGGCTGAACAGCACTAACTGATTTTATCCTTAGTCTATCTCATTTTTGTACACTTCAGATCATTCTCTCTTCTCTTTTCCAGGTGTCCTACATGGGCTCACAATGTTGTCACTGGTGCTTTACTGGTGCTGAGCAGAAGTCTGTGGGTGTTTCAGGATGTACACACCAATGCACATCCTATAGCAACATTGTCTCCCCTCCCCACAGTACATCTCTGAGCTGAGGAGCCTCAGTGACAGCTGAGCCTTTCCTGACTTGCTCCTCTCTCTGAGTGGGAAAGCAGCTCCAATTCCTGCCTGGCAAGCGAGATGTAGACTTCTCTGCCTCTTTGAGAACCTACAGAACTGTGAGATGCAACATGAACTGGTGATCACTGTGTCTGTACTCATCACTTTCTACTCCCTCAGAAATAAACCTGTCAACATATAGAAGTTATCCTTACGGAATAGGCATGGGACCCCAATTACAGAGCAGGTTCCTCAGCTTCTGGGCACTGCATTTAAAATGCCATGGTCATTTCAGATAGTTTCAAAATGAAATACTTCGGAACAATGAGTTAATGGTATAGGTGAACTCCTAAACAGTTTTGCTGTGTGGGTTAATAAGAAATGTTTTCCTGCATCCACAAGTCTTGCAGCTGTAGTTATGATAGGATTGTGGCTGCAAAAGCCTCATTGTTAAATCTAATCTGCTGCTAAAGTGCTTAATCGAGAGATTATTAACATTTCTGATGATATACTTAGCTAAAGTGCAAAATGTAATCTTGAGGCTTTGCTGTCTGGGTTCTAGTTAATATCATAAGCACTACAAGCACACTAAATACCTGAACAGTGTACAGGTTTATTAGCCTAATCCAATGTGAGAGCACAGGCGCTCCCTCCCTGTGCTCCCTATACATTTCATCTTAATGAAAACATTGTAAGTATTTTGCAGCCTAGCAGCTAAGGACAGATGTGTCATCTCACATGGCAGAATAAATGGCAAAGCTGTTCAGCTGTATTGCGGTAGGGGCCTAATCCTGAGCAGTGCTGGGCATCCATCCCTCCTGGTGCAGCCTGTGGTGCTGTGCGTTCACCACCACTGCGGATCAGAACTGGTTGCCTTGGCTATGCCTCCAGAGAAGGCCAGTGGGAAATGAGAGAAGAGGAGGTGGCAACAGATGAATACCAAGTGGAAAAAGCAGACCAAAGAGCAGGAACAGAGCTGACACAATTTCTAAACATTTTCAGTCTTGATAGCCTAAAGAAGTTGATTATTTCTGTTATCTTCCATTTTGACAGAGAAAAGGACCCCCTCCCTGTTCTAGGATGCTGCCATTTGTGACTAAGACTGAGCTGGCTCTGGCATTGGGAAGAGCACAAGTTCTCCCTGGATTTGCCATCATGCCATGCCCACGTAACGTCAACAGGGCCACCAACAGTTTGCTGCCACAGGCAACTCATGGTAAAATTTTAACTTGTGTCTAGATTTTCAAAACTCTTAGACACTGACTCGCACGTCCCCCTCCTCAAAAAAAAAAAAGTGGTTTATTCAGGTGCACATACTCAAGACAGCTACAGATTAAGCAAATGCATTTTGGTCCTTACTTAAGTCCGTCAGTTATCTAGGCTTCATCTCCAGTCAGGAGAGCAGAAAGCCTCTGGAAAGCGGTTCATCCCTGCCCTGCCCAGGTGTCTCATCCAGCTGGGTGGGATTGCCTTTCAGAGGTGTGAGTTTTACTAACCTGGATGCTCAGAAGGGTAGTTTGGACTGTGCTTTTAGGAGGCTAAATTAAGTTCTAGCAAATCTCGGCTAAGGCCACCTGAAACTCCTGCTGAGGCAAGACACCAGCCATCTCACCCAGAATGACACTATGCACAGGTGGTGGTCAGCATCGCAGCCAGAACCACTATTCCCTGGATTTCGGGGTCAGAGGTAGCCCTGGCATGACAGGTCCACCCCTCACAGCATTCAGTTGGGAAAGTTTTCTGTTTCTTCAGCTCAGAACTTCATAACCACAAAAGATTTTCCTAGCCCAGAACAATCATAACCTCACCACTAGAAACAATGCAGCAGTGTTTCAAAATAAGCTACAAGCATCCAAATCTGGACTAGAAGATACCTCCCAGAACAATGGCTGTGCTGAACCCTGCTTGTGTTTTTTGAAAGCAGAGCTGCTTTTCAAATAATATAAAAAGCCAAGTTCCGGCTCACTCTTCCTTAGCCTCTTTCCTCAAGTAATCATTTTATTTCAAACGAGTCCAGAATAATGAAATTCTTTACCTCATCCTGTTTTGGTGTCATTTTATTATTATCCATCACAACCAATAAGTTATTTTCCTTTCTGTGACTACGGATTCATGGCAAAAATCAGCCTAGCCCAGGAAAAGCAAGTGGAGTAAATGGAGCTGAGTCAAACTGGAATACCACAAGAGCATTAGCTAGATTAAACATTAACAATTACTTTTTTCCTTTTGATCACTGAAGTAGCAATGAAGCAGTAGAAGGAAAGCCTAAGATGTTGACATATGTTTTTATTATCTTTAGTCGTCTTTTTTGAAGTCTTGGGAACTGGCTCCACAAATACTTCTCAGGTCAAAGGCAGAGAATTATGTTATTTAATTCAGCAGTGAGGAGACCGGGCAATTTTATTAATAAAGATAGCTTGGTTTATTCTTTCCAAAATTATCAGGAAAACAATCATACAAAAACTGCAAGGAAAAAAAATTTAATCCAATTTTTAAAATTGCTAACTTAAGAGCTAGGGCAGATTAAAGAGATTCAAACATAAGTACCACAACAATGGAAATCCAGCTAAGCTTTATTTTCCTTGCTTTTCTCATTTTTAGTTGTTCCTGCCGGTTTTGGTTCTGTCAGAACTGGGAACAGCTTCCCTACAACTTGTAGTGAGAACTGTTCATTCCTGTCACTTGCCTGACCAAAGGAAACACCAAAGAAATCACCCAAGAAATCCATGCCTTCATGAGATTTCCAGCTGCGTTCTTCAGACTCTACAGGATGCAATTTTCTAAGAAGTCCTGCCCTTGTGAAATGGGTCTGGAGCACATCTGAACCTTTTGAGATCAACCTGTCATTAAGCTCTGCTAGGAGGCTGGCATGGAAGGGAAACACTGAGAAAAAGTAAAAGTGGTATGTTTAAAAAAGCAATTATACTAAGGAAATGTAAAAATAACAGCAATATATCACTCACAGTTACTTTTCCCTGTCTTTCCCGGCAACTAGGATTTTTTGGTACCGATTACGAGAGGGGGAAAATTCTCTCTTTTTTTAATAAATAATAAATAAATATTTTTTTAAAATCCTATTTTTAATGGCTCTTCCTATTCTGTTCTCTTGAGCCTTTGTTTTGTCAAAACCCAAAGGTTCTGTGTTCATAGAAAAAGTAGTTTGAAATATATTTTTCAATGAATATTTCCAGGTCACTGAAATACACAGTCTTAATAGGAAAGTTCACATATGAGTCCTAAAACAGACTGAGGACACCCAATCCTTTCTTGTTTTGTGCTGAAAGATAGGGAACAATGAATTTGAAGCAATTCCTAGTTTGAAATAATTTGGTGTTACAGAATCGGTAGGCTGCAGGAAACACTGGAGTTCACAGGAGATGCGAATTAAACTACTCCTGACCCATCCTAAAGTGTTTCTGTTATCGCTAAGTTTACCTTAAAAAGTCCAATTAGCAGCAGGTTTGTATCAAGAAATACACCTGTTTCTGCTTTTCTTTTCCTTCTCACATCCACATCCAAATCCCATCACCTCCACAGCCCTGCAAGTCAGTAGAATGCTGGTGTAAATGCCAGGCACACGAAAGCCCAGACACATCTGAAGACACCAACTGGCAATTATGGGCCATGCACGATCCATGCAAACTAAATATCAATCCACTTATGCTGGATCCAACCATGTGTTTTTCAATCCAGCCATTTCCCCCTTTTTCATATTTTCCAGTAATTTAGTGTATTAATATGTCTTATTCAGTTCCTGATATTGTCTTGGTAAAATGACCGGTGGGTACAGAGAGCATGGACAGTTCCCAGAATGCTCAACTATATTGATGCATTTTTCAGGATGAAAATAAAGTGGTTTATATTTTTTTCAACCTTTGCATCTGGATATTTACAGAGTAACAACAGACTGTAACACAACCAGTGTCCTAAGAACTCATGTTCCCGAGGCCAATGTGTTAGTGAAGTTGTCAAAAAGCAGCTGCAGTGTCCCATCGCCAATGAATCTGGATGTCATTGACTCAGGGGTCATCTTGTTAATGCTACCAGGCATTCCTTACCTTTTTAAGGCTTGCTGACACCTACAGCAGCGGCAGGTCCCATGGGAGGACCAGCAACTACAGTGGCAGTGCTGTCAGCCCAGGCCCCACAGGGCTCCCGTTCCAGGCAGCGCTCGCAGAGGCTCTGGAGCAAAGGCATGTTCTGAAATGCTGTCTTGAGGAGGCATGAACTTAACACAAGCACCTGCTTCTTCAGCAGAGGCCTGGATCTTGTATCTATATTCGAAGAGACTGCATCTGATTTACTAAGCTTTCTGCACTCAACTCCACTCATTTAAGGGCTAGCTTGTAAATTCACTGCTACTTCTGGAGTTACCAAGCTTGTTTCCTTTACAAACTTACCGGAGGAATAAACATGCTACAGCAAGTCTGCTTATCATCTCCTTTGACAAAACCATAAGCACTTCTGAACCAGCAAGTAGAGTCTTGCAGTCTGGCTAGTCTCTTTACTAAAATAGAACTAGGTCTCCTGGCAAGCACGTGTTCTAGTGCTGAACATTGTTAGGAGAATAAGGGAACACTTGGATCTAATAAAGAGAGAAGAGTGTAGCTACAAGTAGTCTAGGTAGCTGGGTCCTGGGTACTAAGTGTTTGGTCACTTAGCTCAGGTGTGAAGAAGACATCAGATGACAGATCAGTCAAGATCTCCAGAGTCTCCAGAGCTGCTGTGGCTTTTTATCTTGCCAGACAGTAAAACTGTTTGGCTTTTTCTCCCTCCCTTCCTCACAGGGTTAACTCACAACTGATACAAAAACAAGATGCAAGCTGTCTCTTTGAGAGCTCCACTGCAAAAAAGCCTACAAATGCTTTCAAATGTGCTTTTATTCAAACCATGGGGCACTTTGCCACCATGGTGATTTCACAGTTGTTTATGGTATGGTTCCACCACAAGCTTATGCACAATAAGAAGGCTGTGATGAGCCGGAGGGTAATGTGTTGTATCTACAACAGAGCAGAGAGAACACAGCAGTGTTCTGCACCTATGATGTGAGAGCCCCGTCTCTACCTGGGCTGTTAGTCATTACCTCAGGCAGTCCTGAGCCCAAAACAATGTGTCCTGGTGACTTAATTTCCTGCAGGTCTCCTCTGCCAAAAAATGGCAGTGAATGTCTTGCTCAGAGTCACAAAGCAGGTCTGCAGAGGAGGTACAACTCAAACCATGATGATGCCTGCTAAGAGTACTCATCCTGCCTCTTGGAAAGCAGAAACCTTAAAGTCTAGGGCTTGAGGCTTGGGGTTGGCCAGCAGTGCTCTTAATACAAAAATTAAGGTGAAACTGCTTTAATGAGGGAAGCTTATTACTTATTAACAACTGTTTTGGACAAATCTTAGTGATGGAAAATGAATGCATAAAACAAAGTCTGGGCAATTGCTGGACTGAAATATGGGTACAGTTTTCAGTTCAGACCATCTCCAAAACATTCAAGTTTACACAAATAAATGTTCATGAAGGAATGGTGGGAAGAAAAAGAAATGCATTTGGTAGCATTTATCTCACCCCACATTTAAATTGTCAAGTGGAACTAAGTGCCAAACGATCATATTATTAGTTTGGTACATGCTCTGTTATGAAAAAAATCAATGCTTAATGTGAGTAAGTCCTGCCCAATCCATGTGTGAGATGCTGTAATGAGATAACATAAACCATGTTGTTACATGGTCATATATGTGAAATGCAGAAGCCAGATCTGTAAAACAGATCATGAAATAAGCACTTTCACCCAAATTAATAACAACTTCCAGCATAATAAGAGGGTATATTACTTTAAATTCATGGAAAAATAAGTAGTTGGTAGCTCAAGTCAGAATAGGGAATAATTTTAATGGTTTAGATACTCTTTATTTGGTTTTCATCATTTAAAGTGAGTATGTTCAGTAACAGTTTCAAAGGGCAAAAGTAAAGAGAAGAGCTGGCCGTTGAATGCTTCTCTATAGACCTGTGTAATAACTTGGAGAAGTTAGAGAAAATACCTCTTCAGCTGACAGTGAACTTCAGCAAAATGATCACAACACAGAGAGAAGAAATATATATAAATAATGAAACATTAGTGTGACTCAGAAGGAAATAGAATAACATGTTTACATTTTCAAAAGAAGCATTTCTGCCTTCATAATTAAGTTAGAGATATCTTCAATTTGATTTTCCTGTCCGACTTCCAGCAGCATTTTAACTGTAAATGTCCTGAATAAAAACACTGTCATAGGAAAAATCTGGTATTACTTTGTGAACTGAGAGTTGAGTTTTTGGGGTTTGGGGTTTTTTTTAAAGAATGGGCATAAATGCTTCCATGTGTTGACATGTCCCTGCTAGCAG
>JAVJGJ010000032.1:24479018-24489867 GCA_035590215.1 Microhierax caerulescens | reverse complement strand
TCCCTCTCCTCGCCGTTGGCCCTAAGTTTCCCGGGGGGTTGGAGGTGCGCAGGAAAGTTGCTGAAAGCTGAGGAGTTACAGTAAGTGGATGCCGGAGCAGGGACAAGAGGCGGGGGTCCCTTTTCGGGGCTACGAACCGTTCCCCAAATCCCGTGGCTTTGTCTGCCCTTGCCGGGGGTCGGCGAGCCGCGCTGCGGCGGGCCGTGATGGTGCTAGGGGACAGGGGGCTCCCGTGGCCACCGCGCACCCCCCTCCTCCAGGGGACAGCATCCCGGTGGGCAGCTGCTCCTACTGCCCTTTCTGGTGGGAAAGGGGGGAAAAAAACCCCAACCCATAATAATCGTTGAACATACTGTAGTGAGTCGAGGCGGTAGGTCACGGAGAGGAAGGATTTCTGAATGTTCGATTTTAGGGCACGTGGATTGGTTTGAGTTGCACAAACACAGCATGGATGTGGCTTCGTGGCTTTATTTTCGGTGGTTTTCCCGCCGGCGTGGCAGGGCTCTGGTGGAGTGTTGTCAGGAGTTAAACAAGTTGGTGTTTACTTCCAAAGCAGATGGAACATCCTCACAGAGCAATGGCGCAGCTTTAGCATGGCTAATGGGAGATTGCAGCGTGGTTTGGTACTGACAAACATAGCACACTTCCTTGGAAATGGCAAACCTCTTCGGTCGGTACAATATGGTACAGCCTTATCCTGTCTTTATTAATCGTAATTAAATGCTGCAGAACTACAAGCTTGTTTTACCCTTCACTAAGAAATCACCGATAACTTTACAAATACCAGTTAGCACAGGATTCCCCCCTCTCCCCTGATATATTAAACTAGGAAAACACTTTATTTGGGTGAATTAGGCATTAGGAAAGCTGATGTAAAAGGAAGTTTTAGTCTGGTGCATGGCAGCAGGTCACAACAGGTTATGGACAAAGCCAGATTTGAATCCCTGAACTCCAGCAGATTTCCCTGACAGCGCTGCTGCGCTCCCACCTTTATAACTGAGGATATAATGGATGAATGTAGCACTTGGGCATTTGTTGAAAAGCTGCTTGAATGTAATTCTCATATTTCTTGTAATCAAGACAATGCCCATAAATATTTACTGGTTTTATATATGTAGGGATCATATACAATTATTTTTTAAAAATGATTATATTCCACAGTACTTCTGTACTGTTACATTAAAAAGGCTAAAACTGTTTTATTACAGTGAGCCAAATTTCCAGCATTTGTATATGTTTTTTTGATATCAAACAAAACAAAGTTGAGAAATGAGGAGACATGAGATACGAGTTGACTAAATCTGTTTTAGATCGGGGGTTTGTTAATGTGCATATGCTAATAGGGATCATACCATCCTTCTGGCAGATGTTAAACCCCAGGATCGATTTTTCAAATGAAACAGGTTTTGATTTGAGGTGATGGTGGGGCCTGTTCTTCTGGCTTTGTTTTTTCCTGATGCTGAGGGGATACAATCCCAGTGAGAAGTCCAGGAACCTTGCAACTGGAAAATACCAGCTTTAGGTATTTCGAGCTGGAAAGTGAAACACAGAATCTGTCCTTGAAAACTTTGACCTTTATTATTTAGGAGTGTCGTTCACAGTTGAATGTAATGATCGGTCACTAGCAAAGTAGAGGAAGATACGGGCATCGTGTTGGATGCCTTGGTGATAGTTTGGTTTTCTACCTGAGTTTGTCTCTGCACACAAGTCTACTAGCTTATTGCTTTAATCCAGAGGTCGGCTGCATTACTTACTATTCTGTTTATATCTCAATGCTCATAATGTGTGGCTGCAATATCCAGCTAAAAATGTTCAATGCCATTTACAACAAGGAATCTGCCTTAAGCAATACTATAATCAGTAATAGCTAATGCTACCGAGAGCAACAGTTTCAACAAATGACTTGCTGCCACAGGAGTTAACAAAGGTACAGCTGTAATTGTGTTCAGAACTAAATAAAAGCAGCTTTATATCAGTTTATATATTAATTCCAATTAATTTATAAATTTAATTGGAAAAATAGATCTTACACAATGCTGTGTGCCATCAATAACGGTTGCTTCTGCCTCGGTAATGGTGACGATTAGAGGGCCAGGCCATGTTAGTGGGTACTTGTTCGAATAGAAGGTTTCTGCAGCATGAGAAAAATTAATTTCTGACTCAAAAGCATCCACTGAAGAAAAGGTGGTTGCGTTTATCCACATGTCAATCAATCTTCCCCTTTTGCTCATGCTTTTTATTGGCATATATAGATTTCCTTTCAATAGATGAGAAATTAATATATATATTTTAAAAAACAGACAACCCCCTACTACTTCCCTTGGAATCCCTGTCATTGAATACAAGTTACTAAGTATTGCACTGAATTTCAGAAGGCAAATCTAAATATACAAAGATGGCTTGGGATTTTGTTGTCTTGGCTTTTGGATCAGGGGACAAAAGTACTGAACTGTAGTAGTTCGCTAAACTACTGAGTTTAAATGAGATGTCAGGCAAGACCTTTTACCTCCGAATTTTTATCACCTTTGTCTGTTGATAAATGCTTGCAGCAAATGAGAAGAAAAAAAACCCTACATTGCTTTCACTTTTACTTTCCTTACACTTGTTATATCTAAGCATTTCTGAACAGCATCGGTGCAGAGAAATATGGTATAAAATCAGAGTAAGGAGGAAATTAAAAATGAACACTGTGCTTTATAATAGATACCTTTAGGCACAGGTGCGAATAAATACTGATTCGTTTATACAGTTCTTAAATGGAAAAGCCTTAAGTTTACAACAAAGGTAAACAGCATGTCGTGCTGCATTTAGCAGATGTTGGTGTGCTAACTTTAGGAAAATGGAGAGCAGCAGTCCCCTCGACATCCCTGCAGAAAATTAGATCTTGCCAGAAAGGAGAGCATATAACCATAGCAGTTCTGTTGAGAATGGACGGTTAACAGCTTTAATACTGTATTTCTTTTATTAGTTTACCTCAGTCTTAATAAATTTTAAAGAGTTTTTTCTTGTAAATGCCCATGGTTTATTCTATTGGTATATACTTAATAAAACTAAAAAAGCCTTCAGAATAACGCAAATCTCAGGCTTTTGAGTGTTGCAAGGGCCTTTACATGCTTACTACGAGTGTAAAATTATCACTAACAGTAATAAATAGCGGTACATGTTGGCTAAGATACAGTTGCTGAATAAATAGCAATTATTTAGATTGGTGGCTTTTGGTTTTTTTTTTTTACTGTTATGTCTTGTATAGAGAGACCCAGAGCCCATTTCATCATGCAGGTTTAGGAGGGCACTTAGGGTGTTGACAGAATGTAGTTAATACATTTGCAACAAAACCCGATGATAATGATGTGTTTCCAAGTATTCCATCTGTTTTGAAATTTGTCATAGCTAGTGAATAGTACAGTAGTAATAAACTTAGAAATGACTTCCCTGTATTTATATTCTGTCACAAAAGGCTTCTTATTCAAAGCACAAGAATAAGTATTTATCTCTTGTTTTCTTAGTGACTCATGACCCCAAGGTACAGCACTGGCATAATACATGCAATGTCCCTCCCTCAAAATACTTGCAAGAATAATAGTTTATTGCCTATGCATGGATTTTTTCAAACATAAATCGGTAATGTGTGGCTTTGGCTCTAAGCACAGAGGGAGAAAAGGTGATAAATCAATAAAAGTTCATTTTAAGGAGCTGATGAAGATAAAGGCTCCGTTCTGTTTTTGTTGCAGTTAACGCCAAGACTCCCGTGACTTTGAATAGCTTCCTCTTACTGTTTGGGTTGTGGAAATGCTCAGAAATCCCAGCCAGCGTTTCGGTTTTGTTGTGCAGAAATACATATGAGTAATATAGTCGTCTTTGTCGAAGGCTACGGTTACAGGCCTGGATTTTTTTTTGTATTATAGTTTTGTATTTCTTATCACATATTAGTTCCACTCCACACCCTCCCCCCCCCCTGGAATCAGTTAACCAAATCCATAAGTAGCATACTTGATATTTTGTGTTTAACTATTTCAAACCCTCATCCAAATACAGGATAACAGTGATTTGGGTTTTTGTTTGTTTGTTTTTGTTTCACTTGTATCAAATACAAATCCTTACGCTGGTGCCAGTATTGGGAGGCTGCCAAAGAACTGTTGCTAAGTTTAACGCCCATTAATGATGACTGTTAAAATGGGTGAGGAACTTGCACATTTTCTTCCAGTTAGAAAAATGTTCACACAGAACTGAACTAGGTAATTCTGAGCGTATGTTTATCAGTCAATGCTTACTGAACAAATTAGATCGGTATTTAACATCTTTTTTTTTTTTTTCTCCTTATTCATATCTTTATATTCACAAAAGCGAGGCATCTAAAATATGCTTGAAATTTAAAAGTAAAAAGGTACAACTTTAAACAAGGAATGAAAATAGTGCAGACTTCTGAATTATAAGTTAGAAAAAATCTTTTTCCTGTTGCTAGCTAGGATTTTCTCTGAATAATTGTCTTCTCTTCTCCCTCCCTGTTCATCTTGTCTGCTTGGAAAATGTTGTAAGTAGTATGTATTTTAGTGGGATACAGCATAGTGAGTCCTCCATGTTCGAAGGATGCTTGGAGCTCTTCATATGATATCTTTTCATCAGTAGAAAGCGTTAAATATTTTTATGCTGATTTAATCTTTTACATATGGCAAAAAATACAGTAATCCAGTGAGGGTTTCCACTGATACATGGAAATCAAAAGATTTTGCATCTGTACACATACGTATACTGCTATTGACATCAGGTACTTCTGGGGTAGGTGGTAGCGGTGTATTCAGGGAAAAAATAGAAATAAATGGAGCTTATACTTCTAAACCGGGCGATGCCAGCTTCTCTTGTACACTCAGTAGATAAATCTGTACTTTTATGGTTTTCTTTTTCTTATGTGTAATAACATCTTTCCAATGGAATAAGTGAGAGATCTATCTATCTATGACACACATATAGATATTTGTGTTTGTGTGTGTGTATATATATATATATCACATCACAGCCAGGGAAAAATTTAATCAAGTAGACAAACTTGCTTTAAAGGAAGTGCCACATAAAAGAGGAACTTTCTGGGTCCAAAGTGGGCTGTATTGGTAGAATAAAGAAATTACTGAAACTGTAGTGTCCCACCTTCCTTAAGCCTAACTCCATTTATCTAAGGAAGGATCACCAGCAGCAGACCCATGTAAGTGAGAGTGACCATTTTCTTAGTTTCTTTACGCATTGCCTAACAAATAAATTTTCATCAATATGCAAAATAAAAATTCTTTAGGAGGAAAACCAGGCAATAGATTCAACCTTTAAATGCTGGGGGGCTGGGGCATTTCTGATAGATTTTTTGTTTCGTAGCAAGCAGCATTTGTAGAAAAATATTCAAAGTAGGGGGGAAAATAACTTAGCGACTATGATGGGACTGGCACAGATCTTTCCTGAACTCGTAGAAGATGCAGACTTGTCATGGGGTGTTAATATCTTTAGAATCACATTGAAGTTCACCTGATCTGTAAGTTTGGCATCGCATCCACTAAAATCACGGAGATTCATGTTCCACAGCCTGGAGCTTCTGTAACCATGCCTAACTTTTACAGGTGGTTCATTTTGAGCACATTGAGTTCAAAATGTTTGGGTAACCCAGACATGGTAAGCCTGTGATTGATTACAATACTTGACGCTTAATGAGTGAATTTGATCTTTTCATCCAAGGGGTATCAAAGACATAAGCCCTAATTTCATATCAAAAGCCTTACTTTTCATACTTTCATAAGCCTATTTCATATGGCAACTGAGGCATGGAGAGAGAAGTGACTCTCCTAAGCCCAGGTTCCCAACGATATGTTGGTGATGGATTTAGGAATACAGAGCAGGCTGCATGCACCTGCTGCATACACGTTGTAGCCTCATAAAGCCCATGCATTTTACGATGTCTTCATGTACTACTAAAACCTTGTTCCAACTGTTTCCTCGAGAGCTTTGTGACACACTTTCATTTAGTGGCAACTGCAATGCTTCGTTCATCAAATGTCTATAAAGCTTATACCTTATGGTTGCCCATATGAGGACTGGAAGACTTGTTTGTCTTTCCAGTACCCACATAACTTCTTGAATGTTAGTTAACTCCTGTAATTGTGTGTGTAACAGTGGAATTACCTGAAATGGGCTGCAATTGCTCTTGCATAGCAATTTGTTGCACTGAGGCCACGGGGAGGAAAACTAGCACCCTTGTGCATCCTCTGCAGCAGCACAAAGCTGAGAGAGAAAAACCAAGGTGTAGTGGAAACCAGTGAAGGGTCTTTTTTGCTGGGCTCATACCTACAGAATTGTTCCAAGCAGCAGCATATACTGCTGGAAAAGAAAAAATAGTCTCTGGATGTTAGCTCTGGGAAGCCCTGGTAACTTAAGACAGCAATGGGATATCCTATCCAAACAGGTAGGAATTGTAGAGCAACAGCCTCCTAACAACTGGAAATTAATACACCAGTCTCTTAAAATCATTATTCATATGAAAGAGGAGGGAAAAAGATTGTCAGGCAAAATCCTGTATCCTACTGTGCATCTGGCTGTAACAAGTAAGGTTTAGGAATATGGTTTTATATTAGCAGCTATTAAAATAATTATTGTGGCCACGCTTTCTCTTCTGCTGTAGTCTTAACTGAACACCCCTGTCCCAAGGGCTCAGAGCAGGGGCTGAGTTAGGTGAGGCACTAGTTAGGGTGTCCTAACTAGTAAAATTACTCTACTGCAATGAACAGCACCACAGCATCCAACAGCACAGTGAAGAAAATTGCCCTCGGTAAAATCACCCTTGTTGAAATAAGTGAATAGAGAAAATATTGACACAACTGAACTCTGGGTAGTGTATATGAAAAGTAGTATTAGTCAGTTAGGAAAAACTGGTTTGGTATAACTCTTCCTGACGTTTCCTTTAATTCTGCTGTACCTAAAGTGAGAACTGGCTTCAGTGTAAGGGAACCTGAAGAATATGTCCAAAACTGATGTTTCGCATACGCCTTGTGGCGTGCTGGCGGACGCAGGCACTAACGTACTCAAGACCAGGCTGAAAATGTTCAGCCACACCAGAGGCACGCGTAGCCGTCTCACGGGAGCAGGCCGATGGGGATGCAGAGGTGTTTGCAAGGAAGCAGCTTCCCAACGTTCAGCTTCTCCATGCCTTCCCCCGCAGCAGCCCGTTCGGGGGTGCACCAGCTCGGCAGCCTGGCTTCCAAGCCCTGCCACACCTGGCTGGGCACCAGCTCCCTCCTCCCCTGCCTGCTGCTCCGGGTGCCAGGCGGCGATGCCAGGTGGCTGCGTCTGTCCTCTTTTCTTGTCTTTTTTTTTTTTTTTTTTTTTTTTCAGTCGGTGCTGCCATCTGACCAGAGGGGTAACTCATTAGGGGAGGCTGAACCCTTTCATGACCTATTCAGGCCTATGACTGTCTAGCCCAAAATTGAAAAGGCAGTGCTCTGCAGTGGGTCTCCTTGTTTTGGTGAAAATGGATAAAACTCTGCCATCCAACTACAGAGCAGATTAAATGACTGGCACTACTTTGAAGCACCTTCTATGTTCCATTTTATTATCTACAAGTAGTTTTATACACATTTGGGGACTATCCTTTATATTCCCTCTTGAATCTTCTAAGGCGACAAAAACAAGACCAAAAATTATCCCTCCTTTGCTAAACTTATTTAGCCCCCTCCCCACCCAAAACAAACAACCCCCAACCCTGTTAGTTACATGTTTTTATAGGGATTAGTATCAGTTGGTACATATTTCTTAGATATGACCAGATTTCTAAAGCTTTATAAACTTGATGTTTGTAAGCTGTTAACAAACTGTGATTCCGTAACGCAATGGAAATATCGTAGCTAAAAAGGAAATAAACAACTTGCCTCCTTGGCAGACTTATCATTACCCTGCATGTAGGAAAAGCTGGCTGCCTTTGCTGCAATTACTGGTGTACTTTCTTCCCAGGAAATCCCCTTGTTTGCCATGCTCCCTGCGCAATCTTTTTTGTAGGGTTTTCGGATGCAGGAACTTTATCTGATGCAATGTTTTGTACAGCACTTAACAAACTTACCATCTTACCCTGAACAATGCTACCATGCTATAAATACCTAATGAGAACACATCTCTGGTAGCGTAAATTCGGAGCAGTTACTCTAATTTTTGTAGAAATTGCTCTGCATTGACACTGGGGCAGCTTGGTTGAGCCTGACGGCAGCAGGTCTCTTGTCCTGCCTTTTGTGGCACGAGAGGAGGACCTGGGACTTATTTCTGCAAAAAGTTGAGCATTTGTAATCCTGCTAACATCAGCTGGAGAGGGGAGCATGCAGCTCCTGGCAGCAGCAAGCCCCACTAATTTCTGCACTGCCCAGAAATTAGTTTAAGAGTCTCAAAATTGTCATTAAAATTCCAATTGTTTCCCATCGCATTTAGGAATCCACCCATGGAAAAAACACCTATGGTGTAACTTCTCCCCCTCTCCCCGGGGGTGGTACAGGGAGATTAGCTCATGAGGAGGATGGGAAGGTTGCAACCCTAATAGCGACTGAAAAGACAGAGGCAAGAAAATGAGCTTACCTTGCTGCCCCAAAGTTAAGCAGTAATCCACATGGCTCCAATGCTGAAATATGTAATAACGTGGCTGTAGGATTTAATTGCTCAAGATTTTGCATTGGTACTGCTTCTGTCTTGGCTACATAAATATTTATAACTTTTTGTTTTATTGCTATTGCTGTATAATATGACCAAAGTATCACGGAAAAAATGCAGTTTCTCCTTTTTTTTTTTTTGTTAGAAATTGAAGATCTGATCCCTGGCTAGCATAAATTGGTGTGGCCCCACAGATTTCATGAGAACTGTCAGCTTTCACTGGCTGTGTATCTGGTTTCTGGTTTGTGGCTCTGACCAGCTAATTACTGAATAAGACTTCACCACACCATGACGTTCATATATAGTCCTGGAAATCAGGGCTCTGACTGGGGTTAAGCAGTTAAACGTAAGTAAATGCACTGGTCTGTGGAATAAGACCTTTTCACTTTTTTTCTCGTTTTCCACCATGAACAACTGGATTGGAACTGGCCCCCCCTCCTTCCCATTGGCCTCTTGGCCACCTGCTATAGGTCTGCATGTATAAGGGGAAGGATGGGTTCAGTATCAGCACATTTCAATAAGGACTCTAGAAACTAGCACCTTTCACGCACACCAAATGAGCTAAATTACAAGGGAGTGTTTCCAGCAGGCATTCCAGGGCTGTGTACACAGCCTGGGAACCCGTGGTCCGACAGGCTTTGTCACCCTGACTGATGCTAAGAAAGTCCTCCTTATGTGCTTCCGCGCGTCATTTTCTACCTCTATCTATTACATCTTTGCAAGTACAGCTTTCTGTGTGTGCCTGGGGATGTACTTATGCATTTTGAAAAGTCAAAGACTCACTGAACTTTTAAAGCTGGATAATGTCAATGTGCTTCAAGCAGGGTCTAGAAGGAGTTGAGGTAGTTGAGGTCCTTCAGTTCAAAATTGTTTAAGATCCGATATTGACCTATTCATCTTTTGACTTAACATGCCAGGTGAAGTTCTGCAACCTCAGGGAAGACTTAATTCATACAAAGAGTGTTGGGGTTCCCTAATGGAGTGTCACAGGTGCTTTCTTCTCAACTGCAATGGTATCAGTTCCTATGTCTTTTTATAAAACATAGCAGTTAGAGAATTCAAGTTCAGGGATGAAGGGTTTCATGTTTCCTCTTCTTCTAGTCTATAGACTATTCTATGCATAGACTTCTTCCGCTCTTCCTTTTGAAGCTCTACCATCAGCGTTTAAGGTTATTCAGGCTAGAGAAAAGCAGCAGCAGGGAGCATGGCTGTAGCCTCCTGTGAGAACACTGAATTATGTGGGGTAATCCTGGATCTCTGGCTTCCAGGACTTCTTTAGCACTTATACATTAAGAGTAAAATACATTAATGTGCTTCTGAGAATTCCTGAGATATGACCTGAATCATAGATAGAGCCTATCTGCCATTAAACGCAATACCTTCTTGGCAGCCATTCCTCTCCTGAAACCTTTGGCTTTGAGATCTGTTTTGGAAAGGCAAGAGGAATTTTGAAAATCTTGTAGTCGGTACCTGTATCCCCAGGAATCGGGCCCATCGCGTACGGTTTTGTACCCATGCTTTCTCCAGGGTGTTGTATGTACTTTGCACATACAGCATGGTTGCTTAAGTGCGGACTGTTAGCCACTGGTTATTTTAAAATTTGTATAGTGTGTGAATGGGAAAAGGGTTTAGATTCTGTTTGTATTTTAAATAACTGCCTTGGCAGTCACACAATCCATAGCGTTTACAGAATGCCATGTTTGTGACTGATGTTAAACGGGGAAAAGCGGGTTCCAGAGCGGGTCCGGAGCAGGTCAGCCTTGCACCGCAGCTGGCTGCCAGGGCACGGGAAAAGGTGCTGCTTAGCACTCTCCAGTTTGTCTGCTACATATGTGCAACGTTACTATTCGCTGCTGGCACTTCAACAACTTTTGCCTGTATCGAGCAAGCCAAATACTGATCCCTTGACTTAAGACTTGGTCCAAATCCCTCTGACACTAGGCCTGATTCCTGTTAGAAGCCAGCTGCAGGAGCTAAAAGGTGAGCTTGCTCATTCTGAGCAGACTTGGATCTTGTGCTAGGTGAGGGCCCCACCCCGAATCCTGATCTCTGATAAATTAACTTTGTAACATTGCATTATGGCTAGCATTCAAGCCAAATGTCTATGCAGGTATTTATGTTCCAACAGCCCAATGCAAGCTCTTTGGGGGGGGGGGGGGGGGGGGGGGGGGGGGGGGGGGGGGGGGGG
>JAVJGJ010000032.1:24410050-24472136 GCA_035590215.1 Microhierax caerulescens | reverse complement strand
ACCCCCCCCTTTCATTACTATTAAGGAGACAACAGCAAACATAACCCAACCAAAAAACAGATGACACCCCCACTCAGCTGCCTCCCCCCCACTTGAACCTATCATCATTTGTGGCCGTGAGGGAGACCTGAATGCCCTTTGTATAAAACCACCGAAGTTTTAAGCATTTATTAGCCGCCCTCTCTCAAACACCAAGTGTAAAACTTGCCTGATGTGTTTTGGCGTTACACCCCTGGTTTATTTCAGAGAACCAAAGGTTCCAGCAGAGCGTACCTACCATCGCTCGCAGGACAGGAGTAGTTTACAATATAACCTACATTAGACTATACATGGTGCGCGTGTTGCATTTCCACTGAAAACAGCCAAAGACTTCCAATGACGAAGCGGCTCACATGGTTGTGGTCTTCCTTGCCTTGAGAGCATCTGCGTAGCTGTGGTTCTGCCTGCTGGGGAGGGGGGGGTCTGTGGCATGAGGGGTTCCGTGTCTGTGTGGGAATGCGGCAGGTCTCTTTCTAGAGGACTTTACGGTTTAAAATGTGCTGGGGGCAGGAGAAGGTAAAGGCGACATTCAGCGTGCTCATTATCAAAATAAGGAAAACAAATCGATTGTGTTAACTGCGTGTGCAGTATCACAGTTATTCCACAGTATTTTGTCAGAAATTAAAAGGTTGCCACTAGAGTACTATATCCCTATCTCAAGCCTGGCACCACTTATTACTGCAACGGTATTTCAATATTAAGTGATCTTAGAGATATTTCATCTTTCATTTTGAATCCTGAATTTGAATCAGCATTAGGATGTCAGGGCTGTGAGATAAGGTATAACAAACTAAGTAGACAGCTGAAGGGCTCCTGGTGAAGGTGTTGCTGAGAAGGATATCTTGGGCCGTTCGCAGTAACCTTGTTTACAGGGACATTTCAATTGCAACCTGAATTTCAGTGAGAGGCTGCCTGGACTAATGCCTGCGTGTCTGAAACGTGTCACGAGTGTCTTTTGCGCTCTAGACCTTCTCCCTGCTTTTCTTGCATACTCACGAAAACTTTTCTGGAAGGTTAGGGTGATTTTCTGATATGAAAATGAAGATGTTTTCCTAAGAGGAATGCTGCTCTTTGAACTCCTGTACATTAGCAACAAAGTATTCATGAGGTTTGATTTTTTTTTTTTTTTTTGGTTCTCTGATGTGTCAGGATCAGTAGTTACACCAGTCTTTTTAATTTCACGTGTATGGTTTGATTTATTATATTTAAGTCTCGGCGGTTTTGAACGTATTTTGCAGCACATGAAGCCGGTTCAAATCAAAATGGGAAAAGATGCATATTGTAACAAGGAACAGTTTTGTGGTGATCTGCTAATTTCTTGTTTTCTTTTCCTAAAGCTGTTCCAGGAAAATCATGTGCATTTAGCGAGTGGGTGCTAAATGCCAGCAGCCACACTGATGAAGAAAAATGCTGTTGAAATACTTTGGAATAATAAATAGGATACGTAATGGTCAACCACAAGATAAAAATTTTACACAGTGTTTTTATGGCTCTAAATTGGCTGCATTGTAAACCAAGCTTACTACTCTATTAAGTCATCAGAGTTTTCAATTATTTAAGATTTCTAGTCAAGCTATCTAATATGGTCTTCATCGTCCATATCAGAAAATTATACCCGAGGTTGTAATTCCTTGTTGTTGGTATGTGAGAGAGGGCTTTGTTGTGGATGGGGGTTTAATTTTGACTTATCAGGACAAATATTACAAAGCATGCATACAGAAAAATGATATGGAAATAGCTCCAGTCCTACAAAACGGGGATAGTTCCAGCACTGAAATGTACCTAACACAATTTGAGATCCGCTCACTGAGAAACCTTGACAGTATCTGCCTTGCAGGTACCGTGCATTTGGAAATACTATATCTCCATTTAAATGCAGATCTTCAGTTTTCTCCAGGGGGCAGTTGGTGAATCTTTCGATTGAACCACCGGTACTAGAAAAACTAACTGAAGATTTACCCATGAACAAGAGACCCTTTCAAGTCTGCCTTTTTGAAATAACGATTATAAAATTTCCTAATATTGCAATTTTATATTGATTTTGAATGCCTTGTCAAAAGTCACAGGAAAGGAGTAGTGTCTTTTGCTCAAGGTAGGCCAATGTCTGCAGGTTTGTTTAGCAATCTTAAGAGAACTGTTACAAATAAGGTCTTTGTTTTTACATGGGTATTGTGTTTGCATGTGAGTTTTGTGAAATGGACAGAGCAGTCTTGCTTTGATTTTG
Organism: Microhierax caerulescens; assembly: GCA_035590215.1. Classification (NCBI taxonomy): domain Eukaryota; kingdom Metazoa; phylum Chordata; class Aves; order Falconiformes; family Falconidae; genus Microhierax; species Microhierax caerulescens. The sequence goes on along the minus strand of JAVJGJ010000032.1, from coordinate 24,469,873 downwards.
ACCTAGATTCCTCCTGATTATTCCTACACAGCTAGTACCTGCTCATTTCCCACTGTGAAAATAGGAGAGCAACTGTTGATGCTATCTAGCTGGGGCTGCACGGGCAGTAGGCACGCACGTCCAGCAATCTCCCCTCCTCCTCCAAGGCTTCATTAGTAACAGATAAAATAGTGCTGGCGTCCAAAGAGGGTGCAAGCCAGGAGTTCCTCTCCTGTGAATATTCGTTCTCGGAGGGTTTGATTCAGAGGAAGACGGGGGAAAAAATGCAGGTGGAAGAGGTGAATTTATTTGTGGTTCCAGATTTGGCACCCAAGTTTTGCACGCTTGCAGGGATGAGCAGGGCTATGTTTTATCTGCAACTGCTCTCAGATCCAGCTTACTCCATATCTGCTTGAAACTCAGTGCCGGTAGGTAACCCCCCTTCCTTAGAGGGGCTCGTCCCATCCAGTCCAGTTTTTGACACTGTTTGCCACCTCTCTGGTTTGCAGTGTAACCCAAGGGAACAGGAGCCTCCTGCCTGGGGTGCAGGCAGCACAAATGACCTGGGTGCAGGAGAGGCAAAAGATCCCAACCTTTTCTGTGCCAGCCACTGTGCGCATTCCCAGCCGCTGGGGTCTCCCCACCGTGGGCAGGGGCGCTGCCCAGGGATGCTGCCCTTGACCCTGTGCCAGAGCCTTGCGGTTCTGGAGCGATCACCCGTATTGTGCTCACCTGTTAACGGTGTATAACCCGTCAGCCCCAGTACCCTGGAGAGAATGTGCACTTTGGCCTCTGTGCGGAGTTCAGGCAGTTCTGCAAAGTCCAATCTCGCGTGCGCCAGCGTTAATGGCAGAGCTCCCATTCAGCTTAATTGATATTCCTATAAACATCTGCAGGTTTCTGTTTCTAGTGGGAGCTACAGCTGGGTGGACTTCTTAAATGAGTGTTTTGCATATTGAGGTTGAAAGGAGAGTCGAGCCTGATACATTAACTTATCATCTGTGTCGTTCTCTTGACATCAGTTGGATTACTACAAGCATATATGACAAGGAGATTAGGTGCAAGATCTTCACACACACACGCTTTTGTTAGCGTGTTGATCAGTGGAGATGTTACTTCTCTGAAAACCTTGTTCTAAGTCAAGTCTAGGCAAGCACAAACCTGCGCGTGCATATACAAGTTGAGCAGGGCCTATCCTTTATAATACAATTTTTTTCCTTTAATATCTGAGCAAGATCTCTTATTATAACTCAACCATTAGGGGAAAGAAAATGGAACTTTTCTCAAACAGCTTTTCTGTTGGGGAATCTAGTGGCAGTTGCTTTGAAGCATGTGTAATTGATTATCATACATTTATTTTAAAAAGGAGACATAACAAGGAATCTAACATGATGTTTTGGAATATATCTTCTCCCCACAATGTTCTTGAGGGAAATGTAAGGTTGCAGGCATCATTTCATGCCCTGTATGTTTTTGAACATAAATCAAAGAAATTGTTGGAGAGTTATAGATGTTCATAGCAACTGTAGCTATAATAAACACATGCAGTATATATTTTCCAAGCTATTTTGTATGGGTGAAAAGCTGAAGCTGGCGTTTTGTATGAACAATTCAACTTAATCACTGAAAATTTATTTCCTAGTTAGGGTGGATTACCAGTGTAGCATGAAGTCGTACACCTTCGTTTAAGTTCATCTGGTTATGAAGCCTCGGTTTAAAATTTGGAAGGAATTTAAATTGGATCTAGACACCTTGAATGAATTATTCCAAATGTCAAATTTATTGTGATGCCTCCATGGCGATATTTACATCTGTATTATCACCTATATTGGTTTCAAAGTATGCTGGATACTTTAGAGAGCAAATAAAAGACAAGAACAGTATGAAAAAACCCAAACAATTTTAGTTGTACACATAGCGGAAAACCTGAGCATAGGAAATACAACAGGAAGGAGAATCGTGAACGATCAGGTAGTGCAGAGCTGCTAACGGGAGCAACAACTAGCTTAGGCATACGAGTTTCTTGAGGATTTTGTTAGTTTTGGTTTAAAGTCTTAACAGATAAAAAGGGAGAAGTGACTTTTATGGAGGAATTTAAATGAGGAGAGCATAGCCACCCAGTGTGTGAGGATGAGAAAGGTATTCCATATGTTGATGAGGATCCAAATGCATTAAAATGCTGCAAAGAAGATCCAGTAGTCACAGTTAGTATGTACATGAATAGACTGGGGATGGGACATGTTTAAGATCTGTGCAGAGATCACACAGGTCTAGTGTTTCGGTCTTAGTATGTAAGCAAAACCCTCAGTGTCTGAATAAAACAGGCAGGATGTATTTCTTGGGGTCTGGCCTTCCAGGTGCTCTCAGGTGTAGCTCCTCATTACTCTGGGTACTCCTGGTGGCTTCAGAGAATGGTAATTAAAACCAATACTGCTTATTGAAAATGTTGGGACTAGCTAAAAGGTGCGACTTCTGGAAGTGTCACTGTGCTTCTGCTGGAGTTCTGTTTTGTTGTAGTTACCTTCAATCACTCCTTTATTACAAGAGCTAGAAATCTCTTTTTAAAAGAGAAAGCTGGTCTCTTATTACGTGACTTCTGGAAACAGGGTTTAAAAATATAAAACAAATACCCTGAGATTGATGCTAAAACTGAGAATTTGCTCTGTTCTACTTGTTTGTAGTATTAGCCTTAAATGACTTCCTCTTGGTGACGTCTTTGACTTTTAAGACCCACATGAATTAAAGAAGAAGCTTTCTAAATTGTTACAACTGATAGATGTCAGGAAGGCAGGGCATGGCCCATCTTGGGCACCAGTGCTGGTTTAGGCTTTGAAAGAGCAGGCAGTGACGTTGGTTCCCAAGAGCCATCCTTTCCACTGGGGATGGGGACAGGTGGGATGGAGACATACAGCTCTTGACATCACGTAAGCTCGGGGTTGGCTTCCCCTTCTTCGTTTCTCGCCTAGCTCTTGCTCCCCATCCTCTCCAAACGCTTTTTGCGGTCTCTCCTGAGTAGCCAGGCTACTTCACCTTCTCCTCTGAAAGTTGGAAAATGGACTTTGAGTTGTTATTAGTGCTCCCTGCTGGACACAGTGCTGGGAAAACAAAATGCGATGAGGAAATCAGAAGGGAGGGCGCAAGGCAGACAGAGTGTCACAGGTTGAGGTACAGCTGGGAAGACTGGGAGGAGAAAGATTTGGCAATTCCTGCGTGTCCCACAATCGGACCTGTGTATACTTCTACAGAAGAGGGTAGCTGAAGGGGCTGTGTCCTTGGGGCTGTATTGACCCAGCTGTGATGGATGGGATGGGGTTATAGAAGAGAGGTAGGAGAAGTGGGGTCTAGCTCAGAGTGGATGTCCTCCGGCCTTGACACTGTGCTCCGTGGGGTAGGACCAGCACTGCTGGATACGGTCAGATTGCTGCTCTCTTGCTGCCTTCGGGAGCCTTGGCCTTTCTGTGCAGGCACTGGGGTGTTTAGAGGCTCCTGTGGAGCAAACTTCGTTTGCTGAAATCCCTGTTTCCACAGGGATTTTTTTTTTTTTTTTCCTTGTCTTGAATTAGCGCCTTGAGTTCCACCTGGCAAAAAGAGCTTGTTTTAACTCTGTGCTGAATTTCTAGCAGAACCCCCCCCCACACAAACTTTCCTGCCATATTACAGTCAAAAGAAACCAGGTGGCCAAGGGGTGCGAGCGAGGTGTGTGGAGCCCGGGCAGCAGGCTGGGCACCTGGGCACCGGGAGCAGGCGGCCCAAGGTCACGGCCCTTCTTACGGCACAGCTGGGAGCTGATGCACAGCCTCAGGTTTTAGTCCTTTACCTTTCCCTGACGCGCCGCCCCTGCCTTGCAGCTTGAGCGACGGAGGCACAGACGCTGTGCGGTGCTTTTGCAACGTGCACGACATGGGATGGTGCCGGTTTAGGCATGGAAAGCTGAGGTGAGGTGTCAGAGGTGACGCAGCCAGGAAAGTGAGCCCAGCCCTTGCGCTGTCTCTCCAGGGAGAAGCCAGAGGAATCCTGCCGGTGCCACCACAGGCTCTCATTTCCCTGGTGTGACACAGTCCAGGGGTGGACAGGCTCCTTCTGCCAAAGGAGGGAGGCACATTTGGGTGGAAGTGCGTGCTGAGTCAGTGTGGTTACCCTGCTATAAATGGGGCCGACCTTTCATCAAAACTCTGTTTTTCATGTTTTCCTAATCAGATCTTGCTTGTTCTTACTTCTTTTTTTTTTTTTTTTTTTTTTTAAGTTGGAAATTGGGCCACAAACCCTTATACTTGTCTGCGCTTGTGAGCGAGCGTGCACATGTGCAACGTGTGTATGCACACTTGGGTGTTGTGTGTGCACAGGAGCTCAATTATTTTGCTGTTTGAATCATAGAGCGTACTGCCGTGATGTACTGTCAGTTTTGGTTTCTGCCCTTCGGAATAAAGTTCAAAATATTAAAGAAATAACACGCAGTATACTAGTAGCTAGAATAGTCATAGCGCCTGAGGGGGAAACGAGGGTGGTGAATAATCAGTCTTACGATGGCCAGGGAAAAAACCCTCAACTCCTCCAAACCAAACTCTGCAATGGTGCACTTTTAAAAGGGACTCTTCTGAATTTTCTTCCTGAGGTTTGCTCATTATCCTGGAGAGAGAAGTAGGGCCTGTTCGGGAAGCAGCGTGCAAGCTCTACGGTCACGCTCTGATCGTGTGCTGGGGGAATGTACGGTCCCAGTTACCCTTTGGAGAATCACCCTGGGCTAAATCGTGAAACAACTAACTCCAAATTAATTATTGATAATCTTTTAACTTCAAATGTGATGATGCATTTGGAGTATTGCTTCCCAGTTTAAGAGCTGAAATAGAGCTAGCAGAGGCATTGTTTTTAATAAAATATTGCATTTCTGGTCTTACTAGTTTACTTGGATGGTGGTAGGAACCGCAGAAGGTGGTGCAGGTTGTGCCCACCTCTGGCTGGTTCTGGAGGGCTGAGGCAGGAACCAAGGGGGCACTGACAGATATTTAGAGTCACACTGGGACTTTGGTCAGAATACCAAACTTTACCAAAGCTGGGATGTTGTGCTCCACAGTTGTAGTCCATCAGGGACCATGCTAAAAGGCTCTACGTAAGATATGAAACAGAAGAACCGTCCCCCTTCCCATCCCAAAGTCTTTTGACCCATACTCTGTATCAGGGGGAAGGGGGGGGGGGGGAAAGTGCTGAGAAGTGTGTGACTGATGCAAGGCAGGCTTGGGATGGATTTAGGATAAAGAGGATGCCTGTTGCACTTAATTTAGCCATTCTAAGGCAGAAAACACTTTTGAGCACATCTAACAGCTTCTTATCTGCTAATGCCACAATCAAGACAAAGCAAAATACGTTGTGGTGAATTCTGCAGCTCACAGACCTGACACAGTCAAACCCTCCCATTACAGCCAGGGAGACTTCTGCTTGTATCACGACCGCCTGCATGCAGGGTTTCAGAGCAGCGTCAATTAAAATTATACAGCAAAGACGCAGTTTCAGAAGTCCTGCAGGACATGCAGCAAATGCCGGCGATTCGGACTGGGTGAAGTTGTCAAAGGTTGCTTTGCTCTCCAGAGCCTGGCAGTAGCTCCACTGAAATGTGATGCCATTGGTTTTCAGCAAAGGTTTCTTTCTGCAGGGCTGCAAACAGAGATCAGCTGCTACTGTGTATACACAACTAGGGAGCAAATCAAGCAGCACATTTAAGCAGCCTTTTTAACCCTGAGACTTTCCAAGATTTCTTCGTCACGCAGGAAGTTTCCTTTATATTATCAGCTGTAGCACTTTGCTCATGTAATGAGATCAGAGCTAGGATCACTGCTGCACAGTAGAAAGACTTCCTTAAGACATTTGTCCTTGAAACTGCACCAAACTCTTGGAAGAACCCAGAACCTGTAAGTATGTATGATATAGGCAACAATAGCACGGTGCAAAGCTGCAATCAACCATTATACGATATCCGATTAGCAGGGCAGGAGGGATTTTTTTTTTTCTTTTCAGATGTTATGTTACATTCATTTTCAGTTTGTTCTAAGGAAACAAATCAATTCGGGCTTCTGATACAGTGACTTTGCAGTAGATGAGCTAGTAGTAATATGTTTGATTTAACTATTTGTTGCTCTCATGTAGCTTGTGGGACAATTATTGTAGCCATCAAACTGTAGAGAACTTTTCTTATGTTTTTAGGCATTTTAAAGGATTTGGGGGTCCATCTTGCAAATAAGTTTTTGCTTTGCTTTTTGATTTGGCAACCCCACCCTATGCCAAACTATAAATAACAGGGCAAATGGAATTAGTGTGTATTGTTCTTAGGTAGCAATAAAATATATTTGTTTGCAGGCTTAATTTAGTCGTTAACAACGTTGCACTGTTTGGGGTGTTTTTTGTCTTAATTGAATTCTACTCAAGGCTGTCTATTTTGTGTTTTACTATCTTGTCTGTGTCTGTTTAAGTTACTTTGCTGGGACTGCAGTCTGGTTAAACCTGTATTTAAGCACTATTTATATTCCGAGCACATTTCTGGTAAAATAAGTGTTTGAGATTTATTTTTTTTTCCCTTAAAGCCTTAAACAGTATAGTTTTATTAGCAGTGAGTGCCAGAGAAGGCACAACATGGATGAATGTCAGACATAGACCACAAAACCTAAGTCTTTCGTGCACTAAGTCTGATCCGAACATGTCCACTTTTGCGACTGCAACTAATAACAGCCTTGAGCTCCCTTTCAATAAATTTTTCATACACAACAATACTTCTGTTTATCAGATTAATTTCTCCCAGGTTAGCCTGATTGATAGCTGGATTGTGGTTTCTTAAGAGCTTTCTCCATGAAACCCCACCAAAGAGCTGCATTCCATTTAACCAGTGAATGTAAAAACTGGTAACCATGGATTCAGCCACCACTAACTGTCGAGAGCAATGACTTGTTGTAAACAATACAAATGAGCCAGGATAGCAGAAGCAACCAGACATGAAATGATTTTAATAGAAATTACGGTAAAGGTCATGTGATACTGTATCGGCTTGAATTCAGTGTTAAAGGGAAAGTAGTTCGGTTTTTCAGGTTTGATTTAAATTGCACATCTCCACTGGCTTCGTGCTTGTGTAAGACCCCCAGAAGGGAAAATGAAGCAGTTCTTTGGCAATGCCTCTGCTTTACTGCACATTGTGACTTAGGCCCTGATCCTGAAAATGTAGGAATAGCTTTAATCAGTGGGATTATTCACATACTTAAAATTAAGTGTAAGTGTAGGATTGAGGCCTTTCTAGACAAGTTAGTGAGGGCAAAAAAAATATTCTAAGGAAATAACCTGTCACTAAAGATAAATAATGGAAATGCAAGTTTTACTAGTGCCGTGTGGTTTGGTTGGTGATTTTGTTTGCTTGTTTCGATAACATGAAAACAAGTCATAGTTATCCCTTCGTTTTTAAATGTTATGACTTTCATTTCTCATCCACCGTTCCTCAAATCCTCTTCCTAATTTATAGCCTCTCTTTTGTGGAACTGGTAAACCATGGTGTCAGCTATTATAATATACCATGATGATAGGCACATGCAGATCGCATGAGCAGTCGTGTGTCCTATCTCAGGAATTTCCATCCCTACAAAAATCTTTGCTGACTCCCAGCTGTCACATGGCTGTCACTCACAAATTCTAACCATAACCAAATCCTCCTCCCTGGGCATGCGCTCACCAAACCTTTCTATGTACACGTAGATGCAGGCACAAATGTCCCTGATAAAGCACTTTCTCTGCGTAAATGGGTCTCTCCCCCAAGCCTGCTGCATTCCGCTGATGTTTCTTTCTCCCTTCATTTGTTCCTGGGTGCTACTTCCCTGCTGTGCCTGTGCTTTGCAAGGAGGAACCTGGAATGGGAATAGTAGTCAGTAAGAAATGCAAACAAAAATAACTTTGCATTATGTAATATAACAATTCAGATCAGCGTGAAGCTAAATTCACAACTTTCGTGGCCCCCTACACCTCTCCAAAATAAAATTAACCCTTACTGTTCTGTAGACAGCACTGTCACCTTGCAGTATACTGACTTACTGTTTTGTGTATTTACTTGTCATAACATTTATATTATCTGGAAAACTTAGATTAGAAGAGTCCTAGACTGGACCTTCGGTTATTTCTGTATTTCTAGGTTATTTCTGCATTTCACAGATGTCACATACATCCGTGTTGCTTTATCAGTAATTATGATTTATATGGTTTTCAACCAGAAGTATTTCAAACAACTTCTCATCAGTCTGTTAGAGCTGACCAGTCTCTGTCAAGCGCAGGTTGCAGCTGAAATGCATAGGTAGATACAGGGCAAATCCTGCTTTCCCTGTTCACCTGAGCTGCCTTGCCAGACGGAGGGGGCGATTGCTTGTGTGAGTCGGGAAGGTAAGGTTTGGCTTATACGTAGATTAACAGCAGGCAAAAATAGACTGGCTTCTGCTGAAAATAAACATTTTCGAGAAGTAAAAGGAAAACACTTGAACAGGAATATTTGGAAAAAAAATTATGCTAAATTGCAGAATATTTTCTGTTGCTTCTGTGTGTCAGTGTTAAAGAGTGTATTGGGGTACTCCAGTAAATCAGACCTATGAGAATATTTACATTTTGCCAAAAGGGAGGAGGTGACTGGACAGAAAAGATACCACCTTGACTTTGCGTACATATCCTGGGATGAATCCAGAACTGAAAACAAAATGCAGGTGAAAGCACAGGGAGACTTCAGACCAATACCTAAATAAATTGGGGAAACTGCACTGGGCTCCTTACCATGAGGCTCCTTACCAAGTGTTAGTAATTCCTACACCGCTTGAAGACCAGGTGGGGGGCGTTTGAATCGTTGTGCCTGGCAGAAGAAACCACTTTGCAATTTGGAGAGAGAATGCAGTATTTGGGAAGGAAGGAGTGCAGTGTGGTCCCATGGACTTCACTGGCATGGGACAACCGGCAGTTTTCTTTTGCTCAAAGTGTCTTCGGCATCTTTACAGTCTGTGACATATGTGCTTGTATTTTACATCAAATACTGGTTTTATAACGCAAAACTTGGAGGAGTTAATGGGTGGGCTGCCAGAACTCTTGGCCCATCTGCAGATAGGAAGAACTGGGAGGCAAGTCAAGTTCCCTTTTTTAATCTCCCAGTTTATAAAGTTCAGGTGCTGGTTAATGGGCAGCTGCAGGAAGCTTAGGCCATTATTCACATTTGAAGCTGAACTCTGAAGATGTATTGGGATCCCCAAAATGGAGACCTCGGTGTTTTACCCATCGGGAAATCTCAGTGTGTGCAGCCAGGCAAATAAATGTTGCAGTGTGTACTTGGGGACCGGCAGAAATATTTGCCATTAAAATAATTAGTAATAATTAATGATATCTCCCTTGTAAAGACAGTAATATAGGATAATAACAAAAAGTTGTGTTTTATTATTGTAGTTCTAATCTACTACTTTTATGCAAATATTACTTTTGTCTACTACAACTAGTACAACTAATGGTGTAAGTACATGCATCTTTTAAAAAAAAAAAAAAAAAAAAAAAAAGGCAGTCCTGATATGGAGGTACCAGGTGTAGGGAATGTAGGGTAAACTGGTATCCACTGGTCTACTCACACTTCATGGTTGAGGCAGCTAACAGCACTGCAGGTAAGTGAGAAACCAACCAGTAGCTTTTGTCAGGTAAACTCCTGGCTGTCGGGAACTGGACTGAAATGACTTAATTTCATGGAGCATGGCAAACTAGTTGGTCACTGAATGACAGAATATTGTTCTTTGAATTATTAACTTTATGTAGGCAATACAGCATTGTATAAATTTCTGCTCCTTTCTAGTTTTACCACTTAGCTGGTGTGGGTAAGTGAATTTTTTTTGAGGACTCCTACAGTCGTTTTGTCTTTTGAACGTTTCCAAATGTACTTCTTCCCCTGGGCTATTGAAGAGTTGTGATTTATGCATTATAATGTTCTCCAGGTCAGCAACACGGTCATGGGGTCTAAAGACAGGACTGTGATCTGTATCAGCTGCATTAACTTTCCATTAACTTTCCGTGACTAGAACACGTCTTTGATTATTCTGCATTATTCCTTTGTACAAAATAAGGTCGTTCTCTGTGTATTTGAGTTTTAACAGAACCAGACTGTCACTGACCATCAGCTTTTGCATGCACAGACTCTCTTCTTTCTGGCAAGGCTTTAGGCCCAGATCCACAAAAGGATTAGATGCCTTAAGTGGGACTTAAGTGGGATTTAGGCATTGAAAGCCCAAACTGAGATCCTCAATATCCCCACTGAACTGCCACCTAACCTTAGAAGTTGCCTAACCTGTGTGAGTGCCTACGTTTTCAATATCCAGCTTTCCCGGGTGGCCACAGATCTGCTTTGGATGTTCTCAAGCACTTCCATCCTGACAAGGTTGAGCCTCTCTGCTCCCAGCTTTCCCCCCGAGTTCCGACAGACATCAGAAAGCACGAGAGCTGCTCTTGCGAAACGGGGGATTTCTGTGTGTGGTGTATCACACTTTCTCCAGCTGTGTCCTTGAAGGAAAGGACCCTCCAGTAGGCTGCTTTCAGGAGCAGCCTGGGAACCTTGAAAAAAGATAGCACAGCTGAGAAATTTGAGTATCACTGCTTAAACACATAGGTCCTAGGGAAGAAGTGGAACTTCAGATGTGTGTGCCCTCTGTCATCTCCTACTGGCAGTGTTGGACTGGTTTGTGCTTGGCGATGGCCACTTATGGGTTTGCTGGCACTGCACAAGGGGGCACCGACATTGCATGGGCAGAGCACCTGAAAGTTCGGTGCTGGGATGTGAAATTAGTATTGCTTCTGGAAAACTCTTCTAGTTTTCTTGGACAGTGCAGGCCCTGGTGTTTTGTAACAGCAGTTTTTGGGGGAAGCACTTTTTGGGGGGAAGAACTCTTTTCTGCAAGAAGTCACTTAGGGTTTTATGTGACTCTGATACATGGTGGATGGTTTTTTGAAAGCCAGACTTATTGGGGTGTTCCATGTGCGCACCCCGGAATACTAATCGCTTTTTTAGGGCTTCAGACTCAAGAATTTCTGGTTCTGCGGCTGGATTGATAGCTGTCTCGCTTGGCAGAGGCGAAAGCAAATAATGTCTTGTTAGTAGCTGAGTAAGTGGTCCTGTGCCATCACTTATTTCTCAGCTGTACTCGTGACATTTTGTGTGTTCTCAGCCATGTCTGTTGTTTGTTTAAATCCTGCTCAGTTCCTTGATTTATCAGTTTTCTGTAGACTTTTGTTCGAGTAGTCCCAAATGCTATCCTATTTCAAATAGATGCATCCTTATCAGCAAATAGTCTTTCATCAATAACTTTAACTCTTTCACATAACTTGCATATGTTCACTTTGACCTTCTATTTTTAAAAAATATTGGAATGTTTTTTTATGGGGGCAGTATTTAGGAAATCTGTTAGATTTTCTCCTGAATCATTCCTTCTTTTTATGCAAAAGTTGTACAGGCATTTGCCTGCACCTTTTCTCCATGTTAATAGGTAACAACATTTTTCTTCCCCCACCTCCACCCTGCCCCCCAAACTTTTTCTCAGGGAATTCCTGGTTTTCTAATTTGTCAAAGACATCTAGGCTGCATGCAACCTTAATGTTATTTATTGCTGCTTTTGATTTATGTATATGCCTACAATCCTGGAAACAACAATGCAGGACATAAAACATATTTGTGTAGAGGTATAGCCTAGAAACTATACAAACACACAAAAAAATACACTCTTTGACAATTTAGAAACTGCAGTCATAAAAAGCCTATACAGAGAGAATAAACTGAACATGTGCTAACAAGTACTATGTGTGTACCTTACCAAACCTGGTCGTGTTTATATTGAGGTGGCTAAAATTTGTAGGACTGTCTATGATAATAATATCTTAATAGCTAAGAATGTAATTAATCTATTTTTAAAACTGATACAGGGAGACCTGTTATTTTAATGGAGAGTATATGTTATAGATTAACCTGTAACTTTCAATCGGCTAACTTCTGTATTCAGAATAGCATGCTTGAGTTATTATACATTTATTTCGGTATGTTAATACATACAAACATTGGCTCCTAAGCACATCTTTCATAATTTCATTTGTACTTCTGAATTATTTGTCACATAATCTCACTGCGGCATTTCAAGGACAAACAGTTCCATAAAATTTGTTAGGGGCAGCCTTGTAAGCATTCCTGCCTTGCTGCTTTACCTCTTTTACTGCAGAAGATCTGCTCCTGGACTTCCATGAAGACACTAACATGTTAGACAGAGTGATAAAACCCAGAACAAATTAGGTATAGCACAGTAAGGGGATACAAAGAAACCCATTGCTGGCCTGTTGCAGGAGGGAGCTGGTGTTGTGAGTGTTAAGTCATCATACGTAACGAACGTACGACTATTGTATGGAACCAATTTTAGGTATAGGAAGTGCAGCAAATACTGTGCCTTGGTGGCTGCCAGATCACTTGCGTGCTTGCTAAATCCTGTATACAGTGCTTCCGTTTGCTGGGTTACTCATTGAGCTTTTAATAGTCAACTTAATTTTAGTTAAGGTTCAGTTTAGTAACTCCTGCAATTAGTGGAAAATATTGCCAGCATTCATCTGGTAAACCATATTACATACGATATGCACACGCACGGTACGTGTGGAGGTAGAAGATAACAGATCGATTCTGATGGATCCCATCATGACTAGCTTCTAAGGGTAAATTACAGAACCTTTTAATTATTGGGGGTAACCTTGCAGAAAATTGAATCTTGAGTTTGCACATAGGAGGAAGTTTGGTCTCCCTTGCTCGCCATCGCTTCCCGATCCCGGCAGCAGCTCCGTGCGCGGGGGTCCCCGGCTGCCTGTCGGCTGCAGGCTCCACGCCTGTGCCGGTGACGTGCCGCTGGCGAGGTGGGCTGGCAGCTCTTATTTTCAGGGCAGGCTTCTGCGCCTCGTCCTGCTTATTTGCTTTGTCTCTCTGAAAGCAGTAGGGGTACAGAAGGTAAGCCTGCTGCTTGACTCTCTTAAGGCATTTTAATGGGTTGGGTTTATGGGTATGGGTAAAGGACTACAGGTGAGACGTTTTTGCCCTCGTAATAAAATGGAGACATGACTTCAGCCAGCCGGATAGCATCCTGCAAAATGAAATACTGGGAACAATAACCGTAGCTAAGGATTAACTTGGAAATACAGGCAAAGGTACAACAATAACCGAATGCAGTGAGAGGGTGTTTTTGTGTTTTGCCCAGTGCGCAGGTTAAAAATGTACCTGTCTGGCTGATGTTGCTGGAAAATGGAAGCCCGTGTGTCCCCACAGGATGGACACTACAAGGACAGTTAGAGCAGTGTCTTGCCCTGTCAAGGGTGCTCGTGTCTGCACTAGGATTTCTCAGATCCATAAGTACCCAAAGTGCAGGTCTCTCTGATGGGGTGTGTAGAAATTGTTAATAGAGGAGGCGCAAGGACATATGCTGTCTTTATCATAATTGTGCCCCTTGCTCAGACGTAAATGCCAATTACTCCTGTGTTGGGGTGAAATTCAGGAGTGTATGTGTTGATCCAGTCCACTGGGCTACCCATCGTGGTCTCGGGTGTGCAGAGTACTACCCCAGTTAGAAATACACTGATTTAAGTAAAAGCAATAATATTTTTTTTGCCATAGAAACCTAGTGTAGAAAAGGTGAGACTGGCGATAGGCCCCTAATGAGTTGGGTGAAGAACAGGCAGCAGAGCACCCTGATTTATAGGAGGATGTAGTTAAGTGAGGATCTTTGCATATGAAATAATTTTCCAGGTGTATGGAAAAGCATAAGGGGATAAAGTCTTGGCTTCACTGAGATCAGTGGGAATCAGTCTCCATATTGTCATAGATGCTGTGCTCCTCTTCTCGCCAGGGACAGAAACCCCAGTGCAGAATTCAACAGAATCCTTGCTATCGCATTAGGTTTGATCTTTACAGGAAGGGTATCACTGCTAGTAATATTACGGAATAAAAAATAATGCCAAAGGCAGCCATTTTAAAGCTTACTATTTTATACTTTGACCCTGTTATTTTGAGTGATGCCAGCACAGAAACTGAAATGTCTGTGGGGCTTTTTGCAAAGTTGGGCAAGGATGGTTTTTTTCCCCAGTTTTAGGAACCTGAGGATCAGGATTTTGGGTGCTAATCATAGGAATCCTCAAAAAAGGAACACCAGCAATACCTACCTTGTAAGAATATTTGTTTGTAAAGTACACAAATTCCCTGACAGAAAGGAGCCATAAGAAATAACAGGTGGTTATTCCTCCCTGACAGAAGTCTGTATTTAGGCTTCTGTTAGTCGCCCTTATTTATAACAAAACCTTTGAATATCATTTCCAACACGTTCAGCTATCAGAAACGATGTGATAATGAGGACAGAGGATAGGTCACAAGCCTGCAAATATGTGTGAGGAGATGGTGAGCTTAACCTACCAGGTGAAAGAAAGGTTAGTATAGCAACTGCGTGAACACTTCAAAGCATGCACCTAGTTTGCTGCACTAACTTAATTATCCCCGCTATAGATATGTTTGACAAACATATCTATAGCCCAGATACTGTTACTTCTCAGTGGGAAATAGCAGAAGGCTTCTGTTTGGTTGCCAGTTGAGGGAATCCTTCCTTCAACTTCCTTGCATTTCCCTGCCTCTTTGCTCTTTTGATGAACAGAAACTTACCCCTTTCTTTTTAATGGTGGAAAATACTGTAAGATGGGGAACGATGCAGCCCAATGGGATGGGTGTAATATGATTTTTAAGCGTTTTTAAGATTTAATCCTATTTTAATCAAATACTGCCTGAGCCAACCAAAATTAAGCTTTTATCACTCGTGTGTCAGTACTATTTCTCAGAAAGCGTCTTGCATCTTCCATGTAATACTACAGGGTGGTTTTGAGCATCCCAGTGTTGCTGAACTTTCTCCACAAACGGTGTGATCTGGAATGTACAGAGGCAGGGTTACCCCAGCACTTCCCATCGCACAGAAATGCAAGCCGGTGCCCTGTTCTCTGACATTAAAACGTGGCCTGCTGTTGGCAAGCTGTGGGCTTTAATAGGCAAAGACCGTGGGGAACTTTTCAGCTTTTTAGTCTTTCTGCTTCTGTAAAGTCTGTTACACAGGGAGGTAGAGTTTTTAAACGTGGTCATTTTTAATTCCTATCCCTGGAGCCTGGCTGACAGATTGGGAGTGCGGCGGACAGGAGTGGGCTGAAAAGACAAGCTGAAAACACAGGTTGTATACATACATTAAAATGGAGCAAACCAAAAATGAGCGAACTTAGGTGAACGCAGAGGGGATCTGTTTTAGGGCCACTCTTAACACCTGTTTTAGATGGCCTGTGGTGAAAATCATCAGCTTAAAAAGATGCTATTTATGTCTCCTTTGAACTGAGTTTGCGCAAACTCAGTTGTTTGCCAGCAGTTGTAACTGGAGAGAATGGAAATAAAATGTGGCTAGAGTTTTTACTTCTGAACAGTACTATTTTCGTTGCAAACCTTACAGAAGAAAACCAACACAAGAAATGCTGACATGTTCTTTTTCATACACAGTTTATAGTAGCCTCCCTCCTTTGTTCAGAAGCCCGTGGGCATTGATGTGTGCTAAATATCATTTGTTCAACAAAGACTCAAAAATCAGAAATGTGGGTTTATAGGTGTAGAATCTGGAATCTGTCTACTGTCTTTTGAGGTGTTACTGGTGGATTCCCGCTTTTGTAGTGAGGATCAAAACTTGCTTGTTGACAGAGTAGTTTTCTGGTTGGAGACTGCAGGTGAATGTTGGTGTGTTTCATTGACTGACTCACGTTGCTCTCCATACTGCTTCTGACAGGTTATACTGAAAGTAACACTTTAAGCTTTCCAAATCTTTAATGGCTCTGTGTTGGCCATTTGAATTTTGTTGTGAAACCCTACTTCTGTGATAATTTCTGCAAGCTTGTCTCTTTTGGAGGAAAGTATTGAATTTTTCCTATTTCTAGCAAACTCTTCATGGTTTTCTCTTTGTTTCTTCATAATAATTGTTGTTTTGTCTTGATCATCGCTAAAACCTATTTTTTTCCTTTATACATGGAAAAGAATAAAAGTGTCGAGAAGGGGCATTTATAGTTTGATTATTATTGTCTGCTTTCCTACTGTGAAAGGATTACATCTTACATGAAGTATTATACAGGTAGTAGTAGCTAGAGTAGCATAGGTGCACTTTGAGCTATTGTTTTCAAACACAGAGTGTTTGAAACAAGCTATTAAAAGCAATCAGTGTGTAGAAAATTAAGGAAAAACTATTCATTTGCTGCATGTATGCATCTTTCCATGTCAACTGTAACAGAAGTGTGCTCATACCTGCAGGCCCTGATGTTGCCTAATGGAAAGAACAAATGCCTGGGAGTCAAGGACTGGGCTGGCTGTATTCTGGCTTTTCACCAGCCTGCACACCTTTGTGAAATATCTTGAGATTTCTGGATGAGAAGCATTATAAAAGAGATAGGTGTTACTTAGGCTGCTTAGTCAGACAGTAGGCTTTAGTCTGTATTATTTTCTGGTTTGTGTGTTACATGAATAGAGTGTGAAACTGCCAGGAGAGCCTTTTGTTGTTGCACGCTGGCTCTTTCCTTCAGCCTGTTTTTTTTTTTTTTTTCTTTTTTTTTTTCCCCAAGCTTAATCACATGTTATCGGGTGGTAAAGCATACAGCAGCTACTGGTGCAATAAGGAGGTACATAAATAGCAAATGCATTGAACCGTGAACACCAGCTAGTGTTCTGGATGCCTGTGGACCAGCACTGACCCTCTGGGTGTGTTACTGTGGGGAGGTGACAGGTACATGCTGTCTTGTGACTGTCCATGTAGCTGGTACTTCTTTGGTGTCCTGCAATGTGCTCTCTGTCCCGTTCTGCTAAGTGTCCTCTCTAAACAGGGACAAGAGACTAACGGGGTAGCTTCAGAGCCCCACAGATGTGTATTTACAACTGTATTAGTATACCCGCCGCTTAAAAACACAACCTCTAGGGTAGCACTTCCAAACTGCCACCCTCACAGAAGGATCTCCCCTGCCGTGCAATGTAATGGCTGCAGCAGAGCCCTCTTCTCGGCTGGATTGTGTGCAGAAGACTGTGTAGCAGTTCAGGCAGCACGTGTTGTCCAAATACTTGTTTTGCCCTTTTCTCTGGGATGAGGGCAGCAGGCCGGATTTCTTCATATCCGTATGTAATAGCTTACTTAGTACCAGGAACGTGCAATGTAGCTGGAGAACCTTGCTCTAAAAAAAAAAAAAGTCTGTAACTGCAAGTGAAGATTCCTAAAAGCGGATCGCTAATCTGGAAAAATTGTATGTATTGTGTAAAAGGAAGTCTCTGAGCTGCAAATAGATGGATACTGGGAAGAGTAGTCTGGGGAATTGTCACTGTATGCCTGCCCCATGACCCTGGCGAAGCATCTGCTGTTTGCTGCTGTCCCAAACAAGCCTGTGAGTGTAAGTGGCACTTTGGTTTCACTGGCTGTGGCCGTTCTCCTGGATAGGGCAGGACACAGATGACCGTGAACATGTATGTGTATGTATGTATGCATCTGGCTAGCTAGGGGACATTCACTGTGGAATATATAGCAGTGGGGACATTAACTACACCTCGTCATAATCCCTTCTCAGACAGTTTCTTTTAGTTTTTTTCTGGCAGTGTATGAAAATGCTGTTGAGTACTTCATGCTTGAGAGTCAAGCAAATCCAACAAGCTTATTTCTCTCTTATTGCTCTTTGGGTGTCTTCTGTACTGAGAACTTGAACTGCTGCAGTTCTAGCCCTGTATTTGTAATGCAGTGTGCACGGTCACCAGGATGCCACGGGTGGTGGTGGTTGTTATTGTTTTGTTTAATTTACTTCTCGGCTAGTCCACACCTGTAAGACTAAGTCCAGGCTGTGACAAAGAGGTGGCCTAAAACTGTTGTTAAATAAATATTCTCCTGTTGCACCAGAAATGGGCACTGGACCCTTGCAGTTTTAACGTCTCACAGAGTGGGGATGGCACTTCCCTTCAGTGTGGAATGTCGATGTCACCTTTGTGAACGGCAGAATATGATGTTATCCTGTGACACGGTCATTTCACCTGCTCGTTTTTAAGGGACTGTCCCACCTCTGAAGCCTGGGAACACCTCTGAAATATTATTTAGTTAATTTGAAAACATAATTGTCACCAAAATATCCTTGTCCATAGAGTTTCTACAAAGTCTGTAGAGGCTTGGTTCATGATAGTTTTTTTTTAACCAAGCACCTGCTTTCTTTGCCTAGCTCAGTAATGCAGCAAGGTTGTTTTTACAGTATGAAGAAGTGAGCAATATATTCCATATGCCACCAAGCTTTGTAAAGAATCCTGCTGATGACAATTTCACAGCTGCTGAGAAATAGGCCAAGCCTTCCCTATAAAGTGACAGTAAGGGAAAGAATATCTATTCCATTGGGATTGGCCATGCATCCTCCCCAACTTCTTGCCTCTTGAAGGAAAATGCTAGCACTTCCGAACTATGTAACAACAGATGGTGGCAGAAACTGATTTCTACTGCAAAGCCATTTGGTCAGGAAGTATCAAAAAATGTTTTGGAATTGTGAAAATAAATTCTTGGCTGCAGGGCTACCAGCAGCCTACTAGAAATGAGATATGAGGGAACTGCTGAACAAACCCAAGAGCCTGCTTGGCCCTGAAAGAAATGGCTTTGGTCAAACATTTTAGAAATGAAAACCTTTACGTACGTAGGGTCTGGACTTTGTTCTGCGTATTGTGGGTGTTAAAAGAATTAGGTTCTTAATTTCTGAACACTGATTGCTTGACCAACTACCAAGAAAGCAGCCTTCATAATATGCAGAATGACCTCCAGCTGAGACAAGCTTAATATAGCTCCTACTGGCCTAGTCAGGTGGAACCTTCCCTCTTGGCTCAGCTGATTTGCTGCCCACAGACCATGAAAGTCCCAGGGCTCTGGTAACATACAGGGACACAAAATTAATGCGGAAACAGCACAGGCCACTCTGCTGATGGGTTACGTCTAGTGTCTGGTGTGCGCCCGTGCCTTGATGGACACAGCAGGCTCCTTTGGTGATTTCTGTAGCTGACCAAATGTGCCTTTTCGAAGCGCACGTTGAGAAATAGAACATGTTTCTTTCCAGAAGTGCACCATAGATGTCTGTCTGTGCCATAACTCTCTGAAATAAACAGCAACATGTTTTTCCCTCCAGCATTTCTGTTGCAAGTTTTAGCTGCTCTTACGGTGCCGTAGGTTGAAAATGGTTTGAGAGAACTTCCCATAGGTCTGAGCCATAAACAATACTTGCAAGCCATCTTGTTTTATCTGTTCTCTTAGAAATGTATACCAAATTATACGGTAATGTCATGTCACCAGAAACACAGAGCAGATGGAAGTATCTTTCCACATATTGACTCATGTTACTCTGATAAAAGGAATTTGTTTCTCTCCTTCTGTCAAGCCTGCTAGCCTCTGGCAAAGGATGCAACCCTCAGCGAGGAGAACTTTACCAATAATGTTCAAGTGACCATCTGATTTAAATATACCATCATTGGCTGATATAGTTAGCCTGCATCGACAACTGTTGGGGTAGCCGGTCCCATTTGTTATGTTTGTGTAGGGTAACTTAAACCAAGTGGTGGTGCTCTAGGTTGAGGAGACCTCAGGGAATTAACATTGAGGAAGCAGATATTCAGCTTTTCTAAGGAAACCTTCAGGGCTCCAATATTGGGCCCTTTGGAGACTAATCCTAATAAATCAAGCACCAGGTCTCTGACCTGTACTGTTACGTAGAAAAGTGACACCCCCACAGCACGGGTTTTAAGTGCATGTAGTAGCTACCAAAGGTGCGGTTTGCATACAAAGCTAGGGTGAAACTGACAAATAAAATAGCTGTAGATGTGCTGTGAGTGACTGAAAAGCAGGCACCCTCTTTTTATGTTTGTTGTGAGTGGGATTTGCCTTGGTGAGAGTGCAGTTCTGGGGCTGAAAACACGTGAAACTGAAGTCAAAAGGGAGTCAGTGTAATCATTAACTGACTCACCTTCTGGATGTGACAAGTAATGAACCAGTCTAAACTTGCCTGGAGCTTTCTTTGGGACAATACCCACAGGGGAAACCCTCTTACGCTCAAGTGAAGCGTTATCAAATGGGCCCTCTATTTTCCCCAAATGCCAGCTCTTTTCTGTCTTGTCTCTAACCACCTGAGGACATATAACTGCTGATCTCAGCATCCCAGCCAACATTTGCATCTCAGGGCTTGAGTACAGGACAGTAAAATCCCCAACACAGGCTTTTTTTTACAAAAATTGTGTATGCTTGTTGTTTGTTTGTTTTTTTTCTTACTAGCCTGCTCCCACAACCAGGGAAACATTTTATCTACCCGCGCTGCGATTTTTGTGTTTGCAAACCTCTTTAACTAGCATTTGGCTCTTTCCATTTTCTTACTTTGATTTGGATGACTGCCTGAAGCACCTGCTAATGGCCTGAAGCGTTCAAGCCGAAATTTGCAGTTTGTGTCCCACACGCACTCAGACTGTTCGTTACCTGCCTTCTGGAGCACCTGCTACATGGTTTGGGCTTGAGAGCCTGCGCTGTACCCGCTGACAGCAGCACTGCTCCCAACACCGGCTCTCCTCAGCTTTGTCCTACTCTCTCCCCTCTTCTCCATAACCCCTGCTTCAGCTCTGCCCGGGTCTTCCAGGTAATGTCGATGTTGTCCTGCTTGTTCTAATGCTTGAGTGAAGAATGGGTTTTCCCCTGGGACATAGGAACAAGGAAATCTGTCACTGTGGTCATCCTAAAACCTTCACCATGGCATTGATGAGCAGACTTTTTGAATTCTTTAAACAAGGTTTTATAGGGAAGTTGTGAACTGGGGCAGATTGCTGAAACCAGCTTGTAGATCAGTGGTGGTCTGAAGCCAAATGGCAATTTGATGTTCAGGAAATATAAGGAACAGCGCTGCTGCTTTACAGAGAAGGACCAAAAAAAGTCCAAGAGATGCAAAGAATGCACCTCCCTTTCTCCTTTTGCTGCCTGTTGAGGATCTTTTGTACGCTTTTTCATGAGGCTGCCTCTGTCCTCTAAATGTAGTGAAGGCTGTTACAATTAGCGCTATAAGGCTGCATTTCAGAGAAAATCCTCCTCCCTGGCTAGGGGTAATCCTAATGGAGAGTTTCAGAGGTAGCAACTTACAGCAGGGAAATTTCTTTACATTTTGGCTTGGGAAGCATTGGGTTTTCCCAGAATCTTTGTGCTGGGGGTATCATTTTCATGGATGTTCCCATTCCAGAAAGGTGTTTGTTTTCTCCGTTAGAAGGATGCTGTTGATAGCTACAGAAGAAGCCCAAGTATTGGTTTCCTGCCTGGGTATTTACACCTACATTACCTGCTGGTCCCCGAACGGGCAGGATCATCCTCTCCCGCAGTGAGCTACGTTCCTTAATGCAGCCACACCGTGCCCTCCACCCACCTTCCACAATGGTGTCGTGTGGGGTTTTCCCCAGGAACCAGAGCATCTCCCAATGTGCCTGGGCTGCCAGACTGGGGCTTCTTCACGCTGCCGACATCTGCTCTTGCAGAACTGGGCAGGGCAAGGGCTGATTTTTTCCTCCTCGCTTTCATTTGGTTGCCTCAAAATAACCCTAATTAATTTTGTGGAGAGTTTAGTGTGCTCCCATGATGGGATTGCTCTTTGTGCAGATCTCTTGCATGCTATATTTAGGTATGTTTTTTGGAACACCATGTGACCCGAATCAGATAACTTCTGAACTACTAATCATGTCTTTGACACTGACTCCCTCCATGGCTTTGGGGCATTTTATGGTTGTTTTCTTACATACAGAATGAAAATAGATAAGACTCATCTACCTTGTAAAAGCTGCTGCCAGGGTTAACAAATATTTAAGATGCCAGCTTAAGCTAAATTTCATTTCATTATTTCTCCTGTAGTTGAAGTTTTATTGCTTCTTAGGCATTTAATTTCAGAAAATGGTTCTTTAACATCTTAGTTTTTCTTAACGGATGACCCTGTTTCACCATTTTAAAAGAAAGAAACAAGTTTCTTCTGTGTTTGTAGATGAAAATAGGGCAGAGAGAAAAACCCTAAATGCCCTCATTTCCTGCTCCGCACAAACCTTCTTCCTTTGTTTACTAGTTGGTTGATCCATGTAGATGAAAAGCCCAAAACTCTGACCTGAACTTAACAGGGGAAGTTTGTTATCTGCTTCATTTTTTCCTGATTCTTCAAGTTATGCAGCCTGACCTGTATCCTGTTATCATCTACTGCTCGAGGCCGCTCAGAGCCCTGGAGGAAGCCAAGCTCCCTTTGGCTCCGCATCCAGCATGGCTGGGGTTGGGAGCCTGTCATCCATTTCAAGGCACCGTCTCTTTGTTGCTCACGTCCGTAATTGCTGCTTTCTGTGTCATGGCTAGTTCTGCAGGGAGCTGTGGGACTGGCATTTCTCTTGGCTTCACCTTTTATTTGCCCCGACCCCCTGAGGCCTTTTGATAGGCAACTGGATCAAAAGGCCTTTTTTGGCCTTCAGTAGCTGGAAGCAAGCTTGGTTTGACCAGGTATTGATCAGATAAAGAATAGGAGAAATTATGGGAATACTTCTCATTCTTTAGGAAGTAGTGGACAGAGAGGAAAAGAATCCTTCCTTACTGCAAGTCAGGTTTTTTTAAGTCTAATTATAAATAGTAGCTTTTCCTCCCTTTTTTCTTTTTTTTTTTTAAAAAAAATTCCTCCAGAATTAAATCCTTTGCCCAAGTGCTTATTCTTTCCCTCCTACAACAGCAGTAAAAAGCAAAATAATACATATAGCAAAAATCAGCTTTGAGAAAAAGGCAGATAATGAAATATCTGCCAAAGACTCTGCAAAATGTATCTGTCAGAGGAAAAAAAAACAACCAACTTTCTTATATTTGAAACTCTGAAATGTAACTGCACCAGACTAGTTGGGGAAAATTTGTTTGAAGATGTATTACGTTCCACGATCAAATGGAAAAAATGGCACCTGTCATCATATTTAGAAAACAGCTGGGTAACATGGCCAAGTGCCATAGTCTCTTTTCACATGGCCTTTATGCTGAAACCATCCAAGCTCCGTTCTCAGCAACTGGAGAACCCCTGTGCCTTTAAATGGTTACAGAAACATCTACTTAGGGGCCAGCTCTTATTGCAGCAAAGCCTGCTTCTGATGCTTCTAATTAGCAGTTAATGGATTATACTTTACTTTTATAACCAGCCCAGCAGGCACTCTCCTATAGTATTTTTCGGCTATTTTTGGTAGAAGATATATGCAATTGTGCTGCTCTTCATGCTTTCATTTTGAGCATGTAGAAAATATTAGAAATAAATCACTACTGGAGATTATTTTAGCACTCAAATGCTTAATTTAAGTCCGATTAAGCATTTCCTACATGTATTTTCTTTCATCTGATATCTTAGAAAAACTGTAATGGGTTAATTGCCCTATCTGATCTAGACTTTGATGCAGTATCTCCTAAATACATACTTACTGTTAATTAAAATATTTATATGCTCAGTGAAAAGCTTGCTTTTAAAAAAAATGCAAACACAGCTCCAATATGTATGTATACATTTAGGAAAAAATGCTTTTCTAGCTGAACACAGTACAGGTACATGCAGGAGCTTAGATGCTTCAGAAGTTAGATGGGCTTGTAGAAACTGCTATTTTCATTCAAATTAAGTATAGAAATTGTTAATGAGGTGAGTAGCATTGAAGGTTTGCAATGCTGTATGTGTGTGCGTGCACACACATATATGTATATATACTATATAGAGTATACACATGTTGGCGTATGTACAAACCAGTGCATGTGCACATATATGTGTTTACTAAAGAAATACATTTACATAAGTTTTCATTGGAAGATTATACTATTCCCCCTCAAGGAATTAATTTTGGTGCCAGTTCCTAGCAGCAAAGCTAGCTCACCCAGGCTGCCTTTGAACCTGCTCTCCTGGCTCAGGCCAGGGGTGCTGTAGGACAAGGTCTAACACGGGTGAGGCTGGAACAGGAGGGGGAGCCCTCACTGCACCAGCCGGGAAAGGGGAGGGCGAGGTTCCCAAGCCAAGGAAAAAGAGGGGGAGCGACCACCAGCTGCGGGTGAGGTGGGCTCTGCTCCCACTTACCGGGCTCCCCTCACCAGAGCGGAGAACTGGGCTTCTTCATGCCTTACTCATGTCAGTAGCGCACACACACACACACATACAAAACGACCAACAAACGCTCAAGGGCTGAGCAGCTCCAGGTTATATCCGTGGCTTGCAGCAAAGGATGTGCCACCTGCAAGGCTCCCAGTTTGAAGGCACGTTTGTATTCTGGTCCTGATGCAGCGCTGTGCTTGCTAGCTACGAGATAGGCACTAAACTGGTACAGGCATGCTTGTTGGAGGCAGGGAGTTCCAAAATGCTGTCCAGGAAAAAAAAAAAAAGGTGGAAATTGCTGCTATTTTTACACGGTAAATACTACAAAGAAAAAGAAAAGGGAGGGAAGAAAAAGGAAAGGTTGGGTAGTGGTTGTTATGTGAAATGTCTCCCTCGGTGTGATGGGATAAGGGCAACTTACTTTCTGTCCTGATTTTTGAGGAGGATGGGTTTGGGTGTTATCTCTGTGGTGTAACATCCCAGCGGAGGAGGAGGTGGCAGCTGGCTGCACAGGGGCCAAGGGGAGCGGTTGTCCCCCTGTCCCTTGCAACTCCTGCCCGTGCTGTAGGTGGGGAGCAGAGGGATGTCTGCTGGGCAGGGCCAGGCCCACCTTGTTGCTGGACCAGGTCCTCGCTGTTTAATCCATTTCCCGTTCTGGCTTTTTCAGGACAGTGCAGTAAGAGGCTATCCCTGGCTTGAAGTGAGACCGTAGTCAAGCCTCTCTGAAATTATGTGATGTTTGCTCACTTATAATCAGCTGAAGCTATTCTGACTTGCTCAAATGCGCTGTTACATTTCCCTTAAGAAACAACGTGAAGATCAAGAAATTCCAGTATTAACTCTTCTTTTTTTCCCTGAAAAGAGTGCCACCTGTCCTTGAGTCTGGTAGAAGCTCTGCTTTCTCCCAGAGCTTCTGCAGAGGTAAAGTCCATCTTTTTGCCTGCACTGTCTCATTGTAGTTCATTATAAATGCAATTTGGGGTGTACAGGGACCGCAGGATTAGCCTCCATCCAATGTCCGTCTGAGGTGTCAGTCAAAGTAGGTGGCTCCACAGAGCTACGTTTCTGACCTCCCCACCAGAGTGTGAAGGCAAGGCCAAGACGCCACCAGTTCAGTGGCAGCATCCTGAGGTCTGCATCAGCCAGAGCTCTGGGGTGACTTTTGCCCTGCCCGGTTTCATCCCCCAGCAGTTTGTGCCAGGGCAGGGTAAGCCAGGCTTTTCAGTAGGTGAGGTTGTCAGGGAGAACTTAATCCAGCAGAGGAAGGCTCCTTCAAGCAGAGTTTGGGTTGAGTTCTCAGGAGGTCAGCATGGGAAATTCCCCATAAAAACTGAACTATGATGTTGGCAGCCAAGATGCATTCAGAATTTTTGGAAACACTTTTTTTTTTTTTTTTCCCCTTCTTTGTAATTACATGAAATGCAAGAGACCTGTGAATAGGGTATTTTTAGATCGCACATTCAAATATAGAGTATCATAGTATGACAGCAAATTAACATTCTTATCAATTATTTTTTTTCTTTTTCCAAAGAAATGTACTGTAACTCATAGTGGAAAGTTTGATGAAGAGCACTATGCCACTCTGCACAGAAATTCGGCTCTTGCAGCTAAATTAAACTTCACTGGTTGCTTTCATTTAGATGAACCCTTTTGGAAGTTC
Organism: Microhierax caerulescens; assembly: GCA_035590215.1. Lineage (NCBI taxonomy): Eukaryota > Metazoa > Chordata > Aves > Falconiformes > Falconidae > Microhierax > Microhierax caerulescens. Next base: position 24,444,033 of record JAVJGJ010000032.1, on the reverse strand, counting down.
TTTTTTTAAAGCTAGCGGATTGGACTTCTAATTTTAACTCTTATGGTTTATTATTAGAAACATTTCCAAACTTGTTTACAAACACCTGCACTTGACAGTGTGTGTCTGCAATTTTAGAAGGACTCACTTGTCACTTCCAATGGGGGTTGAGAGGGCATCTGAGTTCTTTGTGTTTGTACAGTTAGTTTTGGGATACTGGAACAAAATTTTTTAAAAATAAGGTTACAAATATGTGATGTTTTGTGAGGGAGTTACATGCACCTGGTCAGCAAATAGATCTTATTGACTACTTGTAGGTTATTTCAAAGTCAGGAGGATTGTTAGTTAGTGGTCATTTGGAACAAGACTCAAACTGGCACCCAAAGGAGAAATTCCAGGAACTAATTTTAGCAGTTTGGTCTCTCAATTGGAGAAGATGGTTTACAGGTTTTCTGTATTTATCTTGTCTTCAAACATACTACTACTATCTTGCCAGCTGTCCTTCAGAAGTTATTCAGAAAGAGTTTAAAATGACTTTTGAATAAATCGTTGCTTTGTCGTATGAAGTTAGAAGTAACTGAACATACAGTGAAGCAACAGAGCGTGGTTCCCCTCGAGCTGGAGTGGGACGTGTGTGTTATGCAAGTCTGTATGCTGCTTGTTTGCAGTAGGGTGAATATCATACTGTGTTACCCATTGGTCAAGTATATAATCATGTTAGAGGTAGTTGAAATAATAATTAAAAAAAAAAAATCCTTTGGCTCCTCGATATGCTCTTTACACCTGATTTTTAGCTGCATCACATAGGTTAACAATGTTACTTATCAATTTCTAGTATAATGGGGAGGATTATCCTCACTAAAAATTGATGCTGCATGGGAGGGTAGCAGGAAGAACCCTCCAAATATGCTTCAAGGGTATGGCTGAACCAGAGGTATTCAGAGCGGACTTAAGCAGTCGTGGCATAAGGTGTCCTATTGATTGCTTTATGCTCTTGTTGTTACTAATTAGTATGAAAAACTCCAGTTAATTAGACCAGCCTGTTTGGCTGTTGTGTCCTCTGCTGGGAAGCATGGTCAACCTTAGAGAAACTCTGATATCGGAGAGGATAAGGAGGCCATGAAGCAAAATGGTTTTTATTTTCTGCTGGCTTGTTGTCCAAAAAAGCACAGACTTGGATCCAGCTGAGGAATCCCTGTTAATGTCAAAGGATCATGTCCTCCGAGGTGCTTACTGTCTATCAATTTCACTGAGAGTTGATATAAGTGGGATTAGGCACCTAAATACCTTTGTGTATGCATGTTCTTTGAAGTTAAACCTGCAGTCCGCAGCCTGTATCTTACGCTTGACCCCTCTGGAGAGCACACAGCGTATACGAGCTGGGGGGCTCTTCCAAAGCAATTGCTTATGAGTAAACAAATAGATAATTAAACAAAGCTTTTGGAGTACAAGGTACGGGTCTGAGAAATAGTTTTTTTCCATCTGTAAAACAGCTGTGGCTTGTAGCTGTATTTCTGGATTCCCTTATGGTAATATGATTTTAGCAAGTGCTCACTTTCTGTGGCGAACGGGCATTTTTTTAAATTTTACTTTTTCAACAAGTAGGCTAGCCCAAAATTATCATGCTACTTACATAGTCCACAGCATAATTTCTTAGCGAGTATGGCTGCAATTAATAAATTGTGTTGTAACTGCATTGGGCTGTTACCTACCATCTTTGAAAACATCTTCAAACACAGTTCACAAGCTCTAGTGTTGCCAGGGTCCCAGTTGATCAGAGCTGAAAACACCCAACATTTTAGAAATTGCTCACCATTCAAATATGACCATAGAAGTTAACTAGAAACTTCTGTTTGATCTGGAGATAGCACTTTCCCAAGTGATGTGCTGAGGGAAATGTCGTTTTGTGCCAGTGTTTTCAGTTTTCCTCTATTTCTGTTTGCTCGTGTGAGCTCTATGCCCACTTTCCTAAGTGTTAATATGTAGAAATGTTTCCAAAGGTTAGGGGGGCCTCAGAAGCAAGGACTTTCTGCAAGGTGCAGAAAGATCCACCTATCCAGCAACACCTCAAAAACATGCAAAAACTGCTTTGATGTTAAAGTCTCGACTGACCATGAAGTTAGTGATGAGCTTTCTCAGATGTACGCGATGAGAAAGGGAGATCTCTATGGGATATTTGTAGAGTTATCTAACCTGCATAAGCCTGAACAGTTCTTTGGTGTGAATCTTTGGGTGGAGCGTACGGTGTACGTGTGAAACAATCTGTTCTCAGGGTAATCTGCCTGGCTCCTACAGTGAAATGGCAAGGAAAAATCTCTTTTTTTGGTGCATTGAAAAAGATACTGCCTTCCTCAGAAAGTGATAATTAAGATAAATGGAGGAGTTGTGGAAAGAAGGAAAAAGGGCTTCAGAGTTCTGCTTTGGTTCTTCTCCCAGTAACTCTCACTTCAGGTAAAATTGTTGCTCCTTGCAAAGAATCCCTTGGTATGGTTCAATAGTTAGAGCCACAGCATGGAAGGAATACCAGCATGATTTAAGAATTTAATTCATATCCAGGTAGCTGGGCATATGAAGGCATGTTGCATACCATCACATACCATGAGAGGGGAAGCTCTGGGAGGCATATCTCGTTGTGCTTAGAAATCAACTATGGATATAAGGTGGCTGCTTGTATATTGCCAAAGGGATTTAATGTAGGTTCCCAAGCCATGAAGTCCCAGCATCGACGTTATGGCTGCATCCCCAGGGTACTGCAGATCCCTGAGGTGCGAATACTTTGCCTGCTTCTCCCATGGTATATAGCTATAAAACGGTTTTTAAAAGTCTGTAAATAGGTGTAAAACATGCATTTCCCATAGAAGTAATGAAGGTGAAGAGGACTGTGACTATTACCATAGCGTATTGCAAATTATCTGTAGCTTAAAGGTTGCAGTTTCTTAGTACTGGTGCATGTGCTTTATACGAGCAGCTGTTTGATATTTCTGAAGTAATCCAGTGCCATAAAAATATGTGATTTTCCTTCTTAAAGAAACTGTTACACACCAGTTGTACCCCAGCTGAAGGGACCTAGAGCAAATGTCTATGAGGTGGAACTGCTTCAGGATAACCTGCATTGGTTTAGGGGACAGTTAATGATAAATTTATTTTCATGACCTGTCTGCCAAGTATTTGTATACTAATTAGGTCCTATTTTGAGGGCAGAGCATGTGAGCTTGTAAGAAACCCCTTGTACAGCGTGGGAAGGGCAAGGGGATTTTTGTCCCTAGTGAGTGCAAAACCCTTCTTTACATAGCATCACCTAAATGTGTGCATTATTTCTAAGTAGCATATAAATCCCTTGGCTCATGCGGAGGCACTTCTTAAATTGGCTCATGGGAGTAGCTGTAGCCAGTTAAGGTGCTCAAGTACAGAGCACTGGGGAAGAAACTGAACTGACTCAAAGCATAGTCATAGTTTTTAATTTTATATAATGTCTTTCACAATATAGTAGAAAATTACCTTTATGACTAGTGGCAGGACCTGTTGTATAAGTAATCCAGCCATGTGCTGGTTGGTATCTCGCTTTTCACTTGAACCTCTCTGCGATGCAGGTCTTGGAGGAGTGAGTGCCTGGTGCAGTCTCTGCCTGGCTCCTTGGTAAGTCATTCGAGTCTATCTTTCTGTACAGTCACTTTCCAAACTGCTGAGCAAAAATAAGGAAATTTTTCATAGAGTGCTTTAAAAGAGAGTTGCTAATCAATTTTTCTTACTATTTTATGCCCTGTGATTTTTACACCACCCCCACCAGCTGGTTAATCATGCAAAAGCTGAACACTTCATTAGCCAGAACATGTTTGCCCATGGGCATTTCTGTAGTAAATTAGTTCTTTCTATTTATACAGGTAAGTCATGGCCAAAAGTCTTTAAGGTGCCAAAGGTAAGGGTTCGAATGAATTCTTTTTCTGAGTTTTGAAGAGAACTAGGTTTAACTTTGTGTGATGTTGATTTGAAATTACTCTTGAATAAAAGATAGCATGGGTAAAAGAGCATTCTCGGACTGTCTGAAACACATTGTATCCTCTGGATCTCAAATTTGGCCTTTGTTTTGAGCCAGCCTCAAAAAAAAACAACTTAACCAACAAACCACTCAAAACCAAAACCACATGTGTGCTCTCACCCATGTATGTGTGTGTATGTATATGTGTGTATATACACACACACAGAGTATCTATATGCAGAGACTCTGCTTATTTGAGTGGCATGTGGCATATTGACCAGTGTTTTTCCTTTTTTACTGTGTGCTTTTTAAACTATTAATTGAAAATATGTGGTTTGTAGATGCTTTTTTCCCTCAAATCAAGTGATGCCCTCTGAAAGCCTAGTTTAGCTCAACAATGAATTTAGCTTTCAGGCTTTGGCCATTGCGATATTGTTTGAATGCCACCATTTCCTGCAATCAATGTAATTTTATATCTACTTGGAATAGAAAGTCAAGATGGTGATTGCCTTAATTTAACTCAGTGTTGTATTCATTAAGGAGCTCATCCTAAATTCCTTTCAGATCAAAGTCTGTCTTGATTTCAGTGGAACCTTTCGGCGCACAAGGTGTGCGGTAGCCTTCTGAAATGTTGTCATTGTGACTAGTGAATAAAAACTAAATGTGTTGCTAAATTTAGGCTGTTGCTCATGTCAGCTTCCTTTTCTAAATGACGGTAAGTGCATTCCATAAATAGTATGCCTCTTATGTTGTCATATCTCTTTGGCTTGCTTTGCAGTATTTTACAGGATATTTGCAAATGAATTTCGTGTTCAGTAGGCAGGGGATGAAAATAACACTACTCATTGGGACTCCATTAACCCGCAGCTAATGAGGAACCATTTCAAGGGCTGGATGAGTGTAATTCAGATTAGCCTGCGTGCCAGGCTGCTCTGCTCCTGCTCGGGCTCGCACCGTGCCATGCTCTTGCCGTGGTCTGGAGGGACAGAGCCCGGTGCAGCACAGCTGGCGCTTCGGCACGGACTTTTGTCGGTTAAGTTTTCTGTGCTTCGGTTCCCCTTTCGGAAGGTAGGAGAGAAGAGTGAGTGTGTGTGTGTGTGTGTGTGTGCGTGCGCGCGTAGGTAGGTGACGGTGATCTTGACCTCCATAGTCAAGTGTTTTGAGATGTAATGAAATACTCTACAAACACTATACTTGTGCTCGCTGGTTGATAGCATTGTTACTTGTAGAAAAGGGTACTACGTGGTGACAGTAAAGGTGGTCCAGACTGGCCCTTAATTAATTTTATTTTCAAAATCTATATTAGTGACTGTCATGAGGGCACCTGGGCACTTTACATCAATAAAATAATCAATTTATAAAATGTGTAGACCAGAACTCTGTGTTCACTAACAAAACTCCTGTTCCCCGTTATGACAAAAGGTCAGTCCAAGGCTGGCCAAGCAAGCAAGACTCACATTTCTGTGCCTTGGCACTTGCCAGGTGCGGCTCTGGCAGAACACCACTGGCAGCAGCTTCCAGATGCTGGTGGTTCCTGAAGAGAACATCTTGTTGCTGCCTGATGACTTGTTAACCCCCTGCAAGGCTCAAACTGGTTTCAGGACTGACCGAGAAGATGGAGGAAGACTAGTTCAGAGGCCAGTCCCAATTAAAAATGTGACTTTGCTAGCTGTGAGCAGCCAACCAAAGCGCAGGGAATGGGGGCTCAGTGGAGGTGTGCCTGCTGGAGTAGAAAGAGAAAGAGACCTCCTCCTGAAGAACAGGCTAGAGGTCTCTTAACTGAAGAAACTTTATTGATGATAAATGTTACATTATGCAAGCTTAGCAAATTCTCTAGGAATGTAATGCTTCCCAGTTTTTTCTTAACATGTGTTAATATTTTATGATACCTGTGCATTAAGGGCCAGTTCCTACAATGTTTAAGTGAGTTTGGGCTGCTAAATTGCCTTTATGGACTTTTAAAAAAACACTGCTGGCCACTATGGATTAGCTAAATTCCCAATCTCACTTAATGTGCTGATGATATAAAATCAGCTTGTTTCTGTTTTTCATGTATTAAGTGAGCATATGTAATTAAATTAAATGTTGCCAAGCTGCATTTTATTTAGTTGTATTAGTACATTTTGGGCAATAATCCCACTTTAATGCATATTTAATTGTGCAAACAATGCTGAAAGTAGGGGGTCCCCAAATGCTGATGTTATTTTTAAAATGTGAAACGGTAATATATTTTGATGTCTTGAAATCCAGTTGAACTCGAGCTGAGCTTAAAAATCCAAGATCTGATTCAGGAGAATTCCATCCCATCTGGCTGGTGGGTAGCAGGTGTCCAGTGTGTGTGTGCAAGGGAGGGGGGTGATTGCAGGGAGTGAAACGTTTCTGTTTTCCTGTAGAGCTTTAATTCCAGTTTAATGCTGTGGTCTGAGGCTCTCTGCAGTTTAAGTTCTTGTGTAATTACCAGCATCTATTGTTGGTCTTCATTTCTAGACAACATAATGGTGATGCTGAATGGCATAAGCAAGTAAGCATATCACATTATGGAGCAAGATGGTTTCTAAATCTTAAAGTTTTGATTTAATTTCCGATTACACTCAAGACTCTTTGTATGGGAAAGTGTGTTTTTACAAATTGATACAGATGTGATCCTTGAAGACCGAATGAGAAAGGTTTCATTGTGGCGTTTGGTATCAAGGGCTTTTTGAGAGTTGTTGTGTGTTCCCACAACAACATAGAACAGGTTTGTTTCATCTACTTATTTTTATAAAAGCAAAGAAAATGTGTATGCAATTTTTGTTTTCAGCAGAAAATAGACAAGTTCTAAATTTTGGTATTACTGTGACTGTAATGAAGGAGTATCTTTTAATCTTTGAAAGTATTTTAACAATCTTTTGGATACTTCAAGCAACTCTACTGGTCCCGCTTTATACCCTGTAACGTTCAGAAACGTGTTCCAGCTCTTCTCATTTTTCTCTTTCTTCTTCCCTTCCTTCATCTTTTGATCAGATACTGCCAGTTACCTTCTGCCTAGGAGCTTTTCACTTAGGAAGTTTAAGAACCTGCTCTTCCTTGACTTTTGGCATTAGCTATCAAGTCAGCTCCCTTTTACGCTCCTGTCAACTCTCCCTCTACCAGCTTTTAAATATTTCCTGTTGCTTTTAGTTGTCTTCAGTGCTGTGTAACTTTCTGCTGGAAAGTCGTTTGGCACACGTTTCTTTTATGGGAGCTGGCACACAAAGCACTACTTAACAAAATAAGGAAGCAAACAGTCATACTTCTTTTCTAGTTTTCAGCTTCGCACTACTACAGTGGATGGCACTTTGCTACTGTATTTCACGGGTTCTTTTCATGGTGAACTGACTTAATTTCTAACGTAGAGTGGAACTGGTGCTGTGTTGCAGAGGGTAGTCCATCTGGTTTGATAGACAAAATGATAAGCATTTCTCCAGACATCCCTGTAAAGATCTCCCTTTTACTTGTTTGCTTTATGAAGTTAAATGGAAGAGGTCACCCCCTTTGACAGAGCAAATTCTTTTTCTCTAGCAATAGGGCTTTGCATGAAAACATTTTTTATTAAGCAAGTCATCCATACTGCACCGTAGGCTGTTTGAGTGTAACAGTATGTTACAGTCTGCAAAGTTAATGCAGTTAATATTCAACTGAACTTTTGGGGGGTTGCTAATCCCTTAGGCGGGCTTAGCAGAAAGGGCAAACATATTTATAGCACTTTGAATCAGACTGCAGTGAACAAGTAAGAGTATGTGTTATACCATGCAAATGTTATACAATTTCAGGAAAGCTCAGTGCATAATCATCTTTTAATAGTACTTAAGTTGGTGAAATATCTTGTCTGTGAGCAACAGAGTTGTTGGTTCAGTGGACAACAAGTCTGTTAAAAAGAGACTCTGTGGAAAGTCTTGAGGTTCCTGTTCTGGTGGTAAATTTTGTAAGTTTAACTAGGAGCTAACTGTATTCTTTAAGCTCTGTCATTTGTATTATTCCCTAATAGGATTTCATTGGACTTTGTCACATATCTGACTATGACTGTGTATGTGTAGGGTTGTCAAGAGCCTATTCCATGTAGGCCATGGTTTCTTACTGTCTTTGTAGAAGTAAAAAGATCATTCCTGAATGATCATTCCTCTGAGTGGAAGCATGACACTGGGTAGAGTTTGCTTTGGTTGGAGCTGTGGGTCCACTGGGCAAAAGAAACATGAGTTAAGTCATGAGTTGCGGGAAGTTCATAAAGAATTGACGTGCTCAGGCTGAGAATGTTCCACAAGGAGGAATGTCCAGCACGTTTCTGTGAGACAGAAACTTTCCATATTTATGGCACAGACAAAACTTGCATTGAATGTAAGGTTATGTGGAAAAGCACGTGAAGGCACTGTAATGCTACAACCCATCAGGACCCAGAGAAAAAGAAATTAGAATCTTGTTTTTTCCACAGAATTTGATTGTGTGGAGTTTTTAGTCTAATAAATAAGAGGTCCATCAGCTGGTAGTTGACAAAAAGTCATTTGTACATTTTTTATTTTATTTTGAGATAATTAATATGATTCCTAACAGCTGTAGTCTGTGCGGTTGACTCTTAAGATGGACTTTTGGTGCCATACAAACACAGAATACAGGCCTGGCAAAGTGGCCATTCTACTCCATTTAAGCTTTTTTTAATGTATTTTACATTTTTGGCTATTTCTTCCATATTTTCTAAATATTAAATATTGGAATCAGTGACTCCAACATGGAAACTGACCTTAAAGGGGGCTCAGGCGACTGAATTTATGCATCTACTCAAGTAATTTATCTGTTTGCCACCTTACCTACACCTGCTCCCTTCCTTTTCCTTTTGCTCTTCGTGAACCACATTGGTCATTCATAGTCCTTCAGAAAAAAAAAGTTCTGCAAAATAATTGGTATGTCAGAATTGTTAGGAAAAATGGAAATATGTTGATAAAGATTTTCAGATCTTTTTATTTATTATATTTTCAGTTAAAAATAAAATGGCTGAATACCAGAGTAAGTTAAGAATTTGTATTGGAGCTGTTTGTATCTGAAGTACCAGAAAATAGCTAGTTTATTACATGCAAAATTTCAAATTCCAGAATATATTAAAATATTAGCTCAAAGGTCAAAAGCCTCTTCCAAGGAAGGAAGAAAATTAGAAGGGAATTTGGGCTAATCAGGTTAAGACCCAGTAGGTCTGTAACAGGTGCACAGGGATGATGATGCTAACACTGATGTGGGTTCCTTTGGTTCCTCATCCTGAATGTCCCACAGCTTGTCATTGGATCAGCTTCCATAGAAATCCTAAGCAAGGTTCAACCTTGTACCTCAACGTCTATATTGAGACTCCATAACTTTTCTGTCATTTGATTAAACAGTAAATACAGACATCCACAGTAGACGCCTAACTTCACAGAGCATGCTGGTGAAGGTGTGCTGGATCTTAGCTACACATCCTGCAGCCATCCTGGAGCTTAGGAATAAGTCAAACCGTCTGCATTGGGAAAACAAAGAGTTAATGCTCCGGTGATGTTAACTGTGATAAAAGGTGTGTGTGTGTGTTACTTTGCTGTACTCTATACATTTATGAGATCTTTTTATAGTAGCATTCCCAGGAGCAGTCCAGGTCCAATCAGGACTGGTATGCCATTGTGCGAGGTGTTGTTCTAATTCATGTGTAAATGTGGAGTGGTTGCTGCCCTGAGGATATTACAGTGAAATTACAAACAGGATGAAAAATAGTAGGAGGTGTGGAGGAGAAGGAGGGCAGCTGCAGAGAGGTGCGCTTGTCTCGTTGGGGTTGTGGTACATAAAGCCTGATACCAAATGATGGCCATTTTGTTTCTTCAAAACAATTAACCTCATTGTCTTTCATTTGTGTCTTAGTTATTTAAACAGAAATGTACAAAATCATTGTTTCTGAGATCCTTCATGGAATAACAGAACAGTTTGGGTTGGAAGGGACTTTAAAGACCATCTAGTTCAACCCTGCTGCCATGGGCAGAGACACCTTCCACTAGACCAGGCTGCTCAAGCCCCGTCCAGCCTGGCCGTGAGCACTGCCAGGGATGGGGCATCCCACAGCTGCTCTGGGCAACCTGGGCCAGTGCCACCATCCTCATCACAAAGAACTTCTTCCTGATATCTAATCTAAACCTACCCTGTTTCAGCTTCAAGCCATTCCCTCTTGTCCTATTGTGACATGCCCTTGTAAAAAGTCCCTCTCCAGCTTTCCTGTAGGCCCCTCTAGGCACTGGAAGGCCGCTATAAGGTCTCCTGGGAGCCTTCTCTTCCCCAGGCTGAACAACCCCAACTGCCTCAGCCCGTCTTCACAGGAGAGGTGCTCCAGCCCTCTTCATGCCCCTCCTCTGGACTTAGTCCAACAGCCCCAGAGCTGAACACAGCACTCCAGGTGGGGATTCATGAGAGCTGGGTAGATGGGGAAATCACCTCCCTCGACCCGCTGGCTGCGCTTACGTTGATGCAGCCCAGGATTCAGTTGGCTTTCTGGGCTGCAAGCAGACATTGCTGGGTCACGTTGAGTTTCTCATCCACCAACACCCCCAAGTCCTTCCCCTCAGGGCTGCTCTCAATCCATTCTCCTCCCAGGCTGTGTTTGTGCTTGGGATTGCCCTGACCCAGGTGCAAGACCTTGCACTTGGCCTTGTTGAACTTCATGAGGTTCACATAGGCCCATCTTTCAAGCCCGTCAGGGCTCCCCTGGATGGCTTCCCTTCTCTCCAGCGTGTCAACTGCACCATACAGCTTGGTGTTGTCAGCAAACTTGCTATTGTCAGCAAATCCTTCTAGCCTCCTGTTCTGTCTCTAGCAATGACCAACCCCAGGCGCCTCAAGGAAAGTTATAAGAGCCTCACAATGGGCAGACATGGGATAATCTTCTCTCTACATGTTCTCATCCTAATCTTTCATTATTAGGGATTAATTTAAGCTTTGAAGCATGAAGTTTTAAAAAAGTACATTTGTTGTTCCCCCTCCTCCACTGTGAACCCTGTTTAAAGTATGAAATATCCTCCCAAGCCTGTGATCCGAGCTATTCTTGGGGTAATCCTACTTGCTCCTTGGTGTGCTGACCAAATTTGCAGCTTGGGAGCTACCGTGGTGCTTTTGCTTCTTCCGATGCCAGAAGGTACTGGTAGATCCTTCTCTGCAGGGAGATGGAGAAGGCAGAAGCATGTTGAGCTGTTACAGCCTGGGTGTTCCCATGTCACCGTATGTCAAAGCTGTGGTGGTGCAGCTGGATCTCTCCCCTTTCTTTTAATATTTTAGTGGCTAATTTGCAGTAAAGCACAATAGGAAATAACCATAAATAAATCTGGGAACCTTTGTAGTAATTTCTTTTGCTAGCTGTGTACATATGAGCAGCTTGCCATTTGCATATGTGAATCTTGTCATAACAATTTCGGGAAGTGATTTGTTAATAATCAAGTTCTCAGAACAGCTCTAAATCAGTAATTGATGTAGGTCTGGATAAAGCAAGCCTTCCGCCTGCCTGTTTTGTGGAGCATTTTTGGCAAGTTTTGAGCTAGTGTGAAAACTAGCCATCAGAATAAAATTTAGGACAGCTGGGATGCTTTGCAGTGAAGACTTTTGGCTCCACAGTTCAAATAATCACAATAGCAGCTCAATTTAGCCTTTGGCTGGATAGGTTTGGCAGGGCACAATGAAAAATAATTATTTCATGGCCTGCTTATTTGTCCCTTAACAAATAAACTCTCTGACCTATGCAGGCTTATGTAAATATGCTGCCGTATGTGGGGTTGTAGAACACTGTCGTGTCCCAATTTGGAAATATGTTTTATTTCACCCTCATGTTACAAACTTTTTTTTTAGAGTTCTGTTTGGGAAGCAAAGAAAGAGGTAGAGGATAACGGATACTGAAGCCCAGACAGCCAGGCACAGTGTCTAAAAAGCCATCTAACAGCCGCCTTTCTGAAAACACATCCATTAGTATGCAGTGTTTTCACTGCTGTAATAATAAGAGCAATCATGATATGAACAAGTCCGTCTCTTCACAGCCTTCCCACGCGGGATGGAGAATGACAGCTCCTAAAGCATTTGGATATTTGCCTGAATGTATGCTGCTTAGCTAACCATGGTTCAACTTGCTCTCCATCTTATGGCTTCCTGGATATCCTTCTCAATTGTTTCGGTGACAGCTTAAAATGTGAGACTTGGAGGGGGGAGATAAAAGCTTAGCGAAAGGCTTTTTGTGTGTGTATTTAAGGGGAAGTTTTATTACACTTGATGATGGAGAGACGTGCCGCACTATTTTCTGTTCCTACAATTTCAGTATTTGCACTTTCTGTTGTGCTGGCAGCAGCCAATCCATAATGTTGTCTTTCTGTTTCCCACTCCGGAGGGGGAAAAATACACAGAAGAATACAGATTGATGATTTTGTCTTCTGACGCCACCATTTTGGTTCTGAAACAGTAAAAGAAAGCCTTTTCCCCAATGATCTGAAAGATCTCTCTAGAACATCTGCCTTTACACACTCAAGCGCATGCACACACACACACGCACGCACGCACACATGCACAGACCCTTGCTAAGGTGGCTATGATCTGTTTTTAATAGTGGCACTTCTTCTCAAAGTGTCATTTAAAAAAACATCAGCAGTCATGTCATGCATCGGGATGAATTTCTAAATGTAAATGAGATTCTCTCAGTAATTTATTTACATTTGTTTTCAGCACAACAAATGAGACATCACGTAGCTTCATAATTTCCCATGACCGAGTCACCAGCATGAGGTGTGTAATTTACCCTGATTTAAGATGCTTATCTAGAGGTTCTTGCAACAATACCTGGTGGGCTTTTTTTATACTACTTTTTGCTGGCTTTTAACCCATCTACTTCACCTCCTTCTCTCTTTTTCAGTTGAAAAAGAAGTATAAATGTGTCTGCTGCTTGAGGCCGTTTTTCACTGAAGCTGAGAGGGATGGCTTTATTGCCTTATTTTGTGTATTATTTTCCCTGCCGTTTCCTTCTCATTTGGTAAAGACCATAGAAAGGCTTCAAGAACATACCTTAATTTACAATCTAATGATGCAGGAAGGCAGTGCTGATTGTGGACATTTCTAATAGAAAAATGTTCATCCAGACATAGAGCATGAATGTGAAGCATCCTGCAGTCATTGCTTCTCCCCTTGTTTCAGCTGAAATATCGGATCTTAGGTCTGGTCTTGGCTCTGCTACTGACTTTGAGTTTCTGATCTGCCCGGGGCTGAAGTGATACTGAGATTGAGGGGGGATGTGAATGTCAGTTTTCAAATAATGTGGGCACAGTCCTGTGCCACAAAACTCATGGGTTTGAAGTCTGTAGTTGGAACATTTAGATGTCTAACTACTTGCTTGAGTATCTCAGGTAGGTAGATGATTAAAGGTGCAATGTACTATTGCATACTATTCTGTACCTCTTATCTTGTAGGCTCAGTTAAGGCTTGACTAAAAGTCAGGGCAATAGCTTTTGCTATTTTACAGGGTAACAACACAGGAGAACTGAGAGGCTTTGGTGAAAGTTACTGGCAGTGACTAGTAACCACTAGTTCAGCAGCAGTACAAAATGCTATGCCATATAATTGTGCTGTGGCAGTAGTTTGGTATATTATCGTGCAAAAATACTGTACATATTTATGGAGATCTGCAGGATTAACCATATGTGGGTGATCTTTTCCTCACTGAGAGGAAGTATGACATTTCTTTGTGTTAATTCCCAAGGGAAAATTCATCATCTTTATTTGAATAAGCATAGTCCAGAAAAGAATTGATATGGACTGGTTTTTAATGTTCATTGTACATACTAGGACCCAGTTGAGATTTAATTTTTGGCCTGCTGGCCATTTCCTTAACGTTGCATGGGTCTAGCACCAAATTATGCTGATGGCCTGTCTATCACCAAATTATTTACAGAACTGCAGTTAAATTATAGAAATCTTCCAGACAAGCAGCGCTCTAGGCAAATTATTTCATCAAAGTTATTTTCCATGGTATACTTAAGCAAAAGCTTACAGGAACAACATGAATCTTTTTTTGGTATGTGATTATGCATATGTGGTTACAGCCCCCTTTTCAGAAATAGCTAGCTTTCTACCTGGGAAAACAGAAGGGAACCATGATAAGAAAATCAGCGATATCTGTGCTGTCCTCAGTTTCAAGCAAAAGTTTTACGTTATGGAAGTGCAGGACTAGGGCCAGCAGTAGGATGGCCATTTCAGCACAGCCTCAGCTCATTCAAGGTCTTGGCAAGTATTTTTTTTCCTGTAGACTTATAACTGCATACCTCTGTGCTCTTGTAAAATCAGGTCAGCTGGCTTTACTAGTTCCCTGTGACATCCAGGCCCAGTGGTCACTGGCCACTTGAAGTACATTTGCATATCTATAGGCAGTTTTTTTGCGTATCGGAGAGGCTTTTACTGCGTTACCCCCCCCCATCTAGCAAGACTTGCGCTGCTGTATGATTATGAAATGTACAAAGAGAATATAAATCCTAAAAGCAGCCCTAACTCCCTCTTATAATTGGCATCCTTTCAAACTCTGTTCCAGAGTTTAGAAATATTGTCAGGGTAGAACATCTATATTTGGGTTTATATGTAATGGTCATACCTACTGGTTCACTTGGAAAAAACATTGGCATAGATCACTATTTAAGGACTCTGGATGCAGTGTTTATGTTTAGCTCAGTGTTTTTTATCACTGCATATTTTTTTTAGTATTCCATTTTAATGTGTTTGCACTGTGAGACAAGAATGCCTTCCTAGCCTCTGCACGCTTGTGCGCTTTTTGTTTAATGAATATAGAAATTCAGGTTTTAAACTGACTCCCATGCATAAATTCTACTGGGAAGACAGGTGCTTAAAATCTGTATTTTCCTGACCCCTCTCCACCTGTATCTTCAGGGCAGGACTCGGCCATGGGCAGATAGCAGGCTCGAGTGGGACCTTTGCAGTCAAGGCCAAGATGCTGAAAACTTCAGTTGCGTGAGGAAGGACAGCAGGCTTGGAAATGCGCAAGAGCTGAAGGGCTTTGCGAACCCAACATCCAGTTTAACTTGATTTCCACCTTTTGTTGGGCTGTGCTCGTTGTGACTGTGTGGGGCGCTGGGGCCGGGCCTGGGGAGCCCACCCTGCGGCTCAGCTGTGTGGGCCCAGTCTGGCCACGGGAGAGGTGGGACTGTACTCGCTGGTGCTTCGTTATGTTGTTTCAGGATTATTTTTTTTTTTATTGATTGGCAGGATGTTGAATATATGTGAAAGCTGGATCTCCTTTACTCATGATCCTTAGCAGTTACAAGTCTGATTAAGAGCCTCTGTAATTTAGAAATGCTCTGAAAGACAGGAAGATACTTAAGGCTGGCTTTGTCAACAAGATGGAGGAGCTGTGCTCTTGGGGCTCATTAGCAGTGCTGCCAAGATGGCCACTGCTGCACAAATACTGGGAATTAGGTTTCTAAAAAACCCAAGAAGCTCCAAATTGTATATCTCACAAGTTCTTTACTTCCCCAGTTGTAATCCATATCCCACTTATTGCTAGAGTCAACAGTCTAATGGTAACAAAAAATACAACCTTTCATCATCTATTGATTTTCGGTCTTTAAAAACTGACAATAAGCTATTTTTTGTCCAATTTCTCAATAAATAGGAACATTTATTGGTTTTTCAGTTTTATTGTGTTACATTAGAATATATTTTACTGCATATAGTGGGTAACGTAGCATCAGGAGACATGTTTATGTTCGGCAAGTAACTTTTGGAACTGCATAGCTCAACTGAGATATGTAAACAAATTTGTAATACTAGTTTAATTTAGATTACAATGCAGAATACTCAGGCTTGAGCTCATTTTTCTATTTATTCCATTATGATCCTCTAACTAATGGAGGAGAATTGCCATAAAAAATAATTACTGTAGAACATCAGTAAAGGTGAACATCTACTTTCTTCCCTATCTCAGGGAGAGGGAGGAATTTTGTAGTTAAGTAAGCATCACAGTATCTGGGTTTATTTCTTCGAAATCTGCCACAGACAGTGTTGTACAGGTTTGGCAAGTCATAAATTCTGTCGGTGTGATACTGTGTGTCAAGTGATGTGGCACGAACGTCTTCTTTCTCAGTGACCTCTGTTACCATCTCTCTCCTTCTAAAAAAGGAGACAAACTGAAATATGATTTAACCACGGTAGACCCTGAGATGTGGATCCTGAGTTGCCTCCCCACTGCCACCTGCCTTCACAGTGAAAGATCACCTGGCAGGTTTTTTTGCTTTCCAGAACCTGTCAGGAAACACTGGAGATCAACAGTTGCCTCTTGCTTACTCTTATGATGATGAGAAATGGCAATTTGATGATATTTTTATCCCTGCTGTAGAAACAGTTTAAGCAGTTCTTTTAATTTTTTTCTTTCTTTTTTTTTTTCTTTTTTTTTTTCTTTTGTTTTTTAATTGAGAAGCGGTTTATTTCTCATCCGGTGACATTCAGCCCCACAGCCAAAGACAGTAAGGTCTTTGTTGTTTCCATCCTACCACCAGAAAACCTGTGGTGGAGGGACCACTGCTGGGGTGGGAACATACAAAACAGCCTTTGCTTTAAATCAACCATGCCACTGCATCTCCCACACTGGCCTTTGCAGACCTAAGTTTTTCTTCTGCTTTGAGGCTATCAAACTGATAATCCTGGCAGGCTTTTCAGATGAAAAATTTCACCTAGATCATGAAAGATTTTCATGTACGCTATGAACATAGAAACAGTTCTGGCTTATGTTTCATAACTGTTGCACAGTAAGCAGAGGGAGAACTGTTTGGGCAAAAGGCTTAATTTTTGGTGTATTCGGTATGATTCTGAGAGGTATGAGCCCTTTCTTATAAGCTGCTGTGGATCTTGCTGTCATATCGGCCTCACGGGATCTGATGCACAAGGAGTTAATAGATATCCAGTGACCAAAGCCATGTATATTTCTCTTTATATACAGAAGTGAAGTGGAGCATGCAAAATTGGAAAGCAGAACCAAACCTGAAATTCTCTAACTTTATGACTAGTGTGTGTGTGTTATTTTCCCATGATCTTTAATTACATTCTGTTCTGGAGGGGAAGAGGGGGGATGCTAATCTGGTGCACCAACTGGGGGAAAAACAAACTGTTTTACAGCGGGAGTCTAGATGACAGCCCACAGCAAATGCAAAATCTGACATTCATATGAAAGTGAGCTAAGCAAGACCAATAGAAGAGAGCCAAAATGACTGCAGCAAGAGGAATACAAGTGGTTTAAGGAAACCGCAGTTTCTCTGTTTATTGAAATATCACAGCTGACCTTTAAGGTGGTGGTGATACGATGTAGATTTTGTAGAGTAGCACCAAGAGAGATGGCTGTTACAGAGGGAATGTGTGATTGGATTCAGGTTCATGAGAAGCTAGGTTTAGAAGAGGATTGCCCTTCCCTCTTTGAACATATAATATAGTGGGGTATGTGTCATTGCTCTGAATGGAAAGATGCTATTTTCGGGACCGCTGTTTGCTGTGCTTGCTAATGAATTTCCAAGGGGTGTTTGAGCCTTGGATATTTACTGTAGAGATGCTTGCAGTCAGTTGGAAGAGATGTGACCGAACTGAAGCTTAGTTCTGTGTACATACAATCCTGCTCTGTGATTCTGTCTCAAGTTTTATATTCAATATCAGTTTACCATAGTAAATAATTTGCAGGAGTCCAGCTGTGACTTAAGGCCTCTCTACAAACAGCGTCCAGGGTGCACAGTCATGTGATACCCTTTTTCTTCTCTCACTGGATAAAATAGCCTTTAAAAAATGATTCCTACTTCCAGTCAAAACATTAAAGCCATTGAACTGGGTGTATGCTTTTGCTGGGGTACAGCAAAAATGGTCTCTGACCTGTTCTTTGGTCCTGATATTTTCTTCATCCTCTTGGCTGAGAGCTGGGTCACAGCACACTGCTGTGCTCTTCTGCACCACAGGGGCTGAGTTTCTGTGCAGAAGTAAATGTCTTTGCTAAACAGCTCGACAACAGCACAGTATGCATACTACTTATTGGAGTAAGGGATGAGCAGACTATTTAAAAACAGAATTCCCAGAGTGTTCTAGTGTCATGTTTGAAAGGTGGTGAAGAGTCTGACCTAAAGGTATCCTGTGTAATAAAGGTTTAAGCACAGGTCTTACCTTGTCTCTTCACTTTTTTTTTTCTTTTTCTTTTTTCTTTTCTTCATATTCGTTAGTCTACTATTCAAATGTCAGTGGCAAGTTTTGTCTTGGTGGATAGCATGTTCCAAAGGACCAAGTTCTCCTCTGGGAGGAGGACCAGGACATCTGTGATGTGTGCCAATGTAACACCTCTGATTGGCATGTGAGGGCATCTGCCCTGCTCCCCAGTAGTGCTAACCCATGAATTGGATAATCATGGAGCCAACGGGGCAGTATGTCTTACACCTCTCTGCACCAGCTGTGACTGGTGTGGATCCCTGTGGTGATATCGAGGATGAAATGAACTCTTGTGTGCTTGGATGTGTTGGTTATGAGCGGATCATCACTCAACACCCATGTTCTTATCACATTCTGGGCAGTTTACCTCTACCCTTAGGAACAGTTGTAACAATGAGCTTTAATTTGGATTCCAATTTTAAATCTAACTTTTATGTGAACCCTTAGAAAAAAAGGTAAACTGTGCTTTGAAAAAGAAATAAGTGAAAGGTGGAATGAGAGGGTGTAGAATAATCAGGGTGCTCTTTTTTCTCTTTGATAGGTGCTAGGAAGGAAGAATAATATACTGTGGATCCTCTCCTCTTGCTCATTGTTGATCTAGCCCATTACACAGGCTGGTCCCAATAATTTCCTACCAGTTCTGTCACTCCGAGGCCAGACTTTACTACTATACCTTTTAACACTGCACTGTCTCAGGGCATTCCCTCGGGGCATCCTCTACCCCTCCTACTTATTACATTCTCAGCTGCAGAAAGCACGCGGCACTTGTACATCCAAGCCCAACATCACACTTTCGCCATACAACCAGCACTTGAGATCATTTACATTTTTCATTAGCCTTCTAAAGTAGTTGCTCAAAAGCTACAGTGGCTTTCATAGCTGTTTGAACTCCTTTGGAAGGCTGTCGTTTTGAATCAGTAGTCTACCAGTGACGTATAATTGTTGTGCAAAACATTGCACAAACATAACTAACTGCAAAATTAAGATTGCTTTCTCCTCATCATCCCATTCATCATATTCCTTATTCACACCTATAGTCAGCATCTGGCATTAACAAAGGCCATATTTGTCGCATTAATACATTCCTTTTCTAGTGAAAATGCCTTTTGTATATCCCTTTGTTACTGAAGGGTCCTGTCAGCATGTTCAGTAAGCCTAAAAATGGTTTTTAGAAAGCCTTGTAGTGGACATCCCTTTTTCAAATGTTTTATGGGAGTGTAATGCAGTGGTACTCCAGGATACCAAAGCAGCAACTCTCAGAGCTCAGAAAATGGACCTGATACAGATCAGCAAAGTGTGCATGCCCCCCCTTTCTTAACAACATTGAAGTAAGTAATACAGTGTTTTGCTGCTTTTTAAAATCAAAGGTAAATAATGCAAGATAGGTTTTCTTCACAGTGGACGTTTCAAGGTCATCAGCACTGTTAGCCTGACATAAGGCTTGTAATCAATTCATTCTGATAGTCCAGACCAAAACCAAGCAAGCAAAACCTATGCTGAAAAGTGCAGGAGGTAAATCCAAGAACGCCTGTGAAGCAAAACGTGGGAACTGCCTGGTACCCTCACTGCCAGAGCTAGGCAGAAGGTTTTGTGCTTGAAGATATTGAGGGGGTGTTTGCCACTCGTGTAAGGATAGGATGGGAGCGTCTTGGATTGGAAGCCTGAGGAGGTCTGCAGCACCATAATTCTTGTTAGGAAAAGGAAATGATGTAAGTTTCTACTTCTGGAATCTTTCCCCACAACTCCATAAATTTTAAGAAATAAAACACAAACAGAAAATTGATTTTTGAATGACAGTGAAATATTGTCATTAGGGGATCTGTAGTTTTGTGTCAAGGGAAAAAAACCCTCGGTGTGCTATACGCTACTTTTTGAAGCATTACTTAATGTACCAGTCATTGCTGGGAACATGGAGTCCTTTTAATGCTAGTCAGGTAATATGTCATTCTCTCTGTAGAAATTCTGCAGCAGAGACATGAGTTATGTACTGATGTAGTTATCAGAATATCATGTGGTAGCACTAATGTGAGTCACTACAGTGGAGTTCGCCCTGTTTGAAATTTTTACATAATTAAATATAAGTGAGTCATTGTCCAAATTCTGCCAAAGTGCAGATGTCTTTAATTTAACATACGCAATTCAGCTTGCATGTGCCTTCCATAGGGTGAGCATCTTTTCCTTTGTACACAACCCTGGGTTAGCTCTGGTCTGGGTCTGGTTTCCTTTCACCTTTCAGCGTGCAACGCTCCCATTGAAATCCATAGCAGCTTTGGTAAAAATAGCTGGAACACCCAGACCTTAAATAGACCTCTCTGCTTCGCTTTCTGTTCTGCTGGTAATTCTTTAAATACATGTAGTTAGATCAAAACAAGCGTATTTTTGTTTCTGTAATAACAAAGGATATGGCCTACATATCCCAGTGAAATATGTTCGGTTGCCTTCTGTGACATCTGTCTCTGTACCAGGGCAAAGACTAAGGAGAGGATTAGAAAGGTAAGGCAAGTTTCTTTAAGGAAAAACAAGCTGGATGTGCTTACATAAATATTAGAATTTTTTGAAATTCTGAACTTCAAGATGGTGAATAGTTTAGTAGTCAGGGGTAGTTAAACCTGATTGTTTTGCCTGAGATTAAAAACACCCTCTACGCAGTTAGCTACATCACTGATGTTTCTGAAGATTTCACAAATAATTTTGGTTTTGGGGTTTGAAGATGATGATATACCATCTTGGAGTCATTTGGCTGAAGAGGTGATAGCTTCTCCCCCTGCCCCCCCCCGCCCCTTTTCTCTGAGCTGTAAATCTAATTGCTCTACATCTAATGCTGAAATGTAACAAAAACGTCGTTAACCGTCACATTCAGAAGTACCTCGTAGTTTTTCTGGGCACAGGAGGAAAGAACAGGCATGTATGGAAATGTTGGAAAAATATCTGATTAACTCATGAGAGACAGTGAAAATATCTGAGGCGACTAAGACTGCTCTGCTAATTTCTGAGTCACTGAGTAGATGCTATTTTTTCTTATTTGTCAACTTCTCTCTTAATAGGGACGCTAAATACTGTTTACTACTGTAAAACCTTTCCCAGGAAGGAAAGAGTTGGATTTAAATCCATTTCAGTTTCACCTGCAAGTTGGGCTGCATATGATGTACCAAGTGTTTGATGAACTGGTATTGATTTTCAGATCTGTTGCCAGTCCCACTGTCAGGCAAGTTTTGTATGCGTCACTGGTTTACTTCAGATGTTTAGCATAAACTGTAAAGAGGACGTCTAGTTAATTTCTTTGGGAGTTTGGGCCTCTCTCTACAAGATCTATACTAGTAATAATACTAGTAATATATGTAGGACCCTGTTCCTGAAAGGTAGCCTTTGAGTCTTATGCCCAGTTTTCCTTCTGGACTGTAAAATGGTGTGCTACCTTTCTTCGGAGCTCAGAACAGGAGGCTGTGTTACAGGAGAAACTTGTTTATTTTACTTTAAAAGCCAGCTCTTCCCCTATAGAAAGACCGCAGCTTTATGCAGGAGGGCAGCCTGTACGTTAGCCCATGCAGAGAATAGCCAGCCAAAGGGGTGTATGCTTCAAACACCCCCTGAGTCCTGAAAGCTGCCTTAGTAATTTATTAATGACAGGTATGAGAAATAAATTCCTCCCATAGCCTCCCTCCTCGTGCGGCTCAGTTAATACTGCCAGCAAAGGAAGGACGTTCCCACACCTTCACCTGCTGCAGAGAAAGGATTACGCAGGTAAGCAGTCCTGTGTGCCAGGTAAATAAATAGTCACAGGAACATGTGATTTTTGACACCCTCAGTGCCTGCTCCCTATTCCTGTTACATATATATATATATATATATATATATTTGTATGTATGTATATTTATAATCTGCTTTATTCATGATTTCTGAGCCTGTTCCTGTTAACTTTCCCCCTGCTAGTATAAAAATCTTTGTTGCAAAAAATAAAGCGGCACGTATCTGCCTGAATAGCAAAGCCCTGTGTCCTATATGATGTAGCTCAGGTTTTGGGAGCAGGATAATTGCAGTGGTGTGAGACTTCTTTTACAATAATTAGTCTTGCTGAGAACCAGGGTATAAAAGCCTGTGCAGAGCACAGTACTAATGCAGTTACACCATTTCCAGTATTTGTGTGCCCCTGCATAGCCCTGCAGATCAGAGCAGGCATGCCCACAGCGATGGTCAAGGAATGATTTCATCTGCAGCCCCGTGCCAGGACTATGATACAGAATACGTGGGATTCATTCTAAAGAAAACAGTGGCACTCATCTTCCATACTAAACTAGGAGGCCTTTGAGATGATTAAGAATCATTTTTACAGAGGAGGGGTTTCTGTTTCCGTGCGTGGAGCCAAAGCCTGTTCTTGTGCCATGTTGCTACATGGCACTTGCCCATCCCAGAGCAAACTCCTTCAGCTGCATGCACTTGCAGATGTTGGGATTTCCATTTCAAAGTACAAACAATTCTAATAATAAGAAGGCTGTTTCCCCACTGGGAATATGGGTTGCGTGAGCTTCTTGACTTTTCTTTTTCATCTTTTGATCGTATATGGTAACACCTTTAGATCTCTCTATCACTCTTTTTTTGTCAGCATCACAGTGGACAAAATGTCAGTAGAAGTTAAAGTGGAAAGCGTCCTTAGAGAGATAAAGGTTCTCTTCCACTGCCTGCTACGTGGTTGACTCTGCTGCTCTTTTCTGCTGGGGGTTTGTCTGCTGGGACGCTTCATTGCTTAACTTAAATTTACTTATCTGTTATATAAATAAGGGATCGTCTTGGCCATTAAGTAAATCTACTGATGGAGGGAAAAGGGATTTTCTAGAGGGCCTGTGTGCCTTTCTGAGACATGGAATTCAAAACCATCTGATAAGGTAACCTTCAGCTGGTTTTCTGCAATGACTTTTATCAGTGAGCCCTAAAAGCACTGATATTGTCAGGCATTATAGCTGAAGAGAACTGCAGTGTTCTTGAACTACCCACTAGCCAAAGGAACGGCATCTCCAAACTCAGCTGGTGAATTCCCATGTACCATCATACGGGACTGACTTTTTCCTTTCTCTTTGGAATGTCCGACTGGTACCAGGACCGTGGCTCTACCCGGTACACAACACTAGGCTGGTACCGCTCTCAGGTGCTGCCTAGATTTGCTGGTGCCCTCAGAATGTCTGCTCCTGTATTGTATACTGAGGATAATCCTTTGTTTAATTTTTTTTAACATTTTGTAAGGAAAATAGGGGTCTCATTCAGGTCTTTCCATTTTTGCATGATAGTACAGTTGAACAACGTGTACATGTGTTAATTAAACATCCTTTCTTATCACTGTTTTGGTAAGTGTCCTGTAAATTTAATCACTACGACACCTCTGTACACATTACAATCCTTTTAAAGATCTAGAGAAAAATCCTGGTGGATTATTCAAAGCACTAAATCACACAGAATTACAGTAGTTATTAGAGGCATTAAAACCTGTGATAAGAAGCTTTATCATGCATTTTTGGGGAGGCTTAGTCTTTATCAGAGATGACTGTAAATAGAAGTTAACAGTAAAAAAACTTGATAACAGTTTATTTTACAGTACATCAATAATCAGTTACTGTAATTACAGTATAATTACATAATTATTGCATAGTGGGTAACTACAGTGTATTAATTTTCTTGGTTTTCTGTTATCACTACTACCTGCAAGACCTGAGTGAACAAGGGGCCATATTCTACACCCACTTACCCACGGTTTACACAGACACGCACACACACACATATTTACATTTACATTATATATGTGTTTTGACTGACTTCCGAGGAGTTGAACCTGTTTACAGGAGGAGGACCAGGCAGGGTGACATGCTAAAGTAGGTATGATCTCTTCCACATGTACATTTGTCTAGACTCAGGACTATAAAAGAAGGGAATCGGATTTTAGTTGTGGTTATATTTAGCTGTCCAATTTATTTTTTCCCTATCTCTTTTTGGCACTGGGAAAGTTGTGGTATTCTTAATGACTTAGATAAACCTCTCAGTTACAGACCTACTCAGTGTGTGGGTGTTTATATTTTATCTGTAGATTATTTATCTCTGTACATCTGCATCTGAATACAGATTAGATTAAGTCACTGTTAATTGTACTTGGGCTGTGTGTGCATGCCTGTGTTTACATATATCCGGTACTAACCCTGAAATGTTCTGTCATTTTGGGGTGTAGGCTAAGTGAAGATAACCTATTATGTATGATGACTTCTTGTTTAATGCTGTTTACGATGTGAAAGGTTCCAGTTAATTAAGAATAGTTGTGAAGCTTGCAGAAGAAATGTTTGCGTTGAAATTACAAGATTTTCTTGATAACAAGTGCTGATGCTTTAATATGAAATATAGCCCATGAGCAGTATGGAGTGACTTCTGCTCCTCACGGCTTTGGTAGGAGCTTGGCTATACCTCTAAGTGCAGATGTGGGCAGCACCCCCCAAATAAGCCACAGAGAGCTTGGGGAAGGTCCAAAGGAAAAGCAATGAGGGTGATAAGACTGCAAGGGAATGTGACCTGCCAGGAAGTACTGATGGTATGGAGAGTGCTTGGCCTGAAAAAGAGATGTCAGAGGGAAGCATGGCCATGGGCTGAAGAATGGAAAAGACAAGTAATTTATTCTTCATCTCCATGGCAAGAAATAGGAGAGTATGGGAAGTATTTTGTTAAACAGAAACAAAGAAAATTCAAATTAGGTATTAGGAATGGCCTTCTAAGGTGGACAAAACAAAACACCAGAAAAAGGCAACTCGGGATGTTGTGGCATTTCTTTTGTTGGAAATTTTTCAGAAACAGGCATAGATGGTCCTGCCTGGAGGCACAGAGGAGGACAAAAGGCATCAAGACATCTTAACACTCCTAGCCCCATTTTCTGTGACTTGATGACAATCTGTTTAAAATCATGGCTGTGAGAAGGTGGCACGTTCCCAGTTTGCTTACCTGTGGGTCAAAAGAAAAACAGATGGATTGCTCATCTGGAATAAACACTGTCCAGTAAAAGGCCTTGGAAAGAATCAGCATCCACAGGGGTCTGGTACATTACCAAAACTTTGTTTCTATTAAGATTTGAGGGCAGATGCTACCCTGGCTGAAGCTGGTGGGAAAAATTCCCCTGGCAGTAGTGGAACCAATGCCAATTTATTCCCTAAAATCCCTGTGTTTTTCTCATCATTTTGAACTAGTGGTTGCACATGCCAGGCATCGTTTATACTGTTTAATCATAAATTATACAGTGGGAATAATTGCATTTCCAAAAGTAGTGACCCTACTCTTAACTGTATTGTTGTAACTACCGTACAGTTTCAGTATCTAAAGTCTAATAGCAAGTGTGAATGTACACTTAACATGCTCTAATTTCCTTTTCTCTTCCTTTTGACTGAGTAAAATGTCAGATAGTATATTTGCTGTCCAATACTTGTTGGTTAGGGGACTCTTTGTTTAATTTTCAGGTGAAATAACTCAGATTTTTTTCTCTCTTTCTTGTGGGAACAACTCTCATTGAGATACCAGTATAACTTTTATAACGCTTCCTATTTTTTTTCTAGAAGAAATTTTGGTTTTGTTTGTATAGTAGCTGGCATTTGTAGTGAACACTAAGAGACAATGATCCAGCTGGAGAACAATTTGCTTAATACACCAAAAACTCTTCCTGCACAAGATGACGGTACTGGATTTTTAGGCTGGCTTTGTTCAAATCAGTACAGAGAGGTAGTCTTTGTTTCCCTTGGGTTTTGAACATGTGACCGATTAATAAGTACTGTATTTACAACTCTCTAACTGCACTGCGAGAGGACCTGCTCTTGGGCACAGGGAAAGTATGTTGCATTAAGTGATACTCCTCAACCTGCAGATGCTTTCCCTCTGGGAAATGCTTCAAACTGAGTTTTTTTGAAATAACTTCCTCTTAGGTACAAGTGATGCTTATGGCCCCTTTTCTGCCTAGCCTGTTGTCAAATAGTGTGCAAAATGTCAGACTGATGAGTCACATGGAAGCACTGCGTTATTGGGACAGAAAGGTTCAAATCTTCAGGACTAATTTGGAGGTTGTTGGTTCCTTTGCAAGTATTTAGCAGGAAAGATGAGCCGAAAGATGCTGAGGTTGCTGTTTATGGCTGAGGCCACTTTCATGCAGTCCACCGAGTGTATTTACCGTGCTCATTATACTGCTGTGGGGTTTGGTCTCCATTTCAGAGAGAAAGGGGTCCCAGTGGTTATCTGAACACAATGAAAGAAGGACTTTCTAAATTTCTTTTTAGATTCCCGGTGTTTCTAATGGTAAGGATTTTAAGGATATGGTTTTCTAAAAATTTGTTTTATTTTAGGAAACATTCTTTTTACAGAGGCACATTAGAGGGGAGATGGTGGGATTATTTAAGGGAGGGGAATTAATTGTGTCACTTCTATGGGCATTAGGCAAATTGCCTCACTTGGAGTTAAGAGGCAGCATGGGAGTATTTAAGTGTAGGGTACCTGCAATCCACTTTATGATAGTCTTAGCTTACGACCTTATATCATTTTATTTCTCTATTAAAACAAGACATTCCACACTGAGACTGCGATTGTGCACGGTGCGGTAGTTAGCACCTCGTGTCCTGAAGACTACATGGCATACTGTGATAAAACAGAGAAGGATATGTTGAGAAGTTTGTATGATCCAAGAAATAAAAGGTGATATCTGATACGTGGTAGGATGGAAGATACATAAATGAGATAGAAAAATGTCTAACTCAGAATTATGTTCTATGTGCTTTACCTATAAACTTATTTTAAGTGGTACAACAGATGCCACAATAAAGAGAATAACTTAAAAGATGATTGTGGGCCACCCAGAAATACTAGACCAAGTCCCTGACTCCAGAGGTAGTAAAGACCTTGCAGGTCAGTCCAGCGATGGTGCTTAGCATTTATCGCTACTTTGGCATTTCACAGAGGAGCACTCGGGTATCGAGGAACAGACTGTGCTGACTCGAAGCGCCCTCCTGCCTTGGGGAGAAGGGAGAGTGACGGATAAAAGATACTGCTTCGGAGTTTTATTTTATTATGAAACAAGTTCTCACAGGAGGAACAAGAGGATGCCTTTGGACGCTAGCAGTACTGAGTTGTTTTTTCCATGGGAGCAAATTCTGACCTTGCTGATGAGTGCTGGCTTTAGCCTGACAACAGGGATACTGCTGCTTAGGGTCTCAGGCGGAGGTAGTTTATGGCTCCTAGATTGGTTTTGGTGCACGTTACGTGGTCCAGTCCTTTGCAGAGAGATAACCTAGGCTGTGAGTAGAGATGCAGCTCTAAGGTTTTGTGTACCTTCAAGTCAGAAATTGAAAAACATATCAAGATTAGACAGTTGCAGGGTTGGGGAGCATCCAGATTCTCAAGATTACTGTTTATAACAGATAACTGTTTATAACATTCTTCTCCAGCTTATAGGTATATAGATGCTTCCTTTGATTCCAGCCAAGTTCTACATTTTGTGGAATGGCTATTTCGAGTACAGGTGCTTTTGAGTGTGAACAAAGCTATCATCGGTATTGTATTGCAAACCAAGCACAGGCTCTTGAACTTTGTGGAGCCAGCTGTTTTTAACAGTAAAGATGTTGTATATTCATGCAACAGCCAGACCTTATATTTTCTCTACATGGAGTAGTACATTAACACTTTTTCCTCAGTAAGTTCTCCTTCACAAGAATTTAGAGCTTCACTTAAATGATGTAACAGGAGACCCAAGATGATGAAGAGGTCCAGATCACCAAGGCTTTGGATATTTTAGGCCACATGGTGCAGTGAGATTCACCAGTCTAACATGTGCCTTTGGAAAGGTGTTACTGACCCACTTCATTTAAATGGACAACGATGAGTTGTCTACTCAGTGATAAGCCTTTAATTGTCAAACTCACTAATAATCTGTGTGACCAAAGGTATGCATAAAAGGAGGAGGAGTGAAAAGCTCTTTATGAAAAGCTGCAAAGTCCAATGCAAGTAACAGCCAATATTTTACAGCAAACAGGAATGAACTGGGTGGTGTGTCCATGCACATTCATCAGATTGATAAAAGGCAAAGACCAAGGAGACTGGCAAAACCCAGCGCAGCATTGGAAGCCTCCAAAGGGAGATCCAAACTCCCTAAGGCCAGAGGCAGGCAAGAGTCAGCCAAGCCAGAGCAGCCCAGCAGAGCTCACGGGTGTGTGCATCCCTCTCTGTAGGGCAGCTAAAGCAGGGAGCTGGAGAGGGTGTCCTTAAAGCACTTGGGCGTGCTTTTTTGAGTGGCGTCCCATTTTATCTTTGGAGGAAGCTCAAAAGAGAACTGCCAGCTTTTTGGTGGTTACAGCCCGGAATGGGACTCCAAGGTGTCAGTAGGCACAATGTGGTTTAGCACTACAAGGCAGAGCCTGGGCAACAGAATTTCTGAATCTAGGATTTGGCTGCTAATGTGTGCAATGGATTATTTTGTCTAAGTTTGCCATTTTTATGGTTTGCCATTGCCTTTGAATTGAGCTTGTGTCACAATGAGACACTGAGATCCTCTGCTGAGAAAATGCCCTTCCAATCTACTGGGTACTCTGCTAGATGAAGCAGTTACCTGCTACTTCTGCATTTAATAATTTCCTTGATGCTAAGTAAATAAACACACCAAAGGATTTCCCAAAAAGGTTGGAAAACAATTTTAGAAATGTTTCCAGCAGAATCATTGGAAAACCAGAATGTTCGTTTCTATGGGAATTACATTTCCATTCCTGAATTCTTGTCATAAAGGGTTGTGGGTTTTTTTCAGTAGAAATTCTTACTGTCTATTCACATTTGATTTTAGGATTTTTATAACTATATGGGAGATCATACCCATGTTGAGAGTTATTGCATCTCCTCTGTTTCATTTCCCCACCTGTAAAACAGAAATAATGGTACTAGCTCCTGGTGTACAGTGCTCTGAGCTCGTTAATAATAATAGTGTTGAAAACCTGGGTACTGTAATGCTTGCAACTCAAAAGTCTCACTTTTAAACACTGAAATAATAGTTGTGAGAGGTTTTTTTCTTTTTGATCTGATTAGTTCAGTAGGAATAGCCTAAGCTAGGCATAATAACCACAGAAGGTAATAACTTCAATTATTTATTTTTATATCTATCTATCTAAAAAACTACATTTAACCTGTTGACTGAGAAGTGGGTGATACTTTATGCCCAATATCAAATCCTAAAGCATCAGGCAAACTTTTAAAATGATTCCTGCCACTCTCTGCATGCCAAGCATATCTCAGCTGCTCTTGGAGCTGCAGTACCAGTGGGATGGATTTCCAGTGCATGGGATTTCCAGGAGGAGCCTCCCTTTCGTGGGACAACTGATGCATAACAACTGGTGCCCGTAGTTTGGCACAACTGCAAGGCCAGTCTTGGTCTTGTCCTTGGAGCTGCATGGATGGCTGTGCAGAGCAGGAGCTGGCCGCACAGATGCTGTGACCTGTGCCCAATTTGTGGCTGCTAAGTTAATACACACACGTTTTATGGGTGCAAACTGTAGCTGGAAGAACAAGAGAGCGTCTAAATATGCACACATATTTGCAATGTGTGCAAATAAATAGAGGGAAAAAAAAAAAGGATCATGGGTTGGCATAACTGAGAGATCCCTGTGTGTGATTAAAAATGTATACCTTCATTTGTTTTTCCTCATGAAGCCAAAGCATAGTAAAAGAAATATACCTGCTCAGGCACTCGGAGTTTCTTCCAGGAAGGTCAGCTCCCAGAAATGAAATGGAAAAATAAATTGGGTAAGAGTGATGACTGAGAAAAACAGTGAACTTTATAACAAAAAGACGAGAGCGAGATCTGAACAGACGGGTTCTGTTGCAGCACAGGATCCATCGAGCAGTAAGTTGCTACCACAGCAGAGGACACCTCCTAAATGTGTAGACAGATTAAAAAAGGGTTTCGTTTTCTTCTCTCAACAGTAGCTGCTGTGTGGTTTCTGTTATGACATTTTTACAGGCATTGTTTACACAAAAATCACATTGTTCTCCCACTGCTGACGTAGCTGATGATGCAAATACACCCGCTTAGGACCCGCTCCTCGGAGAGGCCGAGCAGGCAGGGTGCTCTGAGCTTCTTGCCTTGGTCGGCAGCTCTTGATGCCAGGATTTTGGCACCGGCTGCCTTCGTGTCACGGGAAATGAGATTTGGTACTCAAGGAAACAGGGCCTCATTTGAGGACTGTGGTGCGGGGTAAATCTCACTTTTCCTTAAGCAAAACATTGCGTATGGTCCCTTCTGAAAACAAGTATGCTTCTCTGAGGGATAGTCAGGAGGCTGTCTGGCAGGATGCAGAATATAGAAACAAATTAACCCTATCCCTGCATTTAGCATCAATATTGATATTTTCCCAGGCAGCCCTTATGATGTATGCCTGTTTGGTTTTTTTTTTTAAGTGACATTAAACTATCTTCAAGGTAGATCACTTCCAAAATCCCTTCCAGACAGAGAAGAGGGATCGTCTGAAAGAAGCTAGCGACAGGGGGACGGGCTGAATGCGCTGCCTGCGAACAATGAGCGCTGCTCTGAGTAAGACGTCAGGGAAGGACTTTATGCAGGAAAATAATGAAAGCACTGACAGGGTGAGACCACATGCGGAAAAGGGAAAGCTTATTTCCTTAAGAGGCGTGATCACGCTTTATTAAAGGAGCATTGTGAGGAAACAAATAAGATTTTTTAAAACGAGTTCTTGCAGAAGCAATGGAAAACAAATTTCTCACAGAAAAGGAATGCTAACTGAAGTATTTTCATGATATAAAAACATTTCAGTGTTGTGCTTGCAGCCTGCAAGGAAGAGAGAAAAAAAGAAAGTGAAACTAACCAGGAACAGCCCATACTAGCTTCACTGTGTAGGCTAAGAGAAATGGGAGATTAAAGAAGAAATTAATTAACAGTGCATTAGATAACTTTATAAGTGTTTACTTTAACATGGAACATACTTGTTCTTGTAGGTGTGAATGCAATCTTTATTTTTTCTTCAGTTTTAACCTGCCTTACTTCTCATGGTAGCACTTTGATCTGTTTTCAGAGGGCCAAAAACACTCTGAGGAGACAGCCCACCAAGACCCCTGTGTTTTACACATGTAGCTGAAGATTTTGGCAGGTCTAGGTGTAAAGCCAGTGGAGCAGAATGTACACTATAGCTCTGCATTTAATTTCTAACAGTTAATTATTTGCTGGTTCTGAGCAAGGGTTCTGTATTCAGTCTTGTGCCAAACATGGTTAGCATTAAACCCATACCGTGCATTAAGCCTCTGGGCTGAGGGATGCAGATTTGCTACTTAGATGTTTTGTCTCTCTCCCAACTGCTTTGTTCTGGCTGTCTACTCTGCAGCTGTTATCCCAGTGATCTGAATAATCTTCCTTCCAGTGGCACTTAAGCATCCGTGTTTTCATCAGGAAACCCAGGTTCGTTCCATCCCACAGGCAGGCAGTGGCAAAGAGCGTGGGGAGGGGTATGTGAGCTGGGACAAAATATTGGGGAAGGCTCAACAAGACAGTTTCATAGGACTTGTGCAAGAAGGAGAGGAAAAGTCCTGACCCGGTGCTGAGTTTCAGCCCACGTGTTGTCTTCTGAGAGACCGTGGGGTGGGAGAGAACATGCCCAGCAGCACATGGCATGGAGGCACTCTCTCCAGCACATGTCTGCGTGCCACACGTAGCCGCAGGGAAGCAGGCTGTGCCAGCAGCTTCTCACAGCTATGGCCATCCACTAGGTAACCGGTTAGTGACTGTCGGGGTTTACCACTGCGGTAGGTGTAGATCGAATGGCTCTGGTTTTCCGTTTGTGTAGTTGTGACTCCACTGGCTGTAGATGTGTTTTTGATGTGGAATGGCAGAAGTGGAGGTATGTGAGAGCCAGCATATAAACCGGTATAAATTGGATCACATTGGGGTCTCTTGTGTTGTCTCCGTGCCCAGGGACAACAGGACGTAATGCCCATTAGCAACATGGGAAGAGGAGCGTGTTGTTCTCACTTTGGAAGAAAATACTTTCGTTAGTGTCCATGTGCCAGCTGCATCGACTCAGAACACTGTAAGGAGCTCCATTAAGTTCTATTGGGTCCATAATCTGCACATTAAGAAAAATTTACATGATAGATGGAGCTGTTAAAGTCTAATTGGGTAATCAAAAATTAGTTAATGTGCCAAAATATGTATTTAGCTGATAAACTCTAATGGTTCCAAAGGGTTCTAGCATTAATAGAAGGCATGCTTGCACATTAAGGAGTTGAGAGTAAGATATTGCTCTTCTAACACTCGTTTCAAATAAAGATCCCAAAGCACTTGACAGATATTAAATCACTTATTGATTTGATTTTTCCAAAATATGTCCATCCAAGGCTCTGGGGGAATATATGTTAACAATAATGTCAAATTTGCACATAAGTAATAAATTGTAATTTTGCCCCACTTCCCAAGTCTATCAAGTGCAATAATCACTTCTGCCCTCAAACCCAGTTAAAATCTCTCTAGGCTGGGTCTTCTTCAATTGAACCATATTATGTCCCCGTGATATACTGCATCCACCTGAGTGATAAATAAGCTGAATCCCAGTGAAATGAACTGGTTTGAAAAGGGTTGGAGGTAAAGTGAGTGGCAGAGTCAGTAAAAGAATTGTGGCATTGCTGGTTAGGTCTCCTTTATCCTGCAGAGCAGCCAACACAACATTTGTGCATTCACAGAGCCAGAAGGATGTTTTGGCATTCTGCAAATAGCTTCCTTACCTATTCGTTCAAATTTCATTCTTTTTTTTAATGGAGGAAATGAATAAGAATTTTAAAATAACTCTTCTGCTTAATAGTTTCAAAATGTCCTAATGTATTATTAATAGCACGCCACTCCCACATCATAATAGCATGTGGTTCTGTGTTTGTACAGCATCTAGTGTAACAGGGACCTCATCCAAGAGACTTTTGTAGGCTCTTCTACAGTTCAAACAGATAATGGTAGCTTTATTTTAAGATGGAAAAAGGTTATCTGTGTTTTATAGAGGAAACGGAGACAGAAAGGTAAAAGCTGTCACAGAAGTAGAACTAGACTCCAGGCTCAGGTGTTGTTTTGCTACTCTTACTACTGGACTACACCACAGAGGCATTCCTAAACTTGTGTCTGTTAAAAACAATTTGTGCTTTGATTCATATATAATGTGCTTTTATTTCTCTATTAGATTTATAACAATAACTATCCTGAGTGTGTTTGACCTGTTGGGCTCCAAAAAAGCCTCTGGACATCTAAAAGTGCCAGACAAATGGCCAAAGTCCCTTCTGTTTGACTAGGCACGACTTTGAGGAGGGAGAGAATATCTCTAAGAAAACTCAAACTTAGGGTAGCCTAATCCTGTCTCCATACCATGTAAATATTTAAAGACGAACTGCAACAGCCACATTGTTGAATTTCCTACTTTGGATGACTGTCACATTTTTAATGATAGTTGAAGAGTTTTGTATTTTATTTATGTGGTGTCATTTGTTTGCTGGGGAATATGAATTGAATGCTTTCCTTGCCTCTGAATTTGAAAATGTATTTTCCCTGATATCATTAGTTGAAGGATGTTAGACAACTGCATGTTTTCTCTTCCACATAAATAAATAAATAAGCCAAGTGTCATGATTGTTTGCTGTCTAATATACATAGATCCAAGCATGTACCGAAATGCTGTTTGAAACAGATGAGTCAGTGCGACATTTTCTGACATCTACCCAGAAAGAGAGGAAAAAAAACTCATCTCATAGAGAGGGGGAAAAACCAGAAACAGTCACTTGC
>JAVJGJ010000032.1:24352433-24409950 GCA_035590215.1 Microhierax caerulescens | reverse complement strand
GCTTTTTGGGAAGGCTCTGGCCTGCGAAATAAGGGGGTGGGGGGTGGGGTGGAAGGTGGGTAGTAATAATGAATTCATCAAGCTGAAAATGCACAGGCCAATGGAGCGCTTAGATTTCAATAGAAGGCAAATGGAAAGAGAGCCCCCATTACTGTTGAGATACAGCGACACGGCTCCGCTAATCGCTTGGTCATGCTTGGTAGACAGTAAGTCATCACGGGCCATGACATGGTGAGAACAGGTGCCAGGGTTTGTTGTAAGAAAAAATTGTTTATTTAACATCCGCAGTCAAGATCATCCCCCTCCTTTGCCTTGCATCCCGGTGCCGAAATCCATCTGTCTCTGCAGGGGAAGAGTTCCCCAGGCAGCACAGTCAGGCAGACCTGGGCGGCTGATAACAAGGGAATGGTTTTGGTAGCGTGTGACCGAGGTGGTGACAGGCAGACCTGGCCTGCAGTGGCAATGAGGTGTGTGCTGGTCACGAGAGACGGCGCTGTTGTGGTGTCGGTGGAATGAGCTGGTTGGTTCGGGTGTGTTTGTGCACCAGGAGGAGGAGGGTGGGAGTGCTTGCTAGTTGTAGCACAGGTAGCGTGAGCGTGAAAACGAGCAAGGTGGTACTTCAAGACCAGAACTGATGTAAATTGCTGGATGTTTGTCCTCTGCTTCAGACATTGTATAATGTATTATTGACCCCTTTAGTAGAGCTTCCTGTCCTTCCACAAGTATTCCACACAAGTATTGTCATACTAGGTTAGCAGCTAGGTATATTGTAGGTAATAAAAATCCTGTATTTAATATCCATCAGGTTTTACATTGGATGGGTCTTAAAATACTTGTCACCTTATAGGTGCACACGCTGAAATATCTAAGAGGCTCCTAGGGTGTTTGGATCATGAATTACTTTTTGTAAATAAGGGATTCAAATAGCATTTTTTCTAGTTTTTGAACAGCTTACCTCACAGAATTTGTCACTCTTTAAACAGATTTTATAGTACTTACTAGCTTCAAAATTCGTAAAATTCTCAACATTGCTTTTACGTGAGATATGCTCCCTCTCTTTAAAAAACAAAACCACACACACCCCCAACAACAAACCCTAACAAACTAAAATATCCTAGGCTTTTTCTTGGAAAACTGACCATTTCTATTGGACCAAAAGGAAAGGAGCTGAACTGAGTGGTGCTGGGCTGGGGAAATAATGGTCTGTGGGAACTTGCTGTCAGAGCCTTAGGAAAGTCTCCTCCGAGCCCAGTCTTTCAAGGCAGGTAAGCTTTGTTGCAGTTGTACTCGTTGATTAACGCAGTGGATGGGAGCTTGGAAGAGCTGGGCTCTGTTCTTGGCTCCTGCCACAGACTTCCTATGTGCTGATGAACGAGTCTTTTAGACCAACACTTTTTCTTTGTGAGAATTTCCTTGCATTTTAAATCTGTGGGGAATTAAATGGAACGGACATTTAGATTTGCTTTCCTACTTCCTTCAGTCATAGATGAAATGCAAAGGATATAGAAACATGTTTAAAAGATCAAATTGATGCACTTATTTTGTAAACAGAAACTAAAGGGAACAAGCTGGTGTTTTTTAATTTTTTTAAAATACACATCTGCTTTTTTCCCCCAACTTCCCTTTGAGAGAAATCAAAATCAGTCTTTGAAAGATTAATTGAGGACTCCATATCTCACAGAAATGTAGCCGATGACTTAAAAAAAAAAAAAGAAAAAAAAAAAAAAGAAGGCGTAGTGTTGACTAATAAAACTGTCTAGCTATACAAACCTCTAAAATCAAGAAATTGCCTGTCCACATGTTTTTTCTGCCAGATATCTTAATTAGCTCCACAAATAACACTGCCTACTTCACTTTCCCATCTATTAATTAGTCCCATACTACTGTGAAGTGAGCACTGAGAAAATAGCCATTCTTTGTTCCTTGTGTTATAATACAGGACATTACCTTCATTCTGACCTGAGGAGAAAGGAAGACTCTATCCTCTTTATGAGAGCATGGCTATCTTGTAAGGCTTATGCATTAATTTACAAATTTGCATTATTTCTGTATAAGAAAGAATTTAATGTCCTGAACACACACACGTGCGCGCGCACATGCACACACGTACATATTCACACAAAATTAGTAAATCTAGAATTCTGAACTGTGATCTGCTCTAGGGTGTTCCTCTATGATTAAACTAATATTAGGGAAAGAAAGAGACTAGGAGACCAGAAGCTAATTAAAAAAAAAAATAATAGAAAAATCTCATGCACTGAAGGCAGAAATAGAGTGCTGAGAATTTTTTGTTTTCTTCCTCTTTCTCTGGTCAAAAAGGAGAAATATATTGAACAAAGAAACACTAAATTGAACTTTGCTTACTCTTTAAGAAAAATCATCCAAATTTCCTTGAGTTAAAAATGAGTCTGGGTAGCTGGCAGAGTCACCTACAAAATTACCATTGCTTCTCCAGTCCTTATTTAGATGAGATAAGTTCTTTTTCTGGTAAGGCATGTGTGTGAGCTTGTTAACTGAACTCATAATCAACAGACTTCTAACATCTACAGTCCCAGGTACCTTAAAATTTTAGTATCTTGAGGGTGCTCACCTGTGAAAATAGAGGTTTTCAAAGGGCATCACTCATGCTTGTGAGCTGAGTGGCCAGAGTAACGAATGTCGTTTGGATATTTTCTAGTCAGGTGATGACTGTCTAACCTAGTATCAAAATTTCTGTTGTTAGTGGCTTTGGCTTTATACTTAGCAAACCATCTCCCAAATTGTGGGGACTGAGCTGAAACTAATGGACTTTCCTACTGCTGAAGTGTTTTCTACCACCAGGAGACTGCAGGCCACCTTCTTGTCGGAGGCAGTCTGCGTTCAGAACAAAGCAGGCTGGAGGGCCTGGAAAAGTAGGGATTTATGGCACGGCATCGAAGTGCAGGTAGGTAACTGCGGTGATACCCACCCTCCAGAAAAAACATGATCCTGCATAGTCCTGAGTTTCCACAAGTCTAATGTTATGATGTCAGTTGCTCAGCATCTCTCCAGTGAATAAAATTTCAGTCTAAGGATCTATTGTTGCATCTTGATGAGGAAAAAGTGATTGAGTTTAGGCCAGGCATAGCTAATTTATCTTAATATAGACGAAACTTGTGTACCCATCTTCAAGCTTAGATCATGTTTCCCATCATGATATCTGAGAGTCTTTATCTATCATAAGAACTTCCAGTTCCTCACTCAAAAAGGAATAATTAGAGAATTCAGTATGCCAGTTTTATCTGATTAAAAAAAAAAAAAAAGTACATACCCTTTTCCCCCCTAGTTTATCAAGCTTATTCTATGTATCACCAAAGTTGGGTAAAAAGATAGGTCATTCAAAGAAGACAGTGTGGTATAGTGTGAAGGTTGTTCTTTCAGGTTCATAAAGTGATCTGATTTCATTTTGAGTTCCCAATTGATGTTTGTTTTTATTTAAAATGTCTGTAAGGGTAACTGTTCAGAATGTACTATCCAAGATAATAGCATTAACTGGCATGGCTGCAAAATCAATAATAGTAACAAAAATATACCTCTACTGATTAAGAGTGACATAAAATAAATTTCTTAACTAAAATGGATGTAGTCAACAGTTTAAACACGTGTCTTAAATACTGTAATGCAGTTCATAGTTCTTATTTTAACTTTTAGATAATTTTTTAAAAAGAACCTTTGAAAATGTGTATTGCATTTCTCTCCTTATAAAAAGACAAGCAAAACTAAGCTAGAAAGTATTTCACTTCCTCTAAACAGAGCTCCTACCCACAAAAATAAGCCTGATAACAAAACCGTAGTGGACTGCACCTAGAGAAAATAATTGAAAATGGTAATTCAGAAGCCATAGACTAGCTTTGAAGGACAGGTCTTTGTCATCAGGCTTCATGAGAAACAGCAGAGCAGAAATAAAAATAGATCATTGACCAAAAATATCCTTTTCCAGCTGGGTCATTTAAAGAACTGTCTATTTTTTTCAATCGTGCATACAGCTGATTCCAAAACTACCCCAAAAAGTTGTCTAACTCTAAGGTCAAATACTCGGGAGGGTTTTTGTTGTTGTTTGCTCATTTTGGATTTTTTTGAGAGCGAGAGTGGTTACAGGGATGAAGAAAAGTGATTTGCAAGAAGTCTGCAATGGAGTCTTTGAGTCAGGTATGCAAGCCTGTGTTCATCAAGCTGTGACATGTCACTTCCAAACCCAATAGAATCCTACTGCAGCTTTTTTGAGGTCTTCTCTGCACTGGCTCACGGGTTTTGATCTTGGCACAGAAATCCAGATGTGTGTGCAACATATGCATTAACATACCAAAGCTGATTATTTGTCCTTCACATAAGGAACCTAAAGGCTTTTGGGAACTGAATGGGAACACTCTGGACACCCAGCATAGTGTCATCATGAAGACACAGATCAATGGTATGACAAGTTAATTTTTACCTAATTTTGAGGGAAAAGTTAAGATGCTTAGCCATTAATTTAGAGATCTTCAAGCTGTATGAAATTTGCTTTTTGGAGATATTGCAGTTGAGGTCAGATTCTTTTATTTTCCATTTAGCTGTGGGGATAAGACAGTTAAAAGGTACCTCTTCCCCGTGGGTAGACACGGCTCCAAGGAGGTGATTTTCTCTGTGCAAGTGCAGCAAGTTGGCTGGAGGCTGTCAGGAAGGCTCCTAGGGCACTGTGCAGGCACGCGTGGGATTTCCTAAAATTTTAGCTGAGGAGCAGAAGGATGAGCGGCATGCTCAGTGGCAGACTTGTAACAGGGGCTCACCAGCCACCCCTTGAATGTAAGTGGAGAAGAAAAGGGGGCTGTAGGAGAGGATTCCCCATGGGTGTGCATCCTGCACGTGCTGGTGTGCAGCTCCGAGCAAGGCACCACGTGCACTTGCTGCAGCTCTGCAGAGCTTTGCTCTGTTCCATGGAAGCCCTACAAGAGCTTGAGGTCTGAACTAACTGATTTAAAGTCATCTGCTGTGGTGTGACTGCTGCTGTGGCATTCGTAGAAGTCTTACCTATTGAGGTAGATCTTCAACTTCTATAAACAATTTTTGCTGCAGTGGGGGCCATCAGTTCATGCCAGCTACTTATTTTTGCTGCCAGCTAAAATGAAAGTTTGGCAAAGCTTTACTTGTGTCCCCTTCATGCAGTGGCATTTCATTGGAAGACACACCTGGGAGACTACTATAGATGCTTCAGACACTGCGTAAATGTTTATTCATCCTAGCTCTTTATTTAATACGTAAGCAGAGCTTGAAGCACAGATATAAAATAAAACTAAGTATTGACAAGAGACACAAAAATATGAAGATTCTGGTTCGGGACTATCAGAGATAATGATACCTAAACACCTTAACCTCAAACTCATTAGTCTCACATATTTCAATCAATATGGATTTTCTCAGAAATCAATTTTCAGCAGCAAATATGATTGTTAAATAATTCACAAGTTACAGGCCTTCGGGCAAGAAGAGGTTAGAGAAGCAGAAGGAAAGTGGTGATCTTGACCTGAGATGTGATTTCAATTAAAAGAGGAGAGCATCTGTAAAACATAGTTTTATGTTCAAGGTGTCAAACTGTTTAAGAAAAGAGGATTATAAATGTAAATTACAGTATTAAGCAGTATAGTATTTAAAGCACATTCTTATTTTTCATACATTAGCAGAAAGAATCTATTTGATTGATCAGCAACG
Organism: Microhierax caerulescens; assembly: GCA_035590215.1. Taxonomy (NCBI): domain Eukaryota; kingdom Metazoa; phylum Chordata; class Aves; order Falconiformes; family Falconidae; genus Microhierax; species Microhierax caerulescens. The sequence goes on along the minus strand of JAVJGJ010000032.1, from coordinate 24,404,247 downwards.
AATGTGTCATTTTAAAAATCCGAGCCAGTACTACTGGCATAATTTCTTTATTTACTTTTGCTTTTTCTCTCTCTGTATTACACAGCTAATGTATTATGAAGTGGCAGTAAAAGGCAGAAGTGGTACAAAACTTCAGGAGATTCTCTCAAATACTTTGAATATTTCTGACCAAAGGCATTAGAATTTATGCCTACTGTTAACTTTATTTTCTCTGGTCTGCTTGGTTCCATACCTGTGTTTTCATATTTGCTATTAGGTGAATGACAGTTGTTAGCAGAAACATTATTTTAGGGTTAGAAAGGTCAAGCTGGGAGAAGTCTTATGAGGTGGGATGGTACTAGCACTCCAGTACTTTTCTTGGGGCCTTATCATGCCTACTGCAGCGTGTGGAAAGATTTGTATTGATCTACTGAATCTTGGATCTGGCTCTAATTACGCTTGTGTAAATTTGGAATTACATCACTGAAGTTAATGGTGTAATAACTATATTAGCTTAATGCAAATATTCATATTCAGACCCTGAATTCTTTGGATTTGTAGCTTTGTTGTGATGTCCATAGATGCAACTTGTAGTTTTAACACGATTTAAAAAACATAATTTAATTAAAAATATTTACTAACCCAATTATTTCTATACCAGACATCTCTTTGAAGTAATTATAATGATACATTTTAATCTGATGTTATCTGTATTCTGCCAGGGATTTTTCAATGGGCATAATTTGGATAAATATCAAGCACTCCAAATGCATTTGAATTCAGCCCAGGTCAATAATGGTATTACTGTCTGAAGGCCCTCGATAGGTTTGGTCAGGTGAGCTGGTGAGCTTCGTCTGCTTTCAGCAGCACCGAGATGCTCTGATGTCAGATGCCAGTATAATGATTCAAGCAGATGGAAGAATCTTTAGTGAGGCACAGCTGAGGCTTTGTGTAAAGACCTAACTACACTCCTGGTCTTTGAGCTGAGCTACCTTGCATTGGTTTGGGGTTACCATGCATATGGTAAAACTTAAGTCCCACCCATGTTTTTAGTTTCTTTCCAAAGCACCCCATCCTTCATGACTGGCTGGCAGCCTTTCACCTGCACAAAGTTTCAGCTTCACAGAAGTAGAAAAAACAGAAAGAAAAAAAAAAAAAAAGAAACCCCAACAAAAAAACTGTCCCTCCAGATTTTAGAAATACTGTACAAATTCACCATCCCTAAGATTGTTCAGAACATGAAAAAAACCAACCAAACTGCAACATTTAAAATAGTTCAGCTATCTCTGAAACTACTTAAAACTTTTTCTCTGTTAGAAAATGTATGAAAGAGTAAAGGAAATCTGGTCTTCTCAGCTGTGGATAACGAGTGAATTGTGATCGGAAGTGAAAGGCAGCATCTGGCTGCTGGTGAGAAGAGGGATAACACTAAGAAGATCGTGGCAATAGTTTTGTTGGGTAGTGATGGGAGAGAGGATTTGATCCCCTTTTCTGTCTCAGCTTACTGTAAAAATAGAAAATTTGTATCTGTGAATAGGGTCGTGGTCTGAACCCATGTCCCAAGAAAGTAAAAGGGGGCAAGGGAGAGTGTTTATGTTTACCGCTATGGAATTACAGTCAATCGTTTTAAAAGTTACTTCAGTCAAGAATGGGCTAAAGTAAGTGTAATAGTTATAACACATGCTTATGTTACTCTTCTCTTCTAAATCTGGTTTTGTGTTGAATGAACTTTGTTTTTAAAAATATATTTTGAAATGTGATTAGTGGTGAACGTCAGTGAAATTTATTGTACTATTAAAATCCTATTGGGTCTATGTTTATGAAATGTATTTTCCTGTATTTGAGGTTTAGGGAGGCTTGATAATGAGGCTGTGAAGATTCATGGCCCCTTTTCTGCAGCTTAATTTAGGCTCTATATCAAATATGTAAAAGAACATTATATCTTCCTGCAGCCTGTGTGTGTGATACATTTTTATATTATTTCCCTGCCAATGTTATTTCTTTTACAAATGCAGAGCTTGAAAATGGTGACAAACTGACAAGCTTAGCTTTCTGTTATTTTCTAGGCTAGAAAGAGTAAATCTGAAAGGTGCTGTGGTCATAAGTTTTACAAAGGTCAGACATCTGTCCGTGGCTACATGTTCACCAAAGATCATGTTATGCTTGATTTAAAGTAATAATGGACAGCCAGCAGAGAAATTTGTGAGGAGGTGTTTCAGAGCCCGCTGTCTCTGCTGCTGGCTGAGAACTTCCACCTTCCAGGGTAGGACACCTGAAGGTAAACGTTCCCGTTGGAACGTTAGCTGTAGCTCACGTTGAGCGTTAGCTGTAGAGGTATAGCTGAGGGATGCTCTCGTCCTTAGCTGTAACGAACTTTAGAGAATGGTGATTACAGTGGAAAGATGTTATTTTGATTTTCATAGAGATGGTCTGGTCTCCTCCTTGATTCTGCTGGTGGTCAGTCCTGCGATCCATCAGCGCAGCAAGGCAGGGGGACGGTAGGAACAGTCCCCAGGTGGTTTTGGTCTGTTACTCCAACACAGAATATCTCTTCCAGGGATGTGTTGTAGTGTGTGACTTAGGGAAGTCACTACCTTTTCCATGATTTAGGAAGATGTTTTAATTTCTGTTCTCCTTGTACCGTGGGTTATTTCCCTCTCAGTGCTCAAATCCTCCTCAAGATCCAGATTCACCAGGAGCAGTGCGTAGGTGTCTCTGGTGTAATTGCTCTCAGTGCTTCAAATACCCTTTTTACTAACTCAGTCAAATGGCTGTCTCTGACCATAAGCAGGACGGGGGTTTCTGAAGGATGGAGGTATAGAAAGAATAAGGTAAGATGTTCCCATTTGTAACAGGTGCATCCTTAAGTATGAGAGAAGGGCATTACTTCCCGCGCATGTTGATGTAATTGAAATTAGAACCCTGCTCCAGCAGTCTGTATGGAAACTGATAAATATCAGTTTTGTTACCTCACTGAAAACCGAAATATCACAAATTGATCTCCTCTTGCTTACACTGATATAAACCCCGAGTAATCCCACTGAAGGCTGGGGAATGACGTATGTAAAATTCCTGTTCTCTGATCAAGCCCCAAAGTCTTTGGAAGCAAAAGCTTTCCTTTGCCGGCGTCTTTCAGATTGGTAGGTGCGGTTAGGGAACGAAACCATCAGCTCCAGCTTTAAGATCTCTATGAGCAGTGCATCCCTGGTTTGAACTGTTCTGAGGAGTGTCTTTGAATCCTACCTCAGCTATGTTTGAGACATTGTTTAGCCAGAAAAAACCAAATCTTTAGGGCCAGGCTTTCCTTTCAGCTGTGTCCTGGGATGTCAAGAGAACAAAGCTCTGTTAATTGTTCCTCATTCAAGAATGCGTAGCATGGCATTATAATACTCAAACAATATTCATTAGGCAAAACAATTGCAATAATTATCTTATAAAAAGTCAGGCAGGGTAATTTCTTTTAAAATGAGGATAATCTCCAGAGGAGATTCTGCTCTGGTTTTGTTTTTGTTTGTTTATTTTTGGCTGAATGCTTTTAAATAGAAATTACTGAGGTGTCAATGACCTCTGGGTTCAATTGAATTAAGACATTTAAATGAAGTTTAAGCAATATTGGTATCTGCTGGGAGGTAGAAAATTGTGTCTGTGAAACATACTGCAAAAATGCCACCTATATACATTTTTGGTTTGAAGCTGTGGCTAAAAATTGGGTAGTAGAGGGGTTTTAGGCATTTCAGTAAGGTCCTTGAAATTTGGAAAACCAAATATCATCTTTAACCTTCCTCAGGATGTTCTGGTTTTTGATGCTTTGAGACATGACTGTATTTTGTGTGTCTATGGGGACTTATACAGGGCATGAAAAATAGCAATAGCATTCCTTCTCTTGAATTTTCTTTTGCTTCTCAGCTCTCATGTTATTCCTGAGTATTAGCCAGATCCCGGACCTGGGTGATACTATGCATGATCAACACAGAAGGAGGACATGCCAGTAGCTAAGTATGTAAAAATTCAAATAGTCATTTTTACTGGACACCATGATAATTATCCATCAAAAGTTAGGAGTATTTCTAGCAAGCCAGGATTCTCCTTCTTTGGATTCAGTACTGTAGTTTCCAGAAGACACCAATAGAACTGTGAGATTAATTCAGTACTAGGATACAGCTGCATTGATCTTTCTGATGTCATTGCCCTAAATTATTATAGGATACAACTGAAAAACAGGCCTAGAATACATATGAGCAAGGACATGATCCAGGAGTATTTCTTCTCATTCTGATAATGAGTTAGCAGACTAAATCTTTGCTTTGAGAAATCCAACTGTATTTCAGTTTTCATAAGACTCTTATTTTTTTTAATTTCAAATCTGAAGGAGAGGTGGGGTGTAGCAAGATTGATCACTGACAGAGAAGAGGAGGCTGGAAGCTGATCGTATACTCTCTTATTCAAATTCATGAATAATTTTCACTTGTACGAATTGCCCATTGAAGTCCATAGCACTTCGTATCTGAGGCAGGATCACTCATGCAAATAAAGGTTTACGGGATGAGGATCTAGGACGTGTTATTACAGGGTCATTTCCTGAAACAGTCTTGGCTTTTTTTACTTCTTACCCACTAATTTTATAGGTTCTACTCTTCTGCCAGAAGAGGTTGTTACATCATTAGTAATGGAGCTTATTATTGCTTTTAATATTTGAATTATATCTGAAGAAGCTTGGAAGCGTATTAATTTCCTTAGGAGCATTAAAATTAAAAGATTGTAGACTCTTTGAGTTGTATTCTGTATAATTTTAAAATAATTTTGGCATTTTTTTTCCCCTCTGGCAACTGAAGCCTTTAACCTTATGGGACCCTGATTTATGGTGACACCACAGTTTTTTCAAAGGCAACGTCATTATGTCATCAATACTGAAATAGTACAGTCAGAAATAAGCAGAAACTAATTAAGGGACAAAATTATTACAGTACAGCAGACTTGACTTAGAGACCGAGGGCCACATCCTGATTGTTTCACTTAAACAAATAGTCCTGTTGCATCTCATTCAGATATGCAGCACTAGCACAAACCCAGAAAAAAGCTCATGTGAAGTCACCATTGTAACTGAGATTAGAATCTGAGGCAGAATTATGCATGTATATGTAGAGGGAGGAAGAGATTGTCCAAAATATTCATTTAATTTAAATATGTATAGGAAGTGAATCAAAGTGTTGGGCCAAATCCTGCTCTCATTTACATTAATGCAGCCCCATGAAGTCTGTTGAGGGTAGAATTTGATCTGACATTAGCACAAACTAACTTTTACATTTGCCAGATTCTTATTTGCACACAGCATGTGGCCGGCCAGAAATATAAATAAATCAAATCTGTTTCTAGGAAGAATCCAGCAATCCTTTGAAACTTTCCTTCTTTGCATTACAAGAAAAGAAGGAGTAGAAGAAAGGGGAGAGGATGGAGGGTTACATAAATGAGAGCAGGTGCGGTCGTGCAGAAGTAACTATTCAGCATATGTAAGTGCAGTTGGAAAATCATTGTCTTGCAGAGAATACTTGAAATTGGTCCCTAATGGCCTTGGTTTTTGTCATATGGTCTTGATTATCAGGCTAAAATTGCATTGCCGATGCCTTTAGTGTGAACGAGATGGATGAATAATTATTACGTGCACTGAATACCTTTCTGCAAGGAGGAACCAGGACATCCCCTGGTCACCGTAGCTACCATTTCACCTTGCTGTCAAGAAAACTGCAAGTGGCCAATTCATCACCTCCTTATTGTTCTTAAAATATATGTTTATAATAATAAACGCTTATACCTGCACTAAGAATGGGCAATGCAAAACCTCAGTGTTGTGAGGAATAACTGTGAGACCTAGTTATTTCTGGGACTAAGAGGGCGCAAACCCTAAGTGCCTTATCTGGTTTCTAAAGCTCTTGCTTTATCTTTCTTAAGGAGCAAAATGAGTTTCTAGTAAATAACATAAGCACGTATGAGATACCCCAGATTAGTTTGGGCTTCTGTTCAGAAATGAATTACCATCTTTTTCCCTTTCTTAGCAGTTAAAAAAGGGCTCGCATGCTGCCTTACTTCCCTTTGCCTACCTTTGTCTCCATTGCTGGTTACTACTACAATAACAGAAGTAGCAATAATGAGGTTAACAAAAATCTTATTGCTAGCGCTAAGAATCAGTCTTTGTAGTACGGACAAGATTGCTCCACCCCCCCACCGGCCCCTCCACAGAAAGGAGACTATGATGGTAAGGTTCAGAACCACACCATGATCCATGACCACACTGCTCGTTTGTCACCTGAGTATTTGCATTAAATCATGGCTGGGTGTGACTGCTGCTTATTCTCTGTGCAATCCTTTGCAATACTGGCAATTAGTTGTAGGAGCCACCAGTTCCTGAATGATGCCGGTTGAGCTTCCTCGTAGCCACAAATAGAGCACGACAGCCTGTGTTTCCTCCTGGCGTGCCATCAGAAGGATTGCGTGTGTGTAGGGTACAAGTGTTTCAGGACAAGATTGCCAGTGTCTGCAGGTTTTTCTAATTAATTGCTCGATGCCATTTGCCATTAAAACCCTAATGAAGTACCTAAACCCAGTTTTGATTAAGTAATCAGACAATCACCCCAACTATTCAAGTCTACTGATTATCTCTTAGCAGTTATTTTAGCAGTGACTGCCTATTATGGACCAAAAAAAAAAATTGTATGTGTATATAGCTTAAATTTGAAGAAGACAAAGAAAAAGGCGATTTAAAAAAATCACATTTAAGAGAACGGGTTTTAACCATGTCTTAATATTTTTCATCAAATTCTTCAAATACTCCTCTTGCATGAGTAAATTAATCATGGCACAGTATTTCCCTTGAACTTACGTATTCTTTTCATACCTATTTTACAGGTGGCTACATTCAAGTGCAATGTATTTCTACTCTCAAAACAAAGCACGTGGCTAGCTCAGGTTAAATATGATCCTGTGATCTGGGTGATGACTGGTCAAAGTAACAACTGGAGTTAAACCTGAAGAGAAGCCTGAAGTAAAGCACAAGCTGCTGCTAGTCTCAGTTCTCAGTTTTCTCTCATTAGCTGTCCCAGGTTACCTAGCCCAAAGAAAGGCAGCTTGCTTTTCCCCTGGAGTACCAGAAGTACCTGAGGAAAAGCCAAGTGACCTGCCTAAAGCAAGTGCCAGAACAGGATGTGAGGATTTGGACTTCACTTCACGCAAGCTCCTATGTAACCCATGAGCGTGCTTGCAGCAAAATTGGGGTAGCAGTCTGACCCCACTTGTCTCTTTAAAACCCATTTGATAGGCATCACTCAAGTGCAACCAAACCATTGACTAAACAGATCACCTGAGGGAAGATGTGGTGGTGGAAACTAAACGTTCTGAATTTTTTCAGAGATGTAGTCCATATACCTAGCTAGGATTCAAATGACCTGAATCTCCCCCATAGCGCTTCATTCTTTCCTGTTGATACTGATTTGCATTGGAGGCAGCCTCTGGCTTTTTTGAAGTACTGTTTAAAAAGGCTTAATGTGTTCAAATAGCGGACATCAGTCTTACTCTGGGACTGTGGTGGACTCTTTTGTGATTGGACTTTTTTGGATCTCGCAGAGGTCTCAGACACCTTCTGTATCATGCAGCGGTGCAAAAGGTCGTGCATTTCGTACCTTTCTCCACTGCAATCACAGAGCTGCTGCAGGGTGTTGCCAAAGTTCACAGCTGTGAGGGTGCCAAGAATTACTGCCTATCCATGTGTGTTGCTTCCTGAGGAACGGCCTTTGGTAAATTCACACTGTGTGTCTTGGTAAAAATTAATGGAGTCATCTTGCTATGGATAAAATTCTAACCATAGACATCAGGGATATTGTTATGTAAAAGGATGCTATTGATATTAAGAAGAAAAAAAAAGTAAACAAAAAACCTAGAGGCTAAAATTTGGTAGTTTATCATGTCCTAGGGTTTTCTTTTAACTTTCTTTTCTAATTGAAAAAGCTGAATTGATTGAAACATTTGAACGCTGATTTAGCTTTTAAAAAAAGAAGCAAAAGCTAAAAATGGCTCAGCGAAGCAACTGAAATGCTATCACAAGCTAGTAAGATCGATAAGCTAGGAAAAAAAAGGAAGAAGAAAAGTTTTTGAGTGACAGTGTAAAAATGGGAAATTTAAATACATCTATATTGTTGCATTTTGCTCCGTTGTGTATTGCATAAAATAAACCTTGGCAGTGTGTTTCCAGCAATCTAGAAGGTGATTTATTAGGAACACTGAATTTGTGTTTATGTTCCAAATTGTAAACTACATTTATAGCAATATTTCTGTATTAAGGTATTAATACTAGAAGTGCTACCTAAGCTTAACTTTACCAGTATATCTCAAAATGTAGTTTATAGCGCTATAAATAGTAACATTGATATTGACACTTAGAGCAGCATCTAACTCCCTGGAAAGCTGTTTCTGTTGCTAAATGAAAATGCACAGAACTGACTGTGTATTTATACATACCAGGGAGTACAAATAATACTTCATAGTTCTCATTTTTGAAGTTCCCTTGTGCTAAAGAGTATTTAAATATTTAGTGGTGTTGCCAAATATTCCACATTAAAACCCAATGTTTGCACGTATTATTAGACACGTGTTATTATTATTTATAATAATGCTAACCTCATGCATAAAACTATTAAAGAACAGACACAATGCCTATTATCTGTTGTTGGGGTTTGACTTTCTTCTTTGCCTGTTTTTTTGGAGTCTTCTGAATTTTCACTAGAGGTCTTCCCACATCTCTGAAACATTTGGGAGTTAAAACTGGCACTGTTGACTTCCCCAAACCCTCCTTGAATTGAAAGGTCTGTGATAGGGGGCCACTTAGCAGCTTATCTTCCCTCCTGCAATACACGTGGCAAGCTGTTGTATGCATACCTTTCTCTATGTTGTTTAAAGAAAGGAGGGGCAAGGGGGATCATCAGTTCACCAAAACCTGATTTTGACTATTCTGAAAGTATTAACAAAGTTAATACAAAAATTTCCATACTTTTATTTTAGAACATCTGACAGGTTACATCTTTTAAGAAGTTTGTGATTGATTCGCTTCATTTTAGGCAGTAGCTCAAACCACTCACTTGGGACATCAGAAACACAAACCCAGTTGGTTTTTCTTTCTCAGGAGTCTTGAGCTCCATTCTCAAGAGAAGGCCCTACGCACCGTGTGTCTGAAAATTCCTGAGGTTTGCATATAACAATCTGTGAAACATGCGACTTCTAAAAAAATTATCTGCTGAACTGCAAAATGAGTTACGTTCACAGCCTTTCACGCTGACGTTTTTACTTGCAGCTTGTGGCATAAAAGGTTTTATGTAATTTTTGGCTATATTACACATGCTGAGTGTGGCAAGGATGATGTTTTGTGGTTTAGAGTTCCAGGCTTTATTCTCAGCACTCCTAGAGAATCACTGCTCAAGTATGGGTGGGTTTATTTCCTGCCTTGTTTTCCTCATTTCTAAATTAAATATGATTACTTCCTTTAGTGATTCCTTACATAAGCATTGTATATTTTGCATTACTGTGGGCTTCATGAGAGGTGCTCAAAAGTATGAACTATTTTATCTAAGGTGGATGTGTTTATTATGGGTGTATGATGTGGATGTGTGCATATGTGTGCGCTTTCTATTAGAAGCATATACATATTATAGGCTTATCTAGGTTTATGATGCATGAATCTTAAGGTGAAGAGTACCAAATGAAATGCCCTTACTTGGATTATTACTATCATGCCATAGTATTCTCTTTTAAGAGAGTATGCTGTCCTCTTTAACTGAAGTTGAAGCTATTCACTTATGAGAGCCAAATTACACCCTCATTGACTATTTAATAGTCAAACTGACTTTATGATTTTCTCAAACAAGTTTTGGTCCTTAGCATATCTGTTCACTGGACATGAGTTAGGTCAATGCTAGATATTCAGATCTTTCAATTCTGAGAGGCATAGGCCCCTCTGAGATTAAGAAAGGTGGGAAGATCCACTGTCCGTAGACCTCCTTAAGTTCTTGCACTTGACTTTTAAGCTCTTCTGCTCCTGTCAGAGCATGCTTTTAGCTGGGGAAGAATGCGGATGATTCACAGGGGATGCTGTATGTGAGCAGGATAGCAAAGGTGAGCACAAGCAACCCAGCACAAAGATCAGGAAAGAGCTGTGACATCAGGGCTAGGAGCACATGTGCGTTGGTGTTTTTTTCAATGCCGTGGTTGCGCCCAGATCCCAAAAGTCTCACTGAATCCTGTCCGGTTTACTATCGTGTTCCTCTTTCTTTTGCCAGAAGTTTTAAAACTTTTTGCTTTTTTTTTCTTTTAAAGATGTTTTAAAGGAATAGTAAATAATTCTTCAGTTTTATCAAGCCTGATTCCTCCCAATAGATCTATCAGGAGATTGGCAGCTGCCATTGTAAAGAAAAGTTAGCGCAAACATTCCCTTTCTGCAGTCTGGGTGAAAAGGATAATAGAGAGGTTGGCTTCAAGATTTTTCATAGTTTCTAGCTGTTGATATCTGTGCTTCCAATTCAGTGCTTTGTATTTTGAAATTAACTACTCGCTTTGGTCCACCAGAGCCCATGTTTGATGTCTCTTGCCTAATGTAAGTTGTGGCCTTCTCACACTTTTCCCCTAGAAGGTGACGATAGGTTGGTAGATTTTTGTCTACTTTGGACACCAGTCAGTATACTTTATGCTTTGTTGGAACACTGCTACAATAAACAGAAAGGTTGCCTGTAGTTTTGTAGGTCTGTGCCTTTATCTGTCCAGGACAGAATAGATTAATGTATTAAAACATGGTCTGAAAATGCACACTGGTTTGAGAGTATTGCACTTCTGCTTTACATTTCATTTAAAATAAATTTTAAACTGTTTTATACTGTATTCATTAAACATTCTAGCAAATACTCTTGCAACAAGACCAAGATCTTTCAGAAAGGTTAGGAATATGCTTTTCAGATTATCTTGGGTTTATTTATTATTAATTTTTTATTTTCTTTTTTTTCTCGTCTTTGTTCTGTTTTCCCCAGTTTAATTAGATGCCTCCTCCTCCTTTTCCCTCAGGATCCTTTACTTTCTTGCTGTAGCAATTTGTGATTTACTGGCTGATTTGAACTCTAGTTTTCTTTACAGTTAAAAAAAACCCCATGTATATTCAGATTTGTGACTGTGTGATTAGTGTATGTGAGGTAAGGCGGGAACATAAAGCTAAGAAAGCAAGAGAAAATGACTGGTCCCAGTATGTACAGCAACTGTGCCATAGCTCTGTTATTTGTTTGAATAATGGACAAATGGCAAAACTCCCGTTGATTTCAGTGGGAGCAGAAGTTAACTTGAAATGAGCAGCTTTCCTACATGTCTAATATTCTGAGGACTCAGGTGTTAATTTGCGAAGAAAGATCAACACAGATGGGAAAAGTTATAGCTTGTGGAAGAATAGCTGGTTGAAATGCAGATCCACACAGTAAGGGCCTAATCTGCTTGATGCCACATACTGGCTTCAATAAAAGTCAGGGCCCTTGCAGGAATCCAAGCTAAATGATAGTAAAAAGTCTAGAGAGAGGCTAGACAAAGCCCCTCACTGGTGTGAAATCAGGTGTACATATAACCTTCCACATACAGATCTGTACATGTGTTTCCTTAGAATAAAATGTTAATAAAAGGAAAATGGCATCCGGGAAGACAAAGCATCCAAGGCAACCCATCTGCACTCTCGTCATATGATAGACTTGGACAAACCTAAAGCTGCCAATACAACTGCTCAAGAAGTATGCCAAGGGAGCAGATGCTACCTCTGCAAGGATATTTTCCAAAGTTTGGCATTCAGGATCTTGCAATTACTATCCAGAGAGGAAGAGGTGAGCAAGAGAAGTGGAATGATGTTGCCTTGGCACCTCCCGGTGTCAGCTTGCCTTTCACGTTCACTTGAGTTAGGTCTTTTCAATTCTTTCTTCTTCTGCCTGAGAGAGGCAGCTGGTGTGGAAGTTATAAAGGGAAACAGCTATGTATGAAAGTAGAATACTGTGAAACTTGATGCTACCTTTAAAATATTTATTCAAAGGCAAATTCATGAATGTGTTTAGATTTATGATGCATAATCATGTTTGGGTTAGCAAAAGGCCCGCAGAGGTACTGAATAAATCTGAGAGATCAGAAGCCAGCGGGATTTTTGTGAACTCAAGTGGTTGGAGTGGAAGATTATTACGATTTTTAGAGAGCAGCCTGAAAGCGATGCCTTTTGGAGACGAGCAGCTCGGGCGGCACCTCGGTTCCTTGGGAAGGCTGGGGCATCCGCTCAGAGCCCTGTGGGGATGCCGGCTGAGCCTGCACTGCCCGGGCAGGCGCAGCGCACCTCTGAGAAGCCAGGAGCTGCTTTTGTGCGAACCCCTGGACGCCGGTAGGGCCAGGCCACTGCGGTGAGGCATCACAGTGTGCCTGAGCATGGGCTGCTGTGGGACATGGCGTGAAGGGTGGGGAGAAGCGGGGACTGCCATGGTGCCGCGGCTGGCTGCCGGCTTCATCTGGCTGGGTTAGTGCTCTGCTCCACACCACCCACAACCAAATCGAGATCTTTTCCTTATAGAAATGAATCCTCTGTAGAATTGTTTAAACATTTCTTATGGTTTTCATTCCCTCTATTATTATTTTTTACAATTTTTTTACAATTGCTGATTGTAAAGGGGTAATGTGACAGCCAGCAGGCCCATGTGCAGGTGCTCGGCTTTTCCAGCAACCTTCAGCATCCATGTTGCTGTGCCTGACGCTGGGCCATACCTGTGAAAACGTTTCTTTTCCCAGCTAATCCGAGGAAGCACAAACCTATCTGGCCAGTAACAGCCTCCATTTCCAAAGGGTTATAGTTTCTGTCAGGCTCGTGCTGTTAAGTCATGTCCCAGTGATTTCTTTAACAGTGATTTCTTTCTCCTTATTTAAGGAGAAAATACTCGAGGCCACGCTCACACTTCTTATCAAATGCTGTTTGGCTTTTGGGCTAAGTACACTTTTAATCAAGGGCCACCAGCACGGGAACTAGTAAGCGATGAGCTCTGCTTTGTTCTGGGGCTGGAAGAGGGGGAGAAGAGGCAGGCCAAGGTGCAGCCGCGGGGCGAGCGAGGGAGGCCCGGACCAGCTCCCAGCGGCAGGCGGCCGCCCCTGGGACAGGCAGAAGGAGCGGGCGTCAGGCCCAGGGCCGTGCCTGTCCCGTGGGCCCGGGGCCGTGCCTGTCCCGTGGGCCAGGGGCCGTGCCTGTCCCGTGGGCCCCGGGCCGTGCCTGTCCCGTGGGCCCCGGGCCGTGCCTGTCCCGTGGGCCCGGGGCCGTGCCTGTCCCGTGGGCCAGGGGCCGTGCCTGTCCCGTGGGCCCAGGGCCATGCCTGTCCTGCCGCACTCATGTGCAAGCGAGCTCTGTGTTTTCCTACAGCGTCATTTGCCCTTTCCTGCTGCTGGATGCCACAGAAGGTCACCTGAAATGATCTAAATGCACCGTTTGCCTGGTGTGAAGGATGCAGTAGGGAACCTTTGAATGAAGGCAGTGCTTTTTCTTTTTTTTTTTTTTTTTTTGTCCTGCCGCTGTTCCCTTTGCTGTTATAGTTCCTGCAGACCAGTACTGTCAGCGGGGTCGAGATCAGCATCAAGCAGTACCCTCTGGGGCAGCCAGGACCCTTGTTGACAGCCCTGGAGTGACCATCTTAGGTGTGAATGCTCCATCTTACCAGGTGCAGACCCAGGGAGTGAGACCTTGGTCTACATCGGCTCTACACATCCCTAGAGTGTCACAGAAACCCCAACTGACAATCCGCCAAGGAAGAGGTTTTATACTGGTTTTGGCAGCATTCGTTTGACTGGGGGTTAGCAGCATCCCGAGCAGAAAACCACAGGAACTGAATCTCATTTGCTAGGATTGAAATATAGCAACCAAGGCAGATCATCCTGTCTCACTGTTTTTATGTGTCCCTGAGTCTAAAGTCATTTTTAAAATGTGAGTGATGCAATTTCTTGCATCTTTCATTTAATATGCTGCTTGGTAAACAGTGTTTTAGATTAGTATATTTGTAATTTAAATGAAGACAATACATCAAGTCAAGTCAGAAAAGAAGGAAGAAGTTTAAGGAATGATTGATGCCTCTTTCAGCGTTATGCCCTCTTCAAAAAGAAAGAAAAAAATAGGCATAAGGAGAAGGAAGAGGTGGGATTATTGAGGATCTAGTGGGGTAAGGGAGAAAGAGAGAAACTATTGTTCATGGGCGGAAATACACTATTTTTAAAACCACAGTCAGCTCTGATAGCTGAATCTGTTTTCTTCAAGCGCACTAATAAATTCTGCCTAATTCATTTTTTATTCTCTCTTGGGGTCTGCTTGCACATTTGCCTCAACAAAGGAAGCATCATGTTACTTCTTTTAAATAATTGATGGCTCTTGGTCCAAGCCAGCTTGAAGGAAATTCAAAAATAGGTACTGATTGAGTAAATACCCTGCCTCCCCTCCCTGCTCCCACCCGCCATCCCTTATTTATTTTTGCAGCCTGGGTGACTGGCAGTTGCCGATGATGTCATGGCAGCTTTGGGTACACCCAGCACTTAACAGCTCTGATTTCATTTATGTATTTATTTATATTTAAGAAAAGGAGAAGCTGTTAATTGTAAACTGTCTGATGGAGCTAAGAGCTCTTAATAAATCATCAGCAGCCTTGCACCGTAACAGCCAGGGATGGACTTTTAAGAGGCCGTGGTTGGAATGGGTACCAAGAAAGGCACTGGGGAGACTGGCGTATATATGCTCTCCTCTTCACTGGGGAACATGGTCTGCTCAGGGTTCCCATGGATCAGTGGTTTCCGTTGTTGTTTTCGCGTTGGTTGTTAGCAGGCTTTGTCATGCCATCTCTGACAGCAGCATTGTTTCCATGGAGTAAGTCATTTCATGGGACAGCACGGATTTGCTTTGTGATGTCATTTTTAAAGACCCACCCTTTATAATTTCCCCTTCAAGTTATTCAAAACCAGAGTGGTCCCAACAACAAAGCCCGGCAATATTTTTTGGGCATTTTTCTCCCTTTTTAGCTAGTCTTGGATGGGCAGTGTGGTCCTTTTCTGCTGCCTTTACAGCAAATATTGTCACAGTAAGAACATGTAGACATATGGTGTAAAACACTGCATAGAAGAGTGGAGGAGTTTACATCTAGTGAGTTTTGCATTCGTACCCTGATTTGTAGTCCACCTGGCTTCATGCCTCCCCAGTTTTGCTAGCAGTGAGTTAAAGTGCTGAAGAAAAGTTTGTGGAAGGTGGCTTCTGTATGAAATTGTTATCCCTCTTAGGTTTTCTTTGTAAGGTATACTGATGTTTTGTAATGTTACTTATGCAGTGTTGCATAAGTGATGCTCAACTATAAAAGGGGCTGATGTCTGCAGGAAAAAAATGGGAAAGTTTGGGGGATTTTCTGAACAGGCAAGTCCTACAGTTCATCTCAATAAATTATTTTTATGCATGAAACCAGCATTCACCTAGCAAATAACATAAGGTCTTCTTGACCTTGCAGTGTTACGTGGGCATGCATGCCATTCAGCTGAACTACTCTAGTGTCCAATACCTTGGAGAAATTGTCAAGTATTTCCTCTGATGCCATGCTTGTGTCACCCACGCTCGCTCGGTGTTCCTTGCTGCCTGCTAACGGTGCTCAGGCCACAGAGCAGTTTGAGTGCCCACAGCCATAGCAGGATCAGGCAGGGCCTTTCCAGCTGGGAGAGCAGAGCACCAGCAGGGGCATGTCCACATGAGTAGGTGCAGATGGACTGGAGCTGACCGAACGTGGTTTGGCTCTGGTCTGGAAGCTGTAGAGCTATTTAATGCGATGCTGTCATCAGGCTTATACTCTTATTGTGTATTATTAGTAGTGTTAAATCTAGAAGCTCTAATATGAAGACTGATCTGCCGGGAGTATGCCATGTATTTTTTGCCCTCTTTTCCCTCCCATAAAGTGAGTATTGTCTCCAGCAAAGTAAGCATTGTAATGGCAGATAATCTGATTTACAAAGAAAGCTTTCTTTCAGAAATGGAGTGATGGAGCCAGTTCTGTGTATTTCTCTTCTTCCCTTCCAGAAATGGACCTCTGGGATCTGTATTAAGGAACTATAGCATTTAGGGGGGCAACATAGAAACATGAGTTCATTGTTTCTGAGGCATTACAATCTAGGCAGCAAGAGGACGATGCAAGAATGAAGCTTGAAACAGTAATATTAAAACACACCTGCCAAAGCAAGGAATACAATGGCATATTTGGGTATCTACAGTGTCCTGTACTCTGAGTAGTTCCTCAGACCAGTGTGGTGCACGTTGGTGCACAACAATGTGTAAGAGGTTTTTCAAGTGATTGTGAATGCATACGCATTGTGATACAGTGACTGCAGTATATGGAAACTTTTCTTCTGTGTGGTGCAAAGTTTGCAAGTGGAATGTAGAGATTATTCAAATTGTCTCTTTATCTGCCAAAGAGGTAAAAAAATTAATTTTGTGATGAGAAGAGCTTAAAACCAGCACACTACCTCACTTTGTGTGTTAATAGTCTTTTGCCATAGAGGGAAATCAAAAACTTGCTGAAGGCATAGCATTCTAAGGTATGTCTATTAGTGTGTGCTTAACTCTGTTGCCTGGGAGCTTTTATTAAATGCAATGGCCAGGAAAATTGACCTCACATTTTGTGTTGGTTTGTTTTGTTTTTTTTTTCTTTTGGGGTTTGATCCTGACTCACATCACATACATGTATAAAGCTGGCAATTTACTGATTTATCAATGAAAAAAACGCTTAGTTGGAAAAAAGAGGAAAACCTTGCAGTAACATCACTGAGCTTTGAAATACAAGCTGCATCAGAGGATATGACTGTGTTATTGGGTGTAATAGGGACCTTTCTAGCCGTGAACATATTGCCATATAACAAATATCATGAGACAAAGTAAAACCAGTTTCTCTGATGGCTGGACTCTTTGGTTATGAAACGCTATTGCAAGCATTCTGTTTAGGAAGAGAAGCTAAAAGCCTCTCAAGGGTATATAGAAAATGCTGATCTTGAATGTATGAATGGACATATTTTAATCCTTAACTTATTAATTATTGCTCATGATTAATTGTAATTATTTTATTACTACTCCAAACCCTTGGGTCAAATTGCACACTGAAGTCGGTAAGAAATTTGCTGAAGAATCTCTTGATTTGGTATGTTATCATTATTATATTGAATATGGGACATTATCAGTTGCACTGAAGAGACCAACTGCTATCATGCCATCAAATTACAGGATATATTTGGGTTGCAGGCATAACTCCATTTCTTTCAGTGGCATCAGATATTACTGTAAATTTAATGCACAAAGGGAAGGGGAAATAATCCCTTCACCCACAAAGACATAAATTAGATGTTACCCCATACTAAAAAATGTAACCCTAAATGAAACTTACATTCAGGAAAGGTCAGTGCATACAGTTAGCACATATGCTCTGTTCAAGGGGATGGCAAGTACTTTCAGATTGGTCTGTTTTATTGAGGATTTTCCAGTGGAAAAGCTTGGCACCCTCCTCCCTCTGGCCAGCCCTACCTTCCGAGTGCCTCTCTCTCTCCTCAAGTAACCAGAAGAATCTTTTTCTTTTGAACATCTAGCTTGTAATATACATAAAAGCAGAGTTTGCTTTGATCCTGACAGCGAAACGTTTATTTTTAAACTCGGCCTGGGCTGTTGTCCAGCAATGCTCTTTCCTTTGCATCATGCCCTGGGTTTCAGCTCCGCAGCCTGCCTGGGTGCAGCTGAACCTGCTGCAAGAAGGACCTGGCTTGATGGGTCCTGCTGAGCTCCCTCCCTCCCTCTTCCCCCATTCCTCCTTCTCCTCTGGTTTTGAAATTCAAATTGAATGCAATTTTCAGCTCATTTGAGCCAGAATATACTCTTGCTGAGCTTCAGTGGCTCTTAAATTCAAACTCGCAGGAGAAAACAGATATCATCTGTCACTGAGGGTGGGAAAGGGTGTCCTCCCCACATTTTATTCATGGGAGGCAGGGCTGCACTGACTAATTCCAGTCTTTCTGACTAATCACTCACTGGCAAACTAATCAGCTAATCGATGCGACTGGTTTCTTGTAGTTTGGTCTCTTTCTGCAGGTTTGTTTTTTTTTTTTATTTCTCCAGCCTGTTTAGTGTTTATATTTAATGTCCTAGAAGTGCCCTAGCTGGAGCGCCTGTGTTCACATTTGACTGTTTGTCAAATGTTTGTAGCTGTTTGTTCCTGGTCTCGTCTTCGTCACAGACTAATCACTTTAAAGAACTACAGATGAAAATGCCCCAAATTGGATAGTTGGCAGAGAAGAGGTGAGAGGAGAGAGATTTTTCAGAAGCTTAAAAAAGTGGAAAGGGACAAAGGGAAAAAAATGTGTTATTGCATTAGTTGTTATGTCAGCAGGTTTAGGAGCCTGTACATCTATGGGGTACATACCATAGCTACTTACTCTGCCAAATCTGTTTCATATCAACACATGTGCCGATATCTCATGAGTCACTTCATGTGAGGTGGGAGTCCTGCTTAAAAGTAAAGAAAATACAACTCCTTCTTTTGCCTTACTGCTTTTTTGGTTGTTTGTGTTTGGCTTTTTTATATTCTTTATGAAATATAAAAAGACTCTTGCAAAGAGGGCCAGCTACTGCTTTTATTGTAGTCCTTTACAAACCCCTCTTTCATTTGGTGAAAATAGCATTGGTTTGGAGATCGGCAAACTACTTTCAAAAGGAAATGTTGCAAGAAACAGCAATTTGGTAGGTGTAAGGGCAAAACTAAAGTACAATCTGTGCTAGTAGAGAAAATAGGTTACTTAATCTAACAGCATGATAGCATTTTAATGCTGCTCTGAGCAACATCAGCTTGTTACTGGCAAAAATCCACAACCTGAATTTTTGTTGTAGCAAAATCTACATGCCGTAAAAAGGATGTCAGAAATAGATGGGACATCTGCAAATGGTGAGAACATACTAAAGTCAGACTGGAAACAATACCAAACAGCATCCTGGTCCCTCAATTGTTCTGTATGCTCTAAAGCCTTGACATATTTCTAAATCTGGCATGTGTTTGGAAATGGCAGTTCTGCAGGTTTCTTGGTGCCTGTTCTTTGTTCCTCATACCAGACAGGGGTTTGTGTAGAGTTAGGGCCCGATCCTGTAAACAGTTTTGTATTTGGTATGCTAATGTCACCCAAACGGAATTTAAAACTTTGTGACAATATTCAGTTGTCCCTTTGGGCACCTTACTTACTTCCAGTTTTGTGTGCTGCAATTCCTAAAAAGATACTTTTTTGATGTGAGCTGAGTCAAAGCAGAGAGCTGGCCAGTCCACGACAGCCAGAGACAGCTGCCTTGCACGGAAGCCAGCGCACTGTTATGGCAGAACTTGTGTTATTTTGTCTTAGAGGGTCACTGGCAAAAAGCAGGGGTGAGAAAAGAGGGCAGTGTTGGCGCGTGTTCGGAGCACCCCAAGCTCACCTTTGGGACAGGCCCTTTCACGACACAGGCAGTGGTTAGAGACCTGGATCCGGATCACGGGGAGTTTAGAGAGGTGACAGGCACGTGGCTGCCAGGGTAGAAGGAATTGATTTCTGGTGGTCTTTATGGTTATAAATGTTAGCCCTGATGCATTTACAGTTTCTGAAGCAGGGGACTTTGGAATCTCTTTTTTTAATTAGGCAATTAAATTCAGGTTAAGCCCTGTTTTAGGCACTTCGGTGCCTCTCCGAATCTTCCCCTTTGTCTCCAGTGGCTGTTAGACATTGACACTGACCTGCAAAGCTGGTACTACAAGTCTTTATAAAGAAATCTGATATTCCTATGGAAGTTGTGATGATGTATGTAAATCAGCTGCCATATCCACACTGTCACCTCTTCGGCTGAAAAAGAAGGGCAAATCATTTCGTTGGTAGCTGCTGAAACCGTCAGCTGCACTGTCATTAATACCCTACCCTCTTTCCTGGAAACTCAATATGTCAGCTACCTGATGTACCCTTCCTCTTCCAAGAATACATCTCTCCATTCCTTCAAATTCTTCTTGAGCTAGGACCTCCCATCTGCCAGTTTATTGTTCTTCAGGCCCATTAGTTTTGCTTCCCATTCTTTTTTCATAGCCTCATGTGTTTTTTATAGAGTTTTGTCATGTGCTAATGACCAGGAGTGTTTGTAGTGGTATGTCCAACTGCTGTTATGCCTTTTCCTTTCCTCTTCTTGTGGGGAACACAGTGCAGGGTAAAGCATTAGATTTTGATGTTTTATTATATTGCTGTGATATGTACACCTGCATCGTCACAACCCTGCTCACCCTCTGCCTGTAAGGCATCCCCTGGACTACCCTGTTTGGACTTTGGTGCTGGATCTGTTCCTCAGGGAGAATTGCCCAGATTTCTTTCAGTGCTCTCTGGGAGAAGACTGTCCATGTGGTATCACTTCTCTGGAGCAGGTCCCTCTCTGTAGATGTCATTGCTGAACTTTCTTGTTCCACACCCTCTAGTCTGTCTTGCTGTTTAACCCTCATGGTCCCAGAGATCTTCCATCATCAATCCCCTTACCTGTAATTTATCCTTCAGGGGCCACGTGGCAGCTGAAGCACTTGGCACACAAGCTTCATGCTGGGATTTGTATAATAGAAAGTATTTTGCTTCGCAGCAGTACAAGAGTCATAGAAATCCATGTGAAATAAGAAGTGCCTGCCTCCTTGCCTTGGTGGATCTCCTGGATCTCACCCCTCTCTGGCACTTGCCCACCTTTCAGCTCACAGCCATCTTCCTTGGTTTGTGTTTGGCCCATATACAAAACTCTGTTGCAGAAGGAAGCAAAACTCTGGCTGATGTCAATGAACACTGGCATCGACGGGATTTTTACTTAAATTAAGTCTCTGCAACTCTACAACTTTTTGTTGTAGCAGATATTCCTGTGCAACTATTAAATAGTAGCAGTTCCACCTGTAAGTTTTCCATGTGAGTAGACTCTTGTGCACCCAGGGAATCCTATTAGAAAGGAAGAAATGACTGGATTGCAAGGCACAAAACTCCTAACGTTGTTGTCCTGTCCTGTAAAAAAACCTGGTGGTGTGTCTGTGTGAGTTTTGCATATGTAGGTGTGTATGCATAAAGAGATATGCTTCATGATATCTCCTAAATAGCGGATTACTTGTTGCTATTTGGAGGTCACTGTCACTGGGTGACCTGCAATTACTGCTTGATTATGAGATGTTCCAAATTCAAATGAATATATAACTGCCAACCAAAGTGTGGGTGTTTGTGGTTCTGAGCCTATAATCAGGTTTTTGCATCTTAATTTTGTATCTACTTTTAAGAATGCATATGTTAAGCTTTCTGATTGGTTGTTATTCTTCTTTATAATTCTATAAATGTTTTTTGTTTCTTTCTTTCTTTATGATGCTTTGAGAAATTTAGTAGTGTAGGATCAGAACCATTCTCTTTGAAACTATCTTTAAAAGTTCTAGTGACTTTAACAGGATTAGTGGTCGTGCTAGGGAGCCTGAGAAAGTGGTCCTTACAGTGCACACAGCATCTGATTCCTAAAAACCAAACCTGGTCAAGTCAACTTTCCCCAAGTCACGTTTTATTCTGTCCTGGCACAAACCAGACTGGGACGACAAATTGTATCACCAAGGAGGCATGACATTAGCCTTGCGTGTATTTTCACCAGCCTTTGTATTGCCATGGCAACAATAGTTTTAATTATGGAGAGCCAAAACGATAACTTGTACATCAGATGGGGCTCAGTTTTCCCTGTGGACAAAACTCTGATTAGCCATTGGAGAAAAGCTCTGCATCTTGGTTTTCCTCCCAGGCTGGATTTTATTCTGTGTGTTAACAGACAGCTGCTGTGCTCACGGGGCGAACTTGGAGGGGCTGCGGCCGGCTGGAGGGCTGCTGGGCAGTGGCCCGGCGGGAGGTGAAGTGACCCTCCTGTCTCGGGGCAGCCTGGCACGGTGGTGGTTCATGTGTTTAAGAACAGTTCTCTCGCTAAAGGACCGCTCGTGGCTTCCCTTTAAACTGCTGGAGATCTGCATATTTGGAAAAGCCTGGTGTGAAGTGATGTCTAATAATCAGCCTTGACAGTCTTCAAGATTGTGCTTGGGGGACAAACAAGGAGCTCCTCTTCAGCAGTAGATGTGAAAATTTGCAAAGCGGATCCACATCCAGCTGTGACATGGGAAATATGTCTGCCTGGTAGGATGCAGGTCAGGATTGGCTTTCTTTGCAGTGGCAAGGGTGGTATTTAAGTCACTTTTCCAAGATTGGGCATTTGAGGGCAGTGACCAAAAATATTTATATCACTCAGGGAATTCGTACCAAGAAAGAAAACAAAATTGTTGATGCAAATCAGTGGTGTTTTATATATATATGTTTGTAAATAATCAATTCTGTGGACTTCTAATGCATTCATTTCCTATTTTGGATGAATGGTGGCCTTTGGTGCTTATGGTGAAGCTGCTTCTGGGTTTGTGGACTTCCTGGCAGTGTCTGAAGAGCAGAGAGGCTGGTGAGGAGGTGGAATGGCACATAACTTTGTCCGGATCTTCTATGACACGCTGAGATTCCTAGCGTATGTTTTCATGATTGCAGGTCTGAGACAGCATCGTCAAGAGTTTACGGCCAGAGATCATGAAATCACTGAGAATAAGAGTTGCACACTGTTAACTAGAAATTCAATTATTCAAATGTGGTTTCAGAATGCAGGGGGCTCAGCAAGCATGTAGGCTAATATTTAGACTTGCTGAATCTCTAATCTCACTCCTTACAGATTTGCAACAGCTTTTTTTACAACAAAAACCCATGAGCAGGTATTTCACTGGTAATTGTACTGTTGATTCACCTATACTTTTTGAAATTTAAGAAGTCTTGCCTCTAAGATTGTGATTTTGGAATTTGAGATCATAAACTAAGCCCTTTTATGAAAGAAAGAAAGAAGTTTGCTGCTGTTTTAATAAGATTTTATGGTAAGTATGGCAACGGTAAGTCTGTCAGTCCCGGCTTTGCCGCACATGTGTAGCTCTGTGCTTTGAGACCCTTGAAATGTCTGTTTTTAGGACATCAGCAGGGGGCTAATGAAAAGGCTTTGTTGATTTTAACGAATTGCAAGCCACTGTAGCCAAAATAAATATAATCTGCTTTTTGGATTAGTTGTCACACATGATTTTACCTACTAACAGTGATTAAAGAACCCTGGTGGACCAAAAGCATAGCTGCTCTCTGGTGACTCTTGCTAAAATAGCAATAAACAGAAGTAAATAAAGACAGGGCATTAGTTATCTTTAATAAACAGTGACACTGCATATAACGTTGGGGGGGGAGACTTCAGAAACCTGCGTCGTGTACAGCAGTGTCACTCTTCCTGGCGCAGAGAGCGGTGGTCATGTTGGATGTCTGGAAATGATGGGATGGCATCACCGAGCTGCTTTCCCTGCCTTACGGGGCTGCCGACCCACCCAGACACCTCGTGAAAACCTTCATCACTCAGCTGTTTTCTTCCAGCCCCAGACATCAGAACAAAGTTGAAAATGTCCAAAATGGGAAAATGAAGGGAGTGTTAATTGCTTATGTAATTATGCAACCTCCGAGCCACTGTTTTTCCAACCAGTTAATGAATGGAGGGCCAGTGCTTGTCTCTCTTATCTTAGTCTTTGTAAACTGATAAAAAGAATTACTTGCCCCTGCTGACATCTTTTATCCCTGATGTTTTCCCAGTAATCAAGGGTGGGTGTGTTTCCTGATCCCTTTCACGTTTGTTGTGAGAGGCAACAATTATAGTTGATGGTATTGTACTACTCCTTTGGACTCACTGTTGCTTTTAATCAGTGGATAGAAGAAACAAAACAAACGAAAGCAAGTTCTCTCTTCTGTGAGGGAGTTATTGCTGCAGTACTGAATGGTGGGATCGATTTTAGGCTCTGTTTTAGGGGGAGAAACACCTTACTGAGAGTGGCAGGGAATGGAGGAGTTTCCCAGCAGGAACATGGAAAGTCAGGGCCTTTGAAATGAAAAAAATTAAGGCATAGCAAACCAGGAGAAATATTACTTTAAGGAAAAATAGGGAGAGGGTCTGAGCTTCCTAATAAATCTTCAACTTGTATTCATCTGTCCCTAATTGTATAACCCTGGAAGGCACATGGCACTGTTCTACAAGGAGTTTATCTTTTACATGACAGCTAAAAAAACTTCAAATTAATCAAGCAAACATCCTCAGGCTTTTTTAGAATTGTATAACTCCTTTTTGATGTATGGAATTAGCTTCTTTTTTGGTGTTTTCGGTGAAGTTGTGCAGCACTTACAATGCACTTCTATCTTTACAGTCTATGGAAAAAATATTTTGATACCCTGCTCAGGAAGGGAGTAAGACCCACCAAGGACCCATCCTTCTCCTGGCTGGCAGTCATTAGGAGTTTGGAGTCTTGCCCGATGGTGTAATTCAAATCTTGACTGCATATCTTATTGGTTAAAAATAGGAGCCAACTCCAGCTCATCAGTTTTGCTAAGAAACTATTGATTGTGATTAGCAAGCTTAAAAATAATTACCTTGTGTGTTCATTGCTATCTTTGGACATAGTCTCATATTCCTACTGTTATAGAAAGTATTGAGCAGCACAATAGGGCAATTTGATGACTAAGGTGTTACACTGCGTTGGTGGGAGAAGGGTATTGAGCACTTCTTAATTGTTCCATCTCCTGGTCATTAAACAAACACACAACACCTAGACAGGGGAGAAGACCCACTGGCCTTACTCGAAGGGTACAAAAAAGCTATCCACCCCTACCATGTTCCCGTGGCAGAACAGATAGCCAGCCCTTCCCAGTTTCAGTCATCACTCTCTCCACTCAGCTCTTCTTCAGCAGGAGCCACAAGCCCACCCAGCACCACAGGTGCTACACCCTGGGGAGGTGTGAACAGCTGATTTGCTTAGACCTTTGCTTTCACCTGGGTTTTAACTCCTGATTTAAAAGCCTAATGGTGCTGGTTCATACTTGGTAGCAAGTTACCCTGAATGGCTGATTCAGATGATACCTGCAAGCCTGCCTGCCTCTCTGGAAGCTGTTGTTCATGTAGCAGGAACGGTTGCAGCAAGCGGCTGAATTGTTGTTACTTACAGCACTGTGCATTCAAGTGAACTAGCATCTACTTCAGTCTGTTGGAGCCTGGGCTGCCTGCTGAGCCTGTGAGAAGAGCTACCTATACCTGTCAGGCTGCTAATACAGGTCAGTAGCCACTTCAGGGGGCCACCTTCCCCAGGCTTTAACTCTTGAGCACCCTTAGAAAAGCTCGTTTCTTGCCACGCCGCTCCTCTCTGTTGAGAGAGCCTGGGAAGAGTAACTTTTCCATTTGAGTTTGGTGTCAGAAGCTGGATGATGAGGACACTGTTGTGTGGTGCTATGTCCGTAGGATTTCCCCACTGTGTTCTTTAGCTTTTGTATCCCCCTATGAACGTGTCAGTAATTTCAAATCCTAATACTCTGTGATGCCTAGTTTGGTTTTGCATTTTCAGTTTGTATTTCTCGTGGAGTTTTATTCTTGTACTGGTTTGGTGTGTATCAGGGTTACCCTCAGCGGGCACTTGATGTGCTGGCAGGGGCATGTGTGATAACATGGGGTAGAATACAAACTATACAGGTGTTTTGCAACCACGGGTGCTTGCTGTGGGGTTGTGTGTATCAAACAAGTCTCACTTGCACAACCAGCTAGTGACCCGTGGGCACGGTGCAGGCAAACTCTTGAGGCCACTTGCAAGTCATGTGAAACTGTGTGTGTGTGCAGGAGAGGGATTTGTCCCAGTTTTTTGTCTGGTAATGGTAGCTTTTGAAATTGAGAGTTGGAATTCACTGGGGAGGGGCGGGAGAAATCACTTATTAAGGTGTTTGCTTGTGCAATGGACTTCGTGCCAGCACAGGTGGGAGAGGCGAGCGCTGGGTCACACCGGGGCTGTTGCACCTCATGTGGATTTTGGGTTTTGCCTTGCTTCAGGAACACAGGAAAATGAAATGTAAGGCTTCAGTATGGTAGCAAGGGAAACTGTGGGCATGTTTGCTTTCTTTTGCACTGTGCTCTGTGTCAGAGCAGGAGATGCAGATGGACTGCAGCTGCAGCTCTGAGAAAGCCGGGCTGGAGCAGGAGCCCTGCAGGGGTGGCTGAGGAGCCACGGTGAACCTGGTGGGAAGGTGCAGCTCTTCCTCTCGCTGCCATGCAAGGGACGTTGCGGCAGCCCTGAAGAAGGTCTGGGCTGTGTGGATAGACAGCAGGTGATGGCATTGGAAAAAAAAACTTCACTGACAGGAGTTTCTGACAGCAGCTTTATGCACTGAAGGTATTGTCATATGCTTTTTAAGACTAAGTGACTCTAAACCTGTATACTGCAGTAATTTCTTTATAAATATCTGTGTAAACTCTCAATAGACTCATACACATAAGCTATATATTTCTAAACAATTTGCTGCAAAAATACTCGCGCTGACTGAGGAAAGTATTATTGGCAGAGCTATTTTTTTCCCCTCTGTATTGAAAGGGGCTTAGGCTTGAGCCCTTAAATTCAGCATCCTGTATTAGCATGATTCCAGGACTCACAGTGATTTATATAAGAGCTTGAAACATTTAAAAAAATATATTTTTCATGTTTAAACACAAATGATACAACTCTAAAATTTGATCTATTGGGCTATACCAGAGCTAGACGTGAATGTTGTATCGCTTTCCCGTGGTTTGAGTACCTGTTCTTTCACCCAGGAGACTGCAACATATTTTTTTTTGTCTGGCTGCCTTGGTCTCAGATACTTACGTGGCTGCAACTACTGCAGCTTCTGATTGTTTCACAACACTTCTGGGAGAATATTATTACCTTAAACGTATCACTGGCTCATGAATACTGAGTGCCTTTCTTTAGCACAGATGAACTTTGACAAGGCTTTTGGCACTTTGTGGGAAGAAGGGTGTGATTTGGAGGAAGTTTACTAACAAATGCAACAAGGGCAATGGCATATTTTGCACACCAACAGGCAGCACGGGGCTGAAACCTGACCAGTCTTGGCCATGGAGAAGCTGAGCTAGTCGGAAGCCCCCCATTTGCTTTATTTGCCACGCAAATGTAACTTATATAGCCTATTGACTACACAAGCAACTTATGATCTTGCGCAGTTATTTTTTGCATTCCATTTAACGCTTTTCTTGATAGAAGCAGTGAGAAATGGGGAGAAATACTTCTGCTCGTATGTAGTTGATGGCTGAGAGTCAACCACAGCCACTAGTCTGGCAGTAATTTGAATTATTACAAACACATGGGAAGAGTAAAAAAGATGCAGGGGAAAAAAAAGAAATCACCACCAGGGACATTTCTTAAGGATAATTTTATTAAAAGTTCATGTTTGAAGTGATGTCATCCTTTTCATTCTCTGTATTCAATTGCCTTTCTGAAGCTTGGCATAGCTATTCTGATGTGCAGCAAAAATATTACATCAAAGGTGAATGTTTGAATCCTGGCTGAAAAATAAAACAGAGGGCGGTGGGACACAGAGCAGGGGGGAGAACCCCCAAATGACTGAAAGTTCTTAAAAGTAAGATATAAAAGAAAATAATCACTTCTCTCCCCTGACAAATAGTTCAAAAAGTAGCCAACAGTTTGGATCTGGTATGTCACATTGCATACAAATGAAGAAACTGTCACCATCGGTTTCCTTTGAAACCTTTTGATCTTATCTTCTGTAGTAAAGGGCATGTGACTTGATCAGGGCTTCTTCTCTCTGATACATAGTCAGAGTCCTGATCTACTGAAATATCTGTGACAGGTTTCTCCACTCAATTGATATGATTTTTTTTTCCCCTTTCCCTTCAGTACCTTTGTCTGTGGTGGGTATGGTTCACCCTTCCCTCTCCATCCAGGAAAACCAGATCCCTAATTTGGCAATTTCCAGCCAATCCTGTATGTTATGGCTTAGTCGGTAGCAGTCTTGTGCCTGTTTTCTCTCCATTTGCCAAGCTGACTTCCCCCCCACGCCCAGTAAGAACAGGAAAGTGGAATTATTTTATGTAGAAAAATATTTTTTATATACAAAAAAATATTTTGTGAAGACACATTTGGATACACTGTTCTTCCAGAAAGTCATGGGATATATATTCTGGTAAGTAATTAAGGATTGTTTTGTTACAGGGTACCTTTAGATGGTTGATTTTAATAGGCATGGTCAGTAGTGCTGGGGGACAGCAGTGAAAGGAAAAGACTTCTACATACCTCTAATACTTAATACTTAAAAAGCACAGAGGTTTTGTGAGGTGTTTATATCTTTAATATGAGCTACATTAGTTAATGTGCTTTAGTTGATTAATATTTTGATCCAGAACTTGTGAAGTCAAGGAAAACTTTCCCAAAGGGCTAAACTCTGCTCCTGTGGCAATCGCTGGCAAAACTATCTTTGACTTCTCTGCTGCGAAGCCGTGCTGTGAGGGAGAGTTGAAGTAGGAACTAAGCCCCAGGAGGTTTCGCTGGGCTCCTCTTCGCAGGGTAAAGGCCAGAACAAAATATTCTTGTGTCCATCTGCTGTCACTGCTGGGCTTTGCTGCCAGGCTCCTGGTGGGGGATGCCCTTGCTGGTGGTCACCCCGGGGTGGATTCTGCCCCTGCTGGGACCCCACAACTGGAGGAACTAGTCTGCAAAATTTGTGAGGCTTGCACAAAAGGCAAAGTTTATACTGATTTTCGTATTTTAATTTTTTTTTCTCTCCTCCTGCTTTTTCTGAGGAAGGTAAGCAGTGATTGAGGTGGCCAGGAATTGTCTCTATGCAAACTCACTAATTACAAAAAGAAGTGCTGGAGTTATTGAGGCAAAGCAGTTTTTAAATGGGTGAAAGTTAATGGCCAGTGTTTGCACAGGAGGTCGGACTGAGTGATCTCTTTTAGCCTGCAGCCAATTAACCTCTGAGTATTCGATGTTGCCTTGCCCTGGAGCCTTGCAGATGGGGAGCTGTCTAAGAGAAACCCAAAGATTTCCCGGTCCATAGGAGTGACCAGGCTGGCAGTGGGCTGCCTGCCTGAGCAGGCTCTGCTCTGTTTGGTTTTCTGCTCAGCTTCTGTCGCCAGCACATCTCCGTTACAAGTAACGAGCTGATAGAGACTGGAATAAAGCCTGAAGCGTGCCAGCTCGTCTGGGAGGTGCAGCTGGGTAAAGTGCAGCAACAAGTCATTTGCAGTGCTGGTACTGAAAGTCGTTTCGCAGAGCAATTTTGTTCTTCAGTGATTTTAACACTGCTGGCAATTAGATGCTTTTACATGGTAAGTGTCCCTCCACACGCTGAGGTGGCTCGTGTGTTCTTCAGAGCTGGCAGAAGGTGGTTGCTGGGTGCTCGTACAGAAGGGTGTCTTTGGGAGTCCTTCATCGTGTGAAAATCTTTTGGGAGAACTGGAATATGTGGGACTGGTCCGCCAGCACGTTCTTTTGTCACTGAACTCCCTCAGCTCCTGGTTTAGCAGAGTAGGAGAGCACATCAGGGCATCCTGCTGGGCCCCAAATATATGCTTGGGATGTTTTACTTCTTGGCTAGCAAGAGAAGTTAGCAAAGCTAACTTGTCCTTGTTTCGTCTATAGACTTTGGCTTTTCCTGTATCTGTGCTTCTTCCCTTATGTCGAGTGCTGTGTGAGGAGTAAGAGCTGGTATTGAATAGTGGTGCCTGAAAAGTGGTTGCTGAAAGTCCTGACTATTGGGATCTGACAATGTAAATGGCATCCAAATCAAAATGGATTTGCCTTTTATCTGTTAATACAAAAGCAGGTGTAACTATCAACATGGATGAAAAAGCAGTCTTCCCGATGCTCCACAGGACTATCAGTTCAATATATTCTGGATGCTTCAGCCCTGGAGTATAAGTGGCCAGGGACAGAAACCCCAGGGGGTTGCTTCCTTCTGCACCACCTGGAGATGTTTGCTGGCTCCCCAGCACCTTTTATCTGGGGTGGGTAGTGCTGGAGCTGCCAAGCAAAGAGGCCTGCTGGTGGAGCTGAGGGCTGGAAGAAAGTCTTGAATGTGGCTGGAGATAACAGGCTGCCATCATGACCCCCTCTCTGCTGGCTGGCTGGTGGGAGGAGGATGATGGGGACCTGACAAACTCACCACTTCCCACCGAGGAGTGAGGGTGCGGGGAAATGTGATGCTTAACACTCAACAGCAGGGTTTAGGAGATCCAGAAAACCACCTATTTGCTTTCAAGGCTTACTCTGCAATCAGCATGATTTCTCATGAGGAGTGAATTTTATGGTAGAACAGAAGGTTGGGGAATGGAGTGTTTGCAAAGGGAAAAATAATTATATTTATAGACTGGGAGTCGAAGACCTTTTTGGACCCGATCACCTAAATCTGTCTGCTTTGCATACAGGAGGCAACTTATTGGATAGTTTAAAATGTTGGCCACTTTATAATAATACTAATAACAATTTAAAGATTTTCCCAGCTGTTGGAGGATGCCATTTTTCTTTCATAGGCCATTATGTATGCAAGACCAATTGGTAAACTGCAATGTACTGTTCTGTAATTATTCTCCCCTGTAGCTTTAATGAGGAGATCTGTGTGCAGTTTGATGGGAGAATATACTCTGCCAACAGCTACATCAAAAATCAAGACAGGTGTAATCTGCTTACTGTAGTCTATGAATCCTCACCATGTGGCTATGTTATCTCTAGTGCATGTTTATAGAAAGATGCTTGTAAAAGGATTTAATTTAATGGAATAATGGTAACTGACACTATGAAAATGAAGGGGCTCAAATAATGCGGTGAGCAGAGTCGTATAAATACCAAAGTAGATGATTAAAAAATTGCTATATTACGTCATTCAGCTAACATCATATGAAAGAAAAATACAAATTAAGCCATGTTGTGTACTAAAAGAAAATGCATTCTTTATTACTAACCTAGTCTTGGAACAGACCTTGGAGAAAACGTAACATTTTGGACTATACATGCAGAGATGTGTGCCCACTCCTGCAGTTGCACTGGTGTGGGCAGATGTGCATGCCTATTGCTGGAGCTCTGCATGGGCACATTTCCAGGACTGGAGTCCTAAGAGCAGAATATCTTTTAGAAGGCAGATACTCTGCTGAGCTGTAGCCAAAACCTGCAGCTTTCTCTCAGGTGGAAGTATAGTTATGTGATGAAAGGACCAGTTGAGACTTCAAGAACCCACTCTGTGGTGGGGAGGCTTCAAGACACTCACACACGATGTGCCTTTGTTTCCTTACCTGCACAGGAATGATAACAATGAACTATCAGTAGAAAAGCAGCCTAAATAACTTACTGTTTTGAAGACTGTTGAGAAAAAGGAGCATCTCCTTGTTAGCAGCAGTTATGCAAGATTGTTCGATTGGAAAGATAGAATTATTTAGGCAGAACTGTGAATCTAGCTTTTCTTTTCAGAGGCTAAAAGAAATAATACCCAATCACTCAGTGGATGTGATTTATTAATTATCAATCATTCTTAATCACCTGATACTGACATATATCTAACACGCTGGAGAGTTTAATATCTGAAAGAATACTTACCAGGATTTTTCTCAGCAGTCCATTTTTAAGTGCTGGGGGAGATAATGTGGTGCCAGCACTTAGGTATTGTGTTTCTGATCCTCTGTGACTCTGTCCTTGAACGTGGAGCGTAAGTGCACAGAAGATGGCAAAAAGTTCACAGCAAGAGCTATGCTAAATGCTGCCATGCTTCTCACTGAATTGCTTGAAAGCCTTTGACTGATAGAATTTGGACATCTTGTGACACTTGGGTGTTTTTTTTTTTTAATATTTAACCTTTTTGATGTTAACGTAAATGGATCTGAATTATTATCCATACCAAGGATAGTGAAAGTGCATGATCGGGTGTATTATGATACTGCATCAGACAAATGTATCTTAAAAAAAAAAAAAAAGCTACTGAAAAGCACTTCTGTTGGGGAAAGATGGGGTTGGATGGGAGTTGGGCATCACTGTTAATTATTCTTATTATGCTGATCTCGCTCAGGTTTTGAGTCTGGTGATTGCACTGACAAAGGAGCAGCCTTGATTTCTGCACATATGTTACAGTTACTTGTAAAACTGGGCTCACAGATTGCTCTGAAGCTTTTACTGTTCCTGCAGAACATTTCCGTAGTTCCAGCAGTTTGATCACAAATGCAGCATCTCTCTCCTAATGCTGTGCAGGTTGATAAAACAGTTGCCGAGCTGGAGTCCCTAAAGAAATTATTAATTATCTGGTTAATGTGCATCAGGCTGTGGGAGTGCGAGATTAATCACCAGTGCTGGGATGAGTTGCTGAAGTGGATTTTGGTTTTTCGTCTCCTGTCACTCGGTAATGGCTTTTCCTTCCTTCACCATCAGGTGAACAGGTGCGGAGGTGCTGTATTTTCATTTTCCTGTAGTCGGTAACAGCCGGTGACCAGGAGATGCCTTTTTCTCAGTCCTGCTGCATGAGCAGTTTACAACGTGGAGCGCTACCTGCTTTGGATGTTCCAGCTGCGGGAGGTGCTCCTGCAGCGCAGGACTGACCTGGGCCTGACCAGATAAACACCTTTGAACAGAGGCGCCTGGGGAGGAGTGCTGGGCTGAGCTGCGGCCGGCTCTTCTGGGTTCCCCAGGGCTCACAGGGGTTGACTTGCATTTGGATGTGGTATCGCAACTTGACTCCTATTTTGAACATATTTGTAGCACTCAGATTTTTTCAGTAAGTGAACATTCAGCTTGCCCCCTTTGTTTAATATAAACAAAGGAGGAATGTGCTCCTTTATTGGAAAGTTACAGGAGGTTCTTCTAGCCCAGTCTTTAGTGGTACCAGCCTTAAAGCCAGTGGACTGCATAAATACTCAGCCACGGGAGAATGAGTCGGACTCCTTCCCGTGGTGGATCAGTCAGGGTGCTCAGCTGCAGTGTTGCAGCACTTGTCCTGCCCCATTAACTGCTCTTAACTATCAACAACTGCATCAGAAATTGTTCAGTGAAGCCCTGATGTTCTTCAAGAGGTCCCTACTGGATTACACACGCTTGCACCCCTCTGAAAAAAACCCTGAGGAGTAATTTGTCTTTAAAATTTACAGTGGTGTTGCTACACAAATCTTGTATGTGAAGCTGTAACAGCTCTGCCTCAGGGTCAGGACCGTTGGCTGGAAGAGTCTTCTGTTTCAGTGACTGCTGGTGAGGAGAGGAAGGACGATGGGATGGAAGGAGCTACACTGTATGCATCCAAAGCAGACTGTTTGCCTGAGGCCAGGGGAGCATCTTCTAGCTAAGAAGGGAAAAAGTTGCAGACAACAGCACAACAGTTGCTCCACTAATACGCGTTGAGGGACAGAAGCAGGGTTTTGACCACTTTCTATTTATAAAGTCCTGTCATTTGGATTACTTCATGTCTAACACAAGTGCCTGTTCTCCCCGAGGAAGTTGTGTAAAGGACCACAGCTATTGAGGCACTGAGATGCATGGCACTTGAGACTGGAAGGTTAAAACCAGGTCTCAACTTGACTATGTTGTATCAAGTACACACTTTTCTGATGTGAACGTGTGGGTATTGGCCTTCTTCAGCTTATGGGGTTTGTTTCTTCTTGGCTGTACTAGTGGTTTTCTTGTCCCTGGTGAACTGAACATTTTTGATTACCTTGCCACTTCAAAGCAGGCAAAAATGTACTTGTATTTGAGATTGCATCGTGCTGCTTCATTGATGAGCTTTTACTCCCCGTGTTGTACCATCCTGACTCCTTCTTCAGCTAAAGATGTTACCTTGCAAGGGGAGGAGAGGTGTGTAGTTTTCAGAGAATTTGCTTTTTATAATAGCTATGTGCTCCATTCTGGAATCCCTGAACAGCCCCGTGATGGCATAAACATCCAGTTATTTGGCAGGCTGTGGTATAACTTGCCATTAAATGTAGGTGACCTGTTTGTGTTTGAAACCCCCTAACCAGTGAGTCAGCATGGCAGCAGTGGGGTTTTAAACATTAAGCAGTCTTCAGGGCTTCAGGCTGAGTATTACAGAATCAGAGCTGTTTGGGTTTCTGCTCCTTGTAGAGCTTCCTGAGCTTGTTGTGATAAGTAAAATCAAGTTTACTTTGTTAAGCTCAGCAGTTCCCACTGCTGAAGAGATAAAAGGGGGAAAATAAGACCTTTAGGAGACAAGAACGCTCTCTTGATGGCAGGACTCTGTGTGGATGCAGGTCACTCCTTTCTGTATGACTTTGATGGTGATGTGCCTGTTTCTTCATGCACGGTTGTGTGAGGGTGCATGCAGGTGGGCTTGCCCATGGTGGTGTACACGTCATGCAAAAGGAGTGTAAAACTTGCTTAAATGTAGGAACCATAAGGACAGTAACTCGCCAGACTCTTCTGTAGCTGTTGATCTCTGGTGCTTAAAAATAAGTAGAATAGCAGACTTTCGGAGGAGTAAATTGTGCAAATCCATGCCTAATTTACATGTACAATCACCTTGACTGCTTGTACAAATCAGGTAATTGCGCATGCAAATAGCTAATTAACACAATTAGCTGATCTGCTGATGCAGTGTCAGGATCTGTAAGTGTGTACTAGCCATGTATTCATCATGTATCTGCAAAGCAATTGTATGAAAGAAGTCTAAGCCCTCATAACCGTTAGCAGGTGTGGGGAATGGCTGCTTTTTTAATATCACAGTTTTTTGGCTTTGGGAGGGAGAAGTGTCTGATGGGGATCCCAACTGTTATTGCAGTTGGGATCCAAAATCACTTAGGTTTATTGGAAAAATTTCACTTCAAAGTAGCAAGCTGGCATCACTGCTGAGGCACGCTCCCAGCACTGCAGCCCGTGGCAGGCCAGCCGGTCTGGTGGCACGGAGGCTGCAGTCGTGCCCATCTCTTATCAATTGTTCCACGTGAGCACAGGGCTGCGCTAGCTTTGCCCTATGGCTTCAGAAAAGTACCTGTGAACAACACTTGTTAAATATCTACTTCTTACTCCTTTTAGATAAGCAAAATATTTCAGATTTTAAAGCTGCCTGCCTCCTACCTTGGTGGAAAAGAATTTACTGAAAAAAAAAAAAAATTTAGATTTTTTTTAGATTTAGAGAGCGCGTCTCCTGATTTTTAGCTGTTTGTCCAACTTCAGAGCTCTCTTCCTTAGCATTTGATTGCTGAACAAAAATACCCAGGCAAGTTTAAACAAGCAAGTTGTCATAAGTTTTGTAGCTGCATCAATGGACACAAATTAAGAGTCCAGAGATTTCAGAAGTGTTGTTCCCATCTTTGTTTCTATCATTTTTATAGCTGTTATGGGACAGACACACCCTTCATCATAGTAATTATTTACACTTTTAAAGCAAATGTAATGTGAACTTGCAGTCAGTTCCGACAAATAATTTATCGTCGGCATTTGTGGCTTCAGGTTGAGTCTGCACAAAAGTAACAGCATAATCTTCTGAAGGCAGGTATTTCTTGAACTACCTTTAAAAAAAATGCTTCCTAGTTATAAAATAGAAAACTGAAGCCTGTGTATTAGACTTATTAAGTAGCGTCAGATCCCAATTGCTCTCTGAATTTCCTTTCTTACAAGTGTAGTAGCTTTATTTTAAAACAAAGATGAAATATGCCAATACCACGTAACTAGCCAGGATTCAAATCCTAGCAAAAGGTTCATGTCCAAGACCACACCGCTGTGTTCCCTTTCATATTGCTCACATAGATGTCTGTGGGATGTAGCATTTTCCTTACTCGGGGGACTTCAAAACACATTGCAAAGCAATGAGTTAGATGCTGATTGTGCAGGGACTGTGTTGGCAAAAGGAGCGCCTTGCTGCGTGCTCCACAGTAACACTCTCGCATCCTTAAAATCTGCTCTGTGAAGGGAAATAATGTGGCCAGGAAAGCTGGGATATGTCTTTAAAAAACTGTTGAGAAATGTTTTACTACTATCTAGGTAACTACCAGACAAAGACCTAAGGGACTTCAGTGTCAGACCTTGTGTGAAAAAAAAACATATTTCTGGTAGAGCCGTACCCATCTGGTGGTAGGTGGGTGCAGAGCTGAGTGAAGAGTGTCAGCCCTGAGGGGGTCACGACGTCCCTCCCCTGAGGCCCAGGGTGTTTCTAAGCAAGTACGGGGAAGCCCCTCAAACATAGACAGAAAAAACAATCTTAAAGGTACATTTTTAAGAAAGCAGAATGAAAAGCGTAGTGGAGACTTCCATGCTTCTCTGCAAGGTACACTGTGAAGAAGCACGAAGCCCGTAGAGAGCCTCTATCAAGTTTTGTGGTGGCACTATTCAGGGTGGGATATTCCCCTTCAAAAAACCCCAAACCAGTCTAGAAAACAAAAGAAATCCCAGAGTCAAGTCCAAGTCGTGGATGCTAGTTGGCATGCCGATGCCTGAGAGCGCATCCAGCCCGCAGCTTGCTCTTACCTCAGGGTCCGAGCCCTGGGAACAGAAGGGAAGAGTCAGGGCCTTGCTAGTGCGTGCACAGCCTCTTCCCCCTCTTCCAGCATGTGCCTTGCAATTTAAAGATGCAAAATGCATGGAGTGACAGATGATGATTAGCGAGGAGCCTTTCAAGCCGTGAAAGGGAGCTGGGGAGGATGGCTTTACTCCTGGCCGTGCCAGGCTTTCACCTCTGCTGCCTGCTTGGCCTTCAAAGGAATGGTGGTAGCTGTGTATTAAACGCTTTATTTAAAACTTCATTTTGACAAAACCAAAAGCTTTTATGATTTTATAACTAATTATTTTTAATTAATCTTAAAAATTAAAAAAAACAACAGTTGGCTGTAAAAATCTTTCCCATTGTTGATCAACCAAATTTCCCCATTGGTGACCTGGAATTGAAAATTAATAGAAAATGAAAAGAAAGCAATGAGAAAAATGAGCAGTGTGATTTTAAAGGCCAAACAATGAGACTCAGGGAGAAAGAAAACTGAAATAAACTGAAAGTGAGACAAGTAAAGCTTCTGTAGCACTTTATGTTGGGACACCTTAAATCCTGCTTTTAGCAGGTTGCAGAACTGGGGCCGAAGGCTGTAGCGTGCTGGAGTGCCTTGTAGACGTGTGGAGTTTTTTCTTCTGACCTGACACTAGCTGTGGGCTGTACAGCGCTGGTCAGAAAAAAAGAGCCATTTATTAAACTGTTTGGAAGTGGGAAGAGTAGACATCATACTTGGGTATGGTGATGACTTCTACACTTTCGGTTAGTTGAAATGCTGTTAATATCTATGAATACAGGCTTAAAGCCTTCTTTGAAACATTAGGAATTCCCTGTCCCTTTAAAATGTCTCTTAAATGTTTCTTTCTTTGGCTGATCCACATCCTATTGAATTCAGTGGGAAAACTACTTGTGCTGTGATAAAAGTTCCCAGTCCCTGCTGTGTTTTGTTAAGGACTAAGGGAAAAGGCAGGGTTTGTATACTCTAGAATGGCTTGTGAGCTTCTTTCAGAAAGGATACACCTGCCAAGCAGGGAAGCAGCACCTCTGTTCCTAGGCATCTCACTTGGAAAGACCTAAAAGTTGATGATATTTTTCTCTCTGGTTACTCATAGACAGTAAATAAACTGAAAATGCAGTATTGATGCAAGTGCCAAGTTGCTGCGATGTGCAGATGACTTTTCTCCTTGCCTTTTCCTGTCGAGGACCGTGGTGCCAGCCAGAAAGATGGCTGGTTGCCTTTGCCCAGTCAAGGGATGTTTGAGGAACCGCTGATGGCTGAACTCCTCTAAAATGGAGTTGATGATTATGAAGAGGAGGGACCAGTGCTAACAGTTGGTAACCACGGTTTATCTAAAGATATGTGCCTGCAGTTCAGGAGCCTGCTGGAAAGCTCTCACGTTGTGTTGTCCACAAAACAAGATCTGCATTATCTCTAGGTGATTAGAAGACTATCTTCCCTTCTGGCAAGAGGTGGCTTCCTTTGTCTTGCAGCCCACAGCCATTTGGTGTCCCTGGACCCGAAGGCAGTAGCACTTGGGCTACTCTGTTCTGTACAGCATGTAGGAGCGTGTGGCCTCAGCAGTGCGAGCCTGGGGGAGCATCCTAGAGCCGGCTTCCAGGCGGCTTTAAATCCCGTTTGGAATCCTGCCTCTCTGTCTTTCAGTTTCTTTGTGGCTGGCCTTGCTTGGGTATTTTTATTAGTCGTGTGATGAGTGGCTTTGTGCCTCTAGCACAATGGAGTGCTCTGCAGTAATGGTGTTCAGTTGGTTCCCCCCCGCCCCCCCCAAAAAAAATATCTAGTGGAGTTATGGAGAGCTATGCAGTGAGTTTAAAGCAGTAGTCTGCTCATCTTCATCATTTCAGGCTTATTGGGGTTCAAAATCCAGTGTTCTGCACCAGTGCAGAGTTAGTCCGTGCTCCAGGCAGGATTTTCTTGTGGGATGGTCTGAAACGGTTGTGTGGGCTTCCCCACAACTTCCCAGTCGCCTGTCTGGTCTCATGTGCTGACTGCATGTTTGTCTCCATTCTTGCCTTCCCTGTCACAGCCACAGGGTCTCTGTTTACAACACAAACAAAATGCTGTGAGAGGAATTTCCTTTGTGGAGATGACGAGAAGCAGTGACATGTGAGAGATGGTAACAGTTCTGCCATGTGCTGGTACTGGGGACGGTGTGGTGATACCTCCTACCACTTCTTGATCCCCATTTCCATGGCATATAGGGTGTTATACCCTTCAGAAAGCAAAGGAAACGTGCCTTGGAAGAGACAAAGAGAAAAGAATCGTGTTTTGTCCTGCAGTACCTTTTATTTTCAGAGTATCCTGGGAGCCTCGAAGCATCACTAACTGTAACAGGAACTCAGAAGCACAATGACTGACTTTTCCCAGTGAATCAACAAGCATATCATATTGACATCTAAGGTTTGAGGTCTTTGTATATCCCTGGTGCAGGAACGAAGCTCCCAGATCAGCTGCTGCTGGTGAGGAGACGTAGATGCATTATTAGGGATAACTTGGTTTATCTCCTCTGACACTTTTCTGATACTCTTGATCATTAAGGTCTGGATTAAGTGGGAAAAAACATTACTTGCACGGATGTTATGTAGCTTACACTTCAGATCTTTTATGAGAGAGTTTGGGTGCTTAATGTCTTCTAATTCAAAAAGACAAATCAAAGTCTTGTGTACAGCTTCCTTCTGTCAGGTGCCAAGATGGGGGTGAGGTGAGTGCTAATAACAAACCTGGATGTTTGAAAGTCACATTTCCAGATGCATTTAATACAATTGCAGATAAAACACATGGAAGAGGAAGGGGGTGTTTTGGGGGTGGTTTTGCATTTACTTGGTGGCTTTAATGGTGTTTTAGAGTGACACTGAGAGTAGTACACCTTGGGAGAGCAGTCACCTGTATTTTCTTCCCTGTGAACTTGCATCATTTTTGTGAAACGCTGCTGTGTCAGGAGCTTGCTGTACGTTCATCCCCGGCATTGGGAAGGGATGGCTCTCCAGCAGTGGAGTCAGCAGCATTGCACAGATGAGAGAAGGTGCTTGGCAGCTGGCAGGTATTAAGAGAGCAGGAAAAATAGGTCTATAATGCGTTTGGCTGCCCCCAAACCCACACTGATTTTCAGAGAAATGCATGGTTTTTTTTCAGTATTTTGTTCCAAATCCTTACTGTGCTCAAAATGTAGTTATTTATTAATAAATTAATGGGGTTTATCTTGGATGTGCAACAGAATGCAGAAATCAAATGTTTTTGTCTTTCAGCTTGACCAGAAGCACCTGGTTGGCTTCTACAGGAGCTGAGCAGGTGTTTCTGGTCCCCCTGAGCTAATGAAAGATCAGGGAAGCTATCGCATTGCTTCGCTGTGGTAGCAGGAACACCATAATACCATTGGAAAACCTGTCCTTGGGACTGAAGTATTTAGCAGCCCAATGCACCCTAACTGGGGCAGTTCTGTATTTATCCAAGTTTGTTCCTCTTCAGCATTTTTCATCTGAGGATTACGAAAAGTGGACTTTACCCTGTGAAGCTGTTACCCTAACTGTTTATGGATGGAGAACTGAGGCTAAGATAAATTGTGACTTTCCAAAGGTTACCTCACGTAGCAGTAGCACAAACAAGGAGCTGTGCGGCTGTTTCCTGAGCTGCTACTTTTTCTCCATACTTTCTTTAACCATGTGGGAAGAAATCCATCTCTACATAGGGTCTAGCACAACTTGGCATAAGCAAGGCTCACTTAAATTGTTGAGTGAGACCTTCTGCTGGTGCTGCATGGAGGGGTGAATTGGTTGAGAACTTTGTGGACTGCTTCACAAAAGAGAAATGGCCACATGGAACTTGATTTGCGGAGAAACTGCTTCTAAGGAGAAAGCAGAACCTCAGCATAAGTAGATCTGCAAACCAATGACATAGAAATAACTTTGATAATAAAAAGCTGGTGAATAAAGGTCTGGTAGCAACTGGGATGTATGTGAGAGACAAGCTATGTTGATCTGAGTTTGGAGGAATTTATTCTTTCACAGAGTTCCTCTGGTTTAACTCAGTCAGTGCTAGGTCACTTGTAGTTGAAGAATATTTATTTGTAGAAGCCTAAAGTCATCTTCCTGTAAAACAAAACAAAAAAGTCTGCCCAACTGCCGGCTCAAGCTTGCTCAAAATAATCCAAATTTGTTTTGAAGGACTTTGGGGATATATTTGCTTCTGAAGATTCCTATTCTTCTGTATTTTCTTTGCCAAGTGAGTAATTAGTTACTCCTTGATTATTGCTTATCACTTTATACTTTTTCGTGGAGACAGCAAGGGACTGTGAAGCTGGTAATAGCTATGCTCACATCACCTTTCTTTCTCAAACATGGATTTGTTATCTTAAAACTAGGAGGGAGTGAAACAGTTTGAAGTTCCTATACTTTTTTTTTTTTTTTTTTTTAAACTGGAATCCTGAGTACTTTCCAAAGCATACTTGGTAAGTACCGGAAGTGTGTACTCTCATTTTTCTTGCCTTAAATTGCAACACCCTAACAGTGCTGATCAACATCTTCGGACACGCAGACTTGACTGAAGTGGTCTTAGTCTCATTTTCATCCCATAGCTGAAAATTTTCTTTAGTCTTTTCAGATGTTCCTAAACATGGCAACAAGCGTGTGGCTCTGCAACAGATGCAATTCTTTCTAGGTCTCTAGGTAACATTTTAACCTGTGTAATGTTCACAGCATAGCATCGTAAGTAATATTCCAGGAAATACGCTGCTGCTTGTTAAAAAGGATAGGACCCCAGAGATGCCTTTAAATATGCCTGTAAAGTGAGAGGTGCCAAGAGAAAGATAATATGGCTGATTATAGTTATTTACCTTACATTTTCATTCGCCCTTAACTGGGTGTAATTTAGGGGCATGAAATCTCTTATTGGAAGTGTATTTGCATTAAACAGCTCTAAGCAACCATGAAAGCACAGAAGCTGAAAAATTGACAGACTGGGTTCCTAGAATCCCAAAGTAGCATTTTTGTAATAGGCATACAAACAAATCAAATAAACATGTTTTGCTTCAACAATTTAAAGAATATGGTCTTTGGAGTAATTTGTCTTTTTTTTTTTTCTTTTTTTTTTTTTTTTTTTTTAAAATATGGTTTGTAACCTTTTAATTTCCTATATCTAGTTTTCAGCTCCTCCTAACAATCTGTAGCAATTTCCAACCCAGCTGTTGTGGTTGCAGAGCATTGTGCCTTTGTTTAGCTTTCCCTGAGCTATCAAATTGGCCTATAAAGGGGATTACCTGGCTGGTGATGTTGTTTTTCAGGTCTGCACTTTTTAACAAATTATCGTTTCACAGTGGCTCTTCCCAACCCCTGCCAAAAAAAAAAAAAAACCAAAAAACCAAAAAAACCCACCACCAAACCAAAAAAGGGCTCTGAAAATCTGACTTTACAGTTAAATGGAATAAAGTCTTGCAAGTAGGTACCTTTGGATGGCTTTGATAACCCCCCTCATTCCTTTGCAAGTAGTCATAAACAAGTTGAAATCAACTGCAGGAGTAGTGGATCTTCTCAATGGAGTCATGTTTTTGTAGCAAGACTTAAACTTTCGTGTGGGTTTTATTTTAAAAAAAGCCCCTTTTTGCCTGCTATGTTGGTGTGTGCTAATCTTGAGGAATTTATAATACAATGGTTTACTATTAAACAGGTATGATCTTCCACTTCAGCCTCCTAGTATATCCTTTTATATTCATTGCCTCTCCCACCAGGCAGTTTATTTAACTGAAGTTTGCAAAATGTTGTGATCTTTGTGTGAATGGAGTTATTGAAGTGAAAAGCATTAGCAATATTTATTTCAGTAGATGTTGGAATTAATGCCTAAAGAAGAGAAACTGGTAAAACATGCTTTTTACATATACAATAGAGTCTTTAAGGCACTTAAATCATGTTTAAGAATGCAGACATGTCTGTCTGAATTTATATTGCGGTATGTATGCTCCCCGTATCATGCTGTGTCAAAAGTTTTCTAACAATATGTTATTGAAATATATCTATAGTATTCATATTTTTAGTATTTTCTTATGTCGAGTGTTCAGTGGAAGCTAGTGTCTGTCTTGCTCTGCTCAGTGCAAAAGATATATTTACTGTATTTGAGCGTCTTCAGTTTTGGTTCTCGTTTTGCAAACACAGTACATTTTAATTAAGGCTTGTCACTCGAGATCTAATGAATACATTTACTGTAATGTCTCCGTCTTTCAGGAGGTGAATTTGACTTAGAAATTGTCTCTGACAGAGGGGCTGATAATATCAGTTTAAAGATCTCTTCCTGGGGAAGAGCGATTTGTGTGGTTTGTGCTGTTCTTGCTGGGTACGGGGTAGCAGGTTTCACCTAAAGGATCATGGAACGATGCTTATTGCAACATACAGACAAAAAAAAAAAATCCCTAAAGATGCAGATGTACATTTAGCTTGGAGAATGCACCTGCCTGAGACTGCCTTTTCTTTTTTTGCTTCCCCTTTTTTTTCTTCAACAGGGTTTCAGAGGTGTTTTATTGATTTTATTTGGAAAGATTAAGAAACTCCTCTCCTCAAATCACCCTTCTGTTAGCATGTGAGAGGACTTTGATCAAACAAACAATGAATTGTCTAATACACATAGTACAAAAAAAAAAATTCCTATAAAAGCAGGTCTCAATCAACCTTTTACCTGCGCCTGTTTCTACTCTGGGGGTGGGAACGGTGCATCAGGAGGGTTGCCATGCTCCTGCGTTTCCAACTCGTGTTACTGTTGCTGTTAAAATTCCTGCTT
Organism: Microhierax caerulescens; assembly: GCA_035590215.1. Classification (NCBI taxonomy): domain Eukaryota; kingdom Metazoa; phylum Chordata; class Aves; order Falconiformes; family Falconidae; genus Microhierax; species Microhierax caerulescens. Next base: position 24,361,025 of record JAVJGJ010000032.1, on the reverse strand, counting down.
TTAATGTCAAGTCAAAGCCGTAATAATTTTTACTGCCATGGAAATGCCACTCTGTGTCCTGTTGTTGTGCGGGAAAGCACCGCAAAGTGAATTTGGAGTCTTCAAGAGAAAGAAACTAAGTAAAACCTCAGTTCTTCTTGCTTTTCAGTATTTTAAACTGGAATGACTTCAGCTAGTTAAATCAAGCTTATATAATGGTGCTGCCTGCTGATCCACTGTTGTGGGGGAAAGGCTTTAGTCCCCAGGCTCTTCCAGCAGCAGCTCTTACTGGAGGAAGGGCCTGGTGCAGGGCTGAAATAAAAGGAGGGTTCTGGGGGAGCACTGCAAGGGCATGGGCAGGTCTCCTGCCCCAGGGTCCGTGGTGGGGAGGCTGCCCACCTCGGGGCCCTCTGCACCCTCCCAGCCCTCTGCCCCCGGCGTGCTGAGCAGCACTTGGCGCGGTGGCGAAGCGGCAGGATTGGGCCGTGCTTGTGGCACGGGGGTTTGAGGGTGGGGGAAGGCTGGTGGGGTCCCTTGAGAGCATCCCATGCTGTGCGCAGCACAGTGATGCCCAGAAGAGAAGGCAAAGGGGTGGCTTCTTGCTCGTTGTCCTCAGATGCCCTTGTCAGGTATTTATTTGGCAGGCGGTACGCGATTCACCCGTGACCATCCAATGCAAATGTTTGGGAAGCGCTATCGCGTCTGGTTTGCGTGCGAGGGATCGCGTCATACTGAGAGCAAAGCCCAGGTTTTCAAACACTTGGGCACTGCGCACCAGTGTCCTCGCCCAGGGTCCCAGCGGAGCTCTGTGACTGCCAGGGGACCAAAGCTGCCGTGCCCAAATTGTGCCGCGGGTCTCATCCTTCCCTCCAACAGCCCACCCCTGGTGCGGGGAGGCAGGAGCACGCTCAGGACCAGGATGCTGTGCCCTCTGGCTACTGCCGCCGAGGGACAGGGAGTTAAATGCTCTGCAGGACCCTGAACGGGCTGCCTGCGGGATGGCAGGTTATGGCCGATGACAAACATGTGCCACTGATGGGTACATGTTTTTGTGACCTGCCTTAATTTTTCTAGCTGGGCCTTTAATTGCCAGGGAAAGATAGGGACAAATGCAATAAAAAAAAAACAAACAAAAAACCAAAAACCAAACCAAACCCAAACAAAACAGAGCTATAGCAAGGCTCTGCAAGGAAATACGTTTTAGAAAGATTTATTATTTTTTTTAATTAATCGGGATTTTGTTGTCAGGCTAAAGCAGACTAAAAATAAACAGCTGTATAGTACTTCATTAAGCTGCCTGCTTGGAGTGATTTTCCCATTGATTAGTCTCAGGGCTAATGCTGGTTCATTCCTCATTTCATTGCTAATTAACATCAGCTCTGCTCCTGACCACTTGACCGCACTCTTTTCTGTGAACATGTGCTGCTTTGGCAAGTAATAACTGCTCCCTCCCTCTTAAAAGAGAGAATTAAGGGAGAAAATAGCTATCAAGCGTAAATCTCTGGCTGCTTCTACTGTAAGGAGAGCAAACTGTAAAACCGTATCGGCCCGTACGAAGGGTAATAAACATAGTTTACAGAGCGCAGGAGTTTGATTGAGGAACTATGTAAATACAGATGATGAGCTCAAGCTGCTGTATGAATTGACAGGCTTGGCTCATCTCCTGTCAGCCGAGTTGATTCAGGCTCTTCTGGGATGCTCACGGTGCAGATTGCCTGACCCAGGGGCTTACGGCTGCTGGCCATCAGGGAGGGGGCTGCGCTGGATGGGCAGCACTTACTTTCCCAAGTCTCTGCAATGTTCTCAGAGTCCAAAGAATGAAGGATGTTGGCAGCGGGTACAGCAGGAGCAGGAAACAACACCACGGTTATAGCTTTGTCGGGCCACTTCCGTGCAAGCGGAATATAGATGAAAATAGGGGAATGAAATACTAGAACTGGCATGGATGCGCTCTGAGAAAATATCTAACAACTTTAATGAAATTAGCAGCCTCTGTTCTGGGTGAAAAGGTCAATTTTTCCATAAAACCCAAGTAAACTGGCATTTTGGAAAACATCTACTAAACTTGGCACAGAATAAATAACATTATCCCGAAGTCTTGGTTCAATTCCAGATCATAGCATTTTCTTTTAATTGAATTGGGTATTACATTTCATTTTCAGAAAGTCTTTTTTTTTTTTTTTTTTTTTTATTCCTACATTTTTAAGCATTAATATATCAAAAATAATAAGAAACTCAGCCTTATACAAATCTATAAATAAGGAAAAGTCACTGGAGAGCGAGCTTGCCTGAGCGATAATCCTTTTCTACCTACTTTTGAGCAGAATCCTAATTCACTTGTTCATCAATTATATATTTTATATATTTCCACCATTAATTTAATGGATTTAGGGCTCAGTCTTGCAAACACTTCTGCACGTGAGCAACTTTATTCATGCAAGCAGGCTGCTCATGTGAGTAAAATTAACCATGTGAGATATTTGTAGGATTGAGCTTTGCATGTATCCACACACAAAGCCGTTGCTTTCCGAATTCCCCTTCCTTGATCTGTATTAAGTAAAAGCATCTTCTACTCGCATGAGCAAAAAAAACCCCCGACAAAACCCTAAATTAATTTTAGTAACTGTACTAATTATGATAAAGATGGAGAAGTCATTCCTGTGCTTAAGAACTTAACCATGTTGGATCGGGAAAGGCTACCTTCTAATTAAGTACTGCATGATTGGTTACATCTTGTAGCCTTCATGGATAGTTCTGGAATAGGCCTCAGAGCAGGCAGAAGATCCCATGTTTTTGTCAACTGACTTTAGACAAGGCTAAAAACAAAGTCTTCAGCACAATATGATTGGTTGGAAATGGAATTTTGCTTCTTGTTCCCAGGATACTTCCAGCATCTCCTCTTTCTAAAAAAGATGTCTATGATATTTTTAACTTGCCTTATGATACTTCCATTTCCAGTCCTGGTTAGATACAAACCAGCAAACAAGTATTTTTACATTAATAATAAAACAAACCGAGAAAAAAACATTTCCTTGGCTGCTTTTAAACTGTAAGGAGTCCTGTTTGAGGGAGCGTCTTGCTCTGTGTCTTGCTTTTGGTAGGTCAGTAGTTACACTCTCTTGCTTGCATTAAGATATTTCATATTTTGCTCTCCTGTGGAGAGGTGTCAGGAAACTGTAAAATACTGATTCTTCTCTGGGATAAAAATAACCCCGAAGTTACTTTCTTTCCTCGCACTTCTCTAGCGAAATAAGCATATCTGTGTCCTTTTGCATGTATGTATTACATACATACAGCAAGCGTAGTTCTTCTGCAGAGCAGTGTCCAAGTGTCCCATGTTGAGGTGAGCTTTCTAGGTATCTTCACTGGCTGTGGGATATGGGGTAACACCAGTGGGCAGCCCCCAGGGCACAGGGACAGGCTCTGGAGCCCCCATCACAGCGTCGGAGTGGACTCTAATGGTGATGGAGAGAAGAGCAAGCAAATGAGCCAAGCGCTATGGGCAGGAGGTGGTGGGTGCCCGGAATGTTGCAGATGTAGCTGGGCAATAAGCCTGCGGATGGTTCCTTACCTGTTACCAAAGCATTTAATAATGAAGTTGAAAGTTGGGTGTTTTCCATTTTGCTTCTTCATTTAAAGAATGTCAAAGGAAGGAGCTAACGCAGTTTTAAAAATCCTGATGAAGGTGGCATGCTTTAAATGAGATCTTAGAGGAGGCTGACCTGGGTGACGAAGGCTTTGTGATCCTCAGCAGTGGGACTATTTAAGATATAAGCCTTATGATAAAGGTGCCCTTTCTGGCCTTGTTATCCTCACTATTCAAAAAGAAAATGAATCTTTGAGTTCTCTGAGTTTAAAGTTACTGTCAAGGCCTCCAGTCGTTTGGTCTGTAAGTTGGCATATCATATTAAATAAGCTTCAGTAGCTTCTTGTTTCACTACAGGCTAGAATTTGGAGAATAAAGTACGATTAATAGCTCTTACAAACCTCTGGATGGACACCCAAAGGAGAGGAATAATACAGCTGCAGTATTACAAGTCTGCAGCATATTAAACATTTTTTTTTTTCCTTGGGAAAGGATTTCCTGTAGAGGTCCTGAAGAAAAATAAGTTTCATTAGTTGAGCGTCGAGCAGAGATAGAGCAACAGGATTGATTGTAATAAGCCTCTCCTTTTTACTGAAATCCATTACTTTCTGAGCTATTAAGTGATGAAAGGGATTAAGAGAATAAAAAAATATAAGCGGGACTGTATTCGTAAATCTAATAAAGTTGATAACAGTAGAGCATTTCGTGAAATTTGCATGTGAATTTATAACATCCTAATCCATCGGCAGGCAGCGTTGTGCTGCAGAAGGAAGGGGGTGCACCATGCACACAGGATAAAAATGCAAGAGCAGAATTTCTGGCCAAGAAGCCTTTTTTTTTTTTTTTTTTTTTTTTTTCCATATGGATATCCATATGTTTTATCACAGATTCCATACTTTTGGTGCCAGGATCCATATGTTTAGCTTTTGCTCAAATAAGAGACTTAAAATCATTCTTCATTATCTCTTTCTTCCTAGCTGGTGTTTTTGTAGACATAACTGAACGTGATGCTAGGTGTTTGAGGCATACCCAAATAGGATGCAGTTGGATCTCATCAGAGGTATTTAAAACCAGGACCTGGGGAGTTCAAGGGCTAGATTATCTTCTGAGTATAATGCCCCTTGACAGTGCTCAAACAATGCGGGGGGTGCTATCATCTGATTGCAAAGTCCTGGCAAGGCTTTTCCCCTATAGAAGAGAAGCTCCTTTGGGAGCAACAACGAGAATTTTACTCCTTTCTGCTTTATTTAATTCTCGACCTGCACCTCTGCTTCTGCGCTTCTGCTGAGGGGTGTGTGGTGCAGGGAGGTGACATGACAGGGTTATTTTACCTTTCCTTTTTCTGCTTGCTGAGGGCCCGTGGTTGGTAGAATAGCAGCAGAATTTAGAAGTGCTGATACAGAGAATTTGGGGTTGGCGTAAGGATGGTGCATCACCATCTCCTTGACGTGACCCAGTCTGCTCTGTGCCAAGCAGATATCACTCACAAAGAATTGTGCCTAATAAGGTTTTATTTTTCCTTTTATCTTCTCTTTTCCCTTTTGATGGAAATGTTAATGTAATGCTTGTAAAGGTGTAAGATGCAATTCAGCATCCATAGTTAGACTTTCAACTAGGTACCAAGTAACCACCAATAGTAAAATCTGCACGTTGGCTCTCTGGTCTGGGATCCGACTTGGACATCCAGTCCTTAACTTCTTTGCTGGGACAGCGTGGGGCAAAAAAGCAGCTGTGGTGTGTGCATTTACTTCTCTTGGGGGCCCGATTGCCCTTACCAGCAGGTTCTGACTGCCTTATGGCTATGGCATTTTTAACTTGCAGAAGGGGTAAGAAATACCCTGTAATTTTGAATAGGAGAAAATTAGGGTAGTCGCAATTACAAGCATTATGGTACACAGTTTCAAAATAAAGGCAGCGACATTAATATTTGATTCACAGTTCCTCCCTCCAGCCCATGAAATGTAACCCTGAGGTAGGCTTGGAGTTATGCTTTATCCTCTGCATTCCTGACAATAATAGAAATTATTGTGAAAGGTTAATAAGCATTGTGCATCGGAGCTGTATTATCTTTCACGTGGAAGAAAGAAAAGGCAACTAGCTTCTCTGAATAAAGCAAGCAGTAGCATCTTGACTTTAGAGAGGAGACAATCAATACCGTAAGAACCCTATGAAAGCAGCTACATCTCTGATAGACTCATTATATTAATTTTCAGGCTAACCCCACTCTCATCAGAGACAAGAGCAAAACTTACCACTGATATCATTCAAAGCAGACATAACTCCTGATATTATCTGTACAGAAGCTATAGAGAAACTTAACCTTTCTTCTGAGATTTAGTTGTGAAAGTATCATCTGTTTGAGGCTGAATTTAGTTTGCATTTCAGTGGAAATAATCCATCATTTTTCAGTTCTACCTTTCCTTCCCAGGGTTGTGGCTCTGGCAAGGTCAGCGGCAGGTTTGTATCGAGTTGCCAGTTGTGATCTACCTCATGGGTCTTGATTGATGGAGCAGTGAGCCACTATTCAGAAGAGGCGGCTTGTAAGGCTCACCCCACGCATGGTGGTGTGCCCCACGCGTGGTGGCCACCTGCATGCCGCGGTTCCTGGGCACAATGGTCAGACATCCCAGTTTGACCTCCCCAGCTGCCTTGCCCATGTGTGCCATCCCCACTGGAGATGCCTCAGTGTGAGGAGCTGCTATTTTGACCCCCAAGTTGGCAAGAGGTTGGCCGTAACCTACTTGTTATATTCGTACAGGGAGGGTAGACTCGAAATACGAAATGTAACTCAAGCTGCTTGTCCAGAGAAATTCTGAGTGACACCTTTTTTCTTTTCAGAAATTATTCTCATGTAAAATACTGTGGTGTTTTTTTTTTCCTTTTTCCCTTCCCCCCCCCCCCAGTGTTTGAATACCAGATTGAGCTAATTTTAAGATTCCTCAGGGCAGTGGCACTGCATTCCTTCCACTCCGCTATTCCTTACCACATTACCTCACCGCATCAGCACTCGTATCTCCCGCTGATGGCATCCAGTTTCCATTCCATTCACAGCGGCCAAGGATCATATCTCTGATCCACTTAGAAACACAATGATCTCTACCCCTGAGAATGCAAACGCTTTCTCAGTCAAATCTATTGATCTACAGGGCTCTATTTCTGGCTTTCCATTCACTCACTTGATGTTTGGGATGCTGCATATTCTTTCTGGGGAAAGAGTTAACTTGGTTACTAGGAACTCAGTGAAGAACGTTTCAGCAGAATCCAAAGATAGATGTGATCTCTTATATATTCTTGTGTTTGTACAAATACTACACTTCTTAACTGAGCAAAATGAAAACCTCGCAGCCAGCACTGTGACAATGATAGACCTGAGCATTCTTGCCCCAAGCTGATGCACTGAGCGTGCTAATGTTGAGTTGAACCAGGCAAGCACGTGCTGTCTTCTGCAAGGGAAGAGGTAAACAGTTTACCTGTGGTGTCCAGGCTAGGGGGATTTACAAGCTAAAAAGAAAAGATGAGACCAATGGGCAAGGGGGCACTGGATGGCAAGAATGATGTGGTTTGACAAACATACAAAATCAGTGAAAACACATTAATGAAAAACTACTTCCCCCGCCCCGAAGAGCATTGCTGCTGCAGATCTTGGCTCCTAAAGGCCTGGCTCTGGGCTCTCTCAGAGGTGTAGTTATGGAGGAAAGCAGGGATTTGTGTGAGAAGTACTCCAGCCTCTCCACACAGGTTATGTATTGAAGCAGGCCTCTCCAGGAGGCAAGTCCAATGTGTGCTTCAGTGGTCCTCAGGCAGTCCTCCTTTTTCATCGCTGATAGCATGGGCCACAGAGCAAATACACCTGCATGCTTAACTTTGGCCTTGTTGGTGTTCAGAGATGTCCATCACCGCCCCCAAATGGGATTTTGGTTCTTAAAATACGGGATTTTTAGGATTTTCAGGTGCTGCTCAACATTGACCTTGAACTCATGTTTAAAAGAAATCCAGGTACCATGATGCTGAGTGAGCTATGCCTGAGTTAATTTAATTATCTAGACTGTAGACAATTTTGAAAATGTTACCTGTAATTCATGTCTTCTGGGTTCCAGATGAGTGCCCTGTTTTCTCTACTTGTACATGACAAATTAATCTGCTCTTTCTGTGGGTTGTGGGTTTTGGGTTTTTTTTGAAAATACACATATTATGTTGCTGTTTGGTCTAAGTGAAGACTTTTATTATTCAATACTTACACTGCCAGGGGCGTATAGCTAACCTGGTTTGGTCTTGAGTGTGTCACTCACTTTATAGCTGAAGTCGTTTCCCACCACTCACGGTGTGCGGTCCAACACCTTGACAGTATAGGTGAGTCAGGCAGGGATGGGACAGGTCCCAGGTGAAATAATTATGGGGTTGATTGCTGTGGTCATACACAATTATGGTCTTAGTGTATCCATGAAGAGTACTGATATATGAAAGGATTTGACTTGTGAAGGAGTATTAAATTTTTGCGTGGAAACTTACTCTGAAGTCAAACAGATACTGGCTCCCGACGCGCAGGACGAGTACGCAGTCAGTGGTGAACTGCCTTCCTTCGCTTTCTCCTTTAGCCACAGAAGTTTCCTTCTTCTTGTAAGCCTTGCCTGCAACGACAGGTAGTAAGAAATAACTGTACCTTGTAACTCTCCCATGTAGCCAGCTCCTCTAACTGTTCAGCGTGTTTGTCAGCATTTCTGAATTTAAACTGAGGGAGGGGCAGGAAACTTCTCTTTCCTAATAAAAAAATGCAGGAAGAATAGTATAAAAAAATATGAATGCTGAAATGAATATGTAACGTGATATAATGTCCTTGTCTGGATGTTTCATTGCCTTTACAGTAATAATTTAATGTTCCCAAACTCCAGGGACGTAATAGTCTATGGGTGATCCTTCACTGCTTACAGACATGAAATGGACTTGTACACAGTGCTGGTTTGGGCTGGGACAGAGTTGATTTTCTTCCTGGTAGCTGGTGTGGGGCTGTGTTTCGGATCTGTGCTGAA
>JAVJGJ010000032.1:24326680-24345476 GCA_035590215.1 Microhierax caerulescens | reverse complement strand
TTGGTTCCATTATTGCGGCTCCTTCTTTAAATGACATGTCTGTTTCAATGGCATAGTTCATAAGACAAAGAAAGCAGGGAAAAAAACCCTGTAATTTTGGTCTTTTTATCTTTCATTTTTAAAATGAAAAGAAAAATAGGAAAGTAAACCTATTATAGCTTCCATGGCTTGCAACAAACAACTTGACACAACTGTCATTTCAATAATGTTTTCATTATTCCTTTGACTCCTTAAAATTATTTTATTTTTTTCCCTGTCATTTTGAAGTGGTTTCACAGTGCTTGACATTATTTTATTTTATTTCTTGATAATTAACTCATTTTATTATTATCTTTCCAATCAAAAAGAAACACTAAGGTGTTCCAAATATATCTACAATGTATAATAATTACCTGATCTATCTTAATAATATCCTACCAGATTTTTCTAACTTTTTTTTTCTCCTACAGACAAAGCTTTTTTAATTTTACACATACAAAGTCACATCAGCCTAGCATTGCACCTTCTATCAAGCCTTTAGGAGCATAGAAATTATCATGCTGTATTATATAATGGTCTAAGGCAATATATATTCTCCAGTGGTAAGCACTGTACTCTTTACATGCAAATAAATCAAAATCTCAACAGCTTATAAACTTCTCCAAAAGCTGAAAAGGAAGTTTTAAGATCTTTTCCAAAACTTAAGACCTAATAGCCTTCAACAAAAAAAAAAACCAAAAACTGCTGTTGCAATGGGTTCCAAGCTTTTTGAGTCTGGTCACAGTACTGTCACTGCTCAGAGTAGAAGGTACCTGTGTAACATTTGCAAGTTCTTCTAAAATGCAAAAGGTTTACAGGAAGCATTATGTAGCCTTCTAACCCCTCACTACTCCCCCTCTCTGGTCTCATCACAGTAGTTGCAGTGTGCTGGACAGAGTTAGGAAAGAATTTGTTACAGAAAACATGATATAATGCAGTACCAAGCAAGGCTGCAATTACATAGTGCTTCTGAGGCTCTGCCGTAATTTTCTTTCTTTTTTCTTCTGAGTCCCTGTGTCTATTAGTACTTATCTTCCCACTTACTCTCTATCCTGTTGTTCTTGTAAATAAGTAATTTTAACATAAAATCTTAAGTATTATCCTTAACACAAAGTAATACGATTATCTGTCCCACTTAAGGTAATTCTCTAATTTTGTGCAGCTAAATGGCAGTGTTTACAAATTGGCAAAGTTCTGGAAATATAGCAGAAGTATGAACATCACATTAATTTTATTTTGTTGTGGTAACAAGACAGCTACCTTTGTACTTTTCTGTTGCCATATAGGTCTCTAATCTTGGGTTATAACCATTAATTTGTGAATACAGGGGGTTTAGCCTACCTTACTTCTTAGTTTCACTGGATAGAAAATTAAGTTCTGTCTGTCCCCCTGCTGTTCTTTCATGAACATTTTCCAAATGTTCCTGTTTCTACATTTTGTCTGTTACTTGAAATTATTATTATTGTGTTTTCATACTCCTTAATCACTGGACCTAATACCTCTTTGGACACTTGTCCCTTGCCCATCTGCCAAGAAAGTCAGTGACTTTTGACACAGAAGCTACCTCCCTGCAATGCAGTGGCAACCTGCCACTGGCCCGGAGGACCCAGATCTTGCTTTTTGTGACTGGCATTAAAAGCAAAGCAAGAGAGACACTTGCGGGTTTTTTTTGTTGTGTCCTTTTAGCAGCAGCAGTCTTGGAAGTTGTTCATTTCATCTGAGAGTATTGCGATAAATGTAGGCATTTGGAGACTCGCTTTTCATTTACACATGTCCCATTATAAATAGTGAAGTAGCCTTCCTTTAGAAGTACCTTCTTTCTTTCGTGTCACGTGAACGTTTTCTTCCTGGAAAAAGAGAGGATGCAACCCAAGACCAGTCACGTTTCACCCGGGAAAGTTCTGAATAAGGGTGAAGTGGTACCATGAATAGGCAAAAATGGTTATAATAATTCCTGTATATCACAGTGCACTGTAGCTCTAGTCCAGCTAACTGCTTTTTGCCACATGCCGCACTCGTTGGATGCATTTTGCACGAGAGGTATTATGCAAATTAATGTGTTGCAGCCATTTCACAATAACAGCATGGGGTGCAGGACAGGCTGCTAAACTTGCCCATGCAGCAGAATGAACTTCTTAAAGCAGAGTTAGTCTCTGCTATCACAGCTTGACTGTTGCCAGTACCCAAAATAATTCATTTAAAGCTAGCTCTGGCATCTTTATGCTACACTGTGTCCTAGTGGGCTTTTACATTTTCCTATTCTTAGGATTTAAGCTGAAGATACCAGCAGAGAACATTCACAGTTTGTCAGGTGCAACTGGCCATCCTGGAAACCTGAGATTTAAAGGAGTATTAGCCCCTTGGCCCTGCTTGTGTTCAAGCTGTGCATTTAACCCACCCATTAGCCAGCTATGCTGCAAGTACCAAGATATTTAATACCTGAAATACTTACACATTGCCTGCTTGTGTGCTGGAGTGACACACAGCAACATTAGCATGGGGTGGTGCATATGCCAAGACCTCGATTTTACACCAGCATTCGTTAGTTTCAAATATATCTTATGAGGACTTTTCCTTCCACATCCATCCACAAATATGACTTGTTCAAAATCTTTATATCACCGTACCTAGAAGGTGTCTCCTGGACTCAGTCACAGTCATGTATTCTCACAATAAGTATAACAAAAGTGATTTTGGAATTAAAGCAAGCAACATTTATTAGCTAATTTACATCTCTCATACAAATATTTATAGATTCCATGTAACTTATTCAAAATGTATAAAATAGAAGGAATATTCAAAACAATGCCACTTTCTGTATTAGGTCAGCTAACACAGGAAGATTTTCTTAGTATCAGAATTGTAGCTAAATAGCCATTCTGACACAGATTCTAATTCAGAAAAGCACATAACCACATGTTTAATCTTAAGCATTTGCATTAGTACTTTCTCAGATCAAGACTTGCTAAATCTGCCTGCCTCATATGAGGGGTTGAGCTGAGGACATTTTTCCCCTCTTGGGATTGCCCTATGAACTGGAAGGAAAAATTAACTGCATGAATTAAAGTGGCGCTAATAGCTTTATATGACAAAGAGCTTTCTTTTTTTTTTAATGAACAGGAGCATGGACAGTCACTTCTGCTTTTGGAGATTGTTTTTGTTACCCGACGTAACTATCTTGTTTGCTTTGCGTTGGCCTGTAAATGGCTCATGCCAAAAATAGGGGTAGAGCAATCTGTAGGCTCTTTTATTCTCTTTAAATATCTATTTTAACATTTAAAAAAAAAAAACAAACAAACCACCAAAACTTCTGCATCTCTGTATGTGCATTTTCAAAAGCCTGATTCTATTCTCATCTGCTTCAAAAACTAGGCCAACAATTGGCACTTTGAATATCCCTAGCCTTACTGTTTGGATAGTGTTTTTTGGATAGTGTTTAATCATTTTTTTCCCAGCTATTTGAAAATAACTCTACTTTGGGATATCAATTTTAAAGGTAACTATGCTGAAAACAATTTTAGTTTTGACCAGAAAAACAGGAGGTAGCCTACTGTATACACTTCCCAAAGTATTTGCAGTATAGTCAATATGAATAGGTTGCACCTGTTCACTAGGGTCTTTTTGTTGAATTTTTATTAATGCTGTATAAACATAGGGGGAAAAAAAGAAAATAACTTTATATATAACTCTGGAATATTTTCATGTCATAGGTGTGTATTCTGTGCAGGAAAAGACTCTTACTGTATCAGGTCATACTACAAATGCTTTTGTTCCTGAAAGAAAGAAAGAACAAATGTAAAAAAGTTAGAATAAACTAAAAAGCTGCTTTAGAATAGAAGCCCTTAAGCATCCTTAACTGTAGCTGTTGCTATGAGTTACAGCTAAAACTGGAGAGCACAGAGGTAGACTCAATGTGCACAGGAGATTAGTCTGAAAGAGAATCCCAAATACAAATACCTTAAAATCCACAAGAAGGGCAAAATATTGAAACCTAAACATTTCTCGATTCAGTGAAAATTTGACTGAAATATGTCTTTTTTTCAGTTCAAAACCACAGAATACAGCCATTTTCAAATGCTGAGTCCAAACAAACTTTATCTGAAGCTCATCGTTGTTTTGCAGGTACTAATTTACTGTAGCATAATAATGAAATATAGAATGCTCAAGAGAAGGTTATAGATTACTCCCTGTCTGTGTGTTTCATCCTTGTCAAATCCAGGATGATAGTCCTCTACATTTTTCATTTTTTTTCTGTTTCATACTCCTGTCATTCTTTGTATTCAGCATTCCAGTTTCAATCATAACCTGTGTCAAAATGAATAGGAAATGTTACTGTTTCCCTTAATTTTACCTTTTTCAGAAAAGAAACACTAATAAGTATGCACTCTTTGGTCCTTCTCATAGTGAAGGACTCATTTAAAAAATTATGTAAACAGCTAGTTCATCAAAATGGACTGAACTAAAAAATGTGATTTTCTAAACAGACATTGGCTCAGAAATAATAGAGCTATCTATTTTGCATACAATGAAAAAAATCAACGAATATTTTAAAGTAAACTTTTTCACTTTCTTTGATTTTAAAATGTAAAGCTGTACTGCAAAAATATGAATAGGAAAACCAGGATTTCACCATAAAATGAACTAATTTCCTGATAAATAAAATATGTCTACTCTGAGTTTTTCTTTTTTTCCTTGTGTATTTTTAACTGATGTGCAGAGAAAATTAAACACAATTTGAAACAATCTTTGTTTCTTCTGCTCTGTCGAGGCCTCGGGGGCAAAGAAGAGCAAATAGCCCCGAGCCTACCCGGTGTGTTTGAATACCAGCCCGGTGTAGGGTTTAGAAACCCGCTGGTTCAACAAAGCCCTATTTACTTGTTGCTCGCGGGACAGCTGATGCTCCGTTCCCCTACCTGGTCTGCACTGTTCCCAGGGGCACTAAAAGTAAGAATTACAGACTTGTACGTATAGAAATGAGGATTGGATTACCTGGGAAGATTCCAGTAGCGCGGCTGTCAGTTCTTCACTCCTCAGCTCTTAAAATTGTAGATTCAGCCTTGTGTCTTTTCTCCTGCGAAGGCAATATACACATACGCCTTTACAGACGTGCACACGTACGTGTATTTCTGACAGCCACCCAAGCGTGATTCCTGCTCTTTCTAAGTGCTTTCCAGTCTCTGAACTGAATCAGAGACACCCAATAATATCCTGTGACTTGGCCACTACTGCTGGGTACCACCAGCGATCCCTGGTGCTGATACGAACCAAGCCATTCAGATTTTTCCATCACAATTACTGTTTTAGTTAAATGCTGATAAGTCTTAGCTATGCTGTAGCTTAGTGAATGTCACGAGTAAGCAGATCACTTAATTAGTACGTTTTAACCAAATCTTTGAAAAGAAAGGGAAAGGCACAATAAATTAGGGGGCAGGAATATTTTTTTTTCATCTTTTGGTGTGGTGATAGGTCCAAATGTAGATGAGGAAAAACTGGGACCATAAGTCAGATTTTTTTTTTTTATCTAACTTATAGAAGACAGTGAACTAATAAAAGCAGGAGGAAGATTGTATTTATTAAAAGCCTCTGATATCTTGAAAATTATGTATATCATTCCATTTCTCAGCTTTCAGTCCTGTCTAAACAATTTAAAGACAAAAATAGACCATCTTTTTTTGTGTACACATGTGGTTATCTATTTACCTGTAGGCATCAGTGTGTGCACGTGTATATAATAAACGTGTGCCCCATAGGTGCGCTTTTAGAATGCTCTTCAGCAATTCTTTTTCCCTCAACTCCTAGATTTCAGTGTTTGACCCCCTACTTCAAGAAACCAAGAGATTAAGCAGGACCCATTATTTTGACATCAAATGCAAGCCCTAAACCGTTGCTAGGATACAGGATGTGGCACTATAATATTGCCGTGGTGTAAGGTTATATTGTCTTAAGTGTGGGGAGCAGGCCATATTATAAATCTAAGTAAGTTGATAGAAGAGATAACGATTGCTGCTCTTACACTGTAATTAAAAGGAAGGGAATGTGTATAAAACAATTTGGTCGTATACTTTGCTTTTATTTGGACAGTAAGTGAAGCACTATCAATAAGCAATTTCATTACAGTCAGTATGGGTTTTGTCTACTTTCATTTTCCATCTGCATTAATTCAGAGTAACTCTACGGGTTTGTTATTGATTGACACAGATTTAAGCGATGCTAAAATTTGGCTGTGATGTCAGACCTTTTATTTTCCTCTCTTTATTTTTCTTTTGTGATCACATTAATTGAAACTTGGCTTCTGATTTCAACGGTATGAATTTGGGGGTGGTTTTTTTATACTTTCTATAGGGCTCAAATGAGTTGCAAACTTGCTATGTTGGGGGGGGAAGTTTGCCTTTGATTTTTGTTGTAGACACGGGGAGTTATATAATTGTCTCAGATACAGTGTCTAAATGAGCCAAACCCAGTGCATGTGTGACTGTTGAAAACAGAAGTGGATTTTTTTTATTACTTTTAATTTGTTTTGTCTTTTTGGGAGGGCAGGGAAAAACCCCCAAAACAAACACACAACCCTGTCTCCCCAGATCAACAAAACTGAGAAATTTTTTTTTCTCTCCCTTTTTTTCCCTTTTTTTTTTTTTTTTTTTTTTTTTTTTATAATCCCAGTGAGTTGTGCTGAGGAATGGCAGTGGTTTATACTCGTAAAGCAGCTGGCTCATGTGACGTGAAAGCCTGCACTCTGCTGTAGAGCTGAAGTCTCCATCACAGAGAAAAGAAGGCAGGCCTTGGACTACACAGGTGGCAGGCAGGGTGGGGGAAGGTGGGATGTGAATGTAGCTGCCTCCTGGGTCAAGTTGACCACTATGCGCACAGTGGGCCAGATCAGCACAGCAGCAGCCTCATCTACAAAAATCAGTGATTTTCATAGGTGAGGATGCTGCCAGTGATTCTTGGCTGCTTCACCGCTGCTGATGCACACAGCTGCTCCATGGGTCTTGCTGAGATGCCAAAAGACCTTTCGGTGTACTCAATGCAAGTGTGTTTATCCTTATCACATATGCTGAGTTGAAGGGACATCCCAGCTGGTACCTCAGAAAAGTAGTGTATGTTGGAGATGGATGATAGTAACTGTTTACCGGGGCCAAAGTAGTGCATGTCTGGGTGGAACGTAACCAAACAAGCCATTGTGGTTCTGACTGGTTCAATGAAAGAGGTTAGTGCTCAGAGAGAGAGATAACGTGAGCTTTCCTACTCTGGGAGTGGGTGCAGTGAGTGAAGCTGCTGAAGTCTGTACTGGAGCAGACTGGAGTGCTTTTGTGAGCAGCTGGTGAGGCTACCTTGAGAGACTGCTGGTCAACAGTGGAGGGCAACACCACCATAAAGCAGCAGAGCTGCTCCCAGCAGGTTTCTCTGTCCTTCTTCCTGCAACTACCCAGGCTCACCCAGTTTGGGAAGCACCGCAGGCTTTATTCCTTTTGGTTCCCCAACAGAAAGTTTCCTTTCCCAGGAGTAACAGGTAAGGATCACATGCTCCATGTTCATGTCATCTGACTCACTGGTTAATGGCTAAAGAGATTTTTTTCATATCCATCAAATACCTGAGCCGTTGATTTAGCTGATGGAGAGTGCAGGACTGTTTTAGCAGGCTGGGTGACGGCTGGCAGTTACGGATTTCAATGACTTCAGTGTTGCACCACTTACATGAGGTTCTGTTTTGTGCTATTCAGTTGTAATTATTTTAGGGGCATTTTTGTCTAACAATGAAATACTTCCATACCTATGTAATCGCATCTCTGAGTATATCCAGTTAATTCATGTGAAATATCTTTAAGATGTTAGCTTCATCTTTCCTGGTTTATGCATAAAAATCTGTAGTCTCTGCCCATAGGCTAATGGACACCTGAAAAATCAGATTTGTCAGGTGTCTCCTAGTTCTCTGCATTCAGGACACCGCAGTTTTAAAAGTGCAGCTATGACCTGATCAAAATGAAGTTGGATGTGCAATAACAGAAGTAGAAAACAGTCTATGTATTTTGGCTAAAAAGCCTTCTCCAAGGTCAAAAAGAGAACCAGTAGCAGAGCCAGGAATAGAACCGTTATCTCCCAGGCCTTTTTCTTTTGCTTCTGTCCCAAAAGACAGTATGCAAGGTACAATATCCATTTGACAAATTGCACAGTTATGTGATGAATTGCATTTATAATGCACATTTTATGGCCTCTTTTGGCCACTTCCTACTAATCCATCTTTCCTGGGGTATGTTCTTAACACTCTACAGCTCTCAGTGGCTGTTAAACAACAACACAAAAATGTTCGTTTCTCCCAAATGTAGAATTTACCGCAACTACTTTGGTCTGAAGCAGAGGCCTGGAAATATTCAGGGCTGCTCAGGTGATGGGTTTAAGGCCTGATGTCCTTCAACCTAAAGGGGGTAGGAAGCCATTTATGTATGGCAAAGGGCACATGGGAATTTGCCAGTTTCTCACTAAAAACATGAATTTCTTCTACTGCTGCATATTTATAAAGTCTGATACTGATATGTAGTTTTACGATTTGATACTAAATATAATTTGTACTTTTTTCATAAGACTTGTATCCTTCAGCCAAAGCTTTGCCTCTTGTTACTTGTGTCAAGTCTGTAGCAATCAGCAAGTTATCAATTACATCTTAATGTCATGTATATAACGTGGACATCCATACACTCGCTGACTTACCAGTAACGTGAACGTTTCAGAATATAAACCAGCTATTTCCTGTGGTTCTAACTTCCTGAATTTCTTGCGATAAAGACCTATTTACTAGGGGTAGGATAAAGTGACTGCGCAAGCTGCTGGGAGGTGTGTGGGCTCTGGCTGAGGAAGTACCTCGTGATCTGGGCAGCTGGAGTTGAGTGAGAGCCAAGCAGGACTTCGGGGTGTCCTTGAAATTAGGCAGGTGAGGTCCTGGGTAAGGATGCATCTTAAGTATGTGCTTCAGTGTTGTGTTGAGCTGAAGAGTTGTCAAAGTTTCTGAGGCATCTTCATGGTGACGGTTGGATTTTTGGGGTCGTACTTGTATTACTACTGGATTGCATCGTGGTCTTAGAAACATCACCTTTCTGTCACCTAGTTTATATACCCGTGAAACAGATATAAAACCATCTCCTTCTTTCTCAAAGATCTTGTGAGAATTAGCGAATACTGAAGTGCCTTGAAACTCTTGGCGAAAAGTCATTTACAGAGGTACAGAGTAGTACAATTGGCCATGTTTATAATATTGTCTCTCTGTAAATGCATATAGTTCAAAACTACAGTTCATTTAAAAAAAAAGTAAAAATAAAAATACATATATATTCCAGGTGCAAATCTGAAAATTCTGCTATAAAACTAGGTCTTAAGCTCCATGACAAAGGGTATAGATGAAAAGACCTTTAATAGAAGTTACTTTTATGCTAAATTAACATCGTGAATGTGTTTAATTTTCAACAAACCGTATGACCCCTTTTGCTCTCCCTCCTTCTCTCCAGAAGACTGGGAGAAATAAACTTGTTAGCACACCAACTTCATGCTCCTGCCTTTAGCATTTTATGTTGTGTTTCAGAAAACATGAACCATGGGAAAAAAAAATTGTTTATTTTTAAATATGAAACTACGTGGACAATATTATTGTTGCATTTCTTGAAATGTGTCCAGAATTCAAACCTGGAGGCAATAGATGTGTGAGAGAGAAATTGGTCCTAGACAGTTAATAAATTCTAGGCAGAGATGCATAAATCAGCGAGGGTATTTTTCAAACTTTTTTTTTTTTTCTCCAAAGGGTGGGCATGGGGGAGGGAAACGTCTTTGGAGAATTGTTTTCTATCAGTTCAGAAAATAGAGAAAAGAATTCAGCAATACCCAGTGCTGGTTAGCAGATTGTCATTTTTGGGTTTGATGTTCCTGGGTTTAATTGTCTTTCATGTGAACAATGGCAGGAGCTCTCTAGTGTGCCATGCGAGCATGATAAAAGGGGGCCGTTCTTGCATAGCAATGCCTTTTTTTTATTATTAGCGTAAAAAATTAGCAAGCTGGAAGTCGTTAGAAGGAGTTCCATTGGCATTAATTGTAATGCAGCCTGAATTTGTTTGCAGACCAGTGCGGCAAGACAATAGCAGCAGGGAAAAAAAGCAATATTAATAGCCTTTTACTTATTGTATCATTTTAGTGAGCCTTAATAAGGTGTCTGCTGTCAACTGGAATTTATTAAAATATAAAAAAAAAGACATGGTAATTGATGTATTGCAGTAAGTATGGATGAGGGCTCAACTTGATTAATGTATGAGTTGGCTTTTTAAGGCATTTTAAAAAGGCTTCTTAACTGGGTCTTAAGAGACTGGCACAAGCCCACTGTAAACTACCTCATTGCAGTTGGAAAACAGCCTGACAGCTGCTGATGTCTCCTGTGGCTTTGCTTTTTTTTCTGATCAGAGAAAACTGAAGTAATATAGTCCTCGTCAATAATTGCAGTGCTTAAAAATCTTATAAAGGGATTTCTGTTCTTCCCTCCGGAGATAACTTTTCAAAGGTTAAATTAGTTTTACTTGTGTGTGCTTCAAATATCTCGGCTCCCAATAAGGATCAAGTTTTGTTTTAAATAAACTGCTAGTTTGTGTGTTGCATTGGATTAGCACCTTGCTGAGTACCTTCTCTTTCAGTATGAGATGGACACTACAAAGCATTTTGTTTAAGTCTTGCTGGAGTCCCCCAAAAAGCTGCAAGACATTGACTCGCTTGGCTAGTTTAGTTCAGAGATGGGTACGGTCGTCGTCTTCTTGTTGTTTTTTGTGGTGAACTTCACCTGAGTTTATCATCTTTGCTGTGCCACTACTCAACATAACTCCAAGAAGTAGTTTACCAGCAGGGAAGGACGGGTGGGTGATGCGGTGGTTGGAGGACATCTTGGGCAGAGGTGTAAGGTGAAGCGACAGTGTCGAGTTTTATTAAAAATTTCCAGATTTGTCTCCTAGGATAATAGATGACTTTCCAGTGGCTAGACTAATCAAGGTTCTTCTTTCTGTAGCGTTGTCCCTATCAGTGCTGCAAATGTCATCCAAGTAGATATCAAAGTCAAAGGGAGAGAACAGACTTTTAATTTGTTACAGTACCATGTTGTCCTTCCTGATAGCTCCAGGCCTTTCCCAGAGGAAGTGCTCATGCTTCATTATGGATGTAAGCTTTATTAGTATAGACGTCATCGGGTTCAAGTGTTAGGAAAAGCCTCTGCTTGCTAACAAAGGCCATGGCCTCGGATAATTCAACTGTTCTTACTGAAAGTTGTAAGTCAGTGTGGATGATGCTCTACTGTTATCCTTGTATTTTTTTTTTTTTTTTTTTTTAACACTCTGATCCTGCTTGGAGATCGTATGATGTGACTCTCCCTCTCTGAAGGAGAACTTCAGTCCTCTGTTTTCCATATGTTCCTTTTGCTTTGGATCCAACCACTTACCAGACAGAAAGCCTAGTTAGAGTCATTTCAGAAATCTGTGTAAGCCTATAGTCAATTAATCCACAGACTGCCGTATAATAATAATGCCATATATAATAATGCCTCTAAGATTTCTGCTTTTTCAGGTTTCAGATACCAGAAGTGCAGCAGCACAGTGTACTTGTGAGATTTTTGTAGATTTTTTTTTTTTTTTTTCCCCCTTCTGGCAGGTTTACTACTAAATGAAATTTTTGCATAGCTCTAAACATAGGTTTCAGTTTCTTTTTACATTAGAAATCTAAACTTTAATTCCTTTCTATGCAGGCTACCTTCTGCTTGAGAGGTGCAGCTGAGGGGTGATTTTTCTAGGAACTTTCTTTTCCTGTCACCTTTATTTTATTCAACAACACTTCTTTCTTCAGTAACTGTTAGGTAAAACCGTTCTTTCTCCTGTTCCCTGCCGACAGGAGAGAGGAAACTTGAATGAATTGATAATGATACAGCATTGCATTAATTGCAGTTCTCGCTCCTTCTTCAGCCCGCCAGCCACCTGGGCTTTCCAGTTTCAAGCAGCACTCCAGTGGCTCTGCTATGCCATTGAGGATAACGTTAAATATAGACATCTCAGATATTTACTCTTCTAGTTACACTGCTGTGGCAGATGCTGCAGTGGTCCAGCGCAGCATCTCTGCGATCCATGCAAAAAAAAAAAAAAACAACAAACCAAACCCATGCTGTCCCAACGGTTTCTTCATTTAGCCTAACTCACAGTTTACATAATAATTCACTTCAAGGTCTGACTCACCTCGAGTCATTTTCTCCTTCGCATTCCCTTTTCTCCTTCATTTTTAGGCATGGGCTCTCTGAAATCTGTTCCCGAATATACCCAAAGGTTGCAAGCATTTGAAAGCTAAGTGTGGATTCTGATCAAAATTTTACAAATGGTTTCCATTTTATTAAGGAGTCAGATTGAAGACCATTAATAAAATGGAAACTCTGCAGCTTAATCTAACCTTGATATATTTCCAACCTAATGCATCTGCTTATAGCCCTGTCACCGCTGGATCTGAGCACCGAGAGTATTGTTGAATACATTTTCATACCTTTGCATTTTTTTCCCCCCCTGTCCCAAGTTAGGCCAATTCTGCACTGTTCTAGGCATCTTTCTTTCCCTGACTTTGGCCAGGAGTAGAAGAGCCGTTCCAGACTTTATTTGATACCCTGTTTGCTGCTAAATGTACAGTTTATTTAGTGGAAAAGGAGTGATGCAGAAGGGACATTGCACTTGCGGCGGATTTTGGAGGTAAATGGAGACCGGGTGCTGCACAGCTTGACTGTCTGCCAGAAGAGTTACGCTGATGAGCAACCCCATAGCACAACCATACCCAAATAACAAGTAGTGATGGTGACCACGCAGAAGTCATCAAGCCTGACCCATAAGATTTCATATCACGCAATTAAAGTTACCACCCGCGTTTGGCTCTGCTGGAACTTGTGCTTTGCTATGAACTTTATGTGGACCCTCGCGTGCACCAGCGACTTTTCTTCCTCCCACCCCAAATATTCAGTTTCTTCCAGCTGATACGTGGAGGTAACCTCATCACCTTAGGTTGCAGGTCTGTTGTAAATCTGACTGAATGGATTCATCACTGAACTGTGGATTATCCTTGTGGTAACTACCACGTGACTATAAAATACTGGTAATTAATGTAATTATTTAATAGTTCTGAGTAGAAAGGGGAATCTCAGGTGTCACAGAGAAGGTGTTTATTTAGGTGTTCAAAATGTTTTTTTCCCGGCTCTTACCAAGACTGAACCTGTCCAAAATAAATGGATGCAATAATCGCCTTTGCAAGGTGGACGAAGTGTTTGGGGGTGATGGCGAGTCCGCTCACTCTTGCCATTTTTGACGTGTGTGCTTGAGAAAGCCCAGTCTCTTCTCTTGTTCGGGTACGGTTACAAAGCCTGGCGCAGAGTCGTTTCGGTGGCACTGAAAGAGGTCTCGTCTCTCGCTGCATCAGAGCACGATCTCAGATTCCCTCTTCTGAAAGTGGCCTCTAGTTATTACATGAGTAAAAATACAGACGATCTCTGCCAGACACACACGGAGACTAGGTGTCTGTGCTGACACATCAATACAAAGAACTGTTATCACAGGAAAATTTCTCCTTCTAAACCTGGGCTTAAACTAATATGAACAGACATATAAAGGCCCCGGTGGGTGACCTTTGTTCGCATGAGAATATGTCTGCTCAGGGATTTCTTAGTTCATGTTAATTGATTGCCTGATGGGATTGATTAACTAATTGATTTACTGTGGTTTGTGATTTAACACTAGGATTGGCCTAGGGTGTACTTAAAATTTTTTTGATGTGGAAGAGAAATTTGGGAAAAGCTGGCGCTAGCAGTGCTTGTCTTTTTGAACGTGACTCTGGTGTCTTACACCGGATGGATCCCGTCGCTGAGGGTGTGAGTACTTACCATGAGTAACGCTTTACAGGCTGGGTTAGAACAAAGCAAGCAGAGAAGTAAATTTACAGCATCTTTGTTAACCCATCTTTATTTTGTGTGAGCCCAGTTGAAGTGTGTGTTAAAATAATGTCAGTGTGTGAGGTATCCATCTTCTCCCCTATCCTTCTGCAGGCAGAGGGAGAGGGGCTATTGATAGGATCTGTGTTCAAACCCATTGTCCCTTCCCTCATTCTGCAGGAGTGGGCTCCTAATCCTTATTCTCCCTGTGCCCCTACCCGCCCCCCCCCTGCCCCATCATGGTGCATATATACTTGAGCAGCTCTTACTGTGCAGGTACAGAGAAAGACGTGAAAACCCTCACAGCAAAAACCTTGCAACTAAAAGCACCCCTGATGCTGTGGTTCACACGTGCATCTGCTTCCCGGGGAGAAGAAAAAAAAAAAAAAAAAGCCATTTAGAGACACCAGAACCAAAATTCAGATCCATGTGACAGTTTTGAAAGCACGGTCGAAGTGCCTGGTGGATGCAGGCTTTGCTGTAGCTTACAGAAACTTGTTCCAAAGAAATCATGTCATAGGCTGCAGTGAGGGCGCAATAGACTTTCTGTTCGCTCTCGGGGTATTTCTTGCTGCTTAGGATAACTTGGGCGGGGGGGAATATATATATATATATATATATATATTCCCTATTAACCTGTTTTGAAAATAGCCTTCCTATATCAAAGCATGTTTAAAAAGCAGATTGCATTTGATAGCAGTAACTAAAATGCAGTAAGAAGCAGCCTTTTGATCTGTTGCAAATAAACGTTTCTGCAGATAAATACGTTACAAGTGTATTTTTGTTCACTTGCTATCAAATTTAATAACAACCAGTGGAATTGAGTTCAACCAAAATGGTTTCATATCAGACTTTGAATACATACTTTTAAATATTAAAAGATAATGATTTGTATGGCATTGTTATATAATGCATTTCTTGTCTTCTCTTGTGTGCATGTGACGAATTCCAGTCGATAAGCCCAGGACTCTGGAGTCAGTTGTCTGGCTAGTTATTAAGATTAAGATAAGTACTGAGAAGGGAAAGATACAGCACATTGTACTGCCCTGCTGGGACGGGGCCACCTCGGATTCCAAGTGTAAACAATGCATTAGTTCTCCCTGGTTTATTTCAAACCCGAGGTGTACACTGTAAATATTTGGGAAATATGATGGAAGGAGTGTGGAAAGACTTTTTTTTTATTTTTTATCCATTCAATGTTATTACTAAAAAGTGAACCTTAGCCCCCCTTGGGTCCCAAATCGTTACTCATCTGTAAAAACCCAAGACTAATTTCTGTTAATTACTTATGGAAAATAACTTTTTTTTTTTTTTTCTCCTTACCCAAGCCATAAAAAAGCAGACAGACATTTGGACGACGTTATCACTAGGCGCTTCATGCTGAATGTGCCACAGCAATAACAACGTAGTTAACGCTCGCACAGCAAAGCTCCATTAGGGTTTTGAGGGGGGAACGGGACTAGAAGGGCTGAACTACAAAATACTGAAACTAACGCAAAGTCTCCATGTGACTTCAATAAACTTTGGATCGGGTCCAAAACAAGAGTAAGTGAGGTCAGTGCTTTCTGAGCATGTTGGAGCTGTTATTGCTGGTGTCTCTGTGGCGGGCTCCTAAGGGCATCACGCTGCCTTTGCCAAAGGGGGAGAGGGAGAAAGTTTTTCTGTTATTCCAAAACATTACCGATATATTAAAAAACCAAAAACCAAAAAACAAAACACCACCAAATGTTTCCTGAAGTCTGGTTCTTGCTTCTTACTGACTATAATAAACATGAGCTTTGCTGCAAATTGGTAGTCAAGGCTTTCAAGACAGCAGAGTCTGACTTGTCTGCGGGCTCACTGGAGGTGTGATAGAAGGCAGTCATTTACAAAGTGCATTGGAGCTGCGTGCTGGGCAATGTGGAGCGCTGCATAGCAATTAATTTTTTTAATGAATTTAAAACTAGATGTATGGAAGTGCTTATATAAAATGTATACACTGCTAAACAGCTAACTAGTCCTTGGGGTTTGTGTTTTCATTATCGGTATGTAAATCATTTCAGCCAGCTTGATCTAATGAGTCAGAAACTGCTCTGAAATTTGAGTTGAGATTCGCAGGGCAGTTCTTGAAAATCCTTATGCCCCGCTTCGTCATGCGGACCTTACAATGAAGCTACGTCTATCCTCTGATTAATCACCTCTTATGTGAAGATAGTTTGTAGGTTTCATTGTGTTTCAGAAGGGTTATTTCTAAACTCTAGGAATAGCCTGCCTTAGTGGGAATGGAAAATAAAGGAACATTCAAAACCATTTGAGAGAAACAAGGAGCACAGCTGAATGGTCCCCAGTGACCCCCCCTAAATCTGATGTTTCTTATGTGGTAGGAAAAAAATTAAAAAATAAAATAAAATAGTTAATAGTAAAAGGCTATCCAACCAAAGCATGCAAACCACTTTTTTTCTGAGCATCAGAAAGTTCTATTACGGAACTAGAAGCTGTCTCTTCCCTTCATATGCCTGTTAAATCATTGTGCTTCCTTAGCTCCCCTAAGGTATACGCTACGGTTTCCTCTTAACCAGCAATGAAGATAAATAGCTCCTCTATCTCTGCTGTTTACAGGTATCTTAAGCAAAACCAAAATTATAGCAGAATCACTGTGGCATCGCAGTTTCTTACAGAATCCTGCATATAGAACAAAAAGTTGGAATACCTCCGAAGGAATGTATAATATATGAAATGTAAAGTGTGTGTGTATATATACTTGCATGCATGTTTTATAACTTAAATTACTCAGGTGGGTTGTTTTTTTTTGAGGTGCATTAGTAATTAAAACAATATCTAAGTTTGATGTGCTGTAACCAGATAAAAGAAATGTACAGAGTGGCCTGGAATATTTAGAATACCACGCTCTGTTTCCCACCCCTTTTTTTCACAGTGTGAGCATTATATCATGGTTGTGTACATTCCAGTTAGCTGCAAGTGAGAAATCACTGCTGAGGTCGCTGAAATGTCAGCGCCACGTACGCTGAGGACAAAAATGGATGGAATTCCCTGTTATAACTCTAATTATCAAAACTCATAAGATAAAAGAGCAAAAATGCGTGTGTCCTATATGCTGCGTACCGCAGTCTAACAGAGACACTGCCTGGCTGAAAAGCCCTACGAACAAACCTATTTCAGATTTTTAAACGTTTCATGCACCAGGTGAGTGAGTTTAGTCTCTGGCACACATGTACGGCTTTATGCTGTATACTCGCTGAATGCTCTTGAAATTAGCTAGGTGTTTTTTAAGCTCTGTGGTCGAACGCTGTATGGTTTGAAATACCCAGGTAGTTAGCATTCCTGCCAATTTGATATGATTGAGACCTTTACTTGAACTGACCTCAGAAGGAATAGAAGACTAATTGAGGCAGCCCTAGTTCTAGCTCTCTAGAGGTGTAAAACACTGCAAATGGTATCTGGTGCATGCATAAAAAGGTTTACATAGTGAAAGAGGGATATGAGAAGGAAAAGAAAGACTCTTCTTTCTCCATCTCTGAACAGCCTATTCCCCCCTTCCCCCCGAAGCTTCAAGAAAAAAAATATTTTATTCCCATCTTAATGTCACTGCATGGTAAAATAATAATAAGAAAGAAAAAAAAAAAGAAAAAAAGAAAAAAAAAAAAAAGAAAGAAATGCACCCAAACAATGTAGGAGGTAAAATTAGGACAGTACTTGGGTGCCTCGGGGCTGTAATTAAAGCTATCTAGATAAAAAGAGATATTCTGCCTTAGATTTATGTTCTGAGGAAGGGAAGGAAAAAAAAAAAAGGCTGAAAGTGAAACAGCAAAAGAAATCCGTAATTCCAATGTGTTCAACTCGCCCATCAGAAGAAATGGCATTAATTCAGGTACCCAATTACTGTAATGTGGTTCAGAGCACCTCAATAGGTGTTTCAATCTCAAGCCAGGACTAACATTTGTAATCCTTTAAATGCACTTAAGAAATTGATGTTACAGCCCCACAATCTGTTAGGGGCCTTGCTTCCTGGCTGATTGCAAAGTATCCCACCATTAATTGGATCATCAGAATGTGATCCGCGTTCTGGTCCCCGGATTATGTAAGACTGACTTTGCTCTGACGCGCTGAACCAGAGGCTTCTTTTGCTGGGTATTTTGACCCTTAATGTAGATAAGTGGTATTTTTCATCAATCTTAGCTTGCATTAAAAAAGGGAAATGTCAATTCAATGTGGGGCATTTAACTTAATTCAACATCTTTTAATTTAATACCTTGGAGAAGTTAGTCCGTCTCCGACCTGCCGGAGACTTCTGCTGATGGAATGGTTTGCGGAGCAGGGCTGAAGGCATCTTGTTCCTGTTCCATACCACGGTCAGTTTCCAAAAGTCTCTTCATATTTCGTCTCTGCATGAAAAAGAAAGATAGTAAAAAAACCAAAAAAAACCCAAACCCAACCAACCCACAAACGCCACCAAACAGCCCCCTGACCCTCTTGTATTGGTAACGGGACTGCTCTACTTGCCTGAGGGAAAAAAGACAAAAAAAATAATTCAGTGTTTACCGCCCTGTTTTCTTTTTGGGCTTCAGGTTTTCTTGATTTTTTTTTTTTTTTTTTTTTTTTGGTGGTGAATCAAGGTGCTTTGATTAATTCACTCAGTATTCTTAACGTGTTTTGGTGCTATAATAACAGCTAGTTTGGAAATCCTCTACATGGATTAAACCTAAAATCCTGATAAGAGTAGGGGACATTCTTTCTGACATGACGCTTAATCTCAAAAAAAAAAAAAAAAAAAATTACTAGAATAGGAACAGGACATTTTGCAACACCTTTTTTTTT
>JAVJGJ010000032.1:24305405-24326580 GCA_035590215.1 Microhierax caerulescens | reverse complement strand
CGTCATCTGGTGTGGAACATCCCTGCGGTCAGCCTGGGTCAGCTGTCCCAGCTGTGTCCCCTCCCAACTCCTTGTGCACCCCCAGCCTCCTCGCTGCTGGGGTGGGGTGAGGAGCAGCAAAGGCCCTGGCTCTGTGCAAGCCCTGCTCAGCGATAACAAAAACTTCCCTGTGCTATCAACGCAGTTTGCAGCACAAATCCATACTAGGTACTGTGAAGAAAATTAACTTTATCCCAGCCCAAACCAACACAATAGTGCAAGAATAGTTTTACATATTTTTCAAGTTCTGGGGTATTAGGGTATACGCATTTTTGGGAAAGCTGTTCCAAATAATAACAACGTAATTTGATCAAGAGAAGCTGTTTGATATATGTGAAGAAAAGAAGGTTTTTTTGACTTGATAGAAGTAAGACTGAATGGCCTGTAGAGTAGATATTTTAATAAGAATCAGGAATAAAGTACGCTTATGTGGTAACTAGAGTAAGCATTTAATCAGACGCTACCAAAATATCTTTCATGATGGTCAGATTTGGATTTTAAGCCATATGGAAAACATCATAGCTGTTTGATGTTCTAATATTTCTACTTGAGTTTGCAATAAGTTATTTCACGTTGATTATCCCTTATAGTTTTTATTTTCTACTGAAGTGAGGACAGACACAAGGCAATTTGCATAAAGTGGAAATGAGACACCCTGAAAATGTAAGCAGTGTAACCATAGCCCAAATTAATGAGTCACATTAATGAGGATGCCTTTCATGGTCACAATAGCAGCAAATTTATATTTTACTTTAGTTGGTAGAATTGGATGGCAACTCAAAAGGGAAAAATATTTCAAGTCCAAACAGTTTGGAGATCTTGGCTACATATATGCAGTCAAGTAAAACAGATTGATATCAGCTGGGAACTACTAGTAGGTTAAATAAAGGTTCTTGTGGTGACAGCGTGCCTGTAGAAATACTGTTTTCAAATCTGATTGTATATAAATCCACTGTTTTAAGAGCCTGAGTGTTATATATAAATAAGAAAGCTTAACTGGCTTTCCAGTCATAAATATAGTTATAAATACCTGTGTTACTAAATTATATTCCAAAGGAACTACTGATGTTAATGTTGTTTACCTTAATATTGCTGTATTTGTTACTTTTTACAGATACAGATGTAACAGAGGTTACTTATATATTGTTTATCTCTAAATGCTTTATTCTTGAGTACTGATATTTTACAATCCATATGAATTTTTAAGAAGTAAATGAGATCTGACTCATAGCAAACTTCTTGTACAGAAGAATCACTTTTGAATAATTTATTTAAAAACACATGCAAAACCTGTTTATCTTAATCTTTTGTGATCAAATCACAAGAGTACTGGATTTTTTTTTTTTAAAGGGATGTGCTTAATTGATATCATTTACTATAGCACCATGATTGTTCCACATGGGGAGAGAGCAGTTTAGAACAAAATCAAGAGTTACAAAGCGACTTTTAAATTGGTGTGATGAAAACCGAAATTTTAAAGTAAAAAGACCCCAGAACCAATTAAGAAGAAAGCCAGCTTTTCACTGTTATCACTTCTTTTTAAGCCTTTTTGGTGTAAAGAAGTAATTTAGCTCCCACATAATGGAAATTGGAGCATGGATGAAAGCTGGTTGGATGAAACTCATCCAGATAAGACTGAAATGAAATTCAGTGGTGGCTTTGGGTTTTCTGCTTGGTTTTGGGTTTGGTTTTCGTTGTTTTGTTTGGGTTTTTTGCTCTGTGCCTTTGAGTACCAAATTAGTGAGCTGGGCCTGTCACTTATTTTTAAGATTTTCAAGCAAGGTCACTTACTACAGTTGCTAATGTCTTTGTGTCTGAATTAGATTTTGTTATACATGTCTGCATTTTCTGATGGAGCTAAGCTAGGCAGCGGTAATGCGTTTAATCAGGATTCCATTTAGAGCGCACATTGATCCTCTGCTTTATGATTTCTTAGAAGTGACTGAAGTTTAAGCTGATGGGGTTTGGCACATTAAATCGGCCACAATATATACCCTCATGAGACACTGTGTGTGTGCAAAGTTGCTTGTTATGCTTGGATTGGTCCAACCCTTCTGGGAAAAAGGGGAGATAGTGGTAGCAGAAAACTACCAGTATATGGCTCGTTGTCTTCCTTGGTTTCTTGTATCCTAGGTTTGGGAAGCTTTCCAGTATTTTTTAAGAGCAGTGTTTTTCTTATAACGTTCTTAGTTAGTCACATAAACTGACAGGCAGATAAAAGGCGCAGATTGCCTGAGTAGGAGGTGGAAGCACCTTTTAAAGTAAGCATTTCCAACTTCTGAGCCCCTGAAAAGAGAAACAAAGGTTGTAACTGAGACTTGTGGTGAGCATTTCAGAACAGATTACTTTTAAAACTGAAAGCTTTGTTGATTTGAAATATTTGACGAGCATTAATTGAATGTTCATATATCAAATAATTATGGAGCTGAAAGAATGCACCTGCTAAGTAGAAAGGAGCAATAAAAATATGCTGCACCTTATGCTTGTTTTCCACTGAAGACTAAATGTTCTTTTGTATTCGTTGTGCATCTAAGTTTCAGGATGCTGATGCTGGCACTGATGGAGCAGAGATCAGCTTGATCTGTGGGGCTGTTGCATTGTAAACATTGCATTTGTACCTGCTGGAGAAAGCAGGGAAGGAGATGAACCTGCCTGTTTCCATTCACAGTTTCACACTGATACTTAAGATCTAGATTTATATTGTACTGTTGTTGCAACTTCTAATAGTATTGTCTACTGCTATTTGCAGTCTAGACTTGTGTCAGTCCCTCTTTTGCATAGGGAAATGTTGTTATAAGGTGTAGGTTCAATTGTCCTGCATCTGTAAAGTTATGTCATTTTACTTCTAGTGTTTTATATGGTTTGGGATGTTATTTTTACTTACTACAGCAAAGACAGTGTGAAATACTGTTTGAATATGCCAAAGCACTAATTTTATTTCTAACATGAAGGAAGAAATTTTGTGATGAAAGTAAGTCTGTGTCGTGCTAATACTTACTGGGATAGTATTTACAAACTGATGCCTTTTTCTTCAACAAAGTTGGAACTTACTAAATTGCTAATTAATTTGTGCTTGAGTGTGAAAATGATGACTTTTAAAAATAAATAAAATAACGCAGTGTTCCTTTCCTTTTGTGTGCAGGTTGATGACATTGGGTTTTCTTTGAATCATCCTAATCGATATTTTACAGAGAGTCAAAGGCTATTAAGTGGTGGTAGAGAACTGAAGAAGGAATTAAGTAATTCAGGAAACTCTCAACAAAAAAGTAATAGTCAGGAAAGCATGAATTTGAATACTACTCCCTCCTCTTCAAAGACAACAGATGATGCAGAACTGGAGGGACTGGAAGCATACTTCACTGAGGACTGAGCAGCTGTGTTACTTGTGTTTTTTTGTTTTGGTTTGGTTTTGGGTTTTTTTTCTTTCTTTCTTTCTTTCATTTTTTCCCTTCTCTGGCTGAATTTATCCCTAAACTAAGGAATATGCACTTCACTACCTGGAAGACACAGACATGTAGTGCTTTCAATGGGCTGGAGAGAGAGATAACTCTAATTGCACCTAGTACTTGCTCTTACTGCTTTGGGACATCGTTTTATGTGGCATGTTGAAGGATGGGAAATGAAAGTAACACCACACGAGCAGCATGTGTCATCCTGGAAGCACACACTCTTTGGTGGCAATATTAATATGCATCTAAACTGATTTTCTTGTGGTGTCTTAGTATTTCCCAGGGGCCCCTTTCTTTGTTCTAACTCCCTGTGGAAGGGGCAGAGAAAAATGGCTGGTGCGTTTGTTGTGGCTGCTGTCAGCAGCGGGGCTCACAGCAGAATTAATTCTGTCCTCTCTAATGATGTCAGTTCCCTCCTTGCCAGGGAAATGGCACCCTCCACCTGCAGGACAGCAGCAGCTGAGTTTTGTTACACGGGACAACATGCTTCTCTCCTCCGGGCTGCCCACAGAGGCTGGAGCATTTCCGTGGCCAGTGCAGGTCTCCCCGCTCGTGACGCTTGCCTGTCCCAGGGTCAGGCTGTGTGGCGATGCTTGTGTCTCCACGCTTGGCATCTTACTGGGTTTGGGCTTTCTCTGGCAAGTAAACCCTGTGTTTCCTTCACGTTGGCGGAAGAGAGGGAAAGCTTAAAAGAAGTGAGCAGGATGAAGCACGTGCTGTAACTGTCGCGATCGTACCCTCACCTGGGCTTCTCTGCTCCCTGGGAAGGTGTGCTTGCAAGGCGCGGTGGATGTGTATAAACGCTGAATGTTTTTTTGCATTGGGTTGAAGCCTTTTGGGGGGTTAGAATCCTGCTTGAAATCACGAGTCCGCTGTTCACACAGGCCTAACCGCACAAATTGTGAACACTTTTCAAAGCCCTGTGGATTAATGCAGCAAATTCAGACCATCATACGCGGTGGTGCAAAACAAATGCCCTGTTTCTATTCCCCAAACTTGCACTGGCCACAAGTACAAGTACTTTACCTGTCCAATTCGATGGATGCTGTTGCTAAAAATGTAGAACAAGAGTGTCCTGTAAGGGAGTGCTAGTCAGCACGTGCTGGTATGTTGTGAGCGATAGCTCACACGTACTAAGGTGTGAAGCTGAGCAAGTGTCTTGAATGGTTGATCTGGATTTCAGTGGTAAGCCAAGCTGTTCCTTGAAACACGCTGTACGGTACAGTAATTGCAGAGTATGGTCTTGTATAAGGAATCATGTGAATCACAGGTGAACTACTTTGGAACGACGATGAGGGTGTGAGCACTCTCCCTGCCTTTGCCTTTCCCCTCCCAGTCTCTCATTCTCCTATATATCTTTTCTTAATTTTTTTTTTTTCTTTCCTCCTACCACACAGGTAGGCATGTTCCAATGGGTCTCTAAACCTGCTACGTACTAGTTAATCTGGTTCTTGTGTGTGTTTGATTTTAATGCCTTTTTTCACCTTGCCTACCCAAAGAAACCCACGCTGCGTCAGGTAGCTTTGGATGTACCAATAAGTGTATGTTACAGAGGGAGAAGTGAGACAGAGCACGTGTCTTCACCCAAGATTTGGAAGTGGTAGGAAATGACCTCTTACACTTCTTTTGCTTTTTAGATCTTTAAGCCCTAAGCCACCCTAAATCTACTGTCCCTATAAAAAGCTGCATTTTAAAAGGCTTTAGGAAGCTTGCTGACCTTGCAACCTACTTTGTAAGGAGTCTGCACCCACAGCTATTAAACAAAATTAATTTCAGCACTTTTAAATTGTTAATCTTGCAAAAGACAACTTGCTTGCTCTCCAGTGATCCCACAGGTCATCATTCTGTGAGCTGCAAGCCATCACCAGGGTTCATGGCTCTGAACATCATCAGTCTGCTTGTGGTCTCCCAAATGCCTTGCAAAATTAATTCCTCTGCCCTCCACTTTTCCTCCCCAGCAGCTCTTTGAGATCTGGGTGCTTGGCGAGCAATGTGTGGGTAGCAGCTATTCACCAGTAGCCACGCCACAGATTATTCTTATTTTAAGGCTACTCTATCCTAAATCAGTGCTTCCAGTCCTCACTCATGGCAGTGAACTTTGGGCAGCAGGACATGAATTCAGGTAGGAAATGAGTTTTTAGTCTTTGGAGTGTTAGGGTTTCTATTGAAAGGGCGATGTCTCTTGGAAGTTAAGTTTCTCCATGCCCATGGGACAGATGCTTTACCAAGTACTAATTTATTTTGCATCTTAAAGTGTATTTTTTTTCTGCCTGGCCATAAAGCTCAGACATGCTGCTTTTTCTCCTCCAGGTAGTGGTATGTGCGACTGGGCTGGGGGGTGGGGGAGAAAGAGTAGGCTGTATCTGGTATTATCATGCCTGGTTGTCCCTGCTCCTTCCACCTCTTTTGTCTCTGCCACTCAAGCCAATTTCAGCCATCCGCCGACTCTCATTTGGGATAATAGCCTCTCTTTTTACTGTTGTCTTGTCATGTTTGATTCGGCAGCACAAGGGTTTTAAATTAGCCAAAACGTTTGCATGCTGGGCTTACTCTGCTGCCACTACCAGTTGTAGAGCCACTAAACCACTTGATGCTGAAATTGATGATTGCTCGGAAGGAATAAGAAATTGTTGGTGGCTACCGGGAAGATTCATTCACGCGGGCCCCTTTTAAGAAACCTAGGGGGGAGGGAGAGAGAGATTTCCTTCATTTTCCTGCTGCCTGGCTGGTGGTTGCATTGTGCTTGTGCCAGGCTCCTGCTGAGTGATTACAGCCTTGCTAGGCTGCGTAGTTCCTGTGATTTCAACATAAAAACAGAAGAAGAAAAATACAGAGGGGAAGGAAGGGGGTGGGGTGGGGGGGGATGTAAAGCTCCAGAGACTTGCAGTTCAATTCAATAACGTGGAATCGTGATGTTTTAACTCGCTACCCACTTTTGTTTTGTTTTGTTTTGGGTTTCTTGGTGTGGTGGTTTTTTCTTTTTAATCTAATTTATTCCCCCTGGCTAGAAGTAACTCGTTGGAAGTTTTACCCAGTAGAATACTCTCTGTATTGGCCTGCCTGAATTGGTGATGCTAAACCACAGCTGGGCTGTAAGCAGTGCTTAATGTTTTCTGGATTAGATGTGACCCATCACTAATGGGATCTGGGATCACCAAGAAAATACACTTCTACTGATATGCCCACATGCCCCCCAAAAATGCCTTTTACTTGTTTATATTACTGTTTAAAGATATGAAGGGCCAGAACTTACAATGGAGAAGACTGTGATAGTGCTTGAGAAACTGTACAAAGAGAAAACAAATGAAGCCATAGAATTAAATGTGAATGACTAGGGTTGTACAAGGAATATGAGTTCAGAACTATGTACAATCACATATGCAAAGTGAGAGAGGCAATTTTTATT
This sequence comes from Microhierax caerulescens, assembly GCA_035590215.1. Lineage (NCBI taxonomy): Eukaryota > Metazoa > Chordata > Aves > Falconiformes > Falconidae > Microhierax > Microhierax caerulescens. The sequence continues at coordinate 24,319,686 of JAVJGJ010000032.1, read as the reverse complement.
TCCACTGAGTGAGTTTGGTTTCTTTTTGGAGAGAGAGAGAATGTTTTGTGTTTTGCCTTGCCCCCTTTTTTTTTTTTTTTTTTTTAATATATATATATATTCTAGCACTAGTTAAGGTGATGATAGGTAGTCAAATAGTCAGAAAAGCTCGGTAAGACCCCCATGTACAATGGTTCAGGATTTCTAAGTCCAAAGACAAACACTGTCTAACAGAAAGTAGTAGCAACTGTGGCTTAAATGCAAACCAACCAACCAGCTAAACCCAAACCCTCTGTAAGCCATACGTGCAAGTTGCCAGACAGTTGGAAGCATGGCTTCAGATATATAAATCATTATACAGAGTCACAAATGAGACCTTAAATATAATATGTGGGTATATGATTGTATAGCATCCAAGCCAGGAAAGATGTTCTTATTTCATCTAATATTGCTAACGTTATTATTAGTAATATTTTTAGCATTTTTTCCTGATTACTAAGTCATTATTTCTCTTGCATAAGATGCCCTTTTTCTGCTAAAGAAAAAAAAACAAACCACCTTTTTCTTTTTGCACAAATCTTGTAAATTTGTAGGTGTTGGTATCCAACTATTTCTTTATTTCTCTCTTGTATGTAGTAAATTGTGAAGAAATCATGTGAATGGCTAAAGCTCTAAAAATACAAATCTAAGAGGCCGACTCTCTGGGGCGCAGCGGCGGCGTGCTGTTGTGCGAGCCCAGCTCTGGGGGCTTCCGTCTGCGCCAATTAACAGTAGATTGCAAAGCCAGGCAACCATGATGGGTTCAGTCCTGTTATCTGTCTCTAACTGCTGCACTGTTCAGAATTGCTGATTTCTCTGCAAAATCATGACAGATGTATTACAGGAAAATGTATTGGTTGAGTAGCTAGTGAGAGAGTTAATGCAAGGGATAATAAGTAGCTGGGGCTATGTCCTCCAGCAGACTTTGATGTGGTTTGATAATATATGGGATGGGTCAATCTGCCCTATTAGCAAATGTAGCCAGTTTATGCTCTACATACAAACTAGAGATTTGATAAAGCACTAAATTAGTTTTCACAAGGTATTAGATGTTAGATACTTAATGGGATCATCATGCTTTTGCTACACTTGGTTAAGATGTGTTCTGTAACAGAAGCATGAGGCAGCATGACATTTCACCAGGAAAGGAAGCGTGTCTTGTGACTGAATCACGAGGCTGGGAATTATAATGTCCAGGCATCACTCGGCTTCCAAATCACTGTCCGTCTGATTTGCCAGAGAGGTTTCTCTTTCCACATCTGCAGGATGGGACTGTGGCCTTCCATTTTCACTTTGCCTCCTTGTGAAACTTAAGCCACCAGTCCTTCTAAGTGTTTTGGCTGTTTTTTTTGGTTTTTTTTTTATTATTATTATTATTGTTCTTTTTTTTTTTTTTTTTTTTTAATCTTTGGATGCAAAGGGTGCGAGTAATCATAATTCTGCAAAGCTTCAGTTGCACAAGACTGATACTGTCCCACTCAGTAGGGGCTGGGAAATTCCCTGCAAGAACTTACAGGTTCAAGCACATTTGTATAAGTAACGCCAGCAGAGCTCAGGGTTTTGCTGTAGTGCCCCACAACCCTGCTCTGCCTTCGCTCTCTGACGGTGTTCAACTACTACTTAATAGGTGAAGTAAACGCAGCAGTTTAGTGAAGCTAGTCAAGTTTTTGTACAGCCAAAAATCCACTGGTAAGATACGCCATGTGGGGACAATGTCCTCGCCTTCACACACTTGCACCCATCTTACTGGTGGGGAAGGTGGGTGAAGAAGGTGACCATCCTGGGGCCACGTGCCACATCATCTCCAGGAGGGGTCCTGGGTGGGCGCCTTCCCCTTATTGGAGCTGATGTTTGGTCCACTGAAGCAGGCTGTTGCTGTAGTTAGCTGGTAATGCTTTTGTGAGCTGGTTTCTTAGCTGTAAAATGACTTTTTTTTTTTTGTCAAGTCCTATGATTTTTGACCTGTTAAATAAAAATCTAAAAGTGCTGACAGCAGCCAATGCCCACAGCTACCTTCAGAAAACTAAGCTTTAAAACCCATTAAGCATTTTGTGTTTATCACATTAATCTAATTTTTGCTAATGCTATTTTGCCCTGTGTTTACAGATACTATTCTTAATTACATTTGAAATGCATCGTTTTGCTTTCCCTAACATCTTACTTACGCAAGTAGCCGGTCCTGAGTGACCGCTGCCAGGCTTTGCACCTCTCCTAGCGCTCGGGAGACGTTCCTCCCTTTTTGTGAAATGCATCAAGAGTGTCATACATAAAATGATCCCGTTTGAAAGGATAGAAGCCACATCCCAATATAGATCACAGTGGAAAATGACTCAAAATTACATGACAGCTTCTTCCCCGATTACCCCCCCCGCCTCCTTCCCTTTCTCAGCCTGTTTCCCAGTTGGGCTGCGGTAAGAAATGCGTCGTGTATTGTGGCATTTTAGTTTACTGTTACTAATAATCCCTTTGCATCTTTCATTAGCGTGTTATTTATAGGATCGCGAAAGGGCATCGGTGCTGCTCAGCCTGTGAGGTGGCGGTGCCGGTGTCCCAAGGACTGGGACGTTTTTTGAGGGTGCTGGGTCTGCCCTGCTCTCCGCAGTGGGCTCCCCAGCTCCAGCAGAAGCCCATGCCACGTTTTGGGCTGAAATCCCGCCTTTTAAAACCCGCTGAGGCCAGCATGGGCTTCAGATGCTTGTATAAACAAGGAGACTTTGCCTCATAACTCCTCCTAAGCCTGCACCTGATGCTCGGAGCTGGAGGGCTGCGTTTTCCCTAATAAATTCCAGTTTTTGAACCCACTTGTTAGTCAAGCGTTGTGCACACTAACTACAGCGAGGGCCCTGGGCATAAATTACTCTCGCGTGGCACTGTCTCCGAGCAGCCCCCCAGTTATGGATTACTTTGTTCTCGACTTGACAGGAACATAATTAGAACTGTTGATGAAATCTACCAAATTGTTCCTCCGTGGCCTCAATGGTCAGGAAATTTGGCTGAGTCGTATTTGTCACCGAAGTAAAGGCTCTAAACACTTCATATTAACTACGTTATTAATGTGCCCTCTAATCTGTCCGTGAATTGGTAACACTTGGAGTGAGCTTGTGCTCTAATAGCACCTTGTGATGAATACACTGGGATGCTGTTTAAAAGTTTCTGGAGGGTGGCGGGGCTGGGGGGGTTGAGGGGGGGTGGGTGTATTAAAAAACCCACAGCCAACCCTTAATAAAAAGTGAGCATCTCTAGGTTGTTTCTCTTCTCTGTATGTGCATTTTTTATGTTATACTTTTGTTTGTTTAATTGGAGATTCATTTAGGCTTTACATTGACAGACCGTTTTCTGTTCTATAGGATTTGCTGACATTTGGGCTGTTTCATTGCCAGAGGAGGCTTTGTGTGTCCCAAAGGAAGTGAGTGATCTGGCCATAACAAATCCTGCCAAAATATTTTAACACCGTTACGATTTTCTAATGCAATGCATAGTGAATGTGACTAGAAAAGGATGGTGAGTCCACGAAGGGGGTTCGCTCCCTCTCCTCTGTGGTTTGTCTGGTGGAACGAGCACGCAGGAGCTGCTGGGGGGGTGGGAGACGGCAGCCAGCAGCGGGGGGGGGTGTGCCTCCTGATGCGTACGGCTTCAGACGCGGCAGCAGTGGCTCATGCGTAATGTTGAAGCCAACCTTCCAGTTTTGGCCCTGCTCCTGAACTTTCTGAGAGTCCAGGGTGATCAGAGGCAGCGCTCTTGTTACTACGTTCAATACATGCGTTTCGGCAGCGGTGAACGTTGAGCAAGGTAAAATGAGGAAACGTGTGTTAGACACTTAGAGGTGAGAGAGAGATTAGTGGCTGAAGGTCTTAGAAGTTGACAAGCTGCTCTCTTGGGTAAAACAAACTCTTACCTTCAAAACAAAGGGTGATCTCCTGCTTCGGGATGGTTTTGAAGAACACTAAGGTGGCTCTTAACTGTTTACTTAACTATCTACTTAGGTATAAGTGTTAGAACACAAAATAAGAGTTTTCACATGTAGCATTCAGGGGGTGAAGACAATTCTGACAACCTAATGTTTAGCATGGAGCTGGAAGTATGGCAAAACAGTGATCTAGATCCCTGAGCTATTCTCTAAAGCAGCAGGTTAATCAGCTGCTGTTTTTCTAATACCTTGGTGATTTGCTCATATTAAATTTAGCATCACCCACTTATCCCCACCCCCCAAAAAAACCCAAACCATGGCTTAAACTGGTATTTGGTAAACAATTTAAATCCAGCAAGCAGTTCAAACTGTGCTGACCATAGAGTGTCAGCCATCAGCTCTTGTGCCCAACAGACACCACGTTGCATTGCTCTGGCAGTTATTTTCTGTAGCGCAGCAAACTCACGTTTCTTTGGTCATTTTACATTCACAAACTTAAGAATAAAGTAGCTGGCCATGTGTACCAGCAAATTTTGCTGAAGGGAGAAAAACTAATGAGAAATAGAAAGGTTGAGCACGACCACAGCTTTGGAAGTTGCTCTGCATGAGCAGATCTTTCTGCTTCTACTGAACGGTCCCATGTTTTTGCCTGGGTTGAGCGATTTGCCCTTGACATGTGTGGTCAGGTGCTCAGATGGACGTAAATAAAGTCAGGCCTTCACTGCTGATGGTGTTTGCCATTTGGCTGTTTCTCTATTTGTTTGTCTTAGAGTACCAAACAGAACTGCAAGTGTCATGCTCATCTCCAGAGATCTCCAGTTTTTGCCGGGCTCACTCACACTGCCTCTTCCCTGTGGCCCCTGGATGTGTTATTGCCCAGGTCCCAGGGCAATGATGCTGTTACCTATGGGGGGGGAAGTGTTAGCCCAGGATTAAGACTCTGAGACTTCATTTTATGATCTGTAAATGAAGTTACAAATGAATATTTGTAAATGAAATGGAAATGTAACTCTGAACCTTTCTCATGCAAATCAATCTATTTCTACTAATGAGCAATTTAAGTATTTTATTTATATTTTTTTTTTAATATGTAGTCACCATCTCTAGAAATCAGGATCAGAATTCAGGATGCTCAAATTAGGTGTTAGTGCATACAGATACTCAGTTGATAACTCTATTATTAGAATAAAGTAGACCAGTACTTTTGCTGGATCTGTTTCTTTTCACTGCTTTTGTCTCTCTCTTTCAGTTCATCTTGTCTAAGTTTTAATTGTATTTTTTAATTTCACCCTTTAATTCATTTTTATCAAAGCCGTGAGATCTTGAAGGGCTTTCTAAATAATTAGTTCTTGTTACTTATTTGCAGTTTGTTCAAAGCTGAATTGCACTTTCTTTTGTCAGTCTTGTCTTATCACTGTTCTAAAATGGGATGTTATTTGGGGCATTCTTACCCAAAAGCGCGCTTTCTGCTGTTCTGGCTGTACTTCATCTGTCTCTCCAATATGCATTCAATACTAAAAAAATTTCTTTAAGTGTATGAGTATTGTATTAACCTTGAATATCACTAGTTTCGGGGCTTTGTGTTTGGATGCTTTAGGGTTTTTTTCCGTTTCCAGTGGGAATGTCATGGTATGCATCCTGTACATACAAATCTACCTTGTGTCATTCAGTAGACCGAAATGCATCATGAACAGAGTTTAATCCTGATTTCACTTGTTGTTTAAGTGTAGGAAGTAAAATTACTTGCATAGAAACCAAGGCACTTACTGAAGGGGGAGGTGGGGAATGGGGATTTAATGTCAGAGTCGGGCCCTGGAATATTAATTTGATAAAACTGTATGGTCTTACAATGTCAGCTGTGGAGAGCATATGCTAGTAAACACTTGTGTTTGAAATCAGGATTCATGGTTAATCATTCTAAGAAATAGACTTATCACTTCATAAACTCTAGGAAAGACTGTTTTCTTTTCCAAACATTTAAATTACTCAGCCGTTTTATACATTAAAACCCAATTATAACTTACAGGGTATTTCGAAGAATTTTCAAAGCTGTTTCTTTTAGGAACTGTACATAGACGGAAGCTTTAGCACAGGGTAGTTCATGTTCTCCACTGCATCTGTTGGGTTTTTTCTAACAAAATAGCGTTTTGAGAATGTTCGTTACCCAGCTGGCGAGTACAAATCCCAAACAGCCAATACTGCTTTCAGGACATAGGACATGTCTCCTAAAACTGGCAAACTGAAATCCCGATGTGGTTTAACGAGCTCCAGAGTACAGCTTCAAAACATGTCCTTTCTCTAAAAAGCAAATGACCAGGTTAAAGTAAAGGCTTATTTTATCACCTCCCTTCTGCCATGCTATGCAGACTGCAGGCAAAACACATTCAGAGAGAAATACAAATCAAAATGTGGTGTGGGATTTTAGGGAATGAGGTGTACCAGCTCTGGAATGGAAAAGTTCCTTCCTTCTTGGTTCTCAGGGCCAGCTTAACGCTTGAGGCTGGACTGGCATTCGTCAGTGGCGTTCTCCTTCTGAAAACTGTCTTTCCTCAAAATGCATAAACCCATCCTGTTTTTCAGAGCATACAGCAAACCTGATTTGATAGAGTCCAGCTATGGAGTTGTATGTTATTTGACCCATATGAAATCACGTTTCCAAAAAAACATACTGTCCAGAGCTATAGAATAATCTTTCAGGTTATCCATTTGGATGCTGATTTATCACATGTTAGTTAGATCACACCAATCTAGATGAGGAAATGACCGGTGTAATTGTATATAACGCAGCAGCCAGGGAGTGTGTTACAGGTATGAAGACCTAAAAAGGTGCATGTGACACTAGTGCCATTTTAAGACTACTTACCAACAGCACCCTTCTCCTAAGCATAGCAAGCTGTTCCCAGGGCATTATTGACCCGATGGGAATTAAAAGGATGACTGGTAAATATTATATTCCCAAATCAAGGCTTAGCAACTCGTGGATAGCAAAGGGTTGAAAAGGAGGTTCATAAGATGGAGAAAGCCTACTTTAAAGGCCAAGTAAGAGAGACAATAGGATTTCAAAATCAGAAACTGCTTTCTAAAGGCTACTGTGGGCCCAGGATCCCCATATAGGAAATAAATAAAGCAGTTTGCTTTAACAAAAAGGAAGAAAAGAGGGCGAGGCAATTGCTCATCCCTCTGTCTTACGGCAGAGCAGAGTGGAGATGAGAGCCTGGTGCTTCTTTTCGTGAAGAGACTGTATGAATGAAAGGTCGCAAAGATATTAGGATTTACTAAGTAAAGTCATACTTGTCAATAGCTTCTCTTGCTAGATATTTAAAGTTCAAGTGCTTGTTTGATTTAGTTAAGTGCTCTGAAGTGCTTTAAAAAGTATTGGCCCATTTATATAAACAAACAGAGAAACTCACTGATAGTCTTCCCAGTCAGAGTGCGTTACCCAATATTTGGATATCCTTCCTTGGGTCTGAAAAAGATTTGCACTGGCAGCTTCTAACACATGTGAGCTAATGGAGTATTGTGTTTATTATATTATTTGATCATAGACATCACCTATGTTGAAACACAGTTTCTCTGTTGCACGCAACCAGTGAGGACATGGAGGGAGGCGAGTCTGCTCTAAAACTTATTCATCCAGAGCTCCAAGCTCGGCCATGCTAACTCGGGAATCTCTTTTAGTGCCGAGAGTCAGGCATTTAAATTTTTAAATTGAAACATGATCTCAAACCATGGCAAAAATCCTGTTCACCCATGTATGACTGCTCACAGAAAGAAAAGAAACTACCAACACTAATTAGTAGTGAAGGTGAAGACTGGGATGGTATTTCTGTGCTTCCACACAGTGTTCCCTACCAGTTGTCCCTATGGTAACAGATGTACCATCACAACATTACTCCTCTGTGGAGTAATGTCCTTTAACCTAACGATACTGTTGTGATACTGAAAGCCTAAGAATGTCATAAAATTGTACATTGACACTTACCCTTCTCATATGTGGAAAGAAATAAGCATTATTTTGAGGAATCACTGGACGTACCTTACCCAGTAAGGTCAAGGTGGTTAACTCCATAAGAAAAAGTAAACTGAATACCATCAGCAACTACCTCCAGAAATGCAACATCAGGTAGGGAATAGGGGTGTAACTTGGTGCTATCTTAAAACTGAAATGTCATCTTTCATTTAAAAAAAAAAGAAAAAAGTTTGTCCTAATAATTTTGATCTGAATGCATTTTCTTTTTCCCTACCTCCCATAACGTCTGTGAGATTCAGGGGGTGTCATGAGCAGGTGGATTTAGAGCTGTCGCTAATTTAAACTGCATTTAATAAAACAGAAGTTTAAGGTACCTTACAAATCAATGAATATGGCATAGTTTGAAGATTGCTTTTGCCGTTTGATTAGCTCCAAAAGAAACCTTTCCTAAATATTGGCTGTGAGATTAATCAGGCAATATAAGACCTTGAATTATTCCTCATTGCAGGAAAACAACGTAATGTATTATCTTATTTGATGACTAGGAAAATATAACTTTTGAGGATTTAAAATTTATGTTTTAAAGATTGGACCCAAGGGAAAACTTTGAACTGTTCTTTTTTAAATTGACTTATAATTTTTCATATTATACTTCACTTCCTCTAGCATATTCCCATATTGCAAGTTGATAGTACCAACATCATTACATTGAAGGATGTTCTCATTATTGACTCCATTCTCAATTAATTATAAGTTTGTCATGTTTTAATGAGGAGGATTAAACTTTCATATTCCAAATATATATCTTGCGTTGCTTGCTTAGAAACTTTCTAAAGAAGGTGCTTAGGTGGTTGAACCACTTCTCTGAATGAGTATGAGGAAACAAAATATTCCTTGTGCACATTAAAAAGTATTTATGGACACTTGTAGAAAAGCTTTAGTAGTTCTGTGGTTTGGAACAAGGTTTTGAAATTTGGGCAAAAGCTTTCCTCCTCTTCTCTAGCCTTCTCTGTCACAAACAGTTGTGGTCTTCACAAAAATAATCTCATGTAGGTATGTGTTGTGTCCTGTAGAATGCAGGATAGCAGAAGGAAGAGTAGCACTAATCTATTTCAGGCATACTCTGATTTGCACTGAGAAAATTCACAAAAAAAAATTGAAATGATACTTTGTGCTTCTGCTTAATTGCCCTCTTTTAAAACCATGACATGTTTGCAGCAAAGCTGCTGCCACCTGTGCCTTTCAGGTTCAGATTAGCTCCACTGCAGCTCTGCAGGGCATCTGTCAGATTTTCCCTCCAAATTTCACTGTGCATTAATAGACTGTCTTTATACATTGTATTTTCTAGCAGAATTTTGATATTCGTTTGTCTTTTATTTCCTTATACAACTTAACACCTTTCTCGCTAGTACAAACCAAATCCTTTCTAAGAATGCTGCTTCTTTTGCTTATGTGCCCTCAAAATACATAAGTGGGATGGATGTGTTCTAGCCTTGTTGTTGTTGGACTGTTCCTGCTGATTTCAGTGTGGTTGTGATTTTGTTTCCCCAATCTATCAAGAATAATTAGATACCTGTAAGCAATAAGCACCAAGAAGTTTGAACGCTGTCAGCAGACAAGCATCATGGTACGGGCAGGTAGTGGTGTCACAGCTGCATAAATCACAGCAGGTCCCTGCCAAAGAAAAGCAGGTTCCACACCAAAAAGAAAATCTCCCATTAAGTGTGTTTTGTGTTGCTTGTTTAGTTTGTATCAAATTAAAACTGTAACTGTGCAATTTGAATAGCAACGTCAACGGATATCCCAGTTAGGCTGATAATACATGATTTGAATGGGCGATTTGAAGGGGGCTGGGTCAGCATGTCCCTCACCAGGTAGAAACCCAAAGTCCTGGTAAATGCTGGGTAGGACTCTGCACCCCGGGCCGTTTCTCATGAGAAATAGCTCTGTTTGGCTAGTCAGGTTTTGGTAGGCTGTGGTGGCTCTTTTCCACTTACCAGATGGCTTTCCATGTACCATCACCTGTCCTAGTGCTACTTCGCCCCACTAAGAGTTGTGACAAGCACTGTCACACTGGTTGCAAAAGCTTTCTGCACATGGCCGCCGTAATTATCACACGTAGGCACCTTTGTTTAGCAAGTCCACGGCCATATTACTGTTGCAAATGTCTTATATTTGGTTGCGTTCAGTTTATATCACCCATCTGCGGTGTTGATGTTCTGCAGCCTAATCAGAGAGTTAAACCTGTGTAAAACCTGCCTGATCTCAAGACCAGGCTTTGTACGTCAGTACAGTAAGGGATGAATGTTTTTATGCTCTTGTTTGGAGGAACATCTACAACTCAGTTGTGGCTTTGCGCTACTTGAAATTAATTCAGTAATCTCATGCATGGCAATGGAAGTTTTATACTGCACCTCCCCGTCACCCATCCTCACGCACATTTTCTACATGTATCATTATTATCATCAGCATCTGTCTTTTGAGCGATGATTTATTTCTCTCTGGGTCTCTGTCCCTTTATACAATACCAGATCTCAAATTACATCTGTCTAGAGAGAAAGGCATGCTCTCCAAGATTTAATACTGGTCTCAACATTTTATTGCCAATAACTAAATGTGAAATTGCTTTAAATTAACCAGTATTCATTTAGAATGAAGTAGGAAAGAGTTAATTTTTTTTTTTTTTTTTTTAAAATAAATCCCTTTCCCAGGCAAACTGGACCCCCTCGTTCCAACAAAGCTGTTGCAGGAGGTTTCAATGGTATGAATAAATGTATTTCTTTTAACACTTTTGTTGTTTAAAATGCTATTGTTTCATCTGAGGTGTGAGGAGATGTGCTAACCTTGTCAATGTGGGTGCAGTAGAGCAGAAATGATAACTGTATATACTTTTTTTTTAAAAAAAACAAAAATACAGAGTGAGTGTGTGTGTGTGAGAGAGAGAGACAACTTATTTAAATCCTGAATACAGTCAGACCTCATATGCATTGTTAAAAAAAAGCCCTAAAGAATTGCATATGGATTAGGGGGATGAATATTCTATTATTTCAGTCTGTTCTGCTGATCTTCTTATTGTGACTTTGCGCTTCAGAAATCTGCCAGGAATTTGGCTTTGCTGTACTAGACAGTAATTTTAAATGTGTATCAAGCACTTGATAGTGTATGATTTGCGTGCTGTTGCATTCCCATTCCCTAAATTTTCCACCAATTTATTACTTTTTTCATACTGTTTTAATATTTCAGGATGATGAATATATACAGCATCATTAAAGGTAAATAAAAAATGCATGAAATTAAAAAATGGAATATTAGATGTTTCTTTGCTGTAATCCCTAGGTCCAGTAGGAATGAAATGTCTCTGTTCTGTCAAGTAATCCCTAAACATGATTAGGGACCTTGTAGTTTCCACATAGCCCACATAATATTTGTATCATATAAGCCTATTTATGTAAGGTTTGAGTAAAAGTTGTTATTAGAAGACCTATAAACCTATTTTACAATTCAAAAAGATATGCTTGCCTCTTAATCTCTCTACTTTTATTATTTTGCTGGAGATGGCAATACGTCCTTAATTCATTTTTCAGAATTCTGTTACATCTTTCGGGTACTTATATCGTGCATTAACGATCCCACTGAAATGTATTTTTAAGACAGAGGACCGAGTTCAACAGTTCACCTACTTGTGTAGCTTCTCCTTAAATCCACGTTGGAAGGGAGGTGCACCTCTTTCTAGGTCTCTTCTTCGATATCCAGGTTTAATCTGAACTGGGGGTCAGGAGGTGTAGAGATTGTTTTTCAGGTTTTGGGGAAGGGGAGATGGAAAGAGAGGAGATTAATTTTTCTCTGTTTTAGTCTTGTGAGAATATATTACCGGTGATGTAGGCGCTTCTGGTGGCATCACAGAAAGTCTTAGAAAGCAGCTTTTGATTTGACCAGTCAATAGCGGAGTTCTAGGGAGAAAAAGCTAGAAAGAAGGCAAATGGGGAAAAATTTTGAATGACAAAAGAATAAGATAGGAGAGAGAATAGCTGTTGTCAGCTGTTTCTTGTGATGTAGTTGTGCTGGGGATGCACGGACCCAGCACTTCCCACTCCCTGCCTCACCTTCTCGCCTGGGCAGCGGAGATGCTCATGTCTTCTATGCCATTAGGCTGGATTCACTGATGTTCGGAGGTATTCAAATTCTGTGGTAACACAAGGAAGATCAATAATTAAATAAGAACAGTAACCTGTATACTTGTATGGTTTGAGTAGACATTCACTAAGGAAATATTTTTGAATGATAGCAGGACTCAGCTATGGCGATTCTGTATTTCCCATAAGGAAATTTGAGATTATATTAACCTTGGGCTATCTATGAAAAAAAAAAACCAACCCTGTGGAAATACACCTGTATTGCTTCCACGCTGCACTGAAATTTTACTTTTATTTCATTTTCGACAGTAAGGGTGGCATTTGAGCAATAGCTCTATTCTTGTATTTATGAACGGAGAGAAGCAGAACTGCTCACTGCTGAGCCCAGGGATCCGCTTCCAGGAAAACTGAGATCAATAACTGTTATCAAGTCTTCATTTATAGGGAGTGTTAAATGATCACAAAGTCCTGATGTTCATCAATTAACAGGGTATGCTTAAAACTGGGCCGTCTGCCTCCCCCAACCTGCCGTAGTCAGAACTTTTGATCTTTGCTATCATTTTGAACAGTCATTTTCCGTTATTAAGATTTCTCTTTAAGCAGAGGTTCTGTGTTACGGCGGGGCCAGTAAGGTAAAGGTGAGCGATGTTTTCCCTTGCCAGCCGCCTCCTTCCTGCTAGCGGTGGAAGGCAGGGATGAGATGCTACCTGCGGCTCGCTTTGTGATCCGAAGCAGGGATTTACAGTTATTACTGCACTTAGGTTTGTGTTTTGGTACTCGGCGAGAATGCAAGGGCATACCGCAGCCGGAGCAGAGCGGACCCTGAAAACTGAAAATAAAAGCCTTCCATGGAGATGCATTTTTGCAGATGCTTTTATTCCCTCAGTTTAAGTGCAAAAGAGGGATTTGGAAAAAAGAGAGCTTAATTTAACAAAATAATATTATGCTTTCGATCCTTAAAATGAATGAATTATTTGGATACTTAGCAGTATAATGTCTTTGAATAATGCTGGTACTTAAGATAGAAGAAATGATATTGCGAATGTGCTGTGTTTGCCTCTTATGATGTTTTTACCAATTTGGCATTTATGGGAAGCAATATCATTGTTGCAAAGTTTCCAAATTGCTTCTTACACAAATCCGCAGAAATTAAATCTCCTCCTTGTTATGAAAATGAAGTGATGTCTTGAGACGCTGGTATATTAGCACAAGTCTGTGGAGACAGTAAGCCCAATTCTGCTTGCGGCTGCTGTGTGTCCACTTTTAATAGCTCCAAGAAGCTACGATAGGTACGGACCGTTGCACGCCAAAGTAAATAGGCATAGCTGAAGTGTAGCATGCGAGCAGTAGCAGAGGTGTCTCGCGGGACCTCTTGTGCTTAAAGTTAAGCCCACGCCTGGCCGCTTCCATGGTGAGGAACTTAGCCCATGACGTGGAGTAGTGTGTGATGCAGGAATAATGGCAAATTATGTAAATGGTGAGCCTTCAGAGAGAACGTCGCAAATCAATTTCAAGCTCAAAGAAAAAAACGCGGCTACGAATTGGTGCAGGTCACGTGAAGGTTTCGGGAGAAGGCGTGCCACGTGGTGTAACGCAGATCAGGCTGGTTGTGGAGGTTTTGAGCAAAAGCCTCATGGTGTTATTCTGGTTTCTGTTCAGAACAGCTTCAGGAAAGGCTGCACGTTTTGCCTGAGAGGTAGGAAAATGGAGTGGTACAGACTGTACTAACTCCGGGTGGGGTGGGGGGAAAGACATTTAGCAGAAAAATCTTCTGAGTGGTGGTGCTGAGCTCTGCCCGCAGGCGCTAGGTGAGAACTGTGCCCAGCGGGCGTTTGGCTGGGTCCCCCCAAAACGCTGCCCGTTTTGTCATCGCTGTGACAAAAGTGGTGCCAGCAGCGCTGGCTCGGGGGCAACATGTGCGTGCCTGAGGGACTTCTGCCCCGTTACTAAGGCAGCCTAACACCCCAGCTCCTTTCCCCATCCCCTCGGACCGCAGGGCTCAACACGCATTGGAAGGGAACAGACACAACGTGAGCTGAAAGAGAGACCAGAGACCGGTTCATGGACAGTCCAGGTGACTGGCATCACTTCCAGGCGAGCCACCATTTACCACAGAATTATCTTAACTCAGAACCATTATGCGTCTTCATAGCTGAATTTAAACTACATTAAAGTGCTGTATGTGATGTGTTTAAATTCATTGAGAGAATTAAGGCAAGGCTAATGCAAGTGTGTGATTTATTTTTACAAAGA
>JAVJGJ010000032.1:24285610-24305305 GCA_035590215.1 Microhierax caerulescens | reverse complement strand
GCTAAGGCAAGTGTGTGATTGATTTTTACAAATACAAATGAATCTAATAGATGGAGGAAAGCAAGATGGATCAAGTTTTAAGACCTGGGAACTGATTTACCTACATCAGATGTTTAATGGGATGCTTAATTTGATTGCTTCTCCAAAAACTACTCGCAATAGTCAAGCCACTGACTAAATGTCTGCGTAATCAAGGCCTCTGTGTGCATCTACATCTTGATTTCCATGTACAGATAAGCAGCAATTAATGCTCCTGATTGACTGCCGGGAACAGTTTGAGGTTCAAAATGGAAGCTCCAGAGTTTTGGGGGGTCTTAGCATCATTTCAGTATGTTTTCAGAAGTGAGTACAGGCAGACTTCTGCAAGTCTATATAAAAAGAAGTGTTTCGTCTCCAGTTGCAGAAGGTTCTTCGTGGCTGTAGCTAGAAAGCATCTCTCTTCAGCAAGGTTAGACGCTTTTAATTGTGAGAGTTAGGCTCTTTATATTAAAACCAACATATTAGCCCACTTCTGTATAGCCTAAGGGTCCCATTAAGTGGGTTTATATTTCCATATTAAAAAAAGTAATAATCGGGAAACATGTTGGAATGGAAGAACAAGAGCAGTTGTATATATTTTGTAGCAATCACAAGGCACTGTGTGCTTTCTTGTGTGTCTGGATTGAATACATTCCTGAATGGAAAGTCAGCAGTTGCTATTGGCACTTTTTTTTTTTTTTTTTTAATCGGTCTCATTGTAATGTATGTGAAGGATATTAGGATATTAGACTATTGAACCAAGATTCTTGAAAATACTGGTTCTTCCTCATTATTTTTACTGCAGTATTTTTACAGTAGTGAATTATCAATTACATTAAGTCTTTTTATTGCCCATGGCACAGCTACGACAACTAAAATTAAGGGTGTTATGCTCGCAGTCCTTTGCACCGCTCCTTCTGCTATGGGCAAACTTTTGCTGTTCTCTCATACTAACCTTTACAATGCAACTGATAAACATTATTCCTGTTTTAATGACTCTCAAATAATGTCATATTTAAATGAAATGCAGTTTGCCTCAGCAGGGTTCTTTGAATTTATGAGCATTTTTGTCCCATATCCTACAATAATGTGACAAATATTATTTGCATTTTTACTGTTTTCTTGAATACTTCTAAACACCCATTTTTAGGAGACTTCAGATTGCTTTTGAACGTATTTGAATGCATTTTTAGCTATCACCAAGCTTAAAATAGGAACCCTTTTTTCAGCTTATCTTTATTAAACACCTGTAAAAATCAGTGGTATTTCTTTTTTCTTACAAAGCTTTCTTCCTTTAATGAATGCCAGAAAACTGCACAGTTTACTCTAGCATGGGCTTCATTTCTTGGCGGTAATGGGCAGTAAATGGTCTGGTAATGTCTGCACCATACACACAGACATTTGCTTACCAGAATGTCATAAATAGGAACTTGAAATTGTAATGTAATGCATCTGATCTTTAACTGTGATCAATTAACATTAGAACTTTTAGGCAACTTTTAGAAATTATTACCTAGATTAAAGTCCTAGGAATTGATCATTCTGTACAAATGATTATGCTTGCAATAAACCTGTGATCTAAAGAATAGGTGGTTAGGCATGACAATGACCAATTAATTATATTTTATTATCAATACTCACTTTGCATTTTTTTAAAACCACAGATTTTTTTGTTGGTGTTTTTCATGGCATTTGGGGTTTTTTTTAGATAGATACTTATTTTAGAAGAGATTTTATTATGTGACACCTTTATAACCTAAAGGTGAACTAGCAGCTTAGTCTTGCTGTTCTTGGAGGCTGATGCTCCAGTGATTTCAGAGGCCTTCATCTTGGCTGGGTTAAGTTTTCTGTTTTCCTTTGATGCTGCTTTTTTTTTTTTCTTCTTTCTTTTTATTTTTTTAAGAATGAAAATTGATGATTTTTAAGGCGCTTTATGTGTTGAATCAAATAAAAAAAAATCACAGTAATTCTTGTATCTCTATACAGTCAAACTAAGACCTCTCTAACATTCACAGAAGTCAGTTGGAACATTTCTTTACTGCTATACTGCAAGAATAACTTCTGTGTATGTTCTTGTGGTCAAAAAATCCCCAACCAAACCCTCTGTACAGAATTTTGCAAGTGAAAGCAAATAGTTTAAAATAAGATTGCGGTCACTCACCAGTCTCCTTTTGAGCACTGTGCTAGACGCCACTTAAATTAGATCTCCTTAATGGACTAACGAGGGAAGGTAGGAGTAGAAACAAGAAAAAGATGGCAAAAGTAAATATGCTCGTAAATAAGGAAATGACATGTTTGCTTTTGAGGCCTTTGATCAAGCCCAGGAGTTTATTTTCAAAGGACATTGTGGGATGCCTGGGAAAGGAACAGCCATCCAGTGTAATTGGAAAGGGGAAGGTCTGTAGCACGCTGCCTGCTGCTGCTCCTGCCTCTCTGATAAGATTGTAAGAGTTGCCAATATCAGTATTCAGTCTTGTAGCGTGTCAGGGCGCTTTCATGTGAAGTGAACTGAACTGTCTGTGAGCGCTCCCTCCCGCTCTCCTTCCTGGCGCTCGGCGTTGCATTGAAGTCAGGGGAGAGGAAAAAAAGATTTGAGGATTGCCCAATTTGTTCTGACATAAAGAGATGTTTAGCTCTGTGAAAGGTGGTGGAGGCAGAGTGCCTGACTGACATTTCAACAGGCTGTCTGCTGGGATTGCTCACTTCATGTCCCTTCATATTCCTGCTGTGTCCTGCGCGAGTGCTCTTGTCTAATCTTCACAGTGAGAGCACCAAGAGTCCCCTGGGCTTTGGTGCTCAACACCTTGTTAGACGGGGCGTACAGTGCTGTAGCTTCTGCTTTTGTACTTGCTTTTGCTCTAATGTTTCAGGCTTGTTTCAGGTCCAAATAATTTTTAATGTATATTTTTTTAAAGGCATTTACTAAAATAACAGTGTGTATCTCCTAATCACCTTGGTCTTCACTTGATGGTGCTAGATTTGGGTGGCACCAGGTTAGACACACACAGAGGGAAAGAAATTAAAAGACCCCAGACAGTCAAAGCTTTTAAGCAGCATCCTGTGCTTTTGTTCTTAAGTGAAAATGCATTGACCTGCTTTGGCTGGTTTAGAAAACAGGTGAGAGAAAATAGTCATTGAACAACCAACGGGAGGTCTAAGACATTGATAATAAAGCTAAGACGGTGTCCGATTGGGAATGCTGAACTCCATACTGGGGCTGCAGGGAAGTTTAGTTGTTGAGGGTTTGTTTGCTTTTCCGATTCTGAACATGTGATGTATTCTGGCATGCCACATCCCGTTACATCACATTCGGGTCAGGCCGTGATGCTGAATAACACTAAGAACATGAATTAATGAGAGCTAATGCTCACGGCCTGCTGCGGCAGCATTATCGGGTACCTTGTTAGCCACAGTTCCTATCTGGATTCAGTCCTGAAGCAGAGCTGATATTTAAGATACGTGTATTATGTTTTTAAAAGATAGATATGTTGTTTTTCATTAGCCTTCTCAAAACACATTAATTAATGGATGTGGTTTAATCTTGTTAAGCCATTAAAAATAATCCATGCACCACACTTGCAGTCCTCCTTTACGTCTTTTTAAAGGCACTTCATTTCCTCGAGTGTTACTCCTGGTGACAGAAAGCAGAATGGTATCGTCCTCTCTGCTTCCTGCAGATCTGGGCTCCCTGTACTATTATCCCCAAAACACATTTTATGGATTCCATAACATAGGGTACATTGTGAATGGTTGCCACTGTTCAAATTGCCCCTCAGTTTCAAATTTTGAATAAATATATCTTAATTTGCATCTCATCCTGAGGTGGAGTTTTGTGTCTTGCCAGGTAAGAGATTTCTAATGTACGCTTGCATTCTCAAACTTTTCAAACTCGGGTGCCTACAGCTGAATGCTCCTCCCTCCAAGAATGCAAGGACAGCTACACAAAAACACTGATCACGAGCAGCAGCGTGGTTTCCTTCAGCCAGTGAAATATCTAGCCACACATTCTGTTTGCTAGGGATCAGCAAGGATTTCTTTTCCTGCAATAGGCTGAACAGGTGGATACTAAACCAAACTTGATTTCTGTAGCACGGAAGAGCTAAACCTGTGTTAGTGCACTGTCACAATCAGAGGATGTCATAGAGATGCTGTAGCGGTCTCACGAGGGTCCGGGCTGTTCAGAAGACCAAATTCCAGTTCTCAGAAATTAAAATAACCTGGGAATTAACTAATAAGCTATTTGCTGTAGGTAAGGGCCAGATGACATCAGAAAGTTTTTTAAACAGTGTCTTGATGAATCTTGGATGCTCAAGATTCAGGGGATTCACACATATGTAAGGATCAGATCTCTTTACCTATTATCCAGCATGACTAATAACAGGGCCCGTGCTGTAGCAGATATAATTGATGCCTGGATCGCATTTATGTAAGAGCTGCTGTCATGCTTCATTCCCATTTCAATGTGTCTGTCTTCATTTTGCCTATGAGTTGGAGTGAGCGCAAGCAATCATTAGCATCCCTTAAAATACATACAAAGGAATCACGACGCCTGACATTTTCACTGGGAGAACGTTACGGGTGTACCCTGGCACATATAGCCTGATTCTGTCAACTACTGAGGTGATGGTTGGTGTAGGTACTGTGCAAATGCACAGGAGGAGAGAGTTCTTTGGAGGAGCCCTGGGCAGGTGGAGGGGGCATCTCATCACGGGGTATACGGAAAGGAGGATGCCAAGGAGGTGCTGCCAGTCATGCCCATCTCAATTGCTCAGGTATCCCAAACTCCTGGAGACATTTCACTACAGAGCAGCACATGGGCAAAACGTCTCTCTACTTCACACTGCGGTGCAGCAGTTTGCGATGGATATCTAATTTAAACATGTGAATAATCCAAGAGATGCTCGGGGACAAGTCATATGTAGTGTTACACACATTTAGTGATTTACTGGATTAAATGCCAAGCAAAAGCTCTTTTCTCCCCAGCAAGTAGGTAGCCAGTACACGTGAGATGTTCGGAGGTGCCCACGGGCAAATGTGAGTGTGTGCGTTTCTCTCTTCCTATTTGCTTTTGTGTGCACACACGTATTATTAATTTCTTGATCTATTCTATACATTTTTTAATGAAACTTGCACTTCTCTGGACAAGTGTAGCAGTACAAGCCTGCACTGTTATCTCAGTTGATTGTTTGCAAACAGCTGGTTATAGAAGTTACCATCAATTTAACAGAAGTTGCATTTATTTAAAAATTGACTTAAAAGACGGTCAATGACTCAATGACTCATTAAATCAATTTAAAAATTGACTTAAAAGACATTAAGTGACTCATTATATTAGGCTATAGAAAGACACCCAGTAAAAAGAAGGAGAAAAAACAGCCGTCAGGAAGTTGTAGTTAGTGTCCTGATTGATTTTTTGTTCAGAATAAAATTGTCTGATTACCAAAAGTAGATGCAAGGACATCTACCTGAGCATTATGAAATACTCAGGTAGCAAAAGCACCACTTTAAAGCAAGGGGCCAAGTGTCACTGAAATATTTCCCTGATTTTTGTTTCAATAAATAAAGTTTACGAAAATGTCTAGCTGGGAGATGTTTAGTTGTGTACTCGGATACTATTAATTTACTAATATCGAGTAACTGTTCTATATGTCCTTAGATTTGTTGAACATAATATATTAAATGTTGAACATAATGTGTTAAACAGTTTTCTATGGTATTTAAAAATTGACATTTCAAAGAGTGTAATAGCATAATGAAATGTAAACTGAAAACAGGAATGAGTTAATTAGACTAATGATCCCTTGACTCCTTTATTAGCCAGCTCTTTAGAAATTGGGATTAGCTTTGTTTTCTCTGCTGAATAAAGACAGGAAGGATGATGTTGATTCTAGTAAATGACAGCACCAGAAGAAATGAGTGTTTTCCTATTCGTTATAGGTTTCATCATTTAAGATAAAAATTTATCCTTCCTGCACGCATACCTAATTTTATTACAATTTGAGTTCAGTTCAGATTAGAAGAGAGAAATCGGGAAAATAACTTAGCAATGCCTACTGATTCCATATTGTAATTTTAAAGGTGATCCACTCTATGCCGTTCCTGGACTTGGAACTTAGCGATTTTTCATATGAACCTGGAGTAGACTGGGTTTGAATCTAAACGGAGTCTTCAGAAAAGGCAAGCTTGACAACTTTTTGATCAAGATTTTTAACACTTAATTTCTCTTCTCTGTAAGAGAGTGATTTACACATCTCTCTCACTTTTAAGGGCTATCAAGACGCACGGGAATTATCTCTGTAGCGGTTCAAACCAAGCATGCACGGAGAAACAAAATCGTTTTTACGACAAATAGGAGGATTCGTAAGTCAGCAGCTGTTAGGAAAACAACATCATTAAAACTTCCAGCGATTCCAGACCTTGCTCTCGGGACTTGCTCAGGCCAAGCAAAACCTTAGATAAAGTGCTGAATTATAGGCAGGAGAAAGAAAACCAGCATTTAATTTGGTAGGAATTAACAATGATTCACTAAGCTAATTCCTGCCCTCCGTCTCCCTGGCGTGACAGCGTGGCTGTGCGTGGAGCAGTGATGAGCGCGGTGGGAGAAGGCGGATCGGGAGCTGCTGATCGCCGGCTTTTAAGTTCCGGTTCTTTCTGGTAGATCTTTATCCTGCAAAGGAATGAGCTCCTCTGCTTTCCCTGAAACCTATAGGTGTGGAGGGCACCCAGTACCGTGCAGGATGAGCCCTTTAAGGAACGCCTGAGGAACACAACATTTATCACACAAATGAGGCGACAGAGAGGAGGTGCCAGCAGCTGAGTTATGAAGCTTTTTACTTACAGGCAGGGTTCATTTGCTATCCCACGCGCCCTCGTTAAGCACTCTTTGAGCACCACGCTCAAGCAGAAATAATAGCGTCATTTGTTTGGTGTGTAGGGGTTTTTTTCAGCTTTCTGGAAGGCGCTTTTGCCAAGGTGTGGTGGAGCAGCCTGGGGCTGGCGGGGCGGTGCTCGGGCTCTCGCAGGCACCCTCCTCCTTCCTGGAAAGGAGCATCTGGTACCCGTGGAGTGCCCGTTGCTCCTTCCGTAGGTGCTACGTGGTGGCTCTTTGGTGTGAGATTCACCCGGCACTGAATGTTGCTGCGCTTTGGGCAGAGGGTGCAGCTCGCGTGTCGCGCAAGGGAGAGTTGAGCGTTGCTTGTAGCCCAACACTGTACCTGACCTTGCGGCTCAGCGTTAATTCGAAGTAGTGGAATTAAAATTTTCCATTCTTTTGCATTGTCATGCCTCACATTGATAAGCACAAAGAAATGTAAATAAAAAAGACCTATTTCACAACCCTAGCTACAACCTTTTTGTTTTATGACAAAAGACAGTTAATTAGCATACTAGCAGTAAGCAGCCTTCCCAAACTCGTGCTAATTATGTATTCTGTTGACCGTGACTCCAGTCATAAGGTAATTGGCTTGCAGCAACATGACATTTCAAATCATCTCTTGAAATTACATCAAAAAGCCAGCCTGTTTTGTTTTGATAGGGGAACAATCAATTTGATAAGTGGTAACACAGCTCATTGTTTCACATTAATTAGACTAATTGCAGCATGTTAGCCTCTGAAATAGACAGAACTTGGAGAAGACAAAGGCTGTGGCCTTTAGCATGCAGTGCATGTGGTGGTTCCACTTGCTTGCACATACTGTAGGCAGAAAACAGAGTTGTTAGGATTCAGCCTTGCGGGAGACTGGGTGTTAACAGTGGTTTGATGTGTTATGCTTAATCCACTGGCTTTCAATTATAAGATCCAGCTTCAAAAAATCCCAGAGAGAGAAAGGAGGAGGGGGAAGCCATTTCAGTATTAATGGTGCCAAGGTTTTTGGTGATCTTTGGTTTTCTGTCTCCTGAAAGATGAAGCAGAAATCTGGCCACAGGATCTCTCGGGTGTTTGTGGGCTGTAAGGGCTTTCTTTGAGAAGGCTTCACTTCTACTCTTTGCTTTTCCTGGCCGTTCCCTCTGTTTATTTCTTAGTATACCTTAGTTGGGCTATTTTTATTTTCGTTTTTATTTTTGCTTTTATATTCACTTTAAGAGTAACGTATTAAAAAAAGTACTTAGCGGATGGATTACTGCAGACAGATAGTAGAGATGCATAACCCACCCACACGTTTCTAATTTAGAGCATCTTTGCCTGCTAAGAGATTACCAATTGTACTTAGCTCTGTGATGATTTTTATGATCAAGCTATATCATCTGTAGATTGACAAGACCAAATGGATTTTGCTTGTGACCTAATTGAAATGTAAACCGAAGTTTTAAGAGATGAAAAGTTTAAGAGGTTATCTCAGTCCACAGGCTAGGCTAACGTCATTACTGTTCACAGCTTTGTACGGTGTTACTTGCATATCAAGCCCAACGTCAGGCCACTGGATATGTAAAGGATGCGTTCTTTGACCAGTACATTGCTAGTCTGCTTGATAAACAGGGTCGTAGTTAGTAACTTCTCCAAGTCTGAAAAGCACCAGAGACTAGATTCCAAAACTGTGGGAATGTTGATGAAATCGGATGCGTAAGAGTAACTCTTCTACAGCTTACTCGTCCACCTGGGTTCAAAACAAAGTACCACCAGAACATTTTGATTCTTTTAATTACTTCTGTTGAATAAAAAGTATCCTCTCTTAAGAAAAAAAAGAAAAAAAAAGAGACGGAGAGAGATTGGGGGGCCAATTGTTAATAACCATGAAATTGCTTACACGAATGCTGTAGTTCTTCAGTTGTTCTCCGTGGAAAATGAGGTGTGTTGTTTTATTTTTTGTTTAGTTTTGTGGTTTGTTTTTTTTTCCCCAGGTGAGGCAAGCAGATTTAGGTATCCATATATTCCTCCTGGGTAGAGATTTCACTTATACATTTTTATTTCTGTTACTGCACCTGCTGTGCACCCCCCCACCCTTCCAGGTCATTGACTAGTTAGACAGTAAAACCTTTAGGGCAGAGATTTTGTTGAATTTTCCTGTAGTCTATGTTTGGAGAAGTGTAATTTCATTTAAATCAAAGAATTTGTTCCAACAGCTTAACATTATCATTGCTCGTGGAAGCTGTATTTTTATTAGTTTTGCTTATGCTTTATGTTGGCCCCTTAGCAAATGGTCATAAACTCCGTTTTAAATCCAGCTACCAGTGACTTCATACCGCTGATTTATTTCTATCATTTACTGGCAAGAATACATTTTTTAAAATGTATTCTAAGCAATTCATTCCTCTCTACCTCCTCTCTTCTGTGCCTCCCTTTGCTTTTCTCCCCCTTCAACATTTAAATCACCTTTCATTGAGCTTAAAATTATGCCCGGATTAGCGATGTAACTACCCTAATGTGGCACTCTCACTAAAATAGTCCTGGGTTTATACAGGAGGTGAATTGGAAAGAAGCAGAAGATTGAAGCCTTTTAGCATTCAGCTTAAGTGCTGGTTCCACTTGCCTGAACACAAGCTGGAAGCGGCGTTGTTTAGGATGCAAGCCTGCACCCTCGCTGTCACTGCCGGTCCTTGTGCAGTCAGGTTCCTGCTTGGAGCAGAGCAAATCTTTGCTCAGTTAAACGAGCGTCAGTCACTGGCAAGCTTGGCTGCCAGCCCAGGGTTGTTAGACTTTTCCGTGCTACACCTGAATGAGATATTGAGGAGACGTGGCTACCTAAAAAGAGTCAAGCACCATATATATATATATATATATATATATATATATACACATACATACACATACATATATAATTTTTTTTTTAAAAAAATTAATTAAATTGTCAGGGAGTGACAGAGTAATACTTACCTTACTAGTGCCCTCTTAGGAGGCTTGCAGTGAGGTACCTGCATTGCCTGCTTGGTGGCAGATCCTGTGTGATTGATCTTGTTTAAATACCTTCATTTTCTTGAAGTCCAAGAGTAGAAGTAATGCTGACATCTCAGCAAGAAACAGGGGTGCAGGCAAATCATAGCTTAGCAAGCTGAAACATATTGATACCATCCTGCACGGTGCTGAGCTTTTTCAGAGGCACTGAATTACTGCTTTCAGCTTCCATCTGTAGTGGGCACTCAGCTACTTGTAGGACTGTGAAGTTGTTTGATTATTATCCAGTCAAACAAAATTGACAGGGCCACCTACAAGTGGAAGAAGAATAGTGAGAAATGAAGTTGCAAAGTTTTGGGTTGTATGAAGACACTGGCAGTGGGGATTCTGCACGCAGAGTAGAGGAAAAACAGAGGCAGGGTAAAAAGAGGTAAAATAGGCATAGTTTTTAAATAGGAATTGCTGGCAGAGCTATTAATCACACAAGTCTTTGAGCTCTGAGGGTTGCATGAGTGGAGCTAATACGAAAAAAGCGAGATACTTTGCCAATATCTTGAAATACACTATTAAAAGCAACAAGCAGAATTAAAGGGAGATAATGCCTGAACAGATTAATGACATGTAATAATAATTTAAAAAAAACCCCAAACCTACAAACAAAACCCAAGTACCTTGAAAAATCCAAATCCCCACGTGTGACTGTTGTTTCATGTGGGACAGCCTTTTAATAATCAGGTTTGCAAGTTGCTTGTCTTGTCATACAGTCTCAGCCCTGAGCTTTGACTCTGATCCATTTACAGCCGTGCAAATAAATCCAAATTTCTGCCATTTCTCTTGCTATATGCCACAGCTGTGACCAGAACACGGACTCTGCTAGAGTCTGTGTGGTTTTTAGCAGATTTCACAGTGTCTCTGAAGCAGAAGAGGGAAACACATTTTTCATTGATGTCTAAGGTAGGCCACTGCTTGCTCTTTGCAGACTTCCAGACTAAATGGGGCCTTGGTGCAGGTGGAGGCTTTTTGTCTGAAAAGAGGCATCCAGAATCTGTGAATAAAAGAGAAAGACTTCAGATATAACTTGTATTATTGTATTGTTTTAAAAAATCAATGACACCATCTTTTAAATTATGTCAATCATTGCAGTCAATTCAGGGCAAACTGAACACAGATTTAGGACTTTGCACAGGGGAATAATTTTTTCCTTACACGGGATGATAATTTTTTAAGTCTTTTTCTTGTTATTTCTATGACCTTCCACCCCTAACACACAATCGTAGCTGTTTAATGAAAGAAAACAAACCTTAATTCTGCACTGACCTGGACTTATGAAACAACCAGGGTTTTCAGTGAAGCCTTCATAAGCTATAAATCAGTGTAAAATTTAGCTCATATTGCATTCTCATTGGAAATGGGTTATATGATAATTTATGTTGAGCTGATCATAACTAAGCACCTCATAGTAGTGTCCTTCAAAAAATTTTAATCAAGATTGTCTTTCTCTCTCCACCTCTCTTGGTGCAATTTCAAGAGGTTTATTTGCATGTCAATCTGCACGCGTTACTGAAGTTATTTCACTGGAGCAAGCACAACATCTCGGCTGCATCCGTGTTTTACAGCAGCGTAATGGCAGGTGACTCTTTGCATTTATTTCTGAATCGTGCTGGTGGAAAAGTTAGGCCCTTAATTCTCTTAAGCCTTGAAAACAGGGGCATTTCCAAGTGCCTGCCAGATCAGTTTTCCAAGTCTCTTTGTGCTTTGCAGTGACTATGCAATGAACAACATAGGGGAGGAAGGTATTGATCCTATGAAAATCACTGAGATGGTCCAACTTTTACTTTAAAATCTACGTCCAACAGTGTTTCTAAGTATGTTTGATATTTACTTACAGAAGCATGTTTTCTCTTGAAGGTTTGGGGTTTTTTTTTTCCCCTTTTTCTTGTATGGTGAACAGCAAAGGGGTTCCAGAGAGGTGTCCTGGGCAGTGAACACCAGGAGAGTCCTCTCCATGGCAGCCTTGCCAAAAGCTCTTTACACCAAGGACTGTCTTATTTTACAGTACTTGTGCAATCTGCAATATGACAGGGTTCTGCAGCGAGGATAGGGTTGCTCCATAATTGGTGATAATAAACAGTTTCCCACCTAAGTATGTATAATCAAGACAAACAGGGTGGGGAGAGGTGTGCTGGTAAGAGTGGGTGTGTTGATTTCTCATGCAGGCTTTTTTCTTTTTCCATAATTAAAGGCTTATGTTATGAAGTTACACATGGGTGGATTCCTGGTAGAATCCTAGAAAGGATAAACAAGTTTTAAACAGATTTTTGAATGGAAGAAGACCAAGATGATGAGCTGTGACCAGAGAGGTTTGACTCCAGAAACCCACCAGAACATATTTTTAGTTAGACTAAAGCTTTAAGCTCACTATGTGTCAAGTTTGACAGCCAAGGTGTAAGTAGTTTTCATGCTGTGGTGAAGCTTTGGATTGGGAGGTGCGAGACTGGATTTGTCGAGGAGTGACTGACACTGGAGGAGTAGGAAAACCGAGGTACAGAAAACGTAGACAACAGTAGCTGTAGCCGCAGCAGACGAAGTGACCTAGGGGGACTGGGGACAACTGATGTGGGAGACTGTGAAGGTAGGGATGTGGGTTCTTTGGCAGATGCTTTGTATCTTGCTCCGTATGGAAATCATGGGAGATAATAAGTTTGCCCCTAGATCCTGCTAAATCAGCAGTCGCTGCCTGGCTTCAGGTTTCGTAAGTCTCGTAAAATTAATGGAGATATTGCCACAAACCACTCTTTTTTTCCTCTCTCCTACCCTTTGCTGTGTGACATCTTTTTTCTTTCTTTTTTTTTTTTTTTTTTTTTCCTTGCCAGTACACACTAGGAGTTGAGGTTGAGGTATTTCCAAATTATCTTTTCCTTCCCACCAGTCATTTCTGGCTATGTTCCAAACAGGGAGAGATGATGACAGGTTTTCATTGGTCACTTAATTGTGTATGTCCATTGGATTTTATGACTTCCAAATTCATATTTTTGTGTGCTTAGGGGCTTTTTTGACAAGGCGCTAATGGGTTCCTGGCTGGGCAAGCACCTGTGTCAGAAAGTGTTTCATTGTGTCCCTTATTTTTCCAGCTCTGACTGCTTCTATTAGCTTGCATGTATACCTTTATTGCAACCCCCTGATGGACTTTTGTTTGTGGGTTTTTTTTGTGAACATATAATCTGCATGTACAAAGGAAGCTATTATTCTCATGTGCAAGAGAAGCCATAACTCTTAATGCAGAGAGAAAATGGGATTTTCAAAGGAGAGCTCTGCTCATACAGGAGTCTGAGACACCAGAAATCTAGGACATAAAGAAACAAGTTGGACCACTGATCTGTCCAGGGATTTTCATCATATGATCTAAGTTCTGTGAGGTGGGCTGTGGGTAGCTGGTAGGTATCATGCTGCTGGAAAAATCTCATTTCCAACTGTTAGGCTACACGGAACGGTAGATAACAGTAGCCGACGTGGTTTTCTAATAAAGTGCTTCCAAATGAACTCTTGTGGTAGCTGCTCCAGCCTTATGATTGTGAAAGTGAAGAGAAACGGTGTCTGTGGCTTTAAAAGAGAGGCAAAGCGTGCACAAGGTGATCTCTGTATTAGACTGTAATCTACATGAGGGAGGAGACCTTAACTCCCCTCAGGGTATCGTGTCTAAACCCGCGTGCTCGCTGCAGCGATGAGTATCTTCTGCTCCTGAAAAAGAAGAGAAAGACTAGCTTTTCTTGCTTGTTTTGCTGGTGTTTCCTCTGATACAAGTTATTTATTGGTGACCTGATGTGTTTTGGGAGATAATATTGGTTTCTTGTCTTATATCTACGCAATAATTTAGCGTTTTATTCTGGTCCACATGAGGACAATTTTTGTTGCAGATTGTGGCTGTTTTAGCACTACTGCAAGTAAATCTGGTCCGTGACTGTTACACTGTATGCTGTCCCTTGTTCTAAGGAGCAGTTGCCATAACATGGCTGTCATCAGCTCTTTTAATGGAAAAATTATTAGACTTCTTTTATGCTTCCTAGTTTACTCTTGGACATCGTTTTGCCCTCTGCGGTTTTCCAATGTTAAAGATCTAGCTGATGGACTTCTAGGTGGGGAAAAACCAAGGTATGGCAGGTTTTGGGGTTCACTAAAAATAGAAGTAGAATACATTTTAGAAATGTGTTTCATTAACAGACCTTCTGAAACTGAAAACCTATATGAATACAACAAAGACCTTAACTTCCAAATCTATAGGACAAGACACGAACAGTAAAGGGTCTCTCGAGACCCATAGAGCGCATCCTGGTGTAGGTCTTACAAATAGTTTTTGTATATTAGTTTATACAGTCATGTTATAAGAAAGACATGGCCAAGAGTAGAGGAACAGGATATATAAATGAGATTTTTATGGCCCAGATGTGCACAGGAAATGTGCATAGAACAGACTGGATTCAAAGTCAGTTCCCTATTGTAGAAGCTGCCTTTAACACGAGACTTCCAGTATTTTCCATTATGCTCCAAAGACAAAGACTATATCGTGCTACAAAAAAAAATGATTGTGTATAAGCCTATATAAATTTAAACCTATCTGTTAGTTTTTACTCCCTTTGTCAGGCAGATTAGCAGCAACAATACTGTATGTGTTTAGCCATTCCAATTGATAAGACATCCTCCTGATCTATAACCATTTTTCCTAAAAGGAAAATATCCTGATACCTTAAAAAAACCCCACGTCTATGACTGCTGCTGATCTGGTGATGATTTATGGAGGCTTTTTTCCCTCTGGACAAGGAAAAAGAGAGATAATTTTTCTTGGAATTTTCTGTCTCTGTGGGTTTTTTTTTTTTTGCAAATGTTATTTCATTGGTGATTGGTCTTATAATTCAGCAGTGTATTATAAAGCTTGTCTGCTTAGAAGCCTTCCGTCTACCCCTGGCTAATGATAATGACGATTTTTAACACGTGGGCTGGACTGCAAGCTGTGCCCTGCTCATGCCGCTGGGAGAGCAGCTGCCAAGGAGACTTTTGAGACTCTTTGGACTGACTTGTCCTCCATCCCAGCAGTGCTGTCCTTTGGAGCAACTTCAGGGCTACTTTGTGTTTGTAACTTGGTATCTGTACGTGATACAGAACCATCAAATGACAGGAAAAAAACTGTTTTAGTGGTCTCTGCCCAAACTCCAGCCCTGTGCTACGGAAGAAAGACAGCAGCTCTAAATCAGCTGGATATTTGGAGCTTGAATCTTGCACCTTGAGTCTTCATAATCCATTGTCCCCACAACCAAATTCACCTTCCAGATATGCTGCTATGAGAATTTTAGTAATTCAATGTCATTAATTAAGTTATTCTAGAATTACTCCAGTGTAGCTGAGAACAAAATTAAGCCTCTAGTCTGTTCTGGGAAATTAGACAGATATGTTTTTTTCTAAGTGGTTTCTAATACATTTCATTAGGAAATTATTTGATGAATGTCATTCAGGCATTGGGGATTGGTATAGTGTCTGGGGTTTGAGCAGCCTAACAATGTGTAGCTGGCCAAAAGGAATGAAAGGCTAGTATCTTCACAGAATGCTTCAATATTTTTAATCGAGGGTGGTGGTGGTGTTTGTTTGGGGTTTTTTTTTCTTTCCTGCCCCCAAGCACTGAATACTTCAAAGATGTCACAAAGACATGGAATAGGAGATTCACTTCTAAGGACCAGGGAGTGCTCCAACTTATTTTCCTAAAGAAGTTTGGCTATCTTAAAACTTAGCCATCTTATGCTATTAGTTTGTATCTGTCAGTGGTTGTAATTTTCACAAGTAAGCAGTCTGCAAGTGAGATGTAGAGATTCAATTATACTTTTTTTTTTAAATTGCTTTTAAAAAAAGAATCACCTAGATGTTGTTCTGCCATGACTTCACAGTTTCTAAGTTATCAGAAAAAACTTTATGCTAAGGCTGATGCAATATTCTTGGCCACAGAACAACTTATCTGAGTTCACTGGAAACCTGAAGGGAGGTGAATCCACCAAGGTCAGTGGCGTGATTATATAATTTTTATATTGCGAATAAGCAGATGTTCTTTTTCATGAGTATTCACACCTATAGTATTGGACATTAGGTGAAGTATCCCAGCCTACTGATGCATCTAAACCAGGTTTGTTGCTGCCAAAGATGAGGAAAACTTTTAAATCCTGTTGGATGCTGACATAAATGCTGAATATAATTCACTGTTGGTGAGTTTTCAATCCCATTTCACTCATGTTTGGAACAGAGGACTGGACTTGGCTCTCAGTTAAAATTGTAGGCTTTTTTTTATTATTTTTTATGTTAGTGGGGTGCTTTGCATTTTTGCAAAGACAAGTGAAATCTGGACCGCTGCTGATTTCTCAGACCAGGACTTTAATAAAGGGTGTCATTAAAAATGGCCTGCTGTATACAGGAAACAAAACAGCTACTCAAGCAAGGAGTGATCCTTGAATTATGCTTTGAACCATTTTTTTCAGATGGTATTACTGAATATTAACTTTTTTTTTTTTTTTTCTGCATCAAATTGATGTGGCAGATTTTCTGGTTTCTCCAGTTACTGTGCGTCGTTCTGATACAGAAGACCCTATACCTATTTTGGCTGGTTATGTGCCTCTGTGCGTTTGTCTTACACTGTAGGAACAACGCTAAGCTTTTGAGGTGTGCCTGTAACTTTGGCAAAATTAATTTTTACTGCTTTTAACACACAAGCTCTTTCCTTGTCTTGGCTGTTTCTTATGGTTTTTTAATGCCTTTCTTTTGCCATTTTGTTCTCAGGTCTGGTTTAATTTCAGTTTTATTACATGTGAGCCAGGTAACTAGTTCTTCTTCCTTCATAAATATATACCTTAAGTTAGGTGTGTTAATATTTACCTGCCAGAGAGATGAGAAGTGGGGTGGAAGAGGATCACGATAGGTGAGAAGGTTTGAGAGAGCATGTTGCTCGGTTTGTCTGTCCGGTCTCTGTCTTCTAGCTTAGTGTATGGACTGTCATCTTGGGAATAAGTTGTTTGCAGCGTGAAGTGGCATTTCAGCTGCAGAGAGGGATGCACCTGCCTGGCCTCTTTGGCCACCACGTTACAATGACGGCGGGAGGATAACAGTAAGAGAATAAAAAGAGAGAAGTAAGTAAGAAGTAATCTCTCTGTGTATGAGAGATTTTAATTTCTTTCTCTCAAGATGCAAATGGTAGCCTGGCAGTGGTCAAAGAGAAGCGTCAAGAAAGGAAATGGAAAAGTTGAGAGTATTTATTGTGTTGGTACGTCCATCTCTTATACACCCTGAGTAAAGCCAGGAGAGTTCAAGCTAATTAACTGAAAGCTTTAAATTGTGTGAATAAATGTCGGTGTAATCCAGTGCAGTTAGAGTCTAACCACACCTGTATGAATATCTATAGCTATGTCTAATCCATTTCTTACAAGAAAAACCCCACCCTTTGCGTTTTTATTGAAGCACTCCGCCTCACTCTGTGCCTTACTTTTTTTTTCGGAAGGTCCCCAGTCTCTGTGGTTTTATGCAATTATCAATAGCACCCGCACAGTTTTGTGCGAGACCTTCCACTTAATGTTCACAGTGAGGTTCACCAAACAAGGGGACATGTTATGGTTAACAAAAAGGTTTTCTTAAACCTTAATGAGACTCAATGACAAATATTAATTGGGGAGTTGCCTTTTCCTTTGCCTTCCTTTGCAAAAACAGGAAAAGCAAAAAGGTGGTTTATCCAGCTAGAACCTTGTTAGAAGTATGTCAGGGAGCTGAAGAAGGAAAAATTAAGTGAGAAGAAAAATATTAATAGATGATATTCTAGTCCTTGTATCAAGGAATCTAAATAATTTTAAAATGTGTGATTGGTGAAGTCCCACGAAGTCCCTTTGCTTTTACAGAGAGACCACTGGAGACAGACAGATTAAGGGGCTGCGGATGGGACCCTAGAGTCACTCACTTGTAAAATCAAGAACAAAGAGGAAAAATCCTCATATTCATCTTCTGTTCTGACCCATTTACTGTGTTGTTGCAAACAGATAGAGTGAAATAATTCTGAATGTGATGTTTAAACCAATTTTCCTAAGGCGAAGCGAGCCCAACTTAAAGCCAGCCATAGCTAAGTGAATTATTTCTTTTTTTAACTATGACAGTTATCTTGAAATAGCGCTTTGATGAAATCCTCTCCTCTTTCAAGTCCTTGGAAAAACTCCTACGATGGGATTCATTTCACCTAACTTTAGACAACTCTAGTGTAAACTTCTGTATCTGAGCTCTCCATCCCTGACTTTTTCTAGCTGTTGGAGGACACCGGGGCCTTCTAGGGCACGATTCATCATCTTTGTTTCAGATGGCTACTTGATGGCTACTTGAGAGACATGCAACACTGTAAGTACCTGGCTCTCCCTGTCAGCTTTAAGGAGATGCTAGTGAGCAACTTCGGTGACATCACACTCAGAAGAAACCCACCTGTTGTGACCTCAGAGGGGATTTGGACACCCACATTTTTACGTGGGAAGACACCACTGACTGTATGTGGGAAAAGCTGAGGTTCTTGCAGATCGGCGGTACGTTTTTGTTATGCTCTCAGTGGTTCTAACACCTCCACCTGTCGTCTCAGGGTTCTGTTGTGTGAAAATATGTTAAGAAAATCTGCTGGAGTTGTATACAAAGTGTTTAAGCTTACTCTCAAAGGTACTGCTTTTCTGTACCTACAACATCTTCATTCCTCTTCCTAAAACAGCAGGTAAATGCTGTGAACCTGTCAACTTGCTCGTGCACACCAAAATGTTCTGGGAAAACTTTAAGAATCCATCCGGAGGAATGCTAAAGAAAAAAGTTGCTCTGGTATCTCTTCCCTTGTACGACTATTCTTTCCATTCCTAGCTTAAGATAGAGATGAACCAAAGGAGAAATAGGCGTGGGCTATAATGCAAAATGGAAGATTTAGGAAGTCGCGTGCAATTTGCTATATGGAGATTAAGAATGACACTGAAAGCATGCTAAGCGGCAGTCAGTATGTAGCAGCCCTTCTGTTGAGCTTTATCATAGTGTCTTGTGAAACACATTTGATCACTTAAAGTGGGAAATAGCAGTCTGCGTTTTCTTTTATCCACCTAAAACCAAAAAAAGAGACACCCTGGGATAATACTGAAGGTGCTGTTCAGGTGCTTTCACTTCCTGTGTTAGCCCTTCTTTAGGATATGTTCCTTAGCAAAGGTTATGTGTGCAGGGATAGAATAAAAGCAAGGTAAAAATCTTCTGTGGTTTAAAATGGTCTGGTGTGTTGTGACTTGGTGATGAATACGGTGAGGGGCCTGGTGGCATCACGGCTTTACTGCACTGGGCCTTCTTCACCGGGTAGCAGGTACGTTTCAGAGCCTGTTGTTCCCTTCAGGCCTGGCTGGCCAGGTGGCTGCGTGGAGGCTGGTGGTGCTCTCCTGCCGTGGTGGTCCCCCGGGCACCAAAGAGCTGAGAGTAGCGCTGAAAACGCCGGCTTTGGTCAACAGGCCACCTGCTTGGTTTGGTGTGCATAGGTCAGCGTAGCCTGGCTGGTTGCAGTTCGGACGTGACCAGTGATGGTCTGGCCTCCTGGTGTGTGAAATAGTTTGCTTTTCTGGATATGAAGAAGTGGAGATGGTTGACTTAAAGGAGCAGTTGTTGTAGCTCAGAGGTCCTCGAACTACGGCCTGCAGGCCAGATACGGCCCCCCAGGGTCCTCAATCCGCCCTCCTGGTATTTACCAACACCTCATCCCGCCGGTGGCTGGGGGGGAAACCAAGCAGCTGCAGATGACTGCCTGCCACTTAATCCACATGCCGGCCCCCTGGTTA
>JAVJGJ010000032.1:24246654-24285510 GCA_035590215.1 Microhierax caerulescens | reverse complement strand
GGTTGGGGGGGGAAACCAAGCAGCTGCAGATGACCCTGTCACTTAATCCGCGTGCCGGCCCCCTGGTTAAAAAGTTTGAGGGCCCCTGTTGTAGTCCTGAAGTGCATCGTGGAAGCAGAGCAGGGGAACTTGTCATGTCCGTGGAACGGTTTGATGTGTGGGTGGGAAAGAGGAAATCCAGAGCCATGAGGGGGTCGTAACAAGACTGGGACTGTAAGAGAAAAGCAAAAGAGAAGTTAGGCTGGCAAATGATGAAGAAAGAGTATTCAAGCTGTCTGTAGCAACTTGGAACCTCAGGGATGGAGAGTGTTCTGTCCATTTACGTAGATATAAATTCAGAACTACATAATTGCTGCTCTCTTTATGTTATTCTGATGTGTGAGCAGAATTGATGATATTGTGGCTGATGTTTTGTCCCTTGAAAAAGGAACGCTTCAGATCACTCTGTTTTTGTAGTCACTTTTCATGTTGTTTTGGTGGGATCCAAAAGAAACGTCACCAAATCTTTCTTGTAATAATGGGACAATAACATGTCTTATAAAGAACAAGAGTCTTCCATATAGAGGAGGAAAAAAAACCAAAAAACCCAAACAGGAAACAACAGAACAACTTGGTGAAAATGACAGGTTCATGTGTTTCATGTGTTTGCAAGGGAATAAAATAATAAAATAGCTTTATAACTAGCTTTTCAACTTTACATAAGTAATTGCCTTTTTGGGGTACTTAACTGTAAAAATACTTTAACACCTAAAAATGTGCTTACCTGTTCTGTACGAAGTGCTGTAGGATTTTCTCCAGATGAATTGTGCTACAGCAGTTTAAAACACTGTTATCGGTACCCTGGGTGATAGATACCGTTGTGTCCCTTCAGCTCTGTCAGTTTTCCTTTCTCTTCCCCACCGTTCTTCCTCCCAGTAAAAATGTCTGGGTTTGCTTCAGTGGCGTTACTTAGCAATTTATTTCCTGTAATTAACACATCTGTACATACCTGATCTAAAGGCAAGTGAAGATGAGGGAAAATATTCCCTCCAGATCAGTGGACTTCAGATGTGACCCCCCACAGATGATTATCAAATGCTGACATTCACATCTGAGCAGAAGGCTCTGTGTGTGTATGTATGTAGAGATGCTTGCTTTAGCCGAAGGGATAGCAGTCAATACAGAAAGTGAGATGAAAACTGAATTTTTGCAGAATGGAGATTTCATTTTACCAGAGTGTTTTTTTTCCTTTATTCTTTTCCTCTCTGTTTGAAAAAATGTTAAACATGTTGAGTCAGGGAGACATTCCTGTGCTGCATTAGAATAGCCATCAACGTCAGTCGAGACCATTTGGATCATGTCACTTGTCCTAAAGTGTGTAGCTGTTTTTAAAGAAAGAATATGTCATGTTCTGTACAGGGATCTTTAATGCATGAAACTTGTTTGAAGCAATAATAAATCAAGTCCTTGCTGCTAAAACCCGTGTCTGATTTTCCCTCGTGACAATCTCTATCTTTCCGTGTGTAAAAACTGAGACAATAGCAAGAGTGATTCTGCACCCACAAGTATGGCAAATAATTTTGACCCCAACTAACTAAATACATAAATCTAGCAAAATAAAGACCTGAGATATAAATGTCCTACACACTCGCCACAATGTTTAATAATGTACTCTTTTTCTGCAACCATCATTATGGAAGGTTGCAAGCTGTGTAGAGATATTTTCATTATTCATGCTCTACTGAGTAGGCAGGTCCGCAGACATTTTTCTCACCTCTCCTAAAAAAGTGGAATAATTACTACCAACTAGAGTGTTTGAGACTTCTTTGCTTATTATTTTCCACTCTTTTACGCAAGTATCATTCTGTTAGGTTCAAACCAGTTACTGGTGATGTAAAGAAAAAACAGGCTTTTGCATTTTTACTCTTTATTAATTACTTCTTTTGATTGTGCGTAGCCATAACTAATACAAGTAAAGGAAATGTAAATGCAATTCCATTTAAATTAACCTGGAGTAGTTCAGAATTGCAGGCTATTTTAGCAGCATGACTTCGTTTCAAAAGCCCTGTGAGAGGATGACAGAAATCTCAGTCCTGGCAAATGTTATTACAGTCTACAATGTATAGTGGTGTAATCATAATTGCGGATGGATGATGCTAAGATCCCCATTTGAGCTTCAACTGGGGTTGCAGTTTGATCAGGCAAAAGAATCAAGGGCCTGATTCTTTGTCACCTTGTAAGATGCTTTGCTTTTTACTACATGTTCACTGGCTTTGGATTTGGGCAATAAATTATAAGTAGGAAAATATGTATTTCTTCCTTTTCATGTATAGTAAGAAAAAACCAAACTTCAAAGCAAAGCGGCGAAGAGTAGCAAAGGGGCAGCACTGGGGGCTGGTGCCCTTGCCGTAGCGGTGCACCGTGTCCAGAAGCAGAGCCCAGCCAGGGCATCTCCCAGACTGGGCAAACTGTCCCAGCGGTGCTGAGGGAGCACCCTGTCGGTGCCCACTCACTCCTCTGCTGAGAATATCAACAAAGGTGCTAAGCAACACCAGCTGAAATTACATTTTTTGTTTTTTAAATACCTGTGGGCTCCGGCTCGCTAGGGACTGTGGAGAGACCAGAAGTGCCTTTTGCATAGGCTGGGATTTGAGCAGCACTTTGTAATGACTTTGAGTTACATCAAGAGCAAACTTGACTTCAGCCAGTGACCTTGAGCTGAAAAGCGTTAGCCCGTTATCGGCGCCCTGAACCACCAAGTCGCTTTATATGGTTTCGAGTGTTTTTGCTTATGTAGATTGGTTTGTTTATTTTTTTAATCTGGTGCAGCGTAGTAGAATTAGTCCTCAGTTTGTTATAAAACTGAGTGCTCCGTTGACCTTTCTCCTTCCAGTCCGAGTGCAGTAGAAACCTGAGGAAGCCATTGCTTGTTTGTTGTTCCACGCACCGGGCTGCTCAAGAACTTCCAATTTCCAACAGCTCAGCTCCGAGGAGCAAACTTGAGCACCGAGGCACATGTGAAGTGTTGTGATTTGTTGCCATGATGACAGTGTCAACTTAACTACAGCTGACAAACAGTTTTTAAATAGAACATTTCGATTCATTATAGTATTCTCCATCTGTTTTTTTTCACTGTCTGCATACATGCAAAACATCTGAGAAATGCTACCACAATGGTTTAGTTTACTTATCTAGCCACTAACATTAATTAGTTGTTGAGAGTGGTAGTTTAGGGAGCAAGTAAAATGATGAAATTCCCCCCTCAGTAAAGGAAACTATTTTATTTATTCAATAAAAGATGCCCAGTAGACCTGTTTCCACATTTAGAGAGAGTTTTTCAAATGGAAATTTTTGAGCATGGGTTCTTTATTGTTGGGGTTTTTTTTAACTACTTTGTTACCTCTTGCTTTTGACATGTTTTGCTTCCTTCCCAAAAGCATCTGCCACTGCTATTTCCAGCATGGAACTGGTAACAGCAGGGGAGCATCATTTTGTAATTAAATCGGTCTGCTGGGGTCAAATTTAGAGGGTTTTATTCATGGCTTTGCCACTGTCCCACTCCATGACCTTGAGCAAGTTGCACATTGCTGTATCTCAGTTTACCTATAGGTAAACTAATATTGACTTCCCTTGAGGGGATATCACGAGGCTTAATTAAGTGTCTGCAAAGATCTGTGAGATAGAGGACTGAAAGCTGCTGTAGATATACAAGTGACGATGATGATGATGATGATGATTTGTGCCCAATTGTGTCACTTCCCACAGAAGTGCCACCATGGCTGCTGTGCGGATTAGTTGTCAGGTGAACTATGAATCTATCCATTCATTCATCATTCTCTCCCTTGTAGATTGAGCCCAGCTGGCTAGCTTTGCTTATTAGTAGCTTTTAATAAATCAAATTGTATTTGCTGTTTTAATTGTATCTTAAAGGGTAGCACGGCTCCTTGCCTTTAGATTAAAACCAGTGTGACAATGTCCGTGCTGGAAGCTGTGCTGCTGCTCTTGTACTCTGCTGCTGCCAAACTGTTGATGTAAAACTGGGTTAAAATATATATGCTTAAGGAACCTCATAATTTTAAAACATGTAACTACTAAATTCTGGCAGAGGTCTTTCTCTGGGTTCCTCTTTTGCAAAGTTTGGGCATCCTTGTTTGTAAATCCTCTCAGAACACTGTCCCAGTAACCACATTTTGAAAATTATAATCTACTTATCCACAGGAATTCAAGGGGAAAGTAGTTGAGGATTGCTGTTTGTTGACAGAAACAGCCGTGTCTGTATGGAAGAAAAAAAAAGAAAAGAAAAAAGCCAACATGATGTAAAATCAGATTAATTAATTGTCCAAGATATACTTTACTGTGATTTTTTTGTTTTTAAATAACACTAGCCAATAAAAGCAATGGGAATAACAAACTGACATGTTTTATTTTAAACTAGGGCCAAAACTATATCTTAGAAATCTCGTTAAAATGCAGTATATCTACTAAAATATTGATAACATAATTCCCTTTAAATTTTGTCCTCAGTCATATGAAAAGCAAAGGGCTTACGTGGAAACAGATACTTAGAGGAGTCCTACTCATTGAAATCAATGGAAGTTGCCCAGCTGGCTACTTTTCCCCATTACTAATTTATAGTACATCAAGCAATACTTCTTTTTCTAACTTAATTTGGATGCCAAGTTATTTAGGAATTCCTCACCGAGTGCAGAAAAGGGTTCGGGTTAAAACCAGCAGGAGTTTCTCATTGAGCTCAGGTAAACTTTTGCCCAACGTCTCATTGTATTCTAGATCATCAGCCTTGGAGTTTTGTGGAATTTGCCTTTCCATCGCATGCAAAATTTGATTCACGGGTGCCTAGCAGTGAAAAGGGGCCACTGGCCTCTTTAGCCATCCAGCCAAACGTCACCCTCTAACTTCACTGTTTCTAGAGGAATTGCGTAACGATGATAACTCATTCAAATGGCAAGCAGGAAAATCAACACAGCATGTGCGGTCAATAATTTTCTAACTCCTGAGAGGAGATCAAAGAGGAAGGCAGCAGGGAGGAGGAGTAGCCTTATATAAATGTAAAGAGAAAACTCACAGTAATGGAGATAGCACTAGGAAGAGATAACAGAATTCAGAAAGATTTATTAAAAAAGCAAAGTGGTGAACGGGAGAATTCAACTGCTGGAACAAACTGAGCACACTGAGTGGAGCAGTAAGCTGAAGCAATGTATTTTTGGACATGCTGGTCCTGTGTTTGACCCAAAGGCCTCTTTCATACTGTGAACGGGTGTGAAAAACGCTGGCAGAATGGAAACCTTTGCCACCATGCACTGGCGGTAGGACGAAGGATCTCTGATCCTTCAGTAGAGGGGTGGGCTTGGAATACGCGCCAGAGCTGGGCTTCCCGGCAGGGAATTGCACAGTGCTGGGGGTCCTGCTGCCCAGACCCTGCCCTTGCAGCTCGTAGCTGCCCTGTGGTCCTCGGGGCTGGGACAGGGCTCTGGCAGGGTAGAACCCAAGCACACATAGGGGTCCTTGCTGGTGGCTGCCAGGTGTAGGTCCTGATGAGTCTTGTGGAGGAAAAGCAGTATATAACTGTATTAGAGCCTCTGCTACTCCTGTGGTCGTGTGCATGGCTGAGCAATGCAGGTTTCTTTAGAAGTGGCTTGGGCTAGTATTTTTCTCACCTAAGTGTTAAAAAAAAAAAAAAAAAAAAAGTATAGCAGCAGTGGAAAAGGGATGCTGCAAATAAGAATAGCATCTCATGCAAAGCAGCAATGCTTACAGAGCATACAGCCACTTTCAGTTTCTTTGAAATCAGCCAGGATTCTGTCTGAACACCTGCCGGCAGCATTTAAGAAACTAGAAAGGTGAAATTTGGCTAGGAAGTCTGCACAAGAGTTTAAGATAAGTATCAGTGTAGGTCGGTGAAGGAGACATTGGTTTAGCTACAGACGTTTCTGTAAGGAGCAGCTGAGGCTGCCCACTGAAGGCTGTGGGAGCTCCAGATGTGCACAAGCACAGGGAAGCACATCGTTACTGCAAGCGTCAGGCATTCGAGGAATTTAGGCAGGAGTTCCTTACAGTGGAATAAACTACAAAAGTCGGGAATTGGAGCAAGAGAATAGTATAAGGAAAATATTTTTGTCTACATATTGATGTTCTCCTG
Source organism: Microhierax caerulescens (assembly GCA_035590215.1). Taxonomy (NCBI): domain Eukaryota; kingdom Metazoa; phylum Chordata; class Aves; order Falconiformes; family Falconidae; genus Microhierax; species Microhierax caerulescens. Next base: position 24,279,374 of record JAVJGJ010000032.1, on the reverse strand, counting down.
ACACTTCACCCACAAAGACTACTAGTCCGTTACCAAAAAAATAATAATGTATTAATAGCGTGTTGAGGGATGTGTTCTTTTTCTGTCATCAGTAAATTGGAGGGGAGTATTTTCTGTTGAAGTAGCTCGTCTTTTCCACTAAACGGAAAACTTTCCTCTCACTCCCTCCCTGACCTCTTTATTTTATTTTATTTTATAAACCTGAACAGTTGTCTGAAGTGACTTCGCTCCAGGATCCCACAGCTGGATAAAAAGAACAAAATACAGAAAGATAAGTTCTTAAAATCACTCCAGGCTTTCTTTAATGGTAATCATTAGCCCTGTTCTGAACTCTATTGACAAAATGCTGGAGTAGTCTTGAAAGCCGAGCAAGTGCTCTTTTAAAGGAAGAACTGGTTAATTAGAAGATCTAATGCAAGTGACCTAATTCTGCAGCTCAGCACTAACTTTTCTAACACACAATAACGTAAAGATTGGAAATGATACGCATTGATTCATGTAAGTCAACTAGTTGAAATCTTGATTGGAAAGTTAATTTTTTCCATAGCTATTTAAAACCATCATCTTCAGACCAGTACTAGGTATTTTTTTGCCTGCAATTTGATGGTGGTGGAGCTCATGTGTTAGTAAGTTCAGGGAGCCACAGACACACAGAGAAGAGACTTAATGGTCAAAGTGTGAGGGAACCGTGCCATTACTTGTAAGTGGCATAGCTCAGAGTTACTAAGTAAGTCATCTTGTAGCAAGTGCAAATGTTCTTGTTTTTAGAATAATAAATAAAAATTTACTTTTAATCACTTGCACAGGTGTTGTTGAGGACTGAAACCTATTGCTAAGGGTACGTGAATGCTTTCACTGTAAATCAGAGCAAAATGTCAGTGCATTTTGGTATCTAAATATGCCTCTTTAAAGGCAACCCTATTTTCTGTACCCTCCCCTCAGCTTTAAGTAGCAAAGGTGTCTGAAATAATCTTTCTGGCTGCAGGGGGATATTTTAGACATAACTTGAGAGAAGTACAAATTATTTCTCAGTAGGCCTGGTAAGATTAATGCATAATCTACCAGCATTGTTCTGGTTTCCTTTTTCTGTGGGCAGGATGCTGGTGAATTATGATTCCTTACAGCACCTTGCTGTGGTAGCTCACCTGAACTTCAGGAACACTTGTGCTCTTGTATGTTTGTATCCAGCTTTAGATGTCCAGTTAGGGTGTGTGAATATCCTTCTGGAGGAACTCTCTGTCATCCATTGACTACGTTTGGATCTCTGACTCCTGTCTGTAGCAGCTCTGAATCTCCCCTAACCTAGACTATGATACTGGGTCCAGAGGACTTTCCTATCTATAACGTAACTGCTGCACATTCATATATAATTCTTTTTTTAATTTCGTGTGTGTGTGTGTGTGTAAGAGTAAAATGTACTGGATTTGTCCCAAAAAAGGAAATACTTCAGCAATAGTAGGTATGCTGATAGTGTATTAGATATGGAAGCGCTGAGGTGGCAAAGGCTCCATCCAAAGCACTAATACGTGAATGCTGAGAGGCCTGCAGAGCTGGTAGCAGTAAGAATAATTCCAATTATTTTCATACCTAAAATGCCCTGTTTCAGAATAATCTATCCAAAGTTCTAGGCCCAGTGAAGGTTCTAAAAAATAATTATAAGTAAAGAACTGAGTTTCTCTCAAACTGGCAAGCCCTTGGTAATTTATATTCAAATGTAATTGTGCTGTGGAGTATGTACGTGCTCTCCTCTGGTGCCTGGAGAACGTGTGCCCTAAACTTCATCTGATTTCTTGGAAGAAGCTTTTGGGGTACCAGGTCAAAGCAACTTGTTAGTCTATTCTGACAACCATGAATGAAGATTTTTGGGGTGTTTTAATGAAAAATGTTGGGAATTTGGTTGTAGATTAGGCTAGTTCTTTCAGGCTGACTTAACAGGTCCATAGTGCAAAGGCTGATGGAGCTAGTGACTGAGTAATGCAGCATAACTAGTCATCCTAAGAAGTAGTAAAATCTCGCCCCCCCCCCCCCTTTTTTTTTTAATCATTCTTTCGTGCTTTTAAATAAATTAAGTGAGCCTGTTTCAAGGAGATAATTTGTGGGGATCATATGTATCAAAAAGAAGAGCTATCTGAGAAGAAAAGCATTGAAAAAAATGGCAAAAATTATTTGGATTCAGCGTTTTAGTCATAAGGAATTACATGAATACAATGTAACTAATATTCAGTATTGCTCTTTCATGACTACCTCATAGCTCAGACGCTGGTGTAACTTAGTCTGATGCTTGTTGGTGGCATACACTGATGGTGCGACTTGGATTAAGTCATTCTATCTACTTGATCCCTGGATTGCTGGTTGTGGTTTATTCTTGTTCTGTAATGTATCGGTCGAGAGCATAGCTTTTTGACTGAAACTAGAATAAGCTGGAGAACATGTGATGCTGTGGTTTGTGATCAGAGATGTTCCTCCACTAGAAGAGGTTCAGACTACTTTTATTTTTAAGAATTTCAGCGTGCTGATTTTGGTAGAGTGTAGTCTCTTGCACAATATGGCAGCATTTACCTCTAATCAGTTTTAATCCAGTGTGTAGTAAGTGAATATGACTTCTACCTGATGGAGCCTTAGATGGATGCTTATGTGAAGGGCTCAGTTGTATATAGATAATCCTTTCCTATGGAATAAACTTTTCCCACCTAGTTGGTAGTTTCACAAGAGAAACTGGCAAGAGCCCCTGTAACTTCTCACCTCTGTAAGACTTTATTTCTATACAAGTGTTAAGCCATGTTGATAATGTAAGGAAGCTGTTACATGTCTGGGTTTTTGCTTTGTTTTTTATCTGTAAGAATGAGCTCTAGGAAAAGTGGCAGATGTAAAATTATTTAGTCAAATCTAGGCGAGAAAGTGTAAGGAACTTCTAAAGGACTTAACTGGCTGCATAATGATACATGAAGTTCATTGATGATAAATGCAAAGTAATGACCACTGGGATGGAAAAATGTTACTAATTGGCTGCCTAAAAATTTTACTATTTGTCTAACTGGACTATAAAATAGCTGTATCAGCACAGGAAAGAAACCCAGCCATCAATACCAGCAGTTCCTTGAAGACATCTGCTCAGTGCACAGCTTTTGTCAAAAGAGAGGTTTAGGTACATGAGGAAAGAATAAAGAATAATATGGAAAATACAGTAATGCCATTATGCAAATGATGCCAGTTCATCAAGCAGGTGACACCATCTCAAGGAGTTCGAAACGAGGCAAGAAGAATGATCTGGTGCATGGGGAAACTCTCATATGAGGAGAGATTGAAAAGACTAGGATTGCTACCTTTGAGAAGAGATGAATAAAAGAACATGATAAGATTCTAACATTCATTATTTTGCATAGAGAAGGCAGTTTGGGAAGAGCTTTTCTTTCGATCTCATGATATAAGAACAAGGGAACGTTATAGAAAGGCAGCTGATAAATAATAATTTTTCACCTGATGTGCAATTAGGTAATGGACTACTTTGCTCTGGGAAGCTGCTAAGGAATTGAATGTGCTTTAGGGAAAGTTCTGGCGATTTAGATGAATGAGAATACTCTGTGTTTCTATTATCTATTAAAAAAAAAAGACTACTAAAAGGGATCTGAAATGATATGCTTTAGGTTTGCACTCTAATTGCTAGGAGACATTGCAAGGACGCTTTCTTGGGGGCTGGGATATCCCAGATCTCTGTAGTGCAGGGTTGTTTTTTTTTTTTGCATTTTCCACTGACACATCAGGTTCAGCTCATAGTTCTAGATGAAACTAGATTTGAGCCCATGTGGCAATTTCAGTGTTCCTGGTTGTTTCATTGTCAGGCTATTTCAATGGCTGTTGATGCCAGCCCAAATTTACAGCCATATTACATTGTGCAAGCTACTTGTGGCACAAACTGTCCTTTTGTTTGGAACTTCTTCAGCATTTACAAGACAGTGGGTCATGGTCTATGAGCACAGTTATAGGCACAGTGGTAATACAAACAACAAACAGTAATTGTGCATGTGAACATCTAGAAAACATCCCCAACTACAAAAATAAATTACTACCGGTAGTAGCAGTTATGTATCGTATATGGGGATTGTTTATTATTGCGATTGTTTCGCTTACTTCTCTCTATGCAGGAAAGAGCTTATAGCAGGAGAGAAGATACTAGTGAGGAAAACATCTCCCCTTGGAAACCAATGTCCAACTCCACCTTGAGGTCCTCACTAAAATAACGTTTTGTTATTTTTGCCTAATCCCCAGCTGGCAAAACTCCACATTGCGAAAGCATCACGAGACCCACTTTACAGTCTTGGCTTGGTATGTGAGTTAGTCAAGGAAAATGAACTACCTTTGGCCTTTGGAGACTCTCAGGGCTCTGTCCTTCCCACGATGCGTGTGTAGCAGTTAACCATACTACTACAGCATGCCCTAGAGAGGAGAATATAGTCCTTACAGTATTTGTCCCTTCACTGTTCTTCTAGTGATTGCTCAATTACAGAAAAGCTGCCTGTAGCATGCACACGCAGCTTTATGTATGTACAAGTTTGCATGTATATGCACACACACACACATATATATACACACACTCTAATATATAGACAAACATATATATATATACATCTGAAAAATTTTCAGAGGAGATGTCTGCTTCCTGCTGTTGAAACTTCTTCGAGGGAACTCGGTGCATCAGTGTGCAGTCCCGAAATACAGCACTGAAAATCTCGGCAATCCTATGAGGTTAATAAAGTTCACTGTTGCTTTAATTAGATCAATGTAATTCACTGCATCTCTCGTGGAAATTAAATTTGTGTTTAAAACTAAAGAGCCAGCTAGCCAGGTTCAGGAGCACGTTTGGGATGCAAAGTACATTAGGCCTATTGCAAGTTGGTTATTGCTTTCGGTGCTTTGAACTCAGATGAAAGTACTCTATGATATAAGAAGTTACTTGTAGTATTATACATAACATTTATTGTCTGAACTATTCTTTTTTTTTATTATTTTATTTTTATTTTTTCCTCTTAACTCTTCCAAGAAAAAAAGGAGGATAAAAATCAGAGAACGTTTGTTCAGCCTATTCAATCCTTATGGAAAACTAATGAGATACTGACCATCAGGCCCCCCCCTTTGTCCAGGTAGTTATCTGCATCGACAAGCAAGTTTGCAGCACTGCTTTTGATTCCTACGCGTATACAAGAGAGAATCAAATGGGGTTGTTAACACAACCCGTAAGAAGCCATCAAACTTTCCATCTCTCTAACAGAAACCTCTTTTTTTGTTGTTTTCTGCGAACAGTATAAGAGGTTTCTGCAGTGTTCCAGAAATGGATGCACAACACAGCCAAAGGATTTTTTTCTTTTTTCCTCCTTTGATAAGGAATATGTGGAGCTTTCCATAGATATTTAGCATTGCAGAGAAACTGTGGTTTGTCATCAGACTATTATTAAAAATATAATAGTATTACGGGTTCTAAGTACTGGAAGATTTTTTTGTTACAGTGCTACTCCCTAGTAGATTGCACTAGGAAGTTGGAGATGAAACTACTGTGTGCAGACAAATCCATATTGTTGCTGTCTGCATGCTTGCTGTGAAACTGCTCTACAGCTATACAGTTTGAAAGCAGAATCTCATGAAAGTAAAATCAGCATAAAAGTCAGGTTTAGACTTCTATATTCATATTTATGAATTTGAAAAACCTCCACCATGATCTTATCTGGAGCTGTGGTAGCAGCTGACAACAAATGTGCCCTTGAGAAAACTGTGTACGGTAATGCAATGGAATCACGGATATTGCCTCCTAGTACTACTTGCTTGCATTGATGTTGTTAATAATAACAAGAGTGATAATTATTATTAAAAGTTTGGGTGCCACAGAAGGTTTCTGCTGGCCTGCAACTATTGCTCAGCCAACTGTTTTTGAGTTTGCAGTAACGGCTGTGCTATGGATTTACCTGCCTGCTCTGTTCACAACGCGGGGCGACTCTTCTGCCAGGCTGTTGCATTTATGGGCTGCTGAAAATTCAAGGTAATTAAATTTGTTCCTCTGAAGTACTCAGTTTATTGCACTGCTGCTGTTCGAGCCATGCTAGTGTGTGTTCATTTCTCAGAGTCCCCACGCTCTCCCACCAGGTTTTTCTGTGGATCCATGACCATTCTAAATAAAACTCAATCTTTTTTAATAAACTACAAATTAAAGTTCCTCTTGCCCCTTTTCATTACTGGGATAAAAAATGTTCCGGTTTTCTGCTGCTACTACTACTCTATTGAGGCTTTTGAGGTGGTCAGGTAGAGATGCCTTGGAGCATGCTATGGCATTTGGCAAACTCGGGCAAAATTAGTTAGTTTTTTTTCTTTTCTCAGTTATCAGTCTGTATTTCTACCTGAAAAGTGTCTTTAATGTAAAATTTGACACAGGAGGATAATTGCAGACTAACAGGCAGAACATGCCGCAGAGAAGATGCTCCATAGCAAGTGTAAGTACAGCAGTGTAAAAATAAGGAAAGATGATAAGTCTCATTCTGATTCAACCTATATATATATATATATATTTATTTTTTTTTTTAAATAGCCATTAAGAGATACAGCATTGTGGTTTATGGGGCGAGTCCTCCAGTCTTTGGACAGAACCCCATTAAATTCAGAGTTTGAAAAGTGGACAGTTTAAAACATACCGAGACTAAGCAGAGACAGGTTTGGGGTTTGGTTTGGTTGGGGTTTTTCTGGTTTTTTGGGGGGTTTTTTTGGAAGGGGAGGGCTATAGTGACAAGGTAGTAGTCAGGAAGGGGGAACATTTCTTAAAATACTTATAACAATATTTCTTGTAATAATAATAACTGGGACTCCAGTGAACAGATGACTAAACCTTCTTTCCTATGGGAATTTCATTCATTGAAGGTGTTCAACTGATTAAGTAAACTGCCCAGAGTGACAACTGAAAGGGTAGACTTTACTTAAATTTTCCATATTTACAGTACTCAGAAATCAAAGCCAACCTGATCTGTATGGCAACCTCTGTTACAAAGTCCAAGTGTCTACGTTGTTTAAAGGGCTTGTATCTCATTGTTTGAATAGCCTTTTGATAAGTAACAATATAATAGTGCTGGTGATTGCCTTCAGATTATCCTATCAGGATGGCCTTTTAGGCTGTAGTCCCGAGTCTTTCTTTTTGCTTTGTGCCTGCGTTATTAATAAACAAAGCACACAGGTCTTTGAACTTCCAACCGGTACAAGCGCCTGCGTGTTTGTATGCGTGGGATCATGTGTTTATGCCTCTGTGTGGCGTTTTGGTTTGGGGTTGTGTTCCTTTTTAAATGGAAATAGTTGCTGAATGGAGTGTTTGGTGAAGGGTTTTTAAGTTACACCTCTGTAATTCAGATTGAATTTAAATTATTGGTCAGGTAGAGGGGAAGTCATAAAGGTAGAGAGAAAAAAAGGACAAAAAGGGACGAGCAGAGTGAAGTAGGGGGAATTAATATGTTAGTAAGATAATAAGAAAAGAAACTAAGAGGAAGAAGAGTGAGAACTGAGAAAAGGAAGATGTGAGAAACTGGGAGGTGGATATTTGCAGAGATTATTTTATTTGCAAAGTTACTAATCCCAGTGCTCTAAGTTCTTACTTGTCTGGCAGCGTAGTGGCATTTTTCTTGAGAAGGAAGAGCATGGCTTAAGTTTTCCAGGATGAATGCAAGGATTTGATTTGTTATCCAAATGCAAATAAATCTGAAGTTTGTGGTGATCAAGGAATTTTTTGTGTTGCTTCTGCTGGGGATTGTCCTTTGGTTCCTTGTTGTAGTTCCCATCTGAATGAGGTCTTCATGGATGTCTTTACGTTGCTGAGAGAGGGGAATAACAGCATCACCCTGCTGTAGGCTGCTCAAGTTTTGTTACCAGCTTGAGGAGCAGGGCTGCTGCCCTGCATTTATACCTGCTGCAGAAGATGAATCGGAGCCTGTGGTGGGAAAGGCAGCTGACAGGTGTATGGGGTTAGTCTGTATGACAGCGTGTGACATCTCAAAAAAGAAGGGAATAGACCTTGTTTCTGATCAGACTCTAAATAAGCTCCGAGTTTGGGAGTAGGTCTGCAAGATCTGCAGAGAGTTATTGGTTGAGTTTATTCTTACCAGAATATATTTCATCTGACCTGTGCTGGCCACTGAAAGTGGAAAGTCTGCGCTTGATAATTATGCCTTTATTTTTTACTGGCTCTTTCAATAATTGAGCTTTAAAACTGGGTACGAGTTCTCGGTTATAAAGTAGAAAATAGTGACCTAATAGGTCGTTGCCTTAGGAGAGGCACCTTCAAACAGTGACCTATTTTTATTTTTTAATCTGTAAGGTATGGGGCGCACCTGTAGCATGGTAGGCATAAAAGACTGCTACAACAGCATTCACTGCACTCGTGTGGCTCACTTATGGGACTATGTAGGACAGGCACCACAATACATTTCTGTGAAAATATGGTTTGTAATATTATATGACTCATATAATCAGGAATTATTGAACATTATGGAGCGTTTGGTATTTGTGTTTGAATTGCTATAGACTTGAATACCCCTGATGCTCAGAAATAAATCTGATGAAGAAAAGAAGAAAAATGCTGGGATCAATGTTGGTGGCTGGTACTAAAAGTAAATAGGAGTACAAACATTTATTTAACTGTTTCTTATAAGCCAAATATATTCTATCAGCCACTTCATTATGGACATGCTTCTTTCTCTTTGATAGAAGTGCTTTTTCTTAAAAGCTCAATTAATAGTCCAGTAAAATGTATTGGAGATTAGGTTTTGTAACTATACCCAGTTATAAGCCTCTGACCAAAAATTTTGGTACAGAGAGCTGTTAGCAGTTATTTTCTCTTCTTAGCAGTGCTTTGACAATTGATTTTCAGAAGAATTTTACTCGGGAATCAAGATTATTTTTGAACACAAGAGGGGACATATACCTGCCAACATTTCTGCTCTGAAAAAAGATGTGTAGGAGATGCATAAAGATACCACGTCTGCCTTGTACTGGAGAGCTTTCTGGAGGGGTGACAGGCTGGAAGCACGGCAGTTAATTTTCCTCCAAAAAAGGAGGGTTTGAAACTGACTGGCTTGCATATGGTGATGCTTTTTTTTTTTTTTTTTTTTTTTCTTTTTTTCTTTTTTTCTTTTCTCCCCCCAACACGAGATGGTTCTGTAAAATAATAAGCCTGGCCAGTTTGGGATCTGAACACAATCTCACTCACTCTCGTGTTGTTTGGCACTTGAACAGGAGTGACAGGCTTTGGTTCCTTTATCAAATAACTCAGTGTATCTATTTTTGTAAGCCGTGTCATTGGCTGAAAAATGCAGGTCCCGCTACAATTATGGGGCATGACTGGGAGGAACAGAGGCAGCCGGGCTTCTCTTGGACTCCTACCAGTTAATTGAAATTCTACTCCAGCCAGTTGAGATGGGAAGTGATATGAAGATGTGGAAAAACCTGAGTTGAATTGATTTTTCCCTCCCTCTCCCCCAACCCACCCCCTTTTTTATTTATTTAAAGAGAGGAGAAAAAGACAATTGTTCGTGTTTATTAGGGGAGTTTAATATCAGTGCTGAGGGATAGACCACAAGAGTGGGGGCTCATGTGTATTGCTGGTTTTGTTTTCTTTTGTGCGTTCTAAATGGAGAGAGGAGAAAAAATCTGCATTCTTTCACCATATTGACATATATCTGTAGCTCAGCTTGCTAAATTTAACCAGCAAATATGTATACATAGACATTACAAGCGTTAGTATTGTGGCATTCTGTGAGATGGTTTTGGTATACCTGCCCCCCAGCACTTGCCTGCCACAACTTTTGCTTATCTCTACGAATTTTCAAAAAGGTGAATGCTAATCCTACTTTTTTTATTCTTCTTGATGAACAGATGCTCAGGATACTTCTGCTGTCAAGGTTTTTTCTTCTCGGGGCCTAGGGGATGATACCTTGGTAAGAGTAAGGCCAAAAAGCTGCTTTAGGGTTTCCTAGAGCAGCAAAACTTTTTTCCATCCTCCCACCATGTGAACACTTGCCATTAGAGGTATCTGCCCTGTTACTCAGACCCACTCATTTGGATTACCATCAGTTCAAAAGAATTTTTTTTTACTTCTGACTTTGCAAGAGCATGCATATGCATGTGTTCCAAATTCAGGACTTGGAAATTCATGCTAGACTGGAGCAGATTTAAAAGAAGTGAGAGGAGAGTTAAAATCTATTGTATACTTACATCATAGATATTATCTCTGTGTTTTCACAAATACCCTTGTTAAATGCGTGTTGTAATTTTCCTAAATATGTAAGCTGCCAAAGTATGCCTACCCTTGTGTACCAGCTAAGGTTGTGGTAGCACTGAAAAACATATGGGATAAACTTGTTCTTGTTTTTCTCTAGGAGGAATATAATATGGGGCACTTGGGAAAAGCTATTATGAAATTTTCTTCAGCACTGTGTTTGGTTGTTGGTAGTTTTTTGAGTTTGGTTTTGGTTTGGTTTTTTTTTCTTAATGACTGCTGCTGCTATGAACTTGATGCCATGAAGTGATGGGCAGCCTTTGCTTCCATAAACATTAATGAAAGTTTAAGGTGATTAATACCCCTTCAGATTGGGACTTTGTATAGAAATCCTCAATTGCTATAAACATGTGTGCCATTATAGGCTTCATCCAGAACAACTGATTTTCCAGCACAATTAGGTAAATCTCCAAGTTATCAGTTCACCTGGCTGATTAAGCTCATTGAAATACCCTTGTGCACTAACTTGAAAATAGTTTGACTTTGCTAATATTGAAAAATAAGCATGAAATGGTATAAGCAATAAATAAATATGCCTTAGGCTTTGGCCACAATTTAAGGAGGAAAAATCTTTGGAAGAAGGCTGGGAGCATGATATTAACTGGGTTTGGTTTGATATTTGGACAAAGAAATCACTGCTCTGAGCTGAGCACAGAGATAAGCGCCTTGACTTGCAATAGATTAAGAGCCCTGCATTGGTTAGAACAAACCATGTTTGAGACTCTCCCCAAGTGCCGCCGCGTTTAGATTTAAGATTAACTGCAGCAGAATGGCGGAGCGGCTGTTTGTTTTATGAAACAATCACTAATGACATTAAACAGACGGTGCCCCTTCCAACACGATTGTTCATTTGCGATAAACTGAGAGAAGCCCACAAGAGATTGGAAAAGAAAACTCATAAGTGCTTCATTTTCAGGCTCTTACAATGTCCTATTGGAGGTGACAATTAGTGAAAGAGAAGAATCATCTAACTCCTAACACATTTCGAATTTTTTTTCCAAATAATTTGTAAATATTAGCTTTATTCTATCTTTATACCAAGGAGCTGCACGGTAATAATATAATGACAAGGTTTTCTGTGCAGATTTTTTTTCTAACTCCCTCCCCTTGCTCCTGTCTGTGTGAAGCCCACACTAAGCATTAACAGTATTAAAAAAAGTGTTATCTATTAGTTCAATTAGACATCAGACATTTACTTTTCAATGTATTTGAAGACTGATTTGATTTGGGTCCAGTCATTTAAAAATAAGAGAGCAGAGCTGTGTACAGAGCTGTGTACAGATATCTGTAGCTCTGAAGTCTTAATTGCAAATTCAGATAAGGATTAGAAGGGGCTGTATCTCTGTAGACCAAAGGTATTTGCTAATACCTGAGATATAAAAGTGGTTAAATTCAATATTTACTAATTTAGGATTTCCACTTTGGATTTTGATTAAGCTTTTTGGTTGAAAACCCCATGTTATTAAGCTGTGATGAGGGAAAGACCAACCCTTTCATAAGCCTCACTTTAACACTTTATTTCAAATCATTTATTTTGGACCTTCTAAAAGCTGCTGCAGTACTTCATTTAGAGAAAGTAAAAAACCAAGGCAACAAACAAAAACGTTGTCAAAGGCCTGTTGTAGCATTAAGCTGTTGTTTTGTACACAAAGAAATATATTAATAAAAAGTGTTTTTAAGTGCTTATTACTGAGATGGTTTGTTTTGAAACACAGGCTTTTTCACAGCAGTTTTTACACTTCATTGTGTACTGTGAAAGACACACTAAGTAGAGGTTGTCAGGTTCCCATCTGAAGTAGACTACTGCTGGGGAATGGAGCCATTTATGATGCCACTCAAGCAGGACTAATCTAGAGTAGATCTCTTATAAATAACCAGCCAAAAAAATACTAAATCATTCCCCGGTTCTGATTGAAGCAGGCAGAATTGCTGCTTTAAAGAGCAGGAGATGCTCCTTATGAAGACATGCCAAAAGAATTAGTGAAACCCCCGAATACACTTGCACATCGAGCCTTAGCTTTTCTGGAGGAATCAAGGCATCGGTTTCACATAGACTAGGTTTTTGGGGAGTTGTGCTTTGTTTTTCAGGCTGTCATTTAATAGACAGGTGCTCAGTGATTTCTTTTTTGCGTTATTGACTCTAGCTGTTGTAAATCTCCTGTTGTAAAATTTGGCACTGTATGTTCTAACTTGCTGCGAGTGGTCTCCCCACACGGCGTAAATGCTGATTTACAAGCCCTGCCTTCTCCAGCCAGGGTTCCTGAGATCGCACCCTCCTAGCAAGGACTAGGCTAAAATTGTCTTTTGTGCTTTAAGATGTGTTTTTGCAACATGGTGCTCAGTCTTCCAGACCTTATTTACATGACTAGTCCCTCTTATGAATAATTGAACTTCTGTATATTGCTTATGGAAAAGAAAAAAGAAAACCCACTTCAAAGTCATGTCCTCCCATTAGGAAATAGGTTCCTGCTTAAAAAGAGGGATGTTCATAATTTTTTGAAGCTGAAACAGCCTTTCTGTGTTTGTGCTTAGGCATCAGGAGTACGCACTTATGTTTAAAACAGTAATTCTGCATTATTGACATGAAGGGCTGGGAGGGTGAGTAGGAGAATACTCTTGGCTCTGACACTATGCACTGCAATTTGCTGATTAACTTGCCTCTTGTTTTGAAAACTATTGCTTTAGGGATTCCTGAAATGGGGAATGCACTTACGGATTCAGTGCTGGGGGTCTTGCTGGTACAGGGAGCAGTGGGCGCCGACACCAAGTGTCGGTAATGGCACACCTCTGCGATGCAAACATGTACCTGCTTTGCTGCTCCTTTTCCCTTTTGAAGGAAAAATCCTTGGTGAGGATTAGTGATCTCAGGATGAGTAACTATCCCTCATGCTCTGAGGAGTCCAGTGTTTACCTAATTTGAAGGCTAGAGAAGTTTTGTTGGGTTTACTTCTGTTTCCATCATCTTCGACTTTTTGTTTTTCCAAATCTCTAGTGGGCTATTAACATGTAATTAAAGACCCAGGACAGAGATGAAATAATTAGTTGCAGAAAAATTTGAAGTGACTGTGAAGAAAGTGCAAGAAACAGCACCTATAGTATTTCCTGCAATAATATTTAGTAGCTGTGTCTTTGTATCTGGCTGCACTAGGTTAAATATCTGAATTCGTTCCACAAAGATGGTCTAAAAGTTCTGTAAAAATCATTTTGTGGGTGATATATGTACATTTTCTAGGGCTGTAGATGTTTTCTGGAAGTTGCTAGTGTCTAAGCAGTTGTGCATAACTGTAGTTCAAATATTGCCTAATGTATTTCCAAGCTATGTTGGTTATTGTTCCAGGCAGGTCAATAATAAAAGGAAAAGAGTAAAAATGACCTTGCTGGAATCATTGTATGATAAAGGTCCTTTCTTATTTCATTAGTCTTTAGATTAGTTTTGTGCTGGTATGAGTCCATTCTAACTCCATTGCAGTAAACCCTTTCGAGTCCAGATTTAGTGATGTAACTAGTAACAAAATTTGGCCCACTGTTGTTATAAGTATCCTTCAAATAAAAACTGTGGATTGGGAATGAGTAAATTCTAATACCTGTGTTGAGATGGGATCTGGATCACTTTGCAAACAGTATTGTCTAACATGGAGAATGGCAGGAAAATAATGTTGAGACAGTCACTGAGCACAGGCAAGGCAATCAGTATTTTAATATGGTGGCCAACACCTTGGGAAGAATTCAGAGGTGGGATCACGTAGCAGGGACAAGTCATACCATGTGTCCTTCAAAATCTTTGGAATCTACAGTTTTACATATCCAGCAGTTCTGTGATAAACTTACTTTTGAAGAATAGTTATGACTTAGGGGGAAAGGGGAACGTGAAAGCCAGCAGAGCTTTTGACCTAGGTAAGGGCTCCAGGCAATGACTGCAGGACAGCAGAGTCTGACAGAAGGGTGTGATGGTCATTGCTGAGCTGCTGAAGGCTAGGCAAGGAAAATTTATGATCTATGGACAAGTGGTAGAAACTTGAATTTGTATGCAATAATTTTCCTTTCTTTTTTTTTTTTTTTTTTTCCCTATAGGTTTAAGTTCGTATAGAACTTCTATGATAAAACAGCAATGAGTTGCTCAAATAATTCTTTAAAATATAGCCCATCAAAGGTTCCTGTCCTCATTCTATTTTAAAATGTTTCTTCTTTTTCACGTGCTCTACATGAGTGTTATCTGTATTTCTGCGCCTGTTGGCCTGCTGCAGTTTTGTTGTATACAAAATGTCTTGGCATCCATGGCTCTGTCTCCTGTTTACACTTTTAGCATAAGAATAAGCAAGTATATGTCTGTCTCCAGGGCCAGGATATGTTTCCTTTTGTGTTGGGCAGGATCACAGAGGCTGTTGGTGTCTGGCTGTTACCTGCCTCTCAAGATAGTCAATAGGACACAATTGAGTGTCATCAGTGTGATAGCACTTCATATAATATGCTGAATTGGAATGGTGATCTCTCTAGCAGGGTTTGTATATTACCTGTTAGTTTGCAATGGCTGTTAGGACTGCTGGAAAGAAATGGAGAAACATGCAAAGGCCAGTCTGTTCATGGCACAAAAAATAAAGATAAAACAGGCTGAATGCTTGTGTTGGGGTCATATTTAGAAAGAAAAAGAAATGAACCAAACAGCACAAACCCCTTGAAGTTAGGGAATACTCTTCTGATGTCAGAAGACTCCAGCGAGGGTTGGATGAATAGTGTCTAGGCTTTTGACCTTTTCAGTATAGTCAAATAAAGAATGTCTAGTACTTACACTGACTATCTTGGAGCTGCGGCCAAGAAGTCTTTAAAAGTTCCAGATTGGAGAGTATTTCATATTTCTTATTTCACTGTATTTCATACTGATTCAGGACAGGACTTTATTTTCTCTAATTGTGTGTATCTTCCCTTTGTAGTGGAAGTACCTTGAGTCCAGCCTTTAGGTTTGAGCCTAGCTACTAACCTGGCCTTAAACCTGTATCGTTTGACTCAGACAAGATACTAATATCATAAGAACTGCTAGAGTTTGGTATCTTTGAAAAGCTGATGCATCACTTCTGAAACTGAGGAGTCAGAAATTAAGCCGCACAATTCACAAAGACTTTGCTGTCTGCAGCGCATACAGGGACATATTTCATTTTTCATTTAAAATATGTGTTGAAATTAGTGCACCAGAATATTAGTATTGGTTATGTTTCTCCAGATAACACTTACTCTGAATTAATCAAAGAGCATTTACCAATTTTTCACAACATTAGCAACAATCTGTTGGTTGGTGTTTGGTATTTAAGTCGCTCTTGCCGAAGTTTCAATCTCGGAGGCTGAGAAATAAATGTTTCTTTGAATAGCAATGAGGGACACTGGTGAGCATTTAAATAAGGTAGTGCTCAGCTGCTAGCAGTTCTAACAAAGTTTTTATCTTTGTTAGAAGGTGGTGAAAGTACCACCTTCAGTAACTGCATCTTTTCAGAGCAAAGTGAAACTGCTTGAAATGCTCTAGTGGGATGAGGTGCCCTGGTAAGCCCTTCTGACTCGGAGCTTTCAGGGCACCCCGGGATCGCTCAGTTGCTGATGCTTATAGCCAATATTTCTACGTTAGCTTGCTGGGAACATAGGTAACGCACACATTAAGCATCCTTTGGCTTCTGCATTTATCAGTGGAATTGCTTTACCTTGAACTACCGTGCAGAGCTATAGGTAAACAGAGAAGAGTGTGGTGAGAAAGTACACAGAAGAGGGATTTGTATGAGGAAAAGTTGTGTCGGCTTTGTTCAGTGAACAAAAGAAAATAACACTTTGAAAGGCTGCAAGTATTAGCGTGTTATTATCACATCCTACGTTCTGCAGGAAAAAAAAAAAAAAAGAAGTTTAAAGGACAAAAAGAACTTTTCTGAGAGACAGAAATCCTCTCTCTACTATCTACGTATTTAGCATAGATGATGTGGTTTGTGTGCTACAAGTACCACCGCTATTTTGTCTGTCTGGCGCGTGATGCGTTTTCCAGATTAGAAGCATTAGTGCCCTCTATTGTTCATCAGAGAACTGCAAATATTTTTACAGATTATGGTCCTTATTATCACTCTCGGTATCAAACAGATTTTAACAAAACCCACGCACGTTATAAATGCCTATTCCTGTAAGCTAAACTGCTTCAGCAGAAGAGTACCTATGTTTTTTTCACTATGTCAACGTTCTGCTACAACTTTTTTTGCTTTATGAAATGCAATAAATAAATTGTAATCCCCACTAGAGGAAAATGTCTTGAAATACCTATAGAAATAGATATTATTTTTGCTCCACATGTTTGTGGACAAGTTCACTTCTTTCTGTGTGTAGTGTTTTAGTAGCAGAGACATTTTTAATCAAACTGTTCTCAAGGGTCTGAAACTGTTTTGAAATATGTATTTGATCCTTCGCCTTATTTTTCTCAAATTCGTATTTTATTTTGAGAAATCAGACTTTTATTATTTTGATAGGCTAGCAGAAATGTAAGAGGGTGCAACTTTTCAGAAGAACAATAGAAGAATAACATGGCCAAGCCGTGGGTTTGGTGTTGGGTTTTTTTTACTACATTAAAGTGAACTGCAAGAATGACAACTTCATTCAAGCAGATCATTTGGAATTACATTAAACAGCTGCTATTAAACAGCTGACAACAAAGGAGACCATTTTGATCTCGACAGCAGAGAGATTCGAGCAGCATGCTCCCTCAGTGATGTTATGAAGAACACATTGTGCTCTTGTATACCAACACACAGTGTACTCCCCACTGTGCTTGTTGCCAAACACCGTTTTTTTCAAATCACTTTGTATTCAGTCAGGGATCCGGGAAGTCCAAATCCAGCCAGACAAATGCAGAACAGCTTAGTTGAAGCAGCTTTAACAGGTGCCATCAGCACAGACTTGTCGAACCAGAGAGACAAGGCAAACACCGATGGAGTGGTGGTCAACAGGGTGTGGATTGCCCCATTGCGGGTGGTGGCAATAAATAGGCTTTTTTTTTTTTTTTTTTTTGGCCACAGAGGCTGGTTAACGGGATTTTGGTGAAGGGGAGGGGATGCAGCAAGGAAAATACATAGTAGCTCCTTACAGATGGAGCCTACTAGACTTTTATGCTTACATTAATTTGTTCTTCTCCGTCATGCCAGACACCGAGTGGACCGGAATGAAATGAGCATACCTATGAAGGGATAAATGGAATGAGCATAGGATTGATTTAAGAGGGTGCTTCCCGTGCTTGAGATAGTTGACTGAAGGATGAGGAATAAAATAAGAGTAGAGATAATTGGATGGGTCATTGTCTTGTGCTGTCCTTGTCTTTCAGGATA
Source organism: Microhierax caerulescens (assembly GCA_035590215.1). NCBI lineage: Eukaryota > Metazoa > Chordata > Aves > Falconiformes > Falconidae > Microhierax > Microhierax caerulescens. The sequence continues at coordinate 24,261,737 of JAVJGJ010000032.1, read as the reverse complement.
CGAGAGGCATCCCTTCATCATATCGTTGTAATCTGCGGTTGCTTATAATACACCCTGTGTGTTGCCCGCCAAGTTGTGTTACCCATTCCTAGTGTGTAGTTATCCTGCAGTTTTTCTGCCTTTCCAGCCATAACCTTGACCCACTGCATGCTATTGACCTTCTGTAGGCGTGGATTTTTTTTCAGGTGGTGTAACAATGACAGGAAATAGGTTACGGTTTTCAAAGCAATTGCATATTCTACTGTTTTCTTTACATGAGGACTTGGTGTAGTGGTCTCTGAATAACATGAAAAGATATAGTTGATCACAGGACTAGAATATGTTTTATTGCCTTCTAGCAAAAGAGGGGAATTCCAGCAAATGGCTTGTCTAAATGTTCAAATTTGAATTTCAAATTGCAACATAATATTTACTGTGTTGCAGAAGTATGAAACTTTACTGCCCTGAGAAAATTTGCAGGCAATAAACTATTTTTTTTTTTTGTTAGGCCCTTAATTTTAGTTTTATATTTGTATTTACATGAATAGTCCTTTTTGCTTCCACAGCAATTAATGTGAAAGAAGATGTGAAAAGTTGTGAGATGGGGCTTGCCAGTCACAGAACCATTTTGCAGGCTTGTTTTAAAGAATGCATGGTATTGTTCATGAAAAAAAATAAATATTGAACTATGCATTAGATGATGCTTCTCTGGGCCAGAAACTGGAGACTGTCTGTTTTACTGTAAGCAAAATTCTACCTGTGTTATTGTTGTCACACTAATGATGGGTAGAAACAGGAAGGTGGCCTGGGCAGAAGTGTTCAGAAATGAAGGATAATAAGGGGTGTTTATCCTCTTATGTTTGCCACATAAAATAAAAGTAGTAAATTGTGTTCATGTTGGACATGTGCACTTCTAGTGTAGAAGTAATCTGTCAAGTTTGAACTTAAATTGGACTGTATATTACAATATAAATCCAATATAGTCAAGCTTGACTGTGTATAATGAGTGAAAAAATATTTGTATGGAAACTTTTGTACTTGACTTTATGCAAAATAATTGAAGCTACATCATATATTTCAAAAAGTGCTAGCACAATGAAAAACATTAAGTAATGCAGAAACAACTACAACCCCTAGTTGCCTCAATGGTCAGTTCTTTCCCTTCTTTCATCATATCTCTAAACTGCGTGTGTCTAAAGAGCTGTCTGGCCTGAAAACCCTTGTCATATGCGCATTTGGTGAATTCTAATGAAGTCAGCTCTCTGTCTCTGCTAAACTGGATTCATCTAATAGTGAAGTTACTCCTATTCTGCTGTTTATGGTGAAGTGACATTTCATTGTACTTGAAGCACTGGAATAAAAGGTATTTTCAAAGAAAACAAAACAAAACACGTTCCCACCCCCCCTCTGTCTCAAATTTTGAAGCAGTAGCTGCGAGTGGACTTGAGCATTGAATGCTGCAGTTGCTTTTAGTTGCCTGTGTTGCATTGAAGTATTATAGGTATGGGGAAGTTTCAGGTGTCAACGGTCAATTAAACCAGTTTTCCAGGATATGCATGTGGCTTGCCGTTTATTGTATGTTTGTGGAGTTTAGTGTTGTCTTTAAAAACAATAGGCCTTGCCGGGTAGCAGGCACACAGGTCTCTGGTGCCCAGCCTCAGGGGAGGCTGTGCCTCCTCCCTGCTCAAGGCAGTGGAGGGGGCAGGTGGGCTTTTGCTCAGTCCTTGCAGGAAGGCAGCTAGGTATGTCTGGTTTAGTCGTGACTTCTGGCCTGCTGAGCCGAAGACGTCTCTTTTTTCTGAGCTGGATTATATTTAGTGAAAGACAAGTCTGTATGGATGTGAAAAGGAAGCACTTACTGAGGTCAAGCATCAGGCATTCGTGTTTACAGAGGTCTGCGCGCGTGTTACGTCCAGCATCATGCACCACTTGTATGCTTATTTTTAGCCAGGAAGGAAAAATGCTGCAGAGGTGACATATAAACTCAGGTAACGAGCAAATAAAAGGAAAAATAATCTAGCAAGAGGATCAGAGTGAGGCTGAAAAAGTCTAACTTTAAAGCAGCCTTGTTTCTTTATATGCCCTTGTATTGGCTTAAAGTAATTTGTCTTTTAACTGATACACATTCTTCTCAACATATAGCTTAGTGTTAAGGAGCTGACACTCAATGGCAAGCCACAAGAAGGCTGAAAAGGCAATATCATGAATAGTGAACTCTCTCTTGGTTTCCTTGACACCTGCATAGTGCATACTGCCAACTATGATAAATGGAGCAGAAACATAGACACTTACTAAAAAGATGGAGCAGAAGTTAAAGGCTGGAGCGGGAGACATAGAAAGATGTATGCTTGATCTCACTTGGAAAGAGAAACAAATGGGTAGGGGAGCAAGTGAAGTTGAATGACATCTTGAAGACAGGAAAGGACTGAGGCTGAAGTGGCAGGAGGCCAGCATGAAGAGCAGATGGGAGGTGGGACAAGTTTATTACCAAAGAGGCCATTGGATAGTAACAGTGCACATATTGCTGGAGAAACAGATGAGGTGAGCGGATCGTTTTTCTGAATTCTATCTGAACATGCCTCCTATTCAGATTCCTCATTTCCTGAAGTTGGTACACTTTTTGAGAAACTTCCCTGGCAGATGGAAGAAAACTGTGCCATGTGACGCTCAGAAAAGTGATCATCAGAAAGACAGCAGGGCAGGATGGGGAGCGGCGCTGCCTTCCAGAATAGCTGAAGTTGTGTTCCAGAATATTTTCTTAAATGGGAAATAATAGTGTTCGTAATTCTAACCTGATGCCCATGGAAGAGCAGAGTAACATTAGAGAAGCCTGTTTTGATAAAGCTGAATTGGCCTGACAGGTTCTTCCTTTAATGTGGGAATCAGACAAAAATGTCCCATGTTGTTTGCCTTGAGAGTGGGGACAACTGAAATTTGTGTGGCCACTATTGTCTTGCAAATCCCGTGTATGTTAACAGGTGAGTGAGTCTGACCTGATGCTGGGGTCGGGGGAGGGGGGAAACCCCCAAAACAGCTGACCTTGTAAATGCCCCAAAGAGCAGAAGAAAGGATGTTTTGCTTGCAAGGGCTCATTAATTAGCTGAATTTCTCCTCTAATCCTTCTGGGTCAGCTGTGTTGCTTATGCTACTCCAGAAGGGACAGGCTTGTAAAAATTGTCATGTTGCGTATCTTCAACATGTAGTACACGGGCACAAAGCATGTATGCAGTCAGCAAGGTGTACTCTACAACTTCTGTCCTCGCGTGTAAACGCGAGGGCAGAGGTAAGGGGTTATTTTCATTTGGATAGCTACGTAAGCCTATTAGATGACCTGACTTGAGATTAAAGCAGACCTTGGACCAATCTGTGGAAAATGTTTTCCTTGGTTACTTTTCTTCTTAACTATCCAGCTACCGTATCTCTCTTCCATCTGTACTAGTTGTTTGGTTTTTTTTTTAAATAAAATCAACAGACAGAAGTAGTTCCAACAGTGTAGTAGTATGTGGTATCTCGTAATATCTCTAACACTACAGTCTATAATTTTTTCTTTAAAATATTGACACATTAGTAGCAATTATTTAATTTGGTCTGTGTTTTTTATTTTTATCACAGCAAGTTTAAGGACTGAATTTTGCCCTGTGCAGCACCACATGCATATTCCTTGTATGAAGTTTGCTCATTTGCCTGCATGGTTGAGGGTAAAAGTAGTCTGTCACCTTGACAGCATCTGAGGGATCTGCAGTGCTTTAGGACGTAGGATACCAGGACAATTGGTAGTTTCATGCCTCCTCGGCAATAAAGCCATTTTCAGTGCTAAGAATAATAAAACGTTTTCTTACTAGCACTTGGTGAGGCAGAATGTACTCTAACCTCTTGCTCCAACTCACACAAAGGCAACAACAACAGACAGCAGCTTTTGAAGCGTAGGTATTCATAAAATTAAAAACAATGGGCTGCTTTAAGAAGCTTTGTTTCTCCTTTGAATCCAAGTAAGCGTTCTGCATTCCTCACTGTCTCTGTGCTTAACTGCCTTGTTTTTTGGCAATAATAATATCATTTTATGTTAACGTGATGATATTCATGCCTGTAAATCTTCAAAACTGTGTGAGTGAGAAAAAGATAGAGAATCACTACTCATTGCAACCACCTCTAGGGAGAAATTCTGCATTTGTTCAGCAGCAAAGAATAACCTTACCTGGAAGTTCAGGACAATTAAAGTAGAAGCTAGTAATGTAAAATCCAGTGCGCTCAGTAAAACGTGGTGTGTACTTTAGGATATACGAAGCAGGACAAAAGCCGGACAGCCCCCCACACCCCCCTCCATGCTTGCTACCCCGGATTACCGCTGTATGTACAAACCCCATGTGGATAAGCCCCTCCGCAGCGAAGTTTCTTGAACTCCAGGTTGTGAGCACAAAGCCTGTTTTGTTACCCCGAGCATCCGAGAGCGAGGGAGAGGGCCAAGACGGCACATACGTGTACATATATCGATATATCTAGATCTAGCTAACTCCCGGAAAGCCAGAGTGTCTATAGGACCGTGTCACTGTAATTTTTTTTTTTTTCTTGCTGTTTAAAGCCCTAGCCTGTATTATAACTGGCTTAAGTCCTGTCATAACACAAGTTTGATCTGGAGGTTTCGGCTCGTGCAGGGTTTTTTGTGTCATTTCTAACTTTTAAATGAGACAATATTAATTTTGAAGGAATTAGCCGGAAATTTCCTCATACTGCGATGAAATGGCACGAGTTAGCCAGCCTAGCTGCTAAAGGTTTTCTAATGAAAACTAGGGTGATATGAAATTTGCCTGATAAAGGGATCTCTAGATTTCATCTGCTGTATTAAATACCAGCCTAAAAGGGACAGCAGGAGTCACAACTGGTTGGGTAGATACTATCTGCTTTTACATTCCAGGGACACTCCTTTACTGTTACCGTCCAAACAAAGCCTGGAAATCTTGAGGGTCGGGACTATTTTCTTCCTCGAGGCTGGCAAGCTCCTTAAAAAGTCTCCATAGCTTTTGATTTTATTTGTGGGTTTTGTAACCGGTTCCTTTTCAGGTGGCATGTGAGGGTCTCAGGTTTTGGTGTGGACAGGTGTTTGTGTGCCTGCATTCCCCACAGGGCTGGGGATAAGGGGGGGGGCATGGCGAGGAGGTGTTGAGTGCTGAATGTTAAGCTCGTTCCTTTGTATGGCTTAGAAATCTCTGTTGTCCAGAATTGTACAGATAAGGCAGACCCATTTGCTTCATTGTCAGGCAATGTAGCTGAATAGAAATGCAAATGTGACATAAGGGGACTTCGCTGGGGAGGCTTTTTGCTGTTCCCTACTCTAACAGTGCTCCTGGCTGTTGGAAAATTCCCGCAGAATCCAAGGAGAGGTTATTTTTTATTTTATTTTTTAAATATAATTAGCTACAGGTTATAGGGAAGATTCTCCGAAAGAAAATGCATCTCTCCTGCAGATGCTTTTATTTTTATGCAGTGGAACGGCTTGGTTTTAACTCCCTTATCAAGAGCTGCATGCACTGCCCAGACTAAATTGGGAGCATCTCCACACTGTTTGACAAATAGATTTTTTGTAAACTGATTTAGCCTTTTCATTGTTTGCATTTCATTATATAGCAGACTTCATGTCACAAAATCGGTATTCATTCAAAATAGAGAATTTAGAGATAGGACTGTAGCCAGATAAAAAAATATTGCACAGCTCAGGTCTATTAACCATAGAATAATAGCAAGTCAGTGATCCAAGGGGTAGTTCTTCAGCAGGGAAGGGCTAACATAACTGAGGTCAGGAGTCAGACCTCAGGACTTCAAATGTGGCTGTCACCAGATTTACAAGTAAATCTACTGGGAAAACAGGGAAAATGAAGGGACCTTGCAGGGTAGGGAAAGAGAAAGGCAGCCCAGCTCTTTCATCTTAAATCTCAGGCTTCTCAGTGGATGAAGAATAAAAGTGCGATTTGCTTAAGTGTTTCACTTTATTCAGAAACTCTGAGTTGCATCTTCCAAAGCACGATTTGAGGATCTAACTCAATCAGGTTTAAAGAATTTATTTAGAAAAATAACATTAAAAGAGAACCGATTCTTGTTTTTCTGCCAGATTCATTATTGAATAAAGACAGTTAGCATTCTGCAAAGATGTGTACCAAATGCAAACAGTGCTAAAGAATGCAGATATGGCCTTTAGTAAGAATGGAGCAGTTTATGTTAATGCCTCAGGAGCAGATAATCTGAAGTTGGAGTAAACAGGTCAGTAGGAAGACAGAGTTGCAACTTTCCCTTTTGATATTTTCTTTCTAAAAGCCTTTCCAATTTTTTTAAGCCTATTGTTTCCCTGACAATATTAGAGAAATTTCTTGCCTGTCTCTTAACAGTCACATTACAATGGTTGCGTGCAGAAACTGCTTTAGATTTTCTCACTGTAACAGCTCCTTGCCATCACCCTCACGCTTACTAACTTCATCTGGTTTGGACATAGTCGTGGATGGGGTTCAAGGTAGGTTATGGCAAGGGTGTTCCCTAGGAAATCAGTATTTCGTTGGGCAGTATTGTTTGCTTGTGCTCAGATAAGTTGTGACTGTATTTTTCTGGGTTATCTGGTCTGTAAAGATACCATATTATGGCGCTAGTATTAGATCTGTTTTCTATAGATCTGTTTTCTAGATGCACAAAAGTGGATGTGCTTTCAGGAAGCGGGTTATCAGGAATCTGTTCTACAATGCTTTAATGGGAGGGGGGGTTGCAACTCAAGTTAACGTGTTTGTCTGAGAAAGGTGTTTGTCTGAGAAAGGAATGAGAAATCTGGCGTGGTGCAGGTGAGAAGCAGTAAGGCCTGTAATGCTGCACTTTGATGTGTTTTCCAATAGGCTCACCTGAAGCTCATTAAGCAGAGAAGCGGGGACTTTGGAGGGACAAAATTCATGAAGTCACTTTTAACTATCATGAAAGACTGATCCATTAACTTCTGCATACGTGTGTTGGTTCAGCTTACTTTTTTACTGCAAATTTTTGTGTGTAAATATATGTGGATAACCAACAGCCTATAATATATGTGTAAGTATAGGTGCGCACACACATGCATCTACAGTAATTGAACCAAATTGTTTGTGATACAAGAGTCAGAAAGTCTAAAGGCTGTACTTTCTGGATCAATTCACACCTTGAGTGAGTGCTTTAGCAGGAAAATACTGACTGGATCTGCTTAAAAGCCATACTGCTGTTTTATTGCTTTATTCAGCATACTTGAATCAAATAATTGCAATTCTTGCTTTTCCTTTTTTATCTGTGAAAGACAGAAAATTCTGTCATAGGCAAGAGAAGCTCAGTTTCTGGAAATGCAACACCTGAAATGATGGGAGAAAAAACAGTTAATATGAAAACTTAGATTTGCACGTTTCTTAAAAAGTAAATTAGAATATTAATCCAAATTTGCAAGTATGTGAATTAAACTGGAAGTGTATGCATGACGTTTACATCTTAACCGTTATACATGGAGCTAAATCTATTGATTTGAGATTGAATAAATGCATAGGGCTAACTGTCTGGTCAATAGGAGTGAAGCTGTTGTGGGACAGAAACATAGGTGACAATAGAAGGGTTAGCTGCAGAAGGATGTCGTTACAATTGTATTGTCTCATTTCATCGTATGTACTAATACAGCCAGAAAAAAAAATAAAAATCATTGTAATAATGTAACATGAGCATTTTTGTTAATGTGTGATTCTTATGTATTGTATGAAATACATGAATATGATCCTGTTAGATGTTTGTGTATGAGTCTACTAGAGACAGCAGGATCATTGCACTTCTATTGGTGTATACTGACATATTTTTGACTGGTATTCTAGACCTTCCACCCACCACTGAGTGGGGAATGAGTATGGGAGTGATGAACAGCATCTCTGTGCACCCTGGTATGTTCTGTAAAGGCTTGTTTTAAGGGCGCCAGATTAACTTTCAGGTGGATGGAGCTGTAGGAACTGGGAAGAGAGCAATTGCTGGTGAATTCCATGTTTCTTTGCTGGAACTGTACAGTTGTACGTCGGGGAGCTATATATCCATGAAAATATTTTATGTCTCTTCATATTGATGATTGGGGAAGAGTACAAGGTGTGCTTAACATTCCTGTGCTTGGTTTACGTGCATACTTATGTGTCCAAGAAATCATTTGACCTGGACTCTAAATACGCCTCTGTACAAAGCTTACTATATTAAGGGTGCAGTCAGTCAGCTGACATGGATTTAAAAGAAGGCATGTATACAGAAAGAAAAATGAGTCCTGATACTACAGGGGCAGATTTCAGTGGCCTTTGTTATGGAGCCTCTACCTGCTTTTGACCTGGGATGTCTAGAGATGAGCTGAGGGTAGCTAGTACCTCATGGGGAGGGAGCATTTGTTAACTCTTGAGCAGGTGAACTCAACCTTTGTTACCGGTTTCTTCTTTTCACCACTATTTCAGTGGTGAAAGCTCTGATTCACCAGCACAGTCAGGTTATCTTGAACCGAGGACATCTCACTAGTCTCATGTCTCTAGTATTAATTCTGCACCACATTCTTGCTTCCCAGGTCCGTGAAATGTTAGGCGATGGAGAATCTCACCTCGATTTTGGAGAGAGCAGTTAGATACTTATATATCACATTGAATTCTTCCTTAACAGTTATGGATAACTAAAGTAGGACACCCAAGTGGAAAGTCCCTGCTTGACAAGCAGATTGGTTTTTTTGGTTTTCAGTACTTAAATTAGATGTTTCTCTGCTTGTTGGTATTTATTGTAGATAAGCTGTGTTTAATTCAGTGTTACTTGCACCTTTACAAAGCGCACCTCCTTTAATCTATTGTTTTAGAAAGCATGCATTCGATGTCAGACAACATAAAGACAGCATGTAGAGATAACCCTGATGGGAGTGATGGTTCATCATCTAGCGTATGGATAAAAGATTTCTGAGGCTATGTTACTTGGCAGTTCAACATGATCTGACTGTTTGTTAATCAGAGAACACACAAAGAACAAAGGAGGGAGAACAAAAATGTTGAAAAAAGTGTATAGCTAGAAGATGTACAGTGGGACAAGTGATGCAGTGGAAAGAATGGATAAAGCAGTCATGGAAACAATGAGCTGTAAGAGGGCAAAATTTGTTTCACGTTGTTTCGTGTGACTTGAGTTTGTTGGTACAGGGGATAACATTTTGTATTCAGTCAGAGAGCATGTTCTGTAAATCTCTTCAGTTACCCGTTCCCTGGGTGTCGCAATAGATTAAGTCGCTGTGTGATGATATGACACCGCCATCACTCGTCTTCCTGGGATATTGCTGGAGGCAACAACAAACCTGTGTCTTTGGCACATGTGAAGGAATTTAGTGCTTGAGGGGTTAAATTACACAGGCTCCCCTGTGGATCAGCTTATGCTTGGACAGTAATAATAGCAATAACATTAATAATAAAAATGCCAGAGCGAAGGGAGTGCAGGGGGAGCAAAAGGAAGAAGAGTGATGGAAGGCAGGCTGGGACAGTCGGGGCAGGGGGGGAAGGCAGGCTAGGGAGGATGCGCCTTGTACAGCAGGTGTACCGGCTCCACGTCAGGTGTCGTAGGAGCCTCTGCGACACACACATGCACAAATACACTTCACAAAAGCTTTGAGGATGGTTGGTGGCTCTGTGCGTGTGTACGCGCTCTCGCTTCAAGCCATGATATCCTAGGGCAGTGTAACAAGCAGTTCATGTCAGCTCACAGTAAAGATTATTGGTGTTTTCACTGGGGAAATATTGATGCTCCATCTTCTTCTGTTTTTAGCATTTTGAGCTTGCAGTCAGGTAGACTGGCTGGTGGGAGAGTGGGAAAAGACTCACTGAGGGACATGTTTCATCCCTCAGTTAGATGCAGCTAAACCCCTAGCCTTGCTTAGGAACAGCTGCTGATGCAAAGTTTTCTTCTTTCCCTTCTCGTTTAGTGGGATATTACATTTCACTGCAGTATAGGTGACAGAATGGGATGTCAACTGGGATGTCATGGTCCTAACAGAAAGCACAAGCGCTTTTTAAGGAAAGTGTTTTTATGTAGGTGAGGCCTCCAAAAAAACAGTAATGTAAATGTAAGTGCAGAATAATTTGTATATTCCCCACCCCAAAAAAAAAAAAAATATTCCTGGATGGGTAAGCCATCACAGTAATGGACAACAATATGTATTGGTGGTGTGGGGCAGGGAATCTGAATTTGTTCTTTTTCAGGTTTGTTGTTTATCGTAATCCTTCTAGTGAAAATGGCTAATTTACTCTTTGTATAGGAATATTTTAAGGATGATTATCATAATATCACAGCTGCTGAAAAGGTCTAAAATAGGACATTGACCTTGAACGTGTTCCCGTGTTTAGTATGTGGTGCTTAATATTCAAGAAACAATATAACTGCAACTCATTTATTAATGTATAATCTCAAAATGTTAACTCTTGCTCTGTAAATACATGCCACAAGGATTGTAGAAAGCTTGCAGTATCCCACGAAGTACATGTGGTATTTTATCAGTGTAAATATGTATAAGATTTTCAAGATTTCTGCTGGGAATACTCCATAACTAAAGTAAGTTTTCCCTTTGGTACTGCACTAGTTTATGATTTAATTTTTACTGACATTCCACCAGTCATATTATTAGCTTCACAAAATGAAAGTGAAATAATCCTGTATTAATTAAACAGAGCAACTGAATTCCCTCAGTCATCTTATCCTTGGCTGTCTGAGACAGTAATGCACTTCAGCTTCTCTGAAGAAACTTAGACTAAAAAAAGAGCTTGGGGTAATAGCGAGATATCCAGATTGAAGCGTGTGCCTGAATTATCTTCAGGGAGTAGACCTTTTTTGGTGGGTGACAGGCAATGTGCGTGCAGCTCCCTTTCTTTTTTTTTTTTCTTCTCCTTTTGTCAGCGGCTTTGGAAAAGGTGTTTCGTCAAGAGAGTAATTTTCATTTATAGCAACGTGAACAGTTTCTATTCTGTATCAGTGGAGGCAGTCATTTAAATACCCATGCCCATGCCCTTGAAATAAAATGAGGAGAAAATACGGAGTATTTATTTGAGACCAGATGAAGTGAATGTAGTTCAGTAACATGGTAAGGCAATTGCTGTTATTTCATGGGGACATTTTTTATATGCTGGAACCGAGTGTAGCAGCAAAAGCTAAAAGCCTTGCTCTGTGTATCTCTGAATGCACTGTGGAAAAGTTCTAAGGAGCCTTCGGAGATTGTGTTATGTGAGCTTTTTTTCCTACGAGCAAAGCAAGGAGTAATTAAAGATAAATACAAATTGAAATAGCAGATGGCTTTAAAGTAATATCCTGCTACAGTTTGTCCAACTATGTACAAACAGGTGAGCAGAATTTGGAAGTTTCGTACCGTTTGGCTTTGTAACTCATTAGTGGTATATCCAGGGATGCACCATGTGCCTTCTGGTGAAAAGCACAAAAGGCAAAAGACCAGTAGACAGTGACAATAATGTTCTAATGTTGATCTCACTGTAGCATAAACACATCTGTTTCTTGTGTTTCTTTAAAGAGCAACTGTGAATAAAGAGAAAATCATGTATTTGATGAGACCTCGGTATTTATTTCAAACTTGTAACAATATACTTTTCAGCTAGACTCTGAATGAGGTGCCATGGTGTATGGCAAATTTCTATCTAAAGTAGCAGTATACTTGTTTTCAAATAAATTCTCAGTGGCTAACAGACTCTTTCATATTCCTGCTCTTTCCCAGATGGCTTGATCTTGTTGCTGCTTTTGGTAAATACACATTTGACACAATGCACTGTGCAGGTTCTGTGAAGTGCCACTGTATCTTACTTCTTCAGTTGCCTTGAGGTAGTTGTGTTTTAAGAATCTGGCTGTTTGGATGCCTTGAAATGTCTATAGGATTTAAATGTGAAGATGCTTGAAGATGTACTTACTGTTTGGCACACAGGAAAAATTTACATGCACAGAGAGATGGTGGAAATGGAGGTGCTGCTCAGTAATGCCCCTTGACTGGGCCAGGCACTCATGGTGACTTTTTTCCTTCCCCTCTGATTCCATTGCCACTGTTTTGTATAGACTCCTTGTGGTAAGATTCTGCACTGTACGTTTTGATATGTTAACACAGATGTGTGCTTGCATGCATGTTCTTATTCTATACCCCCTGATAAAATTCAGTAAACTGATGCCCGTTTTGCTTTTTTTTTCTTTCCCCTACTACTATTTCTATTTGTTTCTACAGAAGAGCTTGAGAAAATGAAGCTACGCTTAGCCCCAGGTTATTTGCTGCTGTAATCTCTTATCTTTTTTTTTTTTTTTTTCCTTCCCCAAACTGATCGGTAACTGTGAAACCCAAGTTCAAGAATGTAGTTGGAATTCCAGGCCCCAAGTCTGGTGGAGGTGACACTTTTCAGTCCCAGGGGAAGAAGCCAACTGCTTTGTTTATCAACATGCAAAGTACAGCACGGTATATTTCTGGTTCTCTGAGAAGCAGCACTGGCAGGGAAGAGAGCCGCTTGCTTGGATGAAAGATGGTTGATAGAAAGGGAGTGAAGTGATGGTTCATAGAAAGGAAAAATGTGCTGTTTGGGGGTGTAGAGGAGGGTGGGGGCCAACACGGTAGCGGGAACTATGTGAACATGAAAAGGAGGGCTTACAGGAAGACAGAGCACGACAGAAGGAAAGAGACTATCATGCTTCAGCCCCTGAATATAAATACATAATCTTAGGAGATAATGAATGAAAGTAGAAATCAAGCCTAACCTGTGCTTTGGCAAGTTGCAGAATGGATTAGCTGTCATATTTTAAGGAGGGTGTATTCCAGGGCGCTTAATACAGAAAAGTGACCTTATCGAATTACTCGTGTATAGGGATTCATTATGGGCGATTTTCAAATAAGAAAACACATACACATGGAAAGATTTGAAGGCATTTTAGCATAAAAATATTGAAAAATAGCAATTTGGGGTATAAGTTGATAAATAGACACTCAGACATCCAGTACAAACAGTATATTTGTATTTTCATGTTTTGCCAATGTGCACATGTAAATCAGTTTGTTCAAATTCTATTTTGGGTTTATAAAGTAATACAGATACCTATACATAAAGATAATCATATTCAAGTTCCGATTTGATTCCAAAATCCACATTTATCAAATCGCTACTTAAAGAGGATGTTCTAATACAGTAACATGATTACATGCCTCTCATTTTAAAATTTGATAAAAACTGATTTTTTTTGTTGTGTGTGTGTCTCTGGTGTTTCTGCAGAGTACTTGGATTTTACTCTCCATTTCAGAGCTTTTTCATTCACTGCTTACAAGTGAATTTACATCTTAATTACAGGGTTCACATCTAACAATACAGACAGCACAATGCTATTGGTAATTAAGCTTTTACTACCTGCTTTCATAGAGTAGTCTGAGCTATAGTTTTACTGTGTGAGTTTCGATTCCTAAACTTGCATGCATTTATACTGGGTTTGTAGGAAGGAGGCCCAGTCTTCACATAAGGTTACATACATAACACCCCGATCTCTCTGCTGTAAACATGTACAGATGTGTCTATTGCACTTAGATATTGCGGAACTGGGTTCCGTTGCTGTATTTATTTCCTAAAATGCTGTGAAACAGATCTGGAGAGGGCATTTGTGTTCCCTTTTTTTTTTTTTTTTTTTTTTAATTGTATTAATGCATTATGAGGTTGTGCAATGTTTTTGTTTGTTTTTTTTTTTTTTTTTTTTTTTTTGACTGGTATTAATGCATTCTGTGGGTGTGCACTCTTTTTGTTTCTTTTTTTTTTTTTTTTTTTTTTTTTAATCCTAAAAGATTGCTATTTGCATCACGTTAGGGCTCTAGTCACAAAAGATTTTTTAAGAGTTGAGCTGAATTATAAAAAATTATGGTCTTTTCAGTTTTGTGGTGGTTTTTTTTTTGTTTTGTTTTACTTTCTTGCCAGAAATATTGCCTACATTTGAATTCACTGGTAGGGGTAGGAACACTTTGAACCTGGAAAAAGAGTATGGCGTATTAGTTATTGCATTAAGGAAAAATAGTAGCTTTTGAGAGAAAAAAAATGCTCATTAATGCATTACTGATTCTTTTACAACAGGGTGTTTGCGTGTGTTTCTGTGCAAACTGTCTCTAAATTTGAGTATGGTCATTTTCTTGGAACAAGTTTAATCAGGGACCTTTCATACGACAGCGACGCGCAACTGAGCTGGCTCTAAGCAGCAGTTTGCTGGAATTGGGCTTGGTGACATTTCCTATGCAGGCACACATACGAGCTGTGTGTTTATTCCCCTTTTAGTTCGGTGAGATTTACTTCACAAAAAGCCAAGACTGGGCAGGTCTGTGCACGCTCCCAGATTGCAGCCCCTTACCCTGCTGAAATGAGGCAGGGCGAGCCAGCCCACTACAGTCCCTCCACAGTTACAGATGATACTGATCAGTTCTGGAGCTTTTGTTTCTCTTGACTATATCTAAACATATACATCTTAAACATTGGGACACCCCCCCCCCCCTTACATATAGCCATATGTAGATGTGGCTGAGCTGTACGTGACCACACGTACCTGTGCATGCTGCACCCAGCGCGGTTATGGAATGGGTCCGAGTGCTCGTTTGCTAACGCGTTGCCCTTTCTCAGTAAATATGAAATAAGGCTTTTCATCTTAAAATAGATAACTGCGTATTTATATAGATTTTGATATATTTATATAATCCATATATATTGCTATAGATTAGACATAATGAAATCCCACCTTCCCCCCCCCGCCCCCCCCCAGCAACTCGGATGACAATGAAAAGTTGAGTTACCCAGAAGCTTCGGCAGGCTGCACTTGGCGTTATTATTATTTATTTTTCCCCCGGCGCCGAGCAGTTCCAAGGGTTAAGGGAAGCGGCGGTCAGGAGCGCGCGCCGGGAGCCCGGCGAAACGCCGCAACCGGCAACGGCGGCGCGAACTTCATCCTCGACCTTTAGGCGCAATCCTTCGGCACCTTCACCGGGAGCCTGCCGAGGTACATGCCGGCCTGCTCCTGAAGTTCGGGCCGGGCCGGGCCGGGCAGCCCCCAGCGGGCCGCCCGCCGGCAGCGCGGACATG
>JAVJGJ010000032.1:24230711-24242839 GCA_035590215.1 Microhierax caerulescens | reverse complement strand
GATTTCCCACAAATTTGTTTTTAAACAGAGGCAGGTAGAAGGGCATCATCCCCATAGTTCCATAATAAAGGATAACTATTGTCTTAACAAACTGTTTTCAAAGATGCTAATGGGAAGCAAAACAACTGGGAGAATCTGTAGGGAAAAATTTATTTAATTATTATTTTTCAAAACACATTCTTAATGATAACAAAAGAGATAAGAATTTGGTTCCTATTTTTCTTTTTTTTTTTTTTTTTTTTGGTGTAGCTGCATTAGCTATTGTGAATATTTTAGCGTTCATATTTTAATCAGATTTCAACTTAGTTAATAGCACTTTGGGCATTTAAAAAATATTGAGCCAGCAGAAAAATACTTGTGCTTGCACTGCTGAGAAAAGATAAGGGCCGCCTCATTAGCCAACCCTACTTTTGCAATTAATTTCAAATACATGGTGCTATTCATCAAATACAGAAGGTAACTTGTCTATGATAATATTTAACAATACTTGAAGCCTACTTTGCTTAGAGTAGCTAGAAAGTATGATATGTCTATTCTCACAGATATGTCAGTCCATATGCTATGCTGCTATTTCTGGATGTTACAGAGCAAAATTATGATAGAAAAATTATGGTATAAAAATATGAATTATTTATAAGTGACATGATTATTCATGTTACAGAATGTTTTTAAAGGACTGACCCTTGACCTACAGGGAGGTTGCTTGCACCCCTGTGGAAGTGTTAGTAGGAATGAAAAAAATACTTACTTGAACCTTTCAAGGAAGTACCTGAAATAATTATTTTTTTTTACTTAGGCTAAGTGAAATGCATAGGAGAAGCAGGGGAAAAAAAAAAAAGGGAGGAACTCGTGCTCCTATTGAAGCTTAAAGTAGCCTCTGTCTAGAAGATAAGCTTTGCTGTGAATTCTTCATAGCAAATTGATGGAGGGAAGAAACAATAAAATGTTGATCCGTTACAAGTGCATATGAGCCTCATGCTACCAGGCTCTCTAGAGGAAATCTGTGATTATGCCAGGCCAGTTTGTTCAGTTTTTATCTCTTTTACATCCACTGGCCTTGTATTAAATTGTCATTGTCCTAAAGCACATGAGAGAGAAATGAATTGCATTTCTCGACATGCTCTGACAGTGAAATATTTAGCCTCTCTGTCTCCAGTCATACTCATATGTATGTTTGATAGCACAGGGATGACACCAACAGTCGCAGCAGCTTGACATTCCACTTATTACATGTTCTTTTACATTTTGTGTATCCTCTTTTTACTTTTAGACTTCAGTTAGGTAATCGTACGTGCATTCAGTCATATCTGTACGTGTGGTTTGGTTTTATGTATTTGCATTTTACATGGAAATCCTGTCTATGCACAGCAAGTTTTGAGTTCAAATACGTACGTATCTATGCATGTGTGTGTGTGTTCCAGGTGTTTAGTGTATTCCTCATGCAGTTTGTGCAAGGTATGTCTGTTATTGTATGTATGCACACAGACATATGTATACAGTAAATCTATGCAGAGCTATATAACTTCCTTCTATGCAGTTGCTTGTCAAGAATCTGCTGCTTTTATGTGGTTATTTGTTTCTTACCCATGAGAAGAGAGCTGGCCAGCAATGTAAAGTGTGTGCACCTGATTTTATATCAGCTTCTTTATGTAACCTAGCATTTTCTGTATTTATGCTAACAGTTTTGCTTTTAAAAGATGCCATATTTTTTAATAAAAATCTCGTCCTCCAAGTAATTTACATGACTAATATTATTCATATTCCTGTAAGTTTTGTCTGTCAATCAGAGAACTATTTTTTTCAGCTACCTGTGTCTTTGGACACATGGTTCTGTTTACACTTAAAGAATATAATTATTTTTAGGGGGGGAACCCTCCTACATATGGTCATTAATATAGTTCATATTGTTCTCAGAAAAAAATATAAAATACACATTCCATTTTAATGGTCCTTAGTCCTCACCAAAAATCCAATAGGTTTTTTTTCGGTACGGTTTGCTTCTTCAGAAGTAAAAATACTTTGAAACATTGAAGAAAAATATTTAACTGAATTATGTACTGCTATTTCAAATATTATTACTTAACTATTTCTAAAGCATTTTGTTTTGCCTTTTCAGTAGCAGTTTGGAGAGTAACATCGATAGATACAGTAGAACAGTGCCTTTTGACATCTATGTCTTGTGAAACAATTTATGTATTTGCTATGTTACAGAAGCTTTAAATCTCTTGGGTTTGTTTACATAATGCTTGTAATGTTTTTCAATTAATTTGTATTTCCTTCAAAGAAAGAAAGGCTTTTCTCTTTGCTCTTCCTTCATATAGGTGGTTTGCATTAAAGGGAATCTTGTCTAATTTCCAATTATTTTCCTCTTTTAAGGAGCATAGCTTTTTAATGAGGGCATTGTTTCCAGATCTTTCAAAACTGAAAAAAAAATTATTTTTTTGCTTCAGCTTCGTAGACTTGCTAGGAAAAATCTATGTTAACATCCTAATGAAAGTTAGAGCGATATAGGTACTTTTACATAGTGTAAGACAAGCATATGCTGTTTTTCTTTACTGCTGAATGCCTATTTCTTATCATGGGTCGCCATTCTGAGTTTATATGAAATCTAGATGGAACGTTCTGATTTAGATCAAAATAATTTACAAGGCAAACCAAAAAATAGTATTACAAATATAAATTCATATTTTTCATGACACTAACACAGAACATTAAGCATGAAATTGGAGAAGGATCTCCATATACTGCAGAAAGTTAGTGTATCGAGGTGTATGAAATGAAGGTTCCTTGTCCTCAGTCTAATCAAGCCATTTATAATAACCTTGTACAGAATTGTGCACATTTATTTATATGATAACCTACTGAAATACGATGAGTTACTTCTATGTATGTGAGAATAGTCTAAATGTATCCTTCTATCGCATATTGAAAATTATATTCCCTTTCCCTGACTGCAAACCTCTTTACAGATTTGAACTGTAGTCTTTATGTGGGAGAGCAGATTCTCTTAAAGGGTTGTGTTCTGAAACCAAACTTTTAAGATAAGGTGATTTGAGCTTTTTTAGGTTATTACTTTGCAGATTAGCATGGATGTCTCTTATTCCTCTGTATCTTTTCATGTTGCTGTAAGTGAAAAAACCTGCACACCTCCTTTTCATCATTTTGATTGGAACTACATACCATATGTAATGTGTTTTGGCAGCACTTACCTAGCCAAAGAAAACAAATTAATATTAGCCATGCTGAGGGGTGTCAGAAGTATCACAGATGTGTCGATTTAGCTTTGCTCCATCACACTCTTTCCTTAAACAACTGGTCAAGCTGTCGCAAAATGTAGTGTTGGCTACAGCAAGATTCTAATAGGTGTGATCAAAGATTGATGGCTTTGGCAAGTTAGAATGAGAAGATGATGTGGAGTTGCTGTTGCTTGTTTTGTATGGCCTTGGAAAAAAACCCAAAGAAACAAAAGCAAAAAACAAAAAGGCAAAAAATGTTAAAAAGGAAAAATATAATAAAAAATTATAAGCCCCCCCCCCGCCAGCTATAAAGGCCTGCAGATGTAGAGATGCTGGTAAGTGTAATGAAAAAGTCTGTCTAAAATGTAATGCTAACTTGTTCCTGAGCATTTATGAAATTCCTTCCCATATAAAGGTGGCAGGATGGGTGGGGAGAGGAGGAGATGGCTTGTTTTATTTAGTCCATCTTTATCTGTGATACTCCTTTCTTTTTCCCCTTTCTCCAATTTTCTGTGTTTGTTTCTAGATCTATATATGGAAGAAACACTTTATAAATCTCACAGATAAATATTTTTAAGGAAATAAAGGACAGGAAAATCTAATAAAGAACAGTAGTTAACAAAATGGCGAAATCATACTCCTTTATGTACTCTTAGCTGTGCTCTTAATATAGAGTTACTGGTAGTTTGTAATTCTCCGTATATTGAAAAGGCAACAGAGAGAAAGGATCAGGCAATTTTCTATGTATTCTTTATTTACTTTTTAATATTTTTTTTCTGGTTTCATGTTGGCTTCAGGATTTGGCCTCTGTCTTTTTGGAAGATGAATGTCGGTGTCCTTTTATGTTTAAGTTTGTATTTTCTTGCTTAGATGGACTGTTACATGCTCAGTTGACAAGTATTAATGCTAAAACAGTGTTCAGAGGAATTAATTTCAGAAAGTCTGTGAGGTTTTCTTTAGCATAATTATTTTACACCTTTTTTTTTAAAAAAAAGGAGAGATGTATAGTATAAATAAGACCCAAAAATTCATGTGCCGTCTTAAACCCAAACAGATTTAGAGTGTGTTTCTGAAAGCAAATGCACATGGATTGCTAGCAAAATCGTCTTCTTTGGAGAATGCTACAAGTCTTACAGCAAAAACTGGATTTCCCCACCCACCCCCCACCCCCGTGGTACTTTAATGTTCCATGAATGCAAGATTTCCTCTACTAAATTATATTCGCTTTTCCAGGAGTGAAAGAATTCCCTGGCAATGTTCTCGTAGCAGCCGTTAAGTGTAGTGGGACAGATTAGATGTTTTGAAGTGGCATGAAATGCCATGTCTTTAACCAGCTGTTCCCGTGAGTGCGAAAGGGGTGAGAATCGGATTCCCAGTAACAGCGTAAAGCTCCACGGGTACTCCATCGTTCTTCTCGCCCGAGCTGCTTGGGCCCAGTTGGTGCTGGGTGATATTTAAAGAGCTGGACAGCCACCGCCAGTGGCCGACATTAGTATGAATGACACCTGTCCCATCAATCACCGGGCCGTGGTGTCACAGATGGAGAAACAACAATCCGGCTGAATTACCCGGCGCTGCACACTTGGCTTAATTCAGCTCATTGTTCTCCAACAAATCTCGAGGATGGCTCGTTCTGCGCTGGGAGTCCAGACAGAAGCGCGAGATGGGCTCAGGTGGTGGCACGTGCCTGCCCTTTGCTGCTCCATCAGAGGTACTCGGCAAGAGGCTGTCACTGGGTGGGGGTGGTGGGAAGGAGCGCTCCACGCTGGGACTGAAGCTTCAGCTTCTGAAGGAGACTAATTAATCAAGAGCTGAAACTCAGGATTTCTCCCAGCATTCCAGAACTTTTCATTTAGCTAGCCGAAAGCGCCCAGCACACAGCCAGGTTAACGTTTAACTCTTCAAATACTACGTTGTAGCTGTCATTTGGAGAAGAAGGAGGGGAGATTCTGCATGTATTTCTTATGGCTGTGCAGTAAGCAAGATCCTCAAAGCTGTGGCCCTTCTGAAGTAGTAGATCTTTTATTATTCCTCAGTAGTTAGCACTGAAAATCAGTATCTGAGACACTGGATAGAAAGGAGGGGTGCTCAGACGCTTGTTGTGGGGAGGGGGGAGTGTTGTTTTTTTCTTTTTGTGGCAGGTCTTTTAATACCAGATGAAGGTTGGATCATGAGAAAAGTCAGTCTTCTGGACAAAAAGAGGAAAGGCATTTAAGTGCTTTCAGACATTGTAACCATTTTCCTTCCCTCCCTCCCTCCTTCCTTCATGCCCTCCCTTCCTCCTTCTATTCCTAGAGGACAGGAAACTAAAATAAACAAAAAAGTAAATAGAAATTATTTATCTGCTCGTAAGTCCTGTACCAGGTATATTTTGAATGCATTTGAATCCTACTGCTTCTATGCTCTTTTCCAAGTAGCACCAGATAAACACCTGTGCAATACTGAGGTGGAAGTGATCACTCACTTATAAATTTTTTTCTCTTCTTTCCCTCCTTTTTTTTCTTCCCCTCCCCACATCCCTTTTGTGTTACACACTGTAGAGTGGCTGCATTTTTGTCGTAAGCTAATTCACTGCTGCTGGTTTTGTTACCACTAATGTCAAGCAGAAAACGTGTAGCATGCCAGAAACAGGCTACAATATATTGAAGACACAGCTTATGTTTGATTGTGTGTAAATACAGTTAGTTAGTTGGGTTTATCTGATAGCCTGGCAGAAAGAGAGAGGAGCAGTACAAACTGTTTTCAGTAACTGTGCTGTTCATACACCTGATAAGATTGAGAGTGCTTTCGAACTACTGATATGCTTTGAATAAGAAAAGAATAATCACATCCATTGGCACCAGCTTATCAGGAATGAGGTAAAATGCCAGCACTTTTACATTAGCAAAAGTAAATG
Source organism: Microhierax caerulescens (assembly GCA_035590215.1). Taxonomy (NCBI): domain Eukaryota; kingdom Metazoa; phylum Chordata; class Aves; order Falconiformes; family Falconidae; genus Microhierax; species Microhierax caerulescens. The sequence goes on along the minus strand of JAVJGJ010000032.1, from coordinate 24,236,707 downwards.
TTTTAGACGCTTTGGGCCTCTTTTCCATTTAAATTAAATAACAGGGTGCTTTTGAGTGTGCTGTAATGAATGGAAGGATTTATTACCTTGACAAAATTACAGGTGAATATGTTGAGAGAGGAGTCCTCGGCAGGCAACAATAACAGCTCTTTTGATAAGTGGCTACATCTATTCGTGCTTTTGGTACAGAAATTCAGTCATTTTATCCTCTCTTGCTCTATCGAGTGCAGTGGCTAACTTACAACGTGCAGTTCTTCATAGTGTAACATACTTGTGCATTTTGTAATATACTGGCAGCAGATTTGATATTCAGCGTGTAACACGGCTGTTCATAAAATAATGCTTGATCATTTACTAGTATGTCCTCTGCCTTCAGTTGCTGTGTATTTTCGTGTTTGAAAAAGAATATATCTCAGAGTCTTTGCTGGGAAGGCAAGGTATGATTCATCATTAACTTAACCCAGAAGGCATGAAGCATGCTCGGATGCGCTATTATCTTCCCAAAGTTTACTGTTTTTTATTTTTGTAGCATTCTTTTTATTTATTTCCAGTTGTTTTTTTGTTTGTTTTTTTTTCTTTCACGTGCCTACAATTAATTCTGGGATATTCAAATTGGATGAATGATAGTACAAAAGCAGATTTGATTGATTTTGGATTATTATTGATTACTGTCAATGAGATCACTGTGACACTGAAATCAATGGTATGTGATTAAACCAAGGCACCACTGTTTTATACATTAGGCAGTTTAGGAACATTAGGGAATGTTCACAAGCTATAAATTGAGAAAATGTTCAGATTTAAATAGCCCTTTGTTTGGCATTTACTCATCAAAATATGTTTCTTGGTAAAGTTAGTTTTCCCATGTGCAGGCTTTCAGTAGAAGAAAGGTCATTGATTTAAGGTTTATTAAATTTTAGTAAAAAACAACTGGCTCCATTTGGGTGTAAAATAATTTAAGTACTTACTGCAGGCAACCTTCATGCTTTAGAGCTGTTGCTCAAAGGTTTCATTCTTCTATGAAGATGTCAACTGTAAATATAAAAATGCATCACTGAAAATGTAATGGTTTAAAGATTCAAACTGAAATAAAAATTCCTGCCTGGGGAAAGCACTATAATCAAAATAAAGTAGTCTTAACTTTTTTTTTTTTATTATTTTATTCTGTGGAGGCAATACTTGAAAAGAGCGCTCGAAGGCAGCAGGTAGTGAGGTTGACAGGGAATGCCAATTTCTATTTATTTATTTATTTATTTGTTTGTTTCCACCCACCCCCCCAGATGATGATACTCTAGCTTTGGAGTCAGGAGTCAGCAGTGCACCTCAGCTGCTGATACTGGACAATATGTAAGCTGCTGCTGTTTGTGAAATGCGGTGTCCTGGCATTTAAGTCAATTTTATAATGTGGCAAAAACTCCACCTGGCAATATTGAAATTCAGCTTCTGAAGGACTGTTATTTCTGAAAGCTTTTTATGTCTTTTTATATCTTTTTAGCATAAATTAAATTTCTTGGGAGCAGTGGCCTGGATGTTTATGGATGATGGGGGCAGGGCTTCCTCCCCCCCCCCCCCTTTTTTTTTTCTTTTTTCTAATTTTTAAAAAAATATCAGATACTCGTACATTAGGTCATTCTGGAACAGAAATAATGCAGATGCAGCTGTTTGACAAAATTACTGTAGAGGTTTTGTACCATTGTTTAATACGTTAGTAGAGATTTTTCCAAGGTATGAAGGACGGCCTGCTGCCAAGCTCATGCATGTGTCTTAAGAAATCTTTTGCATTTACTGGTAGTGGCCCGATTGAAGACTAAATGGAAAGAATGCCATTCATTTTAGTAGATTTTGGATCAGGCTCTATAATTGAATTTAAAAATGAATGATTTGGTAGTATTTAAAAAAAAAATCAATGGAAAAATGGAGCCTGTGTCCAAGGATTCACTGCCAGGATGTGACATTTGCACCAGTATAAGAGATGCCTAAGGGAGTGTGACCAGGAAATACTAAGATTACCCCATAATATTTTCTGTGTGAGCTTAAAAGCAGTGTTGGCATTATGCCCGTATCTTCAGTCTCGTGTTGACTAAAGAGGAGTAGAAAATCCTTCTGATGCATATGGTAAGACAAAGTGACCCTGACCCCTTTTTTCCTTGGTTTTACATCTGAATTGCAAGAGGGGTTGAAATGCTGAATTTACGTAAAGATTGATTGATCTTGGTTTGTTTCTGCTGATGAATTTTGGATGAAAAGCTGTAACATGGAATACATATGTCTGCTTGATGCGTATTGTCTTCCTATACGGGCAGAAGCACCTTGGTGTTCCTGTGAAGGATTAAAAAGTCAAAGGATCGTCATGGCCGTTCAGCACATCTTTCCCTATGAGATGCAAAGTAAATTTTAATAGATGAAGAATTGCCTTGATTGGCCTCCAACCAGCATTTTATTTATGAAAAGGTTCATACAGTGTTTAAAAGATATAGGAACTTGGCTCTTGGACAGAAAGCGTTTTTCTGCTTTCCTTTTTATAGAAAGAAATAGGCCAAGATGGCATAAGAGGATAAAGGAGACAGAGAGAGTTCACTCTCCAAATATTCTGATGCTCCTTTATGTTGTTCTAGTCATGTGAAGTGTACCTTAAAGTAAATGTGAAGTACTATGTCCTGCCCTCCATTGTAGAGACTTTTCTAGTGCAAACTTTGTCATTGATAACGGCGCTTGCATTTGAGTCTCTGAGTCAGTGAAGTTGCATGTGATTTCTGTGGCTGGTCTCTGCACAATTTGCATCGCTGTGTTTGCCTAACAAAGGGTTTCTGTTGTCATTGGTTTTCCTTTCCTTGATTTTCTTCTCCTCTCTGGATATGAGCAGTATGTAATTCCAGAACTATTCCTTTAATCACAGAGCACCTCTTTGTATCTGATAAAGCATTCAGTCTTCTGTACAGATGAAGCCATAGGTGTGTTTTACTGCTGGGATCAATGGGAGGAAGATATGACTTTATGGCCTTTTTTTTTTTTTTTTTTTTTTAAATGTGCAGATCAGTGCTGTGATTAAAAAAAACCAAACAAACCCAAACCAAACCAAACAACCTGTTTTCTAGGACAGTAATGTTTGAATTTCATGTGAAAGTGTGTCAAAGGGAGTTTCTTGGCAAATCTGCAAAAGAAGCCTGTTTCTATAAAGGTTCACAAAAGGATGCTTCGTCAACTTTTAGTACTTCTGTTAGAGCAAAGCCTATTATTTTCTTAGGTATAAAGGAAAAGGTGAGTTACACAGCATATATTTATAAAGGTTGTGTCCGTGACATTTGTCTCTAAGATTTGCTATCTGGAGAAGAACTCCTAGAAAAGCTAGGCACGAGGGCTAAATATAAGCATGTGCACTTCAAACCCCATTTTAAATTCTGAACAGTCTGGAGTAGCGAGTAAGGAGAATGATGCATGTATGTCAGTTCTTCCCTTTTACGGTTTTTGCAGAGCAGTTGGGGTTTTGTTTCCACTTTAGTGATTAGTTTTTTGTTGAAGCTGGTGAGGATTGTCTCAGAGCAGCACAAACCACAACCCATCAGCAGGCTGCTAGTCAGCAGCAGGTGTGAACAACATAAAACAGGATTAATGCTGAACCAGAGTGTGCACTAAAAACAGAACCCCTGCCTTGGTTTTACAAGGGCAGTAAGATAGAAGCACTCTTGTCGTGTTTACTAAACAGTGTTCAGTGGACTATGTAAATGGGCTCTGCTCAGCTGCAGAGAAGTAAGTGCCAGAATTATTACGTATTTGAGATTTTTAAAGACACTTTTTCGTCCTTTAAGAGTAGACCTCTGTTAGTGTTAAACCAGAGGCGTAGAAGCAAATGTCAAGGTGTGCAAAGTTAGCGCTTCAGGTTTTGCAGTAGAGGGAAAGGAGGATGGAATGTCAGCATTCAGCGTTTAATTTTTTTGGTCGTTGACACAGGAGAGCAAGTAGATTGTATTGTCTTTTTGAAATTACACCTTTATGATTTAGGGTTTAATGTCTGCTTATTTCTTCTGTACACATTTCCTTCAAAAAGCCAGCTTTTCCTTCCCTTTGCTTTTGTGCGTTTGTGTATTTGGGAGCATTTAAAGCTATGTATTTATTGTATCTATTACATTCAGCATCAAAGTCTGCCCTCACTTATGCTCTGTGTTAAAGTAAGGGGGATACATTTGCGGTGGAAGCAGAATTTACTTGTTGTTGTATATTAGGATTGTTTATAAGCTGCTCCCATTTCTCTGCTTCTATCAGTGTATCACCTGACCATAGAAATAGTCATGTTTTAGGTAAAGATGTGTTTAAGGTGACAATTTTTCATAAATATTGCATGCAGTTTTACTAATGTGAGGGTTTGTTTTGTTGGTGTATTTTTGGGTGTGTTTGGTTTTTTTTTTTTCTTTTTTCTTTCCCTTTATTCCTGGACCAGACTTTTAAAAGAGGTTAGTATCTATCAGGCTGCATTTACACAATATATGTAGTTTGATTTAAAAAAAACATCCAAACAATGATACATCCCCCCAAAAAAAATTTAAAAAACCCCCAAAACATCCAACCCTACCCCCCAAAACCCAACCCCCAAAACCACAACCATTTTTCCTGAAGTGGTTAGCATTTTCAGAAGTCCTATAACCTCAGCCCTTGGAAAACTCATCAGATCTTCTGTTGCAGAGCTCTATTGAAAATTTGATCCTTTTGGAAATCAACTTCATGGTATTTATATCAAGTCCAGTTTAATTATGTCTTCTTTCCTGTGATGTTCTCTCATGGCATTGGGACTGGCAGTTACTTTCCCTATAGAACAGAATGAACAGAATGAAGTTTTGGTGTTTTTTTCTATTATCATTCAGTGTTTTCTCATCAGCAGGAACTCCTTCCACATTACCAGATTAGAGATACATATTTAGCTGTGAATTTTTTTTTTTTACTGAAATGCCTGTATGAGCAATAGCTGCTTTTATAGGGTCCAAATTCTGTCATCATGGACACCTGTGCAACTCTGCTCCTTTGGCTGTCAAGATATACCTCTTCATAGGTACAGGTCTGATTTTTTTTTAAGGGGATACATCAGGCTTCAGATGATGATGGCTTGGCTTACGCATGTTGTCCACAAAGCAATGGCAAGCATTACACAAACAGGAAGATTGCATTTGAAGTTGAAATTTGAAGTTAAAGATAAGTGTATAGATTTGAGAACAAAAAATAGGTCAATAATTTATGTATTTTCTAAAATACCTTAAATAGTCATATTGCCTTATTTTAGTGGATTTAATAAATCCATTAAAAGCAAATTTTTGTAAATAAATATGTTCAAACCAGAAGGAACTTAGTATCAGTCTTGTGGCCTTACAATAGGAATTGTTTCATTGTTTCTTCCCCAATGTTTTTTCCCCACATACAGTTAAATACACAAACAGCTTCAACTCTAAAAATAAACATGGTCAGTTTCAAGCATGAGTTTTGCTGATGAAAACAGAAGGCTTGGGGCATCTTAATTTTTCATTGCCTGAACTTTTCCATCAGTAGTGAAGCAAGCTTACCAATATAATACTTTCTGAAGCCAAATTTGGTTCTGTTTGCTGCTCCAATAGTGTGTGTGTTCCTGTTGTGACAACCTGGCAGTGGCTCAGAGGTTTATTTTTAAAGAGGGTGTTCCTGCATGTTCAGAGTGCTGTTCATATATTGTTGTTGAGAAAACAGCTTATATCATCACAGTGAAATCGTGGCTTGTGTGACAGCATTTGTAAACTGACTGTGAAGTGCATTGCTTTTAGTGTGTCTCTGCGATCTTGTAAACAAGTTTCTGTAACTTGAAATGCTTTTCTGAAGCTGGTAGTGCGTAATTCACCATTTCTAGAAGTTGCTGGTACCAAAATCTTGCATAATTTTGTCAGTTTCCTTGTATGAACCTGGATTCTTTCGCTTTGGGGGGGGGGGGGGGGGGGGGGGGGGGGGGGGGGGGGGGGGGGGGGGGGGGGGGGGGGGGGGGG
>JAVJGJ010000032.1:24181071-24230701 GCA_035590215.1 Microhierax caerulescens | reverse complement strand
AACCTGGATTCTTTAACGTCCCCCCCCCCCCCTTTTCTTTTCTTTTTTTTTTTTTTTTTCTGAGAGGTGGTGATACAAAACCTTAAAGTTCAGGATTTTCAGTTAGGACACATAAGTGTCCAGAAGTTGTGCTGCTTATCCAAAGTTTATCTGAAGTGTTTAATCTCTCTCTTTTGCCTCAAAATCAGTTGGCATCCCATGAAAGCAGTCTGTCCCTTGAGGTTCTCTGTAATTCCTGGCTTCTGCCAGGTCAGAAATAAACAAGAGTAAACTTTTTGATAATACTTCTATGTCTTCTCCCTGGGCCAGATGAAACCAGGTATTATATTATTATGTTTATTGTTATTTGAGTCCCTACTGAGTGTGTTTAAATCTCTGGAGAGATAAGTTCCTGTTTGTTTCAGGATTCAGTTGCCAGTTTGGGCCAGTGCTCGTTTACTTATCCAGGTTTATTTACAGTCGGTTTCTTTTTCCAGTTACACCAGTACACTCAGAGGGAGCAGACTCTTAACGTTGAACATGTCTCGATTTACGCTTTTTCTTCTACCTTTCAACATTGTGTAATCGCTTATTCCGATTTTTTTTTTTAAAAAAAAGGCATTTTGACTCAGTAGTGGAATGTAATTGTAAGTTAATTCCGTATGGTTTATCCTGTTATTATTTAATATTTTTGGTATGGTAGTACATAGAGACCCCTGTCATGCTACTGTGCTGTGCAGTGCATAAATATATAGGTAGTTCCTATTCAGGAGCTTTGATGACTACAAATACAAGCAATTCATGAAAGCTGCAGAAAAGGGCACAATGTATTTTTTAATCTGGCAAGTGCAACCATACTCCATGTATGCATATATAGTTGTATAAAATTTATGTGTGGTTTTGTATTTTGAATTTAAAATAAGTATGAACTTTAGGCTAATAAGGAAGCACGTGCTGTTTTATTATAGATCAGCAGAAAGCTACCTGGTATTTGAGGGAGAGGTGGGTGGTTTTCTCGGTGTCAATTCAGGGAAGGTGCATGTGAGGAAGAGGGGGGGAAAGTGAAAAGCACTGTGAAAGGGAGACAGGCAGACCAGGGAGCAGCACAGGCTGCTGTCATTGACATAGCACAAGGGGTGGGAGAAGAGGTTAGAGAGACAAACCTGGACAGTACAGGATTGCATAGAGCGTCTGACCGACTGCTTACATTTAATACCTTTTTTCAATATGATTTTTTTAAAAGTTGTCCTTGAAACAGTGATTTCAATTAATACACTGAATCAGTTGCGTGCTGCTTTGAAGAGTACGAAGTTAATCAGTTCTGCTTATTTGGATAGCAATATATTTTGTATAAAAAAAGAGTAACTTCTACCCTACAATGATACTAGTCGAACTCTGCTAATTTCTTTTTTTTCCCCCTTCAGTTTCATGTGTTCTTGCTCAAAACACGTATTACAGTTTTTTCTTGCTCTCTTCTTCACTGTATTTTGCCCAGCATTCCAGAGAGGAAGGCAACATATTAAAACATTAATTTTTGCAGTCAAAGAGACACTTACTGCCTCAGGTTTTGTTTGCATTTTCCTTAGAAGTATCAAGTCTTTTGTAATAAACTATTAGTTTTATATATCTCCTGAAAAGGCAAGCAGAAGAAATTCATTCAAGAAACATGCTACGCAGATCGAAGCTGAGGCTTTTCACTATATGTATAATAGCTGTGAAGACTTCATCTAAAACATCTAAAACCTACGACCATGTATGAGAAGATACATAGATTTATAGGAAAAAAGGAGGACATTTACCTGTGAAAGGGTAGAGGTATTTGGAAGCTGAAGCTGAATCCACATTTTTGTGAAGTCACTAGTTTAAGATCTTTGTCAGATTTCAGGCATATTTTGTTTTATGTGCACCACTCGGGGGACTTTCTGGAGAATAGAGGTGGACTTCTCTTCCGTAAGGGAGGAGGGGAAATGCTTCTTACACGCTCTGAGTAAATTGCGTTTTGGTTTAAAAAGCAAATAAGCATCTGGTCATTTATTCAACTAATTCGTATAGAATTGTATGGAAAAGGTTTTTCCCCTCTGTGAACTGCTTTCTGCTACGCTGATGATAATGTACCTGGAAGGAAAAGGCAGTCCAAGCTGAGGCAGCCAGCGTCAGACAGGGCGGTCTGCCATCTGTCCCACCTGCTGCATTCATGTGTCCATCTGGTTACTGCAATAGCTCATTGCGGGCTTCAACAGAAGAACATGCAGGCTGAAAAGAAGGCAGCGTGAATTATTTAGGTAGCTAGTGTAAATAAAGAGGGGGAGAGGAGCAAAGGGAGGGGGGTTGTGAGAGGCAGAAAGCACTCTTACTCCTAGATGCTTTGGAATGTGTTAATGCATGAGAGCATTTGATTTGCATATAGATTTAGATGTATAGATCATTGTGAAGATTACAAGCCAATGAGTTTTATCTAGATTTAGATAGCTCTCAGCCTGGTTTGCACATAAAATATAGCCAGTTTCAGGAGGAGAATCTTTGGGGACTTTAAACCTAAGTGAAACTGATGAAATGTAATGCTTTTAGGTATTAATTTAGCAGAAATAAAATATTTCCTTTAAGGGCTTTCTGTGCCCTTTGTTAACCAAGAATTTATAACTGCTTTGCATAGTCGGTGCTTTATACACACTGTGTGGTTTTGATTTGGTTATAGTTAGTTACATTTGTAGTCATCTGTACTTTATTCTAAGAGAAAAAGCAATTGACAAATGCTTTTCCTTTCCCTTTTCCTCTCCTGTTTATCAGGTGAAGATTAAATCCAGCCATCAAACAAATAATTTTGCAGCTGTCAATATATATATTGTTACACAGACAAATATATATATATGCTTTTCTGCCTACATAAATGCACATAGAACACTTAGATCTTTTTAGATGTTTTTAAAGGGTGTAAGCAAACAGAATTTCACATTGTTACAGTGGCCTTGAAAAAAAGAAATAGATTTATTTAAAAGTTGCTTGCTTGAATTTCAAAATGACCACCAGAAGGTTCCGATTATGATGGATTATTTGCTGCTAAAATTGAATTATTTTTAGAAAAGATAAAAATCATTAGTGCCAGATTTGAGCATAGGAAACTCATTTGCATCATTCTGTTCTAAGCGTTTTAGTAATAGTGGTGTCATGTCAAATTTTATTTTTAAAATCCGTGAAGCATTAGTCCAATGCTGTTTTGTTTTGGTTTTTTTTTTTTAAAAAAAAGATTGGCTTAATATTTTGATATGCTTCCTGATGTCAGAATCTTTACTTTCAAATTTTAAATGTCAGACTTCCCTGTGCCAAAGTATAAAACCAGGATCACCTTAAGAGGAATCCTTGAAATTGTGGGAGGGTTTTGTGCCATTGTTTTGCCTGGGTTTAGATCTGCAGAAGAAGGGGACAGAGCATCTTGAAATCCCAACAGCTCGGCTACTTCTCTAAGATTTGCATGAAATTCAGCTGCAGCCTTCAAAGGGATTTGAGTGGATTGGATTCTTTAAGGTTAGTCCATGTCAAACCTATTAAGTTCAATTCACATGCAAAACCCTTTTCACGTTTTTTTTTTAAGCCAATAAGGCTCTAGCTACTATTAAGGCGACATCATGTACTTGCAGTAGAATGTCCATGGTAATGGATCACCCTACTGGCACGTGTAACTAACCAATAATCCACTTTGTCATCTTTCAAATTAAAAGGTTCTGTGTCCTGTATCTTCCTCAGATGGAAGATGTCTTGTTTTCAAAAGTTGAGTTCCTGGAGACTATTTTAAAGTATCTGAGTCAGTGTGAATATCCATTTTCTATCTAAAATGCAATCTCCAAAGTTACATAATCCCCCCACTAAATGTAGATTCATTTAACCTTTGAAAGTAACTTAAAATCTATGTTCTTAACTTCCCAGGTCTTTGAGTTCTCATTCTTCCTGTAGATTGACTCCACTGTTAAATGATTTTAGGATTCCAGTATATGTTCTGTGGTGAATTGGGAAACAATTGCAGATGAAAAAAAAAATGATGGAAATACTTTATTGTGTATAAAAGGATTAGTGGGCACTTTCAAACTGCAAGGACATGACTTTCAAAAGGGAGTTCAATTTTTAATTCAAAAGCCAAATAAAGGAGGTTCTATGCATCTCAGACATTTAGGCCAAAGCATCTAAATGCCATGTGCAGCATTTTTGAAGTCCACCAGCAGGCTTTGAAGGGAGTACCAAACGAACACACTTTGCCTCAATTAGATATTGTCAGTATAAATGGATGTTAGTAGGAATTTGTGTTAAATAGAGAACACTCAATGTTCTCTGAGGTTGCTTCTCATCCTGGAGCTTTCCGCCCTACATGAGGTCTGCAAGATTTGCTCTTCATTTTGTGAATGGCTATGCATTCTTATGCTTTGGTTTGAACATTGTGTAAGTTTTTCTAAAACGCTGGCCAAATCCTGCAACCAGGTGAACTGAATCTTGAAAGCGATTGCTTGCTTACTGCATGGGATCAGATTTGTCAGCTCCCACAGTGGCTGCACTGACACCTGGGTTTTCAGTATCTGGCAGGATTCTGGATTCAAAGTTGTATTCTGATGTCACTTAAACACTGATTTTTCCTCAGTTTTAAAGATGTGAGGGGTAAGTATGTTCTGCTTTTTCTCATTGCAGCATTTGAGCTTCATGCTTCTTGGTCAAGCAGAGTACTGCTTTTGGTTATGTTTAGATAAAAAATGGTGGATTTGTGCGTACTGGTTGAGAACAGAGTATCTTCCATGCTTGAAGTCTTTTAAAAACATACATTAATTAGAACAGGAAAAAGTATTTATTTTCACTGTTTACATTTTAAGGAAAGAAGCAAGCATCCCATGATGCATTCTTCGTGTTTAGGCTGCCCTTTTTTCCTAGTGAAAGCTAAAGAAGCTGCTCCTTGAATTACTGATTTTTCAGACTTGATCCTGCAAAGCTTGTATGCGTAAGTCACTTAATACAGGCAGTAAATTTCCTGGCTAAGTAGTTGGAAGAAGGGTTGCTTCACTTGCATCTTGTGCAACAAATACTTATATTTTCCCAATATAGAAAAGAATCGGATGAAGAAGTGCTCTAAGTAATTGTCTTGTGTTTGGCTGTTTGTCTTTTTTTTTTTAAGTTTTCAGCATCCATTTAAAGAACTGGAATTGCTCTGACCTATGGTCAGAATTCTTTGTTGTGTTTCATGACCTCTGAGAGTAATTTTTTTAAAAAACTACCTAAACCAGGAATGCTTTAACAGGTAAAAGATATATATAGGATATGGAATTTTGTATTTGTGTGTGAATTCATAATTGTTCATCTGAACATTCTTTATTGATAACACCTAAGGCATTCAAGGTTGTGCAGAGTCTGCAGCTTTTAATACTGATGCCTTGTAGTACTAATATGGCTCTTTTCAGCATTATTAATTATATGGGCTAAGGAGCAAATACTAGCATCTATGTTGCTATTTGATACCACTCCATAAAGCACATTGTTCTCCTGCTTGTAGGTTTGTGAATTGTTGTTGTTATATGCATTTTTTGTGCATTAGTTTTTGTGGAAGTAAAGTTAATATTTTGCTGAGGGGATGAAAAGGCTGTCTAGATGTGTGAATTCTCTTTTCCTTGGCACCCACAACTCTGTTGTTGAGAATATTGTAAATATCTCATTGAAGAGTATAGTCATGTTGCAAGAATTGGGTATCTGTGTTGTCTGTCAGGGTCCTTCTTCAGGCAAAAGGGTGATTTGATACTGTATTTTTTTAAAGTGTTGGAATAACTACAAAAATCCTCTATTGATACTACTAACTCCAGGTAAAAAATAACAAATCTAGCTAAAATTTTTTGGCTTAATCAACTTCAGATTCTAGTAACATAAACAGAGGTAGCCCTTACTGTTCTTGTTTATACTTGCTGGCAGTCTCTGAATGGAAAGTAGAATGGGGAAAGCAGGGCAGAGGGAGAAAGGTTAAATGGCAGAGATGTTAAATTGCTTCAGTGACAGATTCTCTCCGGAAAGGCATTGTGTTGTTTTAAGGATTAGTTTGGGAAAACTTGAATTGAACCCACTTCTCTATTGTTCGTATATTGCATTGCTAATGTTGCCAGTCTCTTATGTTTCATAAAACCAGAATTTACTTTCTAAAATGAGTAGAGCGCACTGGGGGAATTTTAAAAAGCCAAGCAAAAAGCCATAACTTTCATCAGCTGCAAAACTGGTTGGAGTTTTACCTGTGTTATTTTATGGTGAGATTATTAAAACATTGGAGCTAATTATTAAAAACCATATATGTTTTACATTATGGTTGTTGCAAAATACCAGAGCAACGTTGCAGAAATAGGTAGCAGTGATCAAAGGGGAAATGTAGTTCCTCGGTTAAAACCCATACCAACTTCTAAACGAATCTCTGTTCCTGATGGAGAGCTGTCATTGCAGCTTCTTCTTACAATGTGAATGCTGCAGCCTATCAGCTAGTCTTAAACATTTTCTTTTGGAAAAACCTCACCATACGAGCTGGGAATCCAGGAGGATGTGTGTGCAGTCCCTCTTCAGAAAAAATGCGCTCAATCTGTTTCAGACGAGTTCCCTGAAAGATGGGTTAAATCAACTGATTGAGCTGATTTTCTCTCTTGAGGTGATATTTTATTTATATGATAAAATGCTTGGAAAGTGATTAATTTGTCAGGGGAACATCTTGTTACTGTAAATTTGCCGAATGTGTAATAAAATTGCCATAACACAGATGGGAAAATGAAGATCTTTTAAAATGAAATAACTGAGCAGTCTGCCTACATTTTCAGCACTTAAAATTAACTTAGTTAAATTTCTTTGTGATTTTTACCCTGGAAAAATGCAGGCTGGGGAAGATGGGTGGCAGAAGTGTGGTGTGGATTTGTATGTGTGGTGGGTGGAGAGGACAGGAATGGACCGTGTAGATTTCCTTCTGCATCTGAAGAGACAGATTTATTAAATTTCTCTCAAGCTTCCTTGATGGAGTGAATTTTTAGAAATTAAAATATACAGGTTGGATACTCCTCCCTAGTAGCAGAAAATTTAAGAATAGGGGACCTTTGTTGGCAACTGCCTCAAGTCAGTAATATGTACATGAAATACACGTGCTAGGTTTCGTGCTAGGTTTTGCAGGATTGCTTTCAAATGACAGCTAAATAGTGTAATACACCTTAATCTTTAGAGCAATCTCTTATTGTGTGGAATATAACTTAGATTATATAGGGATATACTTGAAAAATCAAAGGAAGGAGTACCTTCCCTGTCTCTGAGTTGCAGCGTGTAACAAGTGAAAACAGCATTAGTGAAGGAACAGTGCCTTTTATTCATACATTTTGCTACTGCCTGTCCATCTGTCCACTGGAATGAGCCACTTTTCATGCTTCTGTGTTTTTCCCTTTCAATTTAAAGAATTATGAAAGGAAAATTCAATTTTTTGTGTTCTTTTATGGCAGGTAGACTGGAGACTGTGGTCATTTGGATTAAAAACATATCTATCATCACAAGCTGACAGGTTATTATTATGTCTTCTTTGAATATATGAATTTTATCCCTACATGTTGGAAGTGTAAGAATGGGAAGATTTTATATAAATAATTATCCTAGTAGTGATGTACTGCATACAGTTGCCATATTTTTTCACTTTTACAGCATTCTTGGCCTTATCACCCATAACATAAATCTTAGGCTCTCATATTTAATACAATACTTAGGATCACTGTGTCCGTATAATGTACAGTCAGCCAATCCCACAACATCATTTGGCTATCATTATTTGTTGTCCTATGACGGATGTTTCATTGATGTCCTGCTTGGGATTTGACAGTATGTTTGATGCAGCCATCCAGGGGTAGATGAGAGTGGCCTCCTTTAGATGTTCATGCTGATCTCCACAAACACCCTCAGTTTATTAAGCTTCCAACTGTAGGCAGTTCGAGTTTTGAGTATATTAGTGTTATCTTGGTTGCTCATAATTTATTTTTTAGAACTCCAGGCTATTCCATGATACAGCGGTGATACAAAGACTCAGTTACTGTCAGACCCTCTACTGTGTAAAGAACCAGTGAAGGAGCTGGGGCAGCTTTGGTGTGTATTCTAGGCAGGTGCTTAGTGGAATGCTGGTGGATTTTTATGCTAGACCTTAGTCCTATCATGATAAAAAAATGTAAAGCCCAGTCTGGTAAAATTATCAGTTAATGCATTCACATTGATTGATCAGGGCTGATACTCAGTTTGCAGAGAAGCCTGTGCTTGTACTGAAACTAGCAAGACACAGAACTTCTCGTGATCAAACCTGTGCGTTAATTCAGATTAATGGTGGAGTGCAGTGCTCTCTTCAGGCCAGTCTTTCTTTCATTGCTTAGCCAAGGACAGTCGACTTAAGCAGAACTTTTAGATCTGCAAGAAATAAATATTTGATCCAGAGTTTATACTGTTGAAATAATTGAAGCAAATCTGTCATTAAAACACGGTTGAAATTTACAGTGTGCAGCATGGAGGTGCTGCTCTGTTTGTGTAAAGCTGTTCATGGGCAAGTCTCTCACAGCCTTCTTACAGAAGAGGTGACTACGGGTTCAGCATGTAATAATTGCAGCATATTGATATAATTGCTTTATAATTGCAAGTGGCAACTTCCTTGTTCTGAGTGTAACAATTGGGCTGGTACACATTTGTTACTTTAGATAATTTTTCTAGAATATGTGGGATTTCCTTCTCTTCTCTTTGTGACTCCCACCAAAATAGAAGGCGAAAGATAAAATAGTAGAAACCTTATCAGGAGTTTGTGAAAAGCTCATCCTACAAACTTGCTGGAGTCATGCAAACATTTTAAAAGTGAAAGCCATTACTTCCTGACCTTTGCTGCTTATATCCAGAGGCAAATCTCTGACATGTAAACCCAGTGGCATAACTAGGTTTGAATTACACATAGTAATATGTGAAGAACAAGGAACTGTGAAAAGGCAAAAGTTTGTATATTTTTATTTTTGTAAAAATCTGTAATCACACATTAAAATACAAGACAGACTAGAAAAGACTTAAGCTGCATAGGTTTTACTTCTGTAAATTATCTGATTTATCTTGGCATGTGATAAATTTGGTCGTCAGTATCATACCCAAATAACATACTCAACTATTTGGTTTGCCTATTTTTAATTTCTAGTGCTTCCAGAATCAAGATAGACAGGCAATCAAAGAATGAGTAAGAATGCAAAGGAAGAGGTTTTTTTTTTTTCCTTACAGTTCTAACGTAAAAGTATTAGGGGATTTCCAAGTGTAGAAATAAAAATGTTGTGCATTAGCAGCCAGGGCTCATATCACTTAAATGCTTTAATTTAAAAAAAAAAAAATCCTTTGATGTTAGTGTGGTTTTCTTTTGGTGCACTAGGTTATGGTAATCCACCTGCATCTCGCATATCAGAGTATCAGGGCCTTGGCCCCTCTGAAATCACAGGCTGGGTTGGAGGATAACACCATTAGTTAGTATAAATTTGCAAAGCTTCAGAGTTGCTGGTCTGTTCCCCTGTACCCAAGCTTTTGATCCATGATAAATGGCAGATGTGCTGTATTTGGAACAAATTTGATCTTACTTTTTTTGCCTACTCTTCCCATTAAAATAACAAACCCAACACTGCTCATAAAATTACCCAGATGATTTAAGCAATTTGTGAATCAAGTAGTGATATTGGAGGACAAGACTTCTTCAGAATTCATGTTTGTGTTTAGAACTGACATCTCTGTTCATGGATATCTCACTGCAGTTACAAACTTGTCATCATTTCTTTTGCCAGGGATTTGTTTATGCATTACTCTTTCATATAATGCAAACTAGCACTCTTTTTTGCATTTTGTAAAATATTACTGTTCTATCAAAGTAATTTATTTTCCTGGTGTTGTCTGCCTCTTCCATTTTAAGTCCTTAAAAAAACCCACCCAAACCCATAAAAACCTTGCGCTATTCACTACACATTGCTCACACATCATCCTGTGTGTTGGCTAAAGCTGTTCTTGCCATAGGCTTTATTTTTGGGAAAGCTACACACAAAGAAATTGGGATTACTTGAACACAAAAAATAAACATTTTAATGTAGGAATAAGAAGATATTTAGTTTAGCCTTAAAATAAGTTTCCCATTTAGAAAAAAAACTATAAAAGTAACAAAGATCCCATTTTGGAAGTTCAAGGCAAGGTGCCTTCTTAGAAATAAATACTCAGACTTCCAAGGCGTTTTTTCATCAAAGCCATGGAAAAAAAAAAAGCAAAAAAAAAAAAGCAAACTATACTGGATTGGGATTCCCCAGGACCTTGATTCTGTTCCATGTTGTGTCGTTGGCCAGCTTGTGTTGCTGAGCAGTGTTGGACAACTCTTCAGCTTTCTGTGTCTGGTTTTGCCCATCTGTAAGAGGGAGATAGTGGTACTGGGATATGCAGTTGAAGATCTGTGTTAAAATCATTAAGTGAAAGATGAGCATTATTAATAAATAGTACCACAATACTATTATTGGTAATACTTATCTAGGTCCCTTTTTTCCTTTTTATGGTGACTTCAAGAGGACCTGGTCAAGGAGCTCTGTGTGGGAACTGGGCAGAAAGCTAAGTCACCCCTAGACCCATCAGATGAGGGGCTGCCACATGACTGGGAGCAGTCAGCCACAGGAGTTGTTTTTACTTTGATACTTTACTTTTTTACTGGTCCTTTACTTTGTTTTCAAGTCCCACAAAAAGTGACTGGGATTTTTGTCATCATCACGCAGCTAAGCATAAGACCGTGGCACTCAGGAGACTGTTGTAAACCACTTTGAATTTTTGTCCCTACTTTTTTTGGTTTCTTACAGCCGTCTGCGTCTCATAATTTGAAATAAATGTATTCTCCCTTGTAGAATCTTACATTTCACTCATTTTAGTTTCCTTAGCAAAAATACAGTTTCAAGCTCTTGATATGAGACCGTGACAAAGTGATTTTATAGCCAGTACTGTAAGTGACTAAACTTGACAACAATTGTATTTTATGACAACCTCTGCTTTCATGTTCAGAGCCTACTTTCCTATCATCAGCTGCATTTTGTGTTGTGGGTTTTTTTTATCATTATTATTATTTTATTTTTTTTTCTTCTTCTTTTTCTTCCCTTTTCCTCTCCCCTCCTCCCCCGTGACTTTTTTCAGATGTGAGCAGTTCTGTATCTCTGCACTGACTGGAAACAAATCCTTTTACCGGGGGTGCATTTTAATGGGCGGCATGCTTCACTTAAGTCACCAGAACCTAAACTGTATAATACTCAATTTTTTACCAACCCAGAACCAAAGCTTTTTTCTTGAGAGTGATGTTCATAAGAGTAGTGGAAGAATTAGTATTACAGAACTAAACCAGATTAGGAAGGAATGTGAATTAGATTTGGTAACAGATGGTGCCGTGGAAATTAAAGGTGCTTTGCGAATGGAAGCGACAGCAGCTTGCCTCTTTTCCTCTCCTGTCTCTCTCTTTCATGCGCTTGATAGACGGGTATAAATCACAACAATCCCGTCTTGACAGCCAATTTCGAGAATTTGATCTGGTTAAAGACATGGCTTTCCTACTCCACTCACTGAAACCGGCTGCTATTTTATTTTTATACAGCACCTTGTCATATTTAGGAAAGTGGAATCACCTGCCTCCCTTTAATGAAATTTTCTTTAATTACAGTTTTAGCTCTTTAGTGTTAATTACTTTTCCATTCAGCCTGAGTTCTCAGGCTGTCTCATAGGAATGTATTTCTCTCCCCCACCCCACCTCCCTGCACTATTCACGCATATGCTTTCATTTTTCTAAAGATGCTTTTCGTTGTTGGAAGTTGTTGTCAGATCCATTATAATTAGATCCTAATTATCAAAATCATCATTATTGTGTAGGAAGAGGAAGCATTGTAAACAACTGTTAAAGTTATAGGGTCTTGTTTGACAGAGGAGAAACCTTTTGGGATATACATGAATAATAAACAAGCAAACTAAAAGCCCTACTAAAACCTCTGTCAGGGAAGCATATAAAGGTCTGGGTAGCAAATGCTGTCCTTGGAAGGAAAATCCATCCAGGTTATGTTTCCATATCTATTCCTCCAGTCTAATCCCACATTTTTTGGAAAAGATCAGAATAGAATGCCCCTGCTTCAGATTGCTTATGTGAATGTCCATCTTTGCACCTCATTCAGGTATCCAGATACAAACCCCACTTTTCTAATGTGTGTCAGGATCGACATATAGTTGCCTCAATACAATTACTTTTTAGTGTTTAAGGCAGCAAGTGCAAGTGACGAGAGTGCTGTGATACATGGAAATGTGGAGATGCTTCTGCTGTACTAAAAGTCCTCAGAATGAAAGAGAAAAATAATAGACTAGAACTAAAAAAACCCACGAAAAATCCAAAAACCTCTCGAAGTAAGAGAAGATCCTTTGAGCTGGCAACTAACAGTTGGTAGAAATAAAGCTTCCTACTGGCAGTCAAATCAAATGTAGTAACAACTCAACGACTCCCTGCTGCTAGCTGACAGCATGGTGTAACACACTGGGACAAACATTCACTTAAACACTGATTGCAGGAAAACGTCATTTTCCAACTCACAAAGTAGCTTTTTAGTTGCTTGTGCGTGTGCACGTGTATGTGTAGGGGGGATTTAAAATCAGTGGCGTGCGGCTGGGAGGAGGATGGGGCACACTCGGGAGCCAGCTGAGTGAGGGGGTGGGAGAAGGATCATTTGCTTTATAAGTTTTAGTCCTGAGTCTTTTAAAGACACGTGCTCTCAGATACTGTTTCTGGTATGTTCTTTCTAATCGCTTCTCCAATTTAACAGAGCTTGGCTGACAAATTATAATTCTTTGGTTTTGAAGCTGCAGAAAATCAGTGAGGGAGCTGGGTGGGGAGACAGGTACATGGTGTGCACACACCTACACTCTGCCTTTCAGCAATGGAAGGAAATTGCTGCTAGAAATTGTGAAAAATCTGATGATGCAAACTTTGACTCCTTCCTGAGACTGAAGGCATTTTTTTGTCTTCTTTTTCCTTTTGGAAAGTGATGAATGACAGCTACGTCTCTCTGATCTGTAGTACTGGCTTTCTGACTGGTGCAAGTAACTGCTTTTGATGCTGTAATCATTTCAAAATAATCCCTCTTTAGAAAGCCTGTTATGTTCTTGAATAAATCTTTACTTATTTTTGTAGTTTTATATTTTTCTCCCTTGAAGTAGCTGAACGTAGCATTTTATTTTCTTCCACTCTTTCAGTTGATTTCTCTTAATAAAAAGAACCCTCACAATTAATAATTAGATGATTCCTTGACACCTCCCCATGTCCTCTGGGGGCTAGAGATACCAGGTGGACTCCACCTGATACCACTAGAGTATAACCACAAGTGAAAATATGTTCCATCACAAAAAAAACACCTAACTTCTTAATCAGAGTTTTTGCTTTCTTCCAACATATGACATGAATTAGTATTAGTCTGCAGTTTGGAAACAGAGTAACAGAATCTTACTCTCCCTGATCAATATGCTGATTTTCATATGACAAGGCTTCACCATCATTCTAGTAGCCACATCACAGCCTTTTGGCTGAAACTGTTTGGGCGTGGGAAGTCTCTTAGTGGGAGTCTGTGCAGCCTTCCACTCTTGCAGCAGAGCTTACTTGTTAGAGACATGTTGCATTCTGTAGCAACAAAAAATAAATAACATTAGGCTAGAAGTTAGTAAACAAGAGAAAGTAAGTTTAAGGTATTCTAATGATACGATTGCAACTTCAAACTGTAAAAATGTTAGAAACACAGGAGAAAAAGAGGAACCTAAAAATTCAGTAGGTGTATGAAGTATTTACTGAAGTTTTAAGTTGTATCAGAACCATACAATACACACAAAATACAAAATCATATATTCCTCCTTTCTGTAACTTTCAGGCATTCCAGAATGATTTTGATTTAAAGTGCCATCTACTTCTTGTGTTGTCTTCTCTTCAGTATTTGCTCCCCCCCCCCTTTTTTTTTTTGTGTTCATTAGGGCATACCAAAAAAGTATCTATTTTTACTTAAAATACATGAAATCTGTGGACATAGGCAAGTCTTTTCTGCTGGAAACTTCCTGTGGTGATGGTAGTAGTAGTGCATAATGCAGCTAATGGGATATTTGCTGCATACACACGTGCAAAACTAAAAGTCAGTTTTGTGATTTTTATATCAACTTCATCTTTTGCCTTTCAGTTGGGTTTTTTTGTTTGCTTTTGTAAGCCTGTTGCGGTGACATACATTGGATGCATTGGAGAACTGTGTCCCTGAGGGCTGGCACCTCTTCAGATGTCTGGTGTCTTGGCTCCAAGGTGCAAAATCTTTGAGTATTCTTCCCTATTTACTTTTTTGTTCCCCAAAGAGGACCTGATGTAAAGAGTAATTATTTTGCAGTCTGAAAAGATTTAAATGCTGTTAGCTGTAAGTGCTTCAGCTTTTAAATTCAGAAGAGTAATGTTATAGTCTGTCAAACCATAGGATCTGTATGCTACAGAGCTTGTGCATGTCTAAGGATACATTTAATTAAACCAGCATTAGTGCATCTATGCAGACTTATTAAAACACTTAGTTTGTCTCAATAATATTGATTAAATAGCAGTAGTTTGTTTAAGTGTATTTTTGCTATTGCTACATTACTTCCAAGTAATCAGGGTAATAGTCATCATCAGTGAAATATCACGTTAGTTATGAAGTAATGCTATGAGAATTGATTTAGACTTGGCAGGAGAGGAAGGCTTTCTGTCATATAGTGCCAAAGCCCGATTTGGATTATTAGAATGAGAGTTTTAAACATAATTTCTGTTTGTATAAACAGGGTGTGTTTTATAGGCTTATTGGTTATTCCATACTCTGAGTATCCATTATATCAAGGAACACCTCAGACAGTTAATTATGCAAAATATCATGTAAGTAATTACACAGTATTATTATGCATTTAACAGTTTTATTGATTTGCCAGTTGCTCACTTACAGTATTTAGAGCTATAAACAAGAGATGCTCATCGTCAGTTGAAATAGGTCCAAGGAAATGAGCTAAAGATAAATGACACTAGTATGCATTGTTGCATCACATGTAATCCTTAAATGCAGAAGCTGTCAACAGTGATAATTTGCAACACATTGGGGTATCTCGGGATCATTTCCTTCTTGTTAACAAAGTTTATCAACCAGGAAGCACTGGAAATCAACTTGAAATAGAAAGGGAAGTAATAATGAATTCATTTATGTGTGGTGGTGGTGGTGGTAGGTTAAAATATTCACCCTCGTTTTGGAGGGTCTGCAGTAGTTGCAAGTCAGCCACGGGAAAATTTTGCTTTTTTGAAAGCAGCAAGGAAAACAGATTAAGTGCAAATGTGAAGAGCCTCAGATAATGGCTTTTTTCGTTACACTAAAAATGCCCACACAGTGGTGTAGGCTTCCACTGCCTTGTACATAGGAAGTGCTTTAGCGGAGCTGGGTAGATTGCACACAGGGCAGTAATAACTGTTGGGGAAGCTGGATCCTCTGTCAGCAATAATCAGCTAACTCAGGCCACTGCTGGTAACAACATGATGGCTTCAAGCATTGCTTCTTCTGTTCCGGCTGCTGGTGGCTATGACAGCTGCTCTGGAAGAAGTCATTGGCTTGCTTTGCCTTCCCTTATCAAGGTGAAATGGTGAAAGCGTCAAGAAAACAGAAAAGAAGGAAGGAATTACAAAAACCAGTGAAACATTCAAAATTTATTTAAGTCCCTCACATCCAAGAAAGAAAATCAAAACCTCCCCGCTACAGCCATTCTGTTTTGCACAGGGTATTCTTTACATGATTGTGCACGTGTGCTCACTAATAAAGACCTAATGCTTAATAACAGTTTTGTTTGTGCATGCATGGGACAAGATTCAGAATTAGTGTTATCATCCACTAGGTTAACCAAGCAGGCCTTACGATATTTCTTATTAAAAGCAGAAACCCTTTCTTTTCCTTCCCCCAACTAAGCCAGTGCACCTTAATGCAATGATGATATGTTAGACCCAGCAGTTGTCAAAGCATCGTATTACTGTGATGCCATAATGACACCCTGTCTCCGTAAAGTAGTCATGTTTTCTCAAATCACACGTTGCACCATTGATTTCTGACATGACACTTCATTCAGTCACTTTCCTTTTCTTCGGCATCTCCATTCTCTGACAATAGCAGCTGGTGCCCATTTTCCTACTAAGTGATTCACATTTTGCCACTTTACTTGAGTGCAATTAGCTGAAGCAGAAAAAAATGCTCAATGTAAAGCAGCTCGCCTGAAATTGTTACTCAGCTTTTTAACAGGACCTGGTGGAAGTGTTGAGGTGTTGTCGTGGGCGTCGGTGTGAGAAGCAACATTTTCATTTCTTTCCATAGAAACAGTTTTTCCCCTCTTACACTCAGAGAAGCAGAGTGTGGGAAATCACTGGAACATGCTGCACTGTTTTCCGTCTACTGCTTTTGCTGTAGACCTGTGAAATGATACCAAAAGTAAGCATGGTATTTAAGAAGAAATGTGGTCTTTATGGTCAAAGCAAGGAGTTGGCTTCCATTCCTGGCTCAGCTATAGACTTAGTGTGTCACCTAGACCATGACTTACTTTGACGCATTGGTTTTTGTAGTTAAAGCATGAGGATAACAAGTTAAGACCTTTTTGGTTGACATCCTTGTGACTTAGAGGAATATATCGGAGGAAAATCAGATGGATTGCACTGTTACTGTAAAAAATTACCTAGGTGTGCATAACAACACTTGCCTTGCTGATGCTCCTACGTAGTAGCTGTCATTAAAAATGTCAACTGCTAACAGCCTATTCTGACATTTATGGAAATAGTGTAATTCTCTCTTCAGGAAAAGAAAAACTTCATGTGCAAATAAAAGTGTGAGTCTATAATAAAGATGCTTACTCTAATTATTGTGACTAATTATTACTGTCACTGAAACCACCAGTGCAACTATGAAATAGCAAATGATTTTGTAAGCAGGGCTTTTCCTACTTGAAAAGTGAGCATGAAGTGTGTTCATGGATTTTGAAGTGGTGCGTTGTTTTGACCTCCTTTAGGTATTGGTAATAAGGGAAATGAGGGAAAAGTCACCTTCTGAGCCAGCTGCATGTATGGATGGAAGAGTTCCCAGTGGCTCGAATGGGAAGGCTTTCTTTTTTAAGGCGGTATACTGTAATCAGATGCAGTTAATTTTTGTACTCCTTGTATATTGATATGATTTAGCCAGTGTCAGCACTGTCAATATCATTAGTATTGTGGCAGGCAGATGGAAATATGAATGTGATTGCATTAATAAATTCATAATATATTCAACTTTTACAAGCACATAGCATTACAATTTATTCACTATTGTTTAAGACCATTTTAAAGCAGGAGTTGCATATTGAAGTGCTCTGTTGTCATACTTCTCTGCCAGCAGTGACTGGCTTCATTAAATGAAGAAGTTATGAAGTAAATTTAGTAGAGATGTGAAGAGTCATGCTATATGTTGCTTATTGTTTGAGGCTTGCAGTACCCTATGTAGTTTCTCTTGTATGTGGGCATGGAAATGCTTCTAGAGCTAATAAGTTACTTTCCCTAAAGTTACTGAAAGGAAGGTTTACCTGAGAGCGACCTGTTAGAAAACTAATGTGAGGACAGCCCACCACAAATAGAGCTGCCATATATTTGACTTAAAATCTAGTAAAAAAAACCAAAACAAAACAAAACCATCAGAAACCCCACAACCCCACCAAGGCTTTAAAATAAATACTGTACGTTTTTATATGACACATGTTATTTCTATTCATAAACCTTAACTAAATTTAGATTTTTATTAATCCAATGTGACCTAAAATTTTTGCATTAACAGCACAATGTGGAATTGGGCTTATTCTCTTTGAATGCAGATAAAGCCATCATCTTGAAAATAGCTCTTTCTGACAAAAAGGTGTTCTTTTGAAATAAAGTCTTATTCACTACATTCCTCTTAGAGTTAATGTGAATTTTAGTGCCTCTAATTTTAGATTGAAGTGAGGTCTAGAATAAAACCCACTGGCTGACAATTGAATTTATAGATAGTTGTGAATATTTCAGGCTTGAATAATAGAGCTGTAGAATTTCAGACACAGAGAGGAAGAGAGAATTAAGCTCCAACTGTAGTTTTAGACTATAATGCAATGGTGTCTAGGAATTCTTCAGTGTAACGAGCTAAGTAGTAATTAGGAGGGAACTGAGGGAGGGATTTTACAGAGATCTAGCTTAGGCATTATTCCAAATGTTCAGCATGATAATTTGATGGTGGTCACACCTGCCATCCGTATAAGATGGCTCTTGAATTACTTGTGTTCGGATGCAGTACAGTAAAGAAAGGAGTGAAAGCAGTAGGTGTCTGTTGCCCACCCACAGCTGGTACCCAGCCTTGTCGCTGGTTCACCTTTGGGGGATTGAGAAAGTTTTTGTTCTCAGAGTCAGGCACTGTTGTTTTTGCTTTTCCTTGGAATGGTTAATGTTTTAACTGCATTTCTGCTTTGCCAGTGGGCACCAATCCGGTCTGTGCTGTTTAAGCTGTAGCCAAAAGCAGCTCTGTCTTGGTTAGTACCTGAATCTGCTACTTCAGAAGCATCAGCAGACTGGCTTTAGCCTAAGCAACACTGGTGATCAGATTTTAATGCTCGTGAAACTGAGATTATGTTTTGGTTCTGACTGCTTGGAGTGGGAGATAGCCACTTCTGCACTGACTAAAACCACATGCATTTGGTTGACTAATTAATTGCAAATGGTTTTTCTGGGAAGGGGTGACATTCGAGCTCATTATGGCACAAATTAGAGAAGAAAAAAAAAACAGCCGTGGGAGTCTTAGATGAGAACATGCCATCAAGCTGGTTATGACAGACTGTAGGCAGTGACTCCTATTGCTGTACTTCGAGATTTTATCTATGGAGTCTTAGCAGAAGGAAGGTGAAAAGAAGCCCAAGTACCTGTTTAGTCAATAAAGGGACCTTAGTGTTAGTATACAGAAAAATAATGTAAAGAATAAGTTGGTAGAATATGAAAGTTAATTGATACTTTTAATCATTGCTGTATAAAATTCAGTGTCAAAGAAAAAGGAGAGAGACAGAGCGACACTGTGTTTTAGTACCCTAATAACTTCTAACTCTAGTCTAAGATCGTAATGTATGTGAGAGCGGTCCAGTAATTATAAGGTAATAAGTGGAGTGGTGGTGTAAGTGCTCTAAATTAAAAGGAATTCGCAGAGCTGCTGTAAGTCAGTGCCGACCCGCTTTCTTTCAAACATTGACTTGAGAAAAGTGCTTAGCCCAGAGTGCAAGTAGAGAGACAAGAGAGAGCTATCTATTAATTACAGCACTCATTAACAGTGACGGCTACAAGGCAGCAGATGCAGAAGAAAAGGCACACGCTACTGCAGGCTGGCAAGGGGATTTCCCCCCCTCTAGTTCTTGAGGAAAGGACAACACAAGCAGGTGGTCCATGTAATAAGATATTTTCACGGCTTTAACCTTCCCATTTCCTTGGTTTATTTGCTGACACGAGATATCTCTCGCTCTTTCCACCTCCCCAAAGAAGTACTGCTTTTAAATATGGAAGGTAACGTTTCTGCATGTCAGTCTGGCTGATTTCCAAGTTCACGTGTTGTTTGTTTGCAGTAGAATTTTACAGTAAAAATCACAACAATTGAGAGGTCTTAAATAAGATCCATGAGCACTGATTTTAAGGTAAATATCATCCTAAGAAGTTATTTTTATGGAAGGGTCAGGTTCTGATCTCGGTTACTCTCACTGGAAAGGAAGGCAACTGTCTGGCTTTATGTCTATTTTCCATTGCTGAATTTGATTCCAGATCTTGAGATGGAAATTGATTTTATTTATTTGGGTTTTTAAAACATGAAAAGATGAAGAAGTGAAGACAAGAAAGATCTCAAAAATTACTTTAGAAAGTTGAGTCAGTCATATCGTCTAGAGTCAGGGGTTTGCTTTGAAAGCCTGAATCTATAGTTTCAGGTGGGTGGCCTTTTGGGGTAGTTGCTTTTCAGCTGATAATGTGTCTAGAGAAATGCTCATAACTGTCATCTGTGCTTTGGCAGCTTCTGAGAGTCCTGTCAGGAAAATAGTGGGTAGGCCATTTGCTACTGTGGTCTCATAATCACAGCTGTAGAAAATGAAGATAGTA
The DNA here is from genome assembly GCA_035590215.1 of Microhierax caerulescens. Lineage (NCBI taxonomy): Eukaryota > Metazoa > Chordata > Aves > Falconiformes > Falconidae > Microhierax > Microhierax caerulescens. The sequence goes on along the minus strand of JAVJGJ010000032.1, from coordinate 24,210,510 downwards.
TCTGATTTGGAGCTTTCTAGCTTTTATTTTTTTTCCCCTTGTTCTCCCTAAAATACACATTAAAATTATAGAAAAAACTTGGGGATGGAATAGACAAAGAAGATTGTTTTTTTCCCTCATAGAAAATACTGATTTGTCAGATCAGGTGTTAGGTGGTCTTATTTCAGATGCTTAATTCTCAAAACATGAGCACTGAGAAGTAAGACAGAATTCACGTTCTGAAAGACAGAACTTCTATCTAAGATTTCCTCTAATACATATGCATTTTTAAATTCGAGAATGAAGTGCATGAAATGTCAGATCCTATAGAGCAGCAGATATATGGGATAGTGGTGCAGTTATTACTGGTTAGTCTGAGGATGATGGCTAGAAAGTAATTGCAGCCAGAGCTGATGAATCATTTCACTTAGTTTTTTGTGAAAACAGAGTCCAGACTTAATTATTTGTTAGGGTTCCCAGCTGATGTGCTACTCTGTTACTAAATAGCTGTATCTATAATAAAGTAATATTAATAAAGGAAAAAAAAAGACTGTGGGAGACTTGCTTTTCAATTCTGGGATCAGATCAATAGTTGATGCATACATGTTTCTTTCAAGTGACTTGACAAATATTAATTACAGAGCAGAACATTTATGTGATCAAACTTGGAAATACTTGTTCCTGATAATGACAGAATTTACAGAAGGTATCAGTGAAAAAGGAAGGCATTTGATAGCCAAGTCATATAAGAAGATTTTTAAAGTTTTTTGACTGGCTAGATGACAAGTTCAGAATTTAGAATTGATGTGAAGTTGACACGTAGCCTAGAGGGCAGGTGGAGGGGACAACAGACGGATTTGGTCTCTTTAAAGTTTTTGTTTACTGCCTGTCTGGAGCTTTGACAAAGCTCTGTCATGCCCTTATGCTGATTACCTTCATGTAGAACAAGAGGTATTGACTAATGAATGAATGATGTGCAGTCCCTAACCCTTCCAGAGCAGCCTTAAAGAGCACTGCCTTTAATACACAGATTCTTCTTTCTCTCTCTCTCCACTACAGGCTTCTCTGCAGAATGTCAAGCAAAGATCGACACATTGATTCTAGCTGTTCGTCGTACATCAAGACGGAACCGTCGAGCCCTGCCTCTCTGACGGACAGCATCAACCACCACAGCCCCGGTGGCTCCTCAGACGCCAGCGGGAGCTACAGTTCCACCATGAATGGACATCAGAACGGGCTGGACTCACCTCCCCTCTACCCTTCGGCCACAGGGCTTGGGGGCAACGGGCCGGTCAGGAAACGGTATGACGACTGCTCCAGTACCATTGCTGAAGATTCACAGACCAAGTGTGAATATATGCTGAACTCGATGCCCAAAAGACTGTGTTTGGTGTGTGGTGACATTGCATCGGGGTACCACTATGGAGTGGCTTCCTGTGAGGCCTGCAAGGCTTTCTTCAAGAGGACAATTCAAGGTTGGTTGTTCTTTGAACTTTTTAAATTCCTTTTCCTCAAAGTGAAATAGTACGGTCCTTGTCTGTACCTGTTCATTTGTCACTGTGTTTGGTCCTACATGTTACTCATGAAAAAGCCCCTTTGGGCTTCATTGAGGAGATCTGTTCTGTTAAGCCCACTGCCACATTTACTTGGATTATGAAAAACAGAAAAATACTAAAGCCATCCAGTGCATGTTCAGATTTGTCTACAGTGTATGAGTTTCTCATGGATTCCCTTAAATGATTGTTGTGAAGAAAACTATTTCCTGAAGATTGTCATGGATGCTTCTCGAACACACTTTGTGGCTGGCACACAGGGATTGTGCTGGTTTTTTTGCTCCTAGTTACACCACTGCCATACTTAAATTGTGGCAGAAATCCAGTTTATTTCTGCTAAAGCACCAGTGCATTTAAAATTGGAGCAAAATGCAATGATGACGTGCTTTGGGCATATCAGTGTATTAATAACTGGTCTTTCACCCATACAATATATAGTGGCCCTAAACAGGTTCAAAAAATATCTCCGTAAGATCACATTGTAAGGACAGTAAGTTGGCAGCCTTTGGTCTCTGCCCAGTACTTTGTACTAATCTACTCTTGATACCTGTTACAAATATGCCACATATTTTGGCATAAATTAGAATGAATGGAGTAATTTGCATGACCACTTGTTCTAGCTTCAGAACCAGTGGAGACAAAATAACCTTCTACTTTGATTTAGATATCATCCTTTCACATAAAATTGAAGGTGCTTTATTTAAAGAACACGAGGTCAAGCTTGGCCTGTACAGGAATATAGTGTCACATTAAATTAAATTCAAATTTCAGAGACTAAAATTGGGTTGCTAAGTCCAAATTTAAGCTCCTCAATAAAACCTGCTTGATTTTCATAGATGTTGAGCACCTGAAGTTGTCAGGAAAGACCAGGCAATCTGATGGTATACTTTTCTTTTTAAAAATGAGTGATGATAAAGCATATAAAGTTAGTTTCAAGTTGTAATTTCATGTAACCCAAAATTTGAAACATTTGTTCAAGATCTCTGAAATATTATTCTTCCATATTTAATGTAAACTTAATAAGAAAAATCGTGAATATTTTAATTTATCCATTGCTGAGGCAATGGCCATTTTATTCTCCTCTTACCCGTGTTATTACTGGGGGATGTGGTCCTTCTCCCTGCAGAAGTACCCATTTTATTATGGCCATGTAGCCACTAAAAAGAAACTTTGTACTTGAGTTGTTCTAATGGAGCTGACTGATACAATGTTTGCAACCAGTAAACAAACATTCCTGTGGAGGTTCCTAGTGGCTTGGGTTCCTATGTAAAATGGGCTCCTATGCAGAAACAGTACGTACATTTCAAGACTTTGTTTTGGAAAAAGTAAAAAAAGAGGTAGGTGATTTCACTTCACCTTCAAGAACATTTTCAGAAAAGCTCAAAAAAGGTTTCCACTGAAGCAGTTTGTATTTTGTGATTGCTAAGGTTCAAGCACCAACTTCAGCTAGCAAGTCTCTTTTTATAAATAGTATTTACTTGCTATGTAATAGCTGTCCTACAGAACTGAATTGATGCAAAATTATTTTAGTTGTATTTTGAGCATTGAAAAATGCCACAGAAACAACTGATGAAAGTGTTGACTCCTGGCAGTAAATAGGTAGACTGCAATTTTACACCACACCACTGACAGCAAGTTTCTGGGCATGGAAGCACAAGACAGGGACGTCATTCTCCAGATTAGCAACCTGCGCTTGGCCACACAGCTCAAGTTAGAACTGGCAGCTGTGCAAAACGTCTCAGTATGGTTAGAGCACTAGCTGCATCAGCAGGTGACAGTGCTGTGAAGGCAAAAAAAAAAAAAAACCAAAAAAAAAAAAGAAAAAGAAAAAAATACCAGTAAGGCAAAGCCAAGCATCAAATGGAAAAGCAACAATGAAGAAACTAATAGTAGGAAGTATATTACCATCATAATGTCACGGCAGCATCTTCAGTGATGGTGCTGACTGAACTGACACACCTACTAGTTTTCAGATACCATCCAAATAATGGAAACTATGTACTTTTATGAATCAAACCATGGATTGTGGTAGGTGACAAGAAATATATAAGAAAAAGGTACTGCTCATGTTCTGAATGGGCAAATTCTGCCTTTAAGCTTGCATGAAGGATAGTTCCTCGGAGGATTTTTTGCTGTAAATGATTGAATTTGGCCCCAGTGTTTCCAGAGGTCGTTCTTCCCTGTACCATTTCACTGCCTGGTTCATATCGCATTGTTTCTCTGCTTGTTTTTAAAATAAGTTGATTACTACATAACTGCAAACATGAAAACCCCAAGAAATTTATAAATACAGAGTAGTAAACCAGACTGTCTAAAGTGTCAAATATTGTAATTGCATAAGTAAGGATAATATATTTTGGCTCAAAGAACTGCTTATTTTAAATACTAGTAATTTAATTGTGATGGGTACTTAATTTATAGATTCAGTGAAAAAGAACATTTGACTTCCCAAACCTGTTGTGTTTGTCATTCATCAGTTACTAAATCAGCTCAGACTTGTAAAACCGAAGTGCTACTCTTGTTGAAGTCATGAGCAAAACTGCCCTGACTTCAGTAAGAGCAAGGCTGAGCTGATAAAGTTCGATTATGAAGCACGTCTTGTGTTCGTGTCAGGCCTGGTGTCCTTTCGACTAAGTCAATGGGAGTCTTTCCATTCTTGCCATTTCAAAGGAGTCTTTTGAAATCTCAGTAGGTGAAAGCCAGAGGCAGCTGTTCAGAAAGCCAGCACGGTATCTGTACACCAGCGTCTTGTATAAGACATAAGTGAATATCACAGGGTACCTAGTAGCCACTTCCATGAGGCAGGTGTTGCTCTAACGTATACTCCTGTTTTTAAGAGTAATGGAGATTATCAATCCCTTTCAGATGACAGCAGTGTAGTCTAAAACAGTCCGTTCCTGGCTGACTGATTTCTTCTCTTCCTCCTGCCCCTTGCAATCCCTGCTAATTTTCTTAAAAGTAAAGAAATGAAATAGACCCTGTCTTGAATTATAAGGAGGACTAATTTCGCTTTTTTGAATATGTATTTTTAACATAGCACATAAATACATTTGGGAGTGTGGCAAAGTATGCATAGATTATGATAAAAATCAGTAATATAAAAAAAATAGAAACAAGAAATTACTTCTAAAAACCTGAAACCCACTAAAAAACCCATTCAATATATAAAATCAGCATCTTCTTACGTCACTATAGAATCTAATGACATTCTGCCACTTTTGTGACATATAAGGGATGGGAGAACTGGATGTTCTCTCTGCTCAGCCTAGGACTCATTCGGCTGCAGCAATTAGTCTGCTTCTGGGATAGTTTACGTGGTGGCTGATTGCAAATGTCTCACAGAAACACACACAGCCAAATCTTCCCAAAATTGGCTTAACATCAGGGATAGTAGAAAATAGCAATGTCTAAAAATAGTTACAGGTCCATTGATTTTAGGGTCTCTCCACAGTTTTTGCTGTGCACTGTATTATTTTGAAAACTCCAAGCTTTCATTAAAAGAAAGAGGAAAAAAAAAAGATTTTGCAGTTGTCAGCTTGGGTGCAAAGTCTCATGTTCAGCACAGAGGCCTTGTTCTTACCAGGTATTTTGTAGTGAATATTTAGTGTAAATACTTTTCTCATAATTTTTATTTGCTCAGTTATTGTAAAGACTATTAAGTACACATTTTTCATTAATAGCATGTAATTACTCAGTGCCTTTAACTTAAACGTTTCTGCAAGGGGATCAAAATGATATTCTTGCTTTCAGTAGAAGAATGATAGGACTTACAGATTCAAAGACAGTTTACTATTTTGTTTTATTTTAGCTTTCACCTCTGTAAAATAATGGCCTGCATCTAGACAACTTCCTTCCTCTCTCCCTCCAAATCTTGAGGACTGTTGTCCTTGCACTCTTTAGATAGCATGAAAAGGCAGTGTGAAATGCCTAGGTATTGATATGTTGCCTTCCTGGTAAGGCTTGTAGCAAATGTGTCAGCTTACTTATTATTTCCTTGGACAGTGTTTGAATTTTCCCCACAAAAGCTAAAATATTTTGCATTTAATAGTCCTTTTAGTTCCTAGGCTTTAGGGTTTTTGTTAATATGTTTAGTTTTTAAGGAAATCCTGTTGGATGAGCAGTATTGAGACAGCAATCTTCTGTTTATACACAGGGTGAGTAAAGCAAATAGTAGTAAGAAGCCCTGCAATCATACTTTTGCTCTCATTTAAGAGCTTTATCCCTGAGATTTGTTGGTTGTCCATGTCTCCTAACACAACAAGAAATATTCCACCTTGGGGGTTCTGTTGTCTTTTTGGTCATTAAGTGAACTAGACCAAGTCTGCTATCTCATTTTATGCCGATCACCTAAGAGCCTTCAGCTCTACAGTTCTGCGGTAACAGTTCCTATGGTCTTCAAAGCCTGCCTAAACTAGGAAGATAGATGGCAGTGCTTTGTACTTTGTTCACCTTTTTTGGTTATTCAGAGTTGGTTTTAATCCCTTTAGTGTTCAGGTTCTTCAGCCCTCTCTAGAGTGTTTACCCATTACTGAGCTAATTTGACCTGTAAATGTACAAATGCTTTACAGTAAATAATTAAATATAAATATATACACACACACACACACATATATATATATATATAAAAATCAGGAAGTTTAAATCAGGCAATTTAGAACTATCCATGTAAATTCAGATAAGGTGACATTTAAAATGGGCAACATAAAGTTTGATTCGAAGTTGCACGTGACAGTAGTGGCTTCCAGAGGTTAATTTGCATCTCTCAAAAGCTGAGTCCTATAATACGGTACATCATTTTTGTGGAGGAAGTGAAAGCAAATTAAGTAAGATTTTATGGCTTTTCAACATCTTTACTGGTAGCTAAGATTATCGTTTTTATGGAAAGATGGTGTGGAGGCTTGTGTCTTGGTGCAGTAGTCTGTGGACCTTGGCTCTGGTGCAAAGATGGCAGCCCTCCAGTGAACCTAACACTAAATGTCACCTGGATCCTTCATTACCTGATTAAATCATTCACCTTCCTTATATAAGTGAAAGTCTGTGCATCAGCATTTCTTTCAAAGAATATTTTAAGCAAGCGATGATAGATATCTTCCCTTTCCCCTGATTTCTCTGTACCTATGGGCCAATCAAACTAGTGAGCGAGTATTTTTTAATTCCTTCCAACACGTCTTTTATTCTGTCATAATGTCATCGTGTAACTATGGCAGCCAAACAAGATGAGGCAATAAAATATAAATGCACTGAAATCTGAGAACCAGAGAGAAGTTTAAAGGTATACAGGTGGTTCTATCCTTTTTACTACCACTGCTTTCCTTACAGCCTTGTTAATTATATGCTGCATTTAGATTATTAGAGAATAAGAATGAGCATCCCAGTTTGTGCATAGCTGTTTTGAACTCTTCAGAAACACTCAGAAAGAGATGTGGTTTACAAGTAGTACTGGTACAGTGTGTATGTATCAATGCCATTATAATTAGGTCTGGGTCTCTATTTCCTATAAACTGAAAGCTTCCATCTCACTTATGAATCTTTGTGTGGTTTGAAACTAGAGACATGTGAAGTCTCAGCTAGCCAGTGATTTATTTTAATCTTTCTATAACTTTTTTAATTACTTTTTTTTTTTTTTTTTAACTGCTGTGAAAGTCATTTGGTTTGTGTCTTTACAGACTGAAATGTTCTGTGTGCTCATAAACAAACAATGACAATTTTCCGTGCTACCTTGGTAGGATGTATCAAACTAGATCTAGATAAATACCAGTAAGGATAAAATGTAGATGGTTTGGTCTTTCTGACTTGGACAACTCTTCAGTGACTCCCAGGCAGCAGGGGTTCAGTTCTGTTTGTGTCTTCAAAGTGCCCATTCTCTGTTACTGTGACCTAAATACCCTTCATTCCTGTTGAAGACGAAGTTGACTCCAGTGAGAATCAGAGGTAGCTGGGCCCTAACAGGTGTCATTCAACACCCCCTAATATCAGCCTTATACTGAAAATTATAGTGGTTTTTATGATGCTGGAAACGCATTTACCTAAAGTTACAGGCTGATGCAAAAATGTCATGCAGTCAGACCAACCAGCATCACCTTTACATTTTTGTTTCAATCCTGCATTCATGTTGCTTTCTAGGAATAAAAGAAAAAGAAATTGGGAAATGCATTTTAGAAGTTCTGAGTGTATTACAATTCAGTAACATAGTAAACCAGCTTCTTTTAGGGGACTCAACATAGTGATTTCCTTTGAAATATACTTTCAAGCTGGCTGTGTCCCTCAGTCGAACACCATCTTACACTGTAGAGTAATTTAAAAACCAGCCACTTCTCATGAGTTTCTTATTGTGATAGAAAAGGCAACATAAGCAACAGAGACGTAAGCATAATCCTTCATACATAGTCCTGTAATCTTAAAAAAATATTTGAGGTGTTTAAGAACCACATTTTAAAACATTCTGTAACTCTGTGTGCGCAATATTGTTTCTGAAGTCATCTGGGTGAAAAATTGTGAATACAGTCAACTTTAGGCTTAATCAGCTCCAGATGACAAGTAGCAGAATTCATAGGTCTATAATTCATAGACCTATCTACAGTATCAGGTGAATCCATCTAAGGATTTGTCAGCCCAAACTGGATTCAGCTAGGTTCAAGTCCAACCTCATTCCAACCTGACCCCATTTCTGAAACCTTATTGATAAGAGTACTTTTACTTGTGAAAATATTTACTTAAATTCAGTTGAGTTCTGACTGCAAAGTAGGGAGCAGAGTCTGCAGGAACTGAAACTTTCAGCCTCAGAGAAAATATTTTTACGTTTCTCAGTTTAGCTTTGCTAATACCTATAAACATCAAATACAAGCCCATCTTGGAATTTTTTTTTATCCTTCTTTTCCTAAGTTAGCCTGTTGCTTTTTGTTTCCAAAACCACCTATTTCTCCTCAGTTTCTCAGGAGCTGTTCGTCTCTGTTCTGCTTGGATTACATATCAAGGTGTGACCTAACGTACTGTAATTCACTCTGTGTTGGCTTAGATTCCTCTGTCTCTCTTTCTAAGACTTGTGTTTTATTAATTCCTAGACGACCTACGGCTGTAATCCTGGCTACTTTTCATTTTCCAGAGTTTTCATGCATGCCAGTCCACAGACAAGCAGGCGTATTCCTCTGGGTCTGTCACCCAGGAAAACAGAGCATGAAGGTGGTGCCTGGGGTCAACCTTACTGCAGACTTAAATCCAGTGATGCAGAGGCCTCTATTAAGAATAATGAGAATACTTGATTTTTAAATACATGTTTTTGAAAAAAAGGTATTGGGTTACAGAAACTGAAAGAGAAAGTTTAGGAGAAAAATGGGGCATTATTGAATATAAATAAAGAGATACTGAAATACAGATCCACAAGCTGATTATAGCATAAATTTACTACATTGAAGGAATAATTAATTCCTCTCTATTTGTTTGCCTTTTTTACCTTCTCCCCCTCCTTCTGGATCTACATTCCCACACAGTAGAAGTTTCAACACTGGTATCTTTAGCATTCCCTCTACTTCTGTGAGTGGTTCATGGCTGTGCTTTCCAAGCACATTTTCACCCTGTATCTCAGTCCTCCTCATGTCTTTTACTTCTCCAAAGATGTCCTGAGCATATTGCAATAGCTCAAAGCAATCCTTTTACATCTTAGTGTCACAATATCTAATGTCACAGTGGGAAAACGGAAATAAATCTGTGGACAATTGCTATTTGCTCCTTATATTCTTGTATTTCTGGAAGAGAGATCCCTGTTTCAGCCTGTCCCACAGGCTGGGGCCACTTTCTAGAGCCAGCTTCGCCCTCTTGATATCTGTGAGGTTTGAAACTTGTAACTGTTGATGACAGCACCTTCATTTGGGGTAAGATGCCAAGGTGTAAGGCCCAGGCATTTCAGTGGCCTCTTCTTTGTCATGGTTTTCACTGCTCTTCTGTTACTTTGAGTGTTGCTGTCAATTCTGTGCAAGAAATGGCCAAAATGGTCTCAAGTATCTTGGCTAAGTCCAGTTGATTGCCTAGCTGTAAAGCCATCAAGTCCCTGTACCATTGCAATTGTACAATGACTCCACATCTCATACAGGTAACCTTCAAACCTCATCTGTGAGATGGAAAAATTTGGTATCTTGGCCCGCTTAACCTGGAGCTGTAAAGATCTGACAGTCTGAAGCATCTAAAACCCCAGAGCCGGTTGCACGGTGTAAGTTTTAGCGGTTCACCTGCTATCTCATGATCAAAAGGCATCATATTTTTAGTGAGTCAGTTACACTTGATAGGCACCATGTGTTATAGAAGTATTTTCTCTTTTTTTTGACTGAGATCATAAAATTTAACAAATTAATAGAAAAAAGGAATGTTTTTAAATAAACGTTTCTCAGTGCATGAGAAGAAAAAAGGGACTCAGGCTGGCATAAATCCTGTTGTATTATTATAGCACCTGGCAGTGTGTTTGGGGAGTGAAGATTTGACATATATTTTTATTTTCAAACGTCATACTAGTTTACATTACTCAGCCCTTTAACTGCCAAACTGTAAAAGTCCATTACGCTGCTGAAAGGAATATACAAATTATCCCCTGGCACTTCAGGCAGGAGTTTTACATATACGCTGTTACTCTATCAGCCAGCTAGCTGCACAATTCTATTAAGGAGTAAGTGAGAAAATTATATTGCCTGCAAACTAATTGTACAAAAGACTCTGAAATAAGTAATCAGAGCCCAGTCCTTTCTGAAAACCAGCCAGGAGATATTATAAATTGCTCGATCGCTCTTGTCACTCCAGTTTAAAGACTCAGAGCTGCCATGCTGATTTTGCTCACTGTGTAACACAGCTACCTCTCCAGCTGTTGACAGGACTGGGCAAACTCAACTTACATACTCTTATTAGCTGCTCACTTTCAGCCACTAGCATCATGTAGTAGACAACTAAATAGTTGAACTTCTTTCTGAGTCTTCCTTATTGAAATCAATGTGGGTCTGAGCATCTTGAATGGATGTAGTGCACCTATGAAATTGTACAGAATCCCAAACACTTCTTAAAATAATTTCTTTCTTTACTTTTAGTGTATAGAAATAAATAAGAACTTGTGGGAACTCTTACGACCTGCAGTATGCAGTAGATTTAGATCTTTAGTAAAAATATACCCACTAATACTTTTGAGTGCTAGGTAAAATGCATTTTGAGTGTCCATTGCAAAATTCCATGAGGTTGTTGTTTTGGTGGTTGTTGGTTTTTTGTTTGTTTGTTTTTAGTTGGGTGTTTGTTTTTTTTAAGGAAAGCTCACTGTCAGAAATGAAGTCTATCCATGAGGATATTTGATAAAGTACTGCATTCATATATAGAGTGATGACAAAATACTAGTTTTCTTGAACCCTTACTGCAGTCTAGATATATTCTAAAAAGCTGAAACACTTTAGGGGAACCAGCTATGGCCATTGGTAAGATGTGGCTCTTTGCTGCAGCAATAAATCCAGTTGCTGTAACTCTGCTGAGTTCATTGGAGGAACTCTTGCTGCCATCTTCCAAGTTTATTTTCTAACATAAAAAATTAAGATTTAATATCTGTTGTAAGGTATAATTCATTGAAGTACTCTAAATAGATAGGAGAAGATTCCCCTTCTAAGATAAAGAACTGGAAACTAAGTGACTAGAATAGCAGCTCATTTTAGAGCTTTTTAGCTGGCAAGAATTTGCAGGGAAAGTGTTACGTTGTCGGTGCATCATGTGTTGCAGGCTACAGACCCTGGCCATGTTTCACATGATTTTGCAGAAACATGAAAGGTCAGGGTATGGATTAGAAGTCTCTATTTAGGGAACTAAACAATATTGCTTATATTTTTCTGATTTTGAATACTAGCTTTGGCGTTGACATCTGAACTGTTGTCATCTGTGCACAAAGGCTCTGGCTTTAGTGGGAGTGCTACACTTGCCTCAGACCAGAGCTTTGCTGCTTGAAGTTCTGTGTTGTAATCTCAATCTTGGTTTTGATCAAGATAATTTCTGACCTTGCACAAAGATGTCTTTGATGTTCTGCAAAGTATTTCTGATTCCCTGTTTCTTTCTTTTTTTTTTTTTTTTAAATAGGGTTGGCAATATGATGAAGTTAATTTGATACAGTTTGTGGAAGGCTTTGAAGGTCTCACTAAAAATGCCTCGTTAGAGTGTGAGAGGATAATATGAATCTTTTTTAAAGCTTGCCTTTACCACCCTTTCCTATGTATCCTTACAGAAGTGTTATTTCCTAACTTCACTAATGTGTATTGGAAAGAAGTTCTGCAGGAGCTGTTGGGCTGAAGTTCCTGCCTGCTGTATTCTTCAGTTTCTTAAATAGCTTTCTTCTCAGGAGCTAAGAAAGGAGAAGGGGACTAAACGGAAGTTTTGAGTTTTGTCAACAAGAGCCAGTAGCGTTCAGACATAATAAAATCTGTTTTACCCACCAACATTGCTAAGTCAGTGATGCAGCAGTGTTCAGGAGGAAGAAAGCCTGCACAGGCCTGAAAAGGGCATGCCGAGTATGCTGGTTGTATTGTTAGTAGATACATTGTACCATGCAGACCTCCTTTATCATAAATACTTAACCAATTTTCAATAGGCATAAGTGGTTTAAGTATAATTTCCTGTTGAATTAGCAGTTGCTGAGCATTTGAGTCTTTGTGCAATCCTGCAATCCACTAATGTGATATTTAATGAGGACACATCAGTCTGGAGAAAGGTAGTCAATATAAATCAGTGTTTACAAAGTGTGATTAACTCTGAAATATTTCATCAATGCTGTGGTCCCAGGCAGACTCTATGCTAATTATTAGAACCTGTGCATGTTTCAGGGGACTTTGATGGACCCTGAGTGCAGCAAACATGGAGCAGCAAAATTGCAATTATGCTCGGACTGCCTCTGATGACAATTTATGCATTTGGTGTGATGACCTCTTGCTTCCCAAGAGGGCAATAAACAGAATGCATTTTCATTAAGATACTAATGCACTTAATCACAGGGGGAAAGGGTTAGAAAATAAAGAAATACCTTTAAAGCAAGATGTGACAGGCTGATGGGGAAGATACTTTATTTAAAAGTCAGTTTCCTGGTGAAACTTCTGACTGCTGCAAAGTCTGTCATACTGAATGTAGTTGTGGGCAATAGGATGCATGGCTGGGCAGATGAATCAGCTGAGCTAAGCTGTTTTATGGAAGGTGCAGTGGTACTAGGGCAAAAGGGAACAGATGTTCTCCCATTTGGACTTGAATACCCAAAGATGTGATTTTAAGAAGTGTAAAGAAAGTAACTCATATGTATTTTACCCAGTGATTTTCAGGCTTTTTTTTAGGCTTTCCCCTCCCCTTATTTTTTAGGGTAAGTAATATGAACTAAGCAGTAACCAAAAAAAAATGGAGGCACTGCTTTGCCCAGGAGGGCTCACATTTAAAGGTCTAGCTTGTTCTAGACCTTAAGGAGAGTTGGGAGAGGCAGAGGCAAACATCTCCCCCATGTTGTTATTCTGACAGTTTGGTAGGAATGATCCTATTTCTGATGCTTCTTGGTACAAGAACTCTGTCTATAGAGAGGAGACATGTCCTGCCTGAGGGATCTGACCTGGCAGCTGTAGAATGTGCTAGATGTGGTGGTAACAATGATAGTGAGCCCTGCCTGATACACTGTGCCTGCTGTTGTGGAAGGGCAAAGCTCTTGGTAGTACCTATTACAGTTGATTGTGCAATAAAGCACAACAGTCTCCTTTTTGTATTGTAGACAAAGACTGATTAAATTGGTGAAAAAAAGAAAGAAATGAAGAGTGCTCTGGCAAGGAGCCTAAGCATGTGGCTTGCTTGGTATAGTCAATGACGGAATTTCCTTATCCTACCAGCAGGAATAACCTATGTGAAGGATTTTGCTAGGGACCATGTATGGAGCCAGACACAGACTCACATTGTGGGGTTTGGGGTTGGGTTTTTTCTTCCCCCATATAGCTGTCTAGATTGGGGGGGAAAAAAAAAAAAGTTCATCCTTTAACTTGGCTTCTTGTTTTTACTTGAAAGGTGTTTCCTTCCTATAGCACAGTTTACTCTTGTTATACTCCAAAATTAAACACAACAGCAATTGTATGAATACTTTGTATATCCATTGTGTTGATTAGTCAGTGATTCTGAATACCTCTCTTTTCCTATAATTCCTGTTACAGGTAACATAGAATACAGCTGCCCAGCAACGAATGAATGTGAAATCACAAAGCGCAGACGCAAGTCCTGCCAAGCCTGCCGCTTCATGAAGTGTCTAAAAGTTGGCATGCTGAAAGAAGGTAAGGCTGGTCAAGTCAAGATGTGTCTCTTGGCAAGCATGTGCAACAGTTGTAGGGCAACTGGTAAAGAAGAGAGATAGGTGAGTGTTCTAATCGGTTATTGTAAAGGCCGTTTTCATGTATACTTGCTCTTCCTGACCATCTGTTTCTAAGCTATGGAATCACAGTGTATGTACACAGAGTTCATCTTCTCTGGAATATTTCTAACCGCGTGTAGTATAGCAAGATGTACCCCAGCATTTCTTCTCCTTCAGTAGGTAACTAATAGAAGAATCATCAGAGTATATCCTCTCATTTTCTTTAAATGCTTTAACACCATGAATTCTCAAAGATTTCTTTCTTCCAGTCCTTATCCACTGTTTCTGGCAGAAACACACACTGTGCGTTCTTTTGCCCTATTTTTACTCAGTTGTCATTTCATCAGGACAAACGAAAGGGTTACTTCTCAATTAAGGAAGTAAAAATATTGAGTGTGTCTACTGAAGTTACTGTAACAACGCTGAAGCAAATAATGGCATAGAGTAGTATCCACCCCTCTTTCTTTTTTTTTTTTTTTTCTTTTTTTCCCTTTCTTCCTAAAAAGCATGTGAGAACCTCTGCCTCTCAGTGTAAGTATATGTTGGGTGTTTCAATTCATCAGTTACATTTCAAAGATCCTGAATAACTGGTGAACAGAAGAAAATGTTTCCAAGAAACAGTACTATCTCACCTGGAACTCGATTCATCAGTGTTACAGAAAGAACAATTCCTTAAATCTTGGTCACATGCTATGCACTTCTGTTGTTGTTAATGTATATGCCAAAATATGCTTTCATGTGCATGTATTGTATACATTATTGTTGTAGTGCACTATTACCACCAAGAAAGAATAACAGAAGATGTCATGGACTTCTGAGCTAGATAACCTTTTAAAATGGAATCAATGTAATGTTTTCTAAATATTGTCTTCACTGGAGAGTACTTTGTGTTAAGCAACCAGTTTAAAATAGTCCCATGCAACTTTTCTTTGTCAATGCTTAAAAAGTCAGCTCTAATAGATGGCTGATTTTTGCAAATCATTTGATGGTAATTTAGAACAGGTTTAAGTATACAGCTATCTGTAAAATCCAAGAATATAGACCAGTGGAGAGATGATGGACAAATTAGGTCTATCACGCACCTACAGACATATTCTTATTGGATTATACTTACTAAGAATAAACCCAGTTCTGTGCAACTGCTTTGGCAGATGCTATGATCCTGTGAGCCAAATCCTGCTGTCCTTAGTCTTACTTGAGCAAAACTCGTGTCAGATTCAATGGGGATTTTGCCTCAGTAAGAACGGCAGGATTTGACCCTCCTTTCCAGTGATGGTGGGAGAGTTCTTTACTTGCCAAAATCCTCATATAACTGACCACTAGGAGCAGTTAACGTAAAGGTTAAATTGTGATGCTTAGATAAACCGTAGAGAGAAAGAAGTGTATGAGTATGGCACCTTTTGAAAGGGGCTGTGCTGCTTAACATCTTTTTTTAGTAAGTTAAAACCCCATATCACTAGTAACCTAATTTACAGTTATATTGAGCAACTTGTTTGGAAACGAAACAGTGCTACCAAGAGTACGTACAGGTTAATTAGACCTTTCTTTTAAATTTTGAGGGCACCGTTGCACATGCATTAACATATGTATTTAAAAATCTAGTGTGTGTGGTGCAGCTTCTGGGACTGCATGAGGAAATGAAGTGACTCTTCTACAAATGAATAATTATCTCAGTTACCAAAATTGTGTGTGGCTTTACTATGTTTCTGCATACAGTTTTGCTAACAGATAATTTAGTTGGACAAATCAGATGCTCTTTGTGAATCAGATTTTTTGCACAAATTATTATCCGTGTATGCAAATTAATCGCACAGGGTTTTTTTGATCAGAAATTCATAAATTGTTTACCCTAAAAGTACATACTTTTTTTCTGAATGTTCTACAATGATAAAATAGCTAACTCCTTTGAAAAGAAGGTTCCTTTGCTGGGCACATCATAGTTTTTCCACTCTTACTGTGTGAGTTTTTCTGTCAAAACGCAGTAAGATTTCTGCTTATTTTTAATTACTGAGTCTTTTCATCTAGGGAAGAGTTAGCTCATGTTCTTTTCAGGTATTGCTTATCTACCACCTTATAGGACAACCTAAAAGAACTTACAAGGGCGTTTTGTTTTCTTCCCCACTTTAGTGGCCACATTTATTTTTGAAACTACACTGATTCATAGTACGCTTTCACGACTGTACTTGGAATAGAGAGATTTTTTTTCTTTTGTTCTTGTTGGAAGGTAGTTTTGGAGGCAGGTGGTGTTTTTACCTATGGGAAAGTCTGGTGATGAGTTTTTGTCTTTGACCACATCCTTTATGCACAGAGTGAAGAATGATGATATGCTTTACTTCTTGCAGGTGTAGTAAAGTGATGTAAATTTATTGATTAGCATGGACTTAACACTGAGCTGAAATAATTGCCTCTGTATCTTAGATGTTTCTTTATGTACAGACAAGGGTTTCAGTCCCATGCAGCATGTCAGAGATCATGCTGCAGTAAATCTATTCAAATGTAAACCTGTTCAATTCAATTACCAGTTTGTAATAAAATTTGCTGCTGCAGCCTCCACGTTTGTCACAGCAGTCTCTACATGCTGATGGCACAGCATGCCTGGAAATTGACAGCCTAAATCTATTTACAAAAAAAATTTAGCTGCAGACCTGAAATAAAATCAAGTTTAAGCAGCTTTGAGAGAAGCATCATATTCCTTACAAGAACTTCTGCACATCTGCCAATGTGCATCTTCTCCAGAAATCTTATCCTGTTAGTGGGGAGTTTTCTTGTAGAAATTTTCCTTAACAAACAGTTTTTAAAAGTAATTCTAAGTGAAACATTGATCAGACATTGTGCTTTCCTTCCTATTTGGAAGGACTTTATTACATTGTCATTTTGTGAATTGTCATATAAAATTCATGATAGAAATCACAGTGTCTGGAAAAAGATCCCAAGTTTTATTTTAGCATTTAGGGCAAGGTCCGAAAACTACTTACAGCAAATATATAGAGCAGCTTCTCTTATGACAGCTGCATGTTAAATCATTTATTGTGGGAAGATAATGGTGCTTTTCATCCAGCATCCAGTGTTTCTGAGAGAGACCTAGTGTTAGGGTTTCGGAGTTGTGTCTTGGGGTCAGCTGGAATTCTGGTCACACATAGTACAGGCTGAATGGGGAATTTCTGTACATATTCTCAAGCATGTCAGTGAGGCATAGCCAGCAACACCTAGATCGAGGTTCTTAACAAGTCACAGGCCAGAAGCTAGAGAAGGAAGGGTGAAGCAATGTCATACTGGGCTGAGCTGGGGTGGGATTGAAGTCCTGGGTCCCGTCTGCATCTCCTGTTGAGTAGCACAAGAAAGTTTCTGCAGACTGATTCAGAGGAACACTTCATTTTTGTTTAGCCCACCCATGGACTGTTACTTGAAAACAAGTATAGGTGTATGGGTATTTTTGAGTATGTGTTATGCTTTATACTGAAGCTTTCAGCAGATGCTGATGAGCTTTTAAGCTCACAACAAATAGGTATTGTATTTTCATTTGCTTTCCTACATAATGGTTATCATCAGTACAGCAGAGTACACTTTACTCAACGAAGAAATGTTGCATTTTTCTGTTTTTAATTTTGTGTGTTGGTGTTACAAAAAATCAGATTTTCAAGGATCACAATTAATTCTTCTGAAATATAGTTTCTTTGACTGTGCTTATGTTTTGGTGGATTTTCATAGATTTACAAGAACAGATGAAACAATGTAAAGATTCTTGTGTAGTTTGCGGAAAAACTTTTCAAACGTATCCCTAGTAATTTATTTAAGTAATATTGCAAGTGCTAAAAGGCGGTGCGGGGGTGTGGACAGACAACAATTGGCCCTTTTTGAAAAAGAACATATTTAAGATATTTCTAGTTTTCAGTTGTTTTTGTTTATAACTAGTCTTTAAAGTTTGGCCTTTCAGACTCCTTGGAAGCTGGTGATTATTTTGCTTCAGGTGGTAGAATTAAGTCTGTGTTCACATGTAAGATTGGGTGTTTTAGCTATTTCCCTTTTTATAAAACTAGTTAGAGTGAGAAAAGGGGTTAATTTTTTTTCTTTTCTAAGAAGGAAAACGGGATGTAAAACTGCTTAAGTTGATATGGGAAATCGTGGGTAGATGTCTGATTTTTATTTTCTTATTTTTTTCTATTGCTAGTCAGTCTGGTTGAATTCTGCTTTTAATCCTCCATTAATATTATGTGCCTTTTAATACTGTCTGTGGGACTACTTAGTACCATGTGGCTATGGCAGAAGATATTATTCCTAGTATACCACAGATCTTGCTCAGAATAGCTGTCCATGTGAAATAATTCCACTGGAGTAATTATTAAAAAAAAAAAATTCCTTCTTGTTTCAGATGCAGAGTTCATGTAACTATTTTTTCAAGAGGTTATTCCATACATTTCCATTTTCTCCATGGAGGCAAAGTCACAGCCTCAATTTTTTCTGTCCCTATATTGTAGTAAGGTTAAAAATTACAGTTCAGAGGGGAACTTACTGAGTGGCACTAACGCAGCTTTCAGACCATCTGAAATACTGTATCCTGTCTTGGTGCTCTCAGTTCTGAAACTTCTTACAGGACTTCATACTTCTTACAGGACTGTTGACACCAAAACATCTCCGATATATCTCTCATCTCTGATATCTGGACGTTTTCAGAATTTTTTATGGGTTGTTTGCAGTGGCTGATCTGCATTGCTTGTTATTTCAGAGGGAAGCAAATGTAAGTTTATTTGAAAAGCAAATTATAATGAAATGGCAGAAAATCTGGGTTGCTTCATGTAAGTATGTTGTATTTTCCTTAGCATGGAAATAGTGGAATGTGTGGGTTTATAAATGATTATCATTCACTTTGTACCCAGTTAGAATAGACAGAGTGACAGAATTCCAGCTTAATTAGTCCAGCTATTAAAATGGGAGGCCAGATCCTCAACCTAATATTAATGGAAGCTGGTGGAGCTACATTGAATTGCTGTTCATTTGGCAGGTTTAGCAATCTATGCTATGGGGAAATCAGCAATATACTTTTTTGTGTCTGTGAATCTTTACTGTTGCTAGTATATTAGCCATCATTCAGGTTCTAAAAATTAATAGAAACTCTCCAAGCTCATCATCTGGCAATGCTGACTTCAGTGTAACTCTTCCCTCACAGTTAGTGTGTTGTATTTGCACTCCTCACTGAGTAGCTCTTAACACTTCTCATTTATTAGTTTGCTTGGGTTTTTTAAAAAGGTTTCATACAGTCCCTCAAAGTGACTTCATCGTCCCTAGAGTGGTGTTAAGGCAGTGGTCAGAATCTGCCTTGTGTGCAAGGAAATTCTGTATTTTAAGTTTTTCTTGAGCCCTGATCTGAATAAAAACAATTATTGACAGTTTTTAAGGTGCTTGAACATTTCAGATGGTCACAGTACTGCAATGAACCAGATTGTTACAAATTAGTTAAACTTTTTATTAAAATGCTAAAATTGCTTTTTTCTAAAGTATTTCTGCTTCACACTTTGAGAGATTTCATTCATTCAAATACAAGAATACGTTTTTTTTTGAAGATGTGTGTATTTTAAAGTGTAGATTAGTGAGTTTATTACGCAGAGGTTACCGTATGAACATCTTTGCCTTGTGTTAAGCAGCAGATCAGATTAAATTATTTTATTGATCTTTTCCGGTTTTGACAGTCTATGCAAATGAATCTGCAACAGCAAGGAGAACAGGCGGCTTGAGTTTATTCTTACATAAAGAGGTGGGTGATATGCACAGGGGCAGATTAATGGATTCACTCTCAAAATAATAAATAAAACTAAGCAATCTTCTTTATAACTAAGAATGTGTAACCACCTATGTTTGAGGCTAGCCAAAAACCCTGCTTAATAGGTTTCCTCCTATGAAAAGTCCTGTGCATAAGACAATGCCAAGGTAAATTTCTCTTGCAAGTCTAATACCATTAGTTTGCCAAGAAGAAAGCAAAAACTATTGTGGAGGAAGTTGTAGTTTCTGCTGCCTTCAGAAATTAGAACAAAGGGAAGGAGAAAGCATTAATGGTATTCAAAGAAAATATTTCTGTACAGGATGACAGTTAATAGAGCGGCGTTGACCTCAGTGATATTTCTTATGCTCTCTATTGTGATATTACACTTAAGGAGCTCCTTCATTAATGCAGGATATTAAACAAAGCTTCTGTGTCATAACATCAGGAGATAACACGGTGCATCTTCTGTTGAAGTCTCTTCTGAGTATCGACCCTTCTCTGTGTTTCAATGTATTATGAAGGAATTTTCTTTACTAGTGCAGATATTTTTTGAAAGTGTTCCTTTTCCTCTTCTTTTCCCTCCTTACCCCCCTTTCCTCCTTTTCTCCCCCTTCCCCTTTCAGCCCTTTCCCCCTTTTCTTGTCCCCTTCTCCCCTTTTCTTCTTCCCTTCCCCTCTTTCCTCTTACTTTCCTTTTCTTTCTTTCATTCAACCTGTGCTTGGTTTATATGTACAGGGACCTGTTAAATCTCCTTGGAAACAATAGAAACTAATCTCTAAGTGGTGTTGGTGTTCCTAAGTAGACCTCTTTCCTCCTAACCAAAATGTGGCCTGATAGCCCAGTTCACACATTAGAACTGACAGCCCAATTTGTCTGCCCTAAAACACAGCTCATGACTATCCACTCTCCGTAACTGATGAGGAAGGACAAACTATTCAACTGCAGGTTAGTGTTTATAGTGAGCTCAAGCAACTAGCATTTCTATTCATCCATTAAAAAAATGCTGAAGAAAAAGCAAATATCGGAGATGTGGATATTCTTTCTGGGTTTAGAAATCATGGAAGTGCCTCCAGCTCAGACCAGCTGTCAGCCTCCTGAGAGGCTCTCGCCGTGCTTGTGTGGCAGTGTTGTGCCAGTCTGGTTTATGTTCTCTTTCTGAGCATTTCTGGTGCCCGTAATCTCATTGGGAGTGAAACAGGAAAGTCCCAGCAATTCACTGAACTCAGTCTTTAAACTAATTTTCTCTCTTTTTAGATACATTTTTGTTTTGTTCCTTTATACAAATACTCCACTTTCATAAGAAAGGCAGTACGAAGTCAGTGTAGCGAAAGCAGGATCGTTTATATGTCTGTATTTAAGAACTATTTAGAGTTTTTGGCTTTCCACAGATTTGCGAGTGTACTTTTTTTGACGTTGGCATCTGCAGATTCAGGGTCAGGGTTCTTTGCTGGTGTGCTCATCTGCGCTTTCCTTGAGATTAGATGGTAGGCTTGGTTCTGCTCCCACAGTCACCACTGGTGAGAATCTCAGTGACTGCAATTGTTTGCAGTTTTAGGCAAACGTCAATGAAGAACGCATTCAGCCAATAGTTACTTTGTAGGTTTTTTTATTAAAAATAGTGAGTTTGAAAGGTTTTGAATGAAATTAAAATCTGTGGTATTTTTCTTAGTGCACATACTTTACCTGTTACTTCCTCAGAATCAGGAAGAGTAGGTTCTGCAGGTTCACAACTCTACTTAAATTGGAACACTGTTAAAAATTAATCACTATATGATGAGAAAATATTAGTACAACCTGAGGTTAACTGAACAACCTCATTTGTCAAATTTCTTTTTTTGATTTTAAAATAAGGAAGCAGTATTTTTTTTTAATTTTCCAGAAATCACTATTCCATTTTTAAAAGATAGTCAGTGGATTTGGCCCCTGTGAACATTTGCACTGAATGTACAGTGATAGCGATACGAGTCCTAAGGGAAGGCAGAGACAAACCTTGAAGGATGTAGGACTGTGTATGACACGGTGTCTTTTCCCATGAGCTCCCAGACAAACGGCAGCCTTTCGTTCTTGGTGTCTGCCACCCATAAACACATACATCAATATGGCACTGCCATTTATTGCATAGTGCTTGAATTCTTATACTTGGGTCCTGCCCTATATTAAATAGGGGTTATTTTACAGAGTGTCATTAGTATGATTTGTATTCTTCGTTTCTGCTGTGCAGAATTTTGCACAGCCCCTGTTTGAGTGGAATAGGTTTAGCATTTGGCAGTGATGTGTATGCATATCTCCAAAGCGGCAAAGTGCCGCTTTGGAGCCAAGCCCTTTTTGTATTTTACTTAGCCCTTACTTGGGCAGCACTCGTATTTGCTCAATAAGACTTTCACTGTGTAAAACCTTAGTAGAAACAACAGGATGTATTATGGTAGGATTATTTGGCGTGAAGTGCTGAAATGGTGTAGGTGCTGCTAAGTAGAACCCATGTGGTGGATGTACAGGCAGGCTTTGGTGCTTGGGGTGGACTGGCACCACAAGCTTGAAGTTTGAGAACTCTCTTGGCCTCTTACCCAGCCAAAGCAATGGACATGTCAAGGACCACTGAAATTACTATCAGCAATTGTTACCTCTGACCTCATATAGTACTATCCCTCAAATATTTCACACTTCTAAATCTCTGCTGTCCTACAAAAAAAAAAGTTCATATCAGGATGATTTATTGGGATGGTGATGTAACTGAATCACAGTCTTCCCCTTCTGGTCAGTCATTGCCCTTTTTTAAGCTGGAAGTGTTTTTACCAGTGGTGCATCTTTGTCACTTCTACTCACTGAGTCACTATATGAGGCTGGAATATTATTTCCTTTGCAGTGTGTTATGTGGCTTTTGTGGTTGAAAGCCATCAGTCTGAAAACTGAAATAAATGTCATCTTCAGCAGTGAATTGTCATTATGTCAAACTTTGCCATGCTTACTTGCTGTTCTAGTAATAGAACACATCTAACCAGCCTTTTCTTTTTTCTTTTTTTAATTCTTTTTCTTTCTTTTTATTTTTTTGTATTTATGTGACAGAAAAGGGAAACTAAAAGGGGTGGTGGAGTCTGTTTTCCTCATAATAGTGACTTAATATAGCTATTAATCTTTATAAATGAAAAACATAGCTTTATTTTAAGCCTCAATAGTCTTTTATTAGATTAATGATTCTGGACAAAGTCAAACACAAGCTACATTAAATATATTCACTTTCTAAACAATACCAATATTTTCCTGTTTGCCTTTTATTGTTCCAACAAAGTTAATATGTTTATCTATTTTTCTTTGCTGAAGCACCTGCGTTTAGTTCTGAGGATCTTCAGATGTCAATTTGATTTATGGTTTTAGTGCAGCAGATCCAAAAATGAACCCGCTCTACAACTTGCTTGCATAGGATCTTACTGCAGTCCATGTTAAAACAGTTAATTATTAAAATAGTTAATTTAGAAAAATTGAAATACTTTCTGAAAGAAAGTCCACGTGATACTATTTTATAATTGACAACTCCAGTCTGTGCCCTGGCAGTGGCAGAATTGTTGGTGTGCTGTAAATGCTTTGCAGCAAAACTGGTTGACTAACAAGAGAATGTTGGTAGCTTGCTGCACGCTGAGCGCATGCAGACCCTAGGAATCAATAACTAATACAAGACTATCGTTCTCATCCTTTGACTCCTTTTCTTCCCTTTTTCTAGCCAAGAGGTAGTCCATACAGCAATGCTGTTCTTGTCATTTTTGGTCAGCCACATCAAAATTACTTATTACATCACCATTGCCTTTTGTCTCTTTCTAATACTCCTTTTCAGTCCTGTGGGTGGGTAGCTGACTGGCGAAAGGCTTTCCAGACGGGCCATGTCTTTTGTTCTGGTCTGAATCAAACAACAGATCAGTCTTATATCATTTGTTAAACAGTTGTACAGCCACATGTTGCTTTTCATGACAGCTGCCACATCGGGTTTACAATGGTGCCCGGTGTCTACATTTCCTAAGTTCTATCTCATTTTCATGTTTTCTATAATTCAGTGAAAGCTTAAGAAATGGGCACTTTAGATTTCATTGTATGCTCAGTCCCAAGGTTTATCCACTGAAATACGAGAAAAGGATGTAAGTTACCAGAGTTACTGCATTTCTGGATATAGTTTGTGGAATCAGTTAAGGTAAGATGACTGAAGAGATGACATAAATATACTTGGGATTTGGATTGAAGGTACCTGCCCATGATTATTGAATGTTAGAAGAGGTCTTGCTCTGAACTGATTTTTACGTTCACAAGCCACCCGCTGGTTTCCCTGTCAAACTTTTAATGAAAGCTCTTAAGCTTCCAATTTCAAGACAGATTAGACAGCTAAATATGGAAATAAGGAAATGAATGTTTTCCTTAGAAAGCAGAAAGCCGTTTTAAAATACAGGTTTGAATGTATTACATTTGTGAATTCTCACTCAAAGGAAAAGTTTCTGCTAATATATACCTCCAATGAAGGATTGGGCTGAGAAGGGAAACTCTTAAATGTAATGATCTTGCTATAAAGGGACTGAATACGCGCCTCCTTTGCAACAGCCCTCAAGAGCATCACCCCAAACCACAAATCTGTTGACTGTATGCCAGAGAAAAAGAGAAGTTGGAACACCTTTCAGTCTGGTGTATACAGGTGTTGCCTTGGCTGATGCTTTTCATCTGACAGAGTGTGCCACACGCCCCGTTGCTTGGTCTTGTGTGAAATGCAAAGGAATGCAGTAATCAGAGAACAAAGCCACAGGCTAGCTAAGATGACATAAGATTCTTCTTTCTTCCCTTTTTATCTTCTCTCATTTTCATGATTTTCTATTCTTTTTCCTCTTCGCACCACAGTTGTATCAGAAGAATGCTGATGAGAAAACAGTTGTTGCAAGCACATATCCTCCAGGCAGTCTTTTTCTGGCCAGGTGGGGGAGAGAATCATTAATTTCTTGACGTTCTCGTTACCTGACCTGCACTATTTTGTGAGTACTAGTCAGGCTGAATGACTGTATTTTCTCCTGGGTATCCTGGTATTGCTGGAGATACCCATACTGGCAAGATACTTCAGCTCATCTCTAATTAAAATACTTGTTATGAAGTATTCTTAAACACGGCTGCTTAATGAAGTTAGAAAAAGCATTTGGATGCAGAGTGTGAAGGCTTCAAACGTTGGAGTTCCTCTCTAGGGAGATGTGTGCAATCAGAAAGCATTCTGAACACTAGCAATCCATCCCATTTTGTTGCAATTTGTTTTCTCTAATTTCCTGCCTTTTTTTAATGCTGGTTAGCTGAAATAAGTTGTCTTTCCCTCCTCGCCATGGTCCCTCTCCCTTTGTGGAGTAGCCCATGACACATGCCTTAAAGTGGCTTCTTGGGAATTTGCAAGTCATTGAATGTGTTATTTGGTTAAAGGGATGTATGTGTCTTTAATTCTCATCTGCAGTTCCACCTTTAACCCCATCTGTTAAAGTGGAAAGGAGTTGAGAGTCAGCAAAGTCCCAGATTCAACCCAGATAACCTGCAGTGTGCACATGTGAGTGCTTTAACTCTTTGGTTGTGCCTGAAAACTACATACTTAATTAGTGACAGATTTGATGGGAAAATGTGGCAGGTCTGATATGAGGCAGGTGGATTGTTTATCTTGTTGATATGCTTAAGGTAGGATAATTTAGTTCCAGCTTCACCTTTTATATTAAAGAACGAATGAACATACAGTTGGGTGACACAAACAGGTATAACATCTTGTTTGTGCATGTGTGATTTTTTTCTTTCTTTTTTTTTTTTTTTTAAAACAGACCAGTCTTGCTTACAAAACAGGAGGGAAAGTTCAAACCCTCATTTGTATCATGTATACTCTGTTTATGAGTAGGAAGCTGAGATACGTGGTTGGAAATGATGTTGCAATTTTGGCTGACATTTTTAGATAACCCTGAATGATATAGAATGATATTTCACTCCACTGAAAGATTAGAAAAGTAGATGACATGAGTGTCATTTTCATTCTATTTTGCTAATATTATGCATTTTCTGCAGAACAGTGTGATTGTGAAGTTTCCTGTGCTTTGCAGACACATAACATAAGTGACTAGAATACCCTAATGCATTTGGACCTGTAGTTGTTTTCATCTTTCTTCTGCTCATTTTCTTTCCTAACTTTCAAATACTCTTAAAACACTGAAATGATTTTCATTATCCCAGATCTATCCCTGTTCTCTGAAAGCTAGAGCCAAATTCTTCCCTCACTTACATCTGTTCAACTCTGGTGGTTTCACTGATGCTGCGTGGCTGTAACAATGCAGGATTTGTCCTAATCTGCCCTTTCTTTTGTGATGGAGAATATGCACATGCAAACTGAACATGAACGCAGTAAGTTGAACTGCAAATAGAAAAAAAAAAAGTAAAATATATATATGTGGTGTGTGTGTACTCAAATAGAGGGAGATAAATAGCACACAGATAGGTTTGATAGTATATCTACTGTACATAATATTGTAAATGGTATCTTGCTGTGCTGGAATCTAGGCAATATGAGTTCAGTACTAAAGTGTTCAAGTTGCACCTGAGCTAGCTGGAGCCTGCCAGCCTCTGCAAGCCCACTGAGAGCATCTGTCTCGCCACCACCTTGCTCACGCTGTGTCCTCTGCAGGCTCTCCGATTCTTCCGACTATGAGCATAAATCATCCACCTGTCAGGAGCTCTAGCTGCCTGGATTATGCAATGCCTGCCTTCATTTGGAGATGGTGTGAGCAGAAGATTGCGGCAAATGGTTTGCATTCATTTTAATGTTGTTCCAGCATCTCTTCAGCTTTAATGAGGGTTCAGGGTGGTGACGACTCCCTGAGACAATGAAAGTCCTAGAGACCCCAGTTTGCTTTGTACGTGTGTATAGCCTAGTTTAGATATTTTTTTTTTTTTGGTTTTTTCCCCTTTCTTTTTTCTTCCCCGCCCCCTTCAAGAAATGAATAGCTTGAAAATTGAGGCAGAGAACTGGTACTGCACAAAGCCAGCTGTCCACAGCTCTGTTTTTTGGCCTTGTAATACTTCCCTCCAGCTGAGCAATGAAGAATTTAAAAATCAGTCATGTTTAATGTTGATTGTCCATTTGTGCTGTCTAAAGCTGTGTAATGCTTAGTTGCTTCACTTAAAAATCCTACCTTTGCAATTTATTCAGTTACAGTTATATTGGATTACAGTTGGATTATCAAGTGTGGAATACCATGTTGCATATCCCAAATTTAAAATACAGCTCCTCTATATAAAGTTCTCCTCTTACTAAAAAGAAAAAAAAAATGCCTGTCAGTAAAATCGTCCTGTTTCAGCTTGCTAGACCTGAATTAATCAAGTTCTTAGTCACTCATAATTTTAATCATGAATTGTAGGCAGAACAAAAATGGGTATTATATTAGTTCATATGTATAAACAGAAGGAAAAAATGGAGGTTGTAAGAGAAAAGCAGTGCAGATACTTTCAGAAGTGATAAAGGTAAGTTGCACCTTCACACCTGTAGTAATCTGTCCCTAACTTCAAAAGAAATTTCACCAGATCCTTGCAGGTACAGCTTTTAGACTGTAGTCTTATATGACCGTCAACCTGATGGTACATGCCTGAAAACTCTAGGTAGTACTAATAATGAAATACTTATGTTTTAGTACTAGTCAGTTGTTAGCAGAGGAGATCCACATTTGGTATCAGCACTACAGGTTCATTTTTTTTTTCAGATATTTAAGGAAACAAATTTGTTTAATAACCTTGAAAAACGCTGGGCTTGTGCAACATGATTTTTTCTGTAGTGAATGTGTCATGAGCTTGTTGACAGTTTTTTCAGTGAATATTTGTTGTAAGTGTTAGAGCATTCCTTTGATGCAGACAGTAATATCCCCATTTTACAATGTTTAGCCTAAGACAAAGAGAACCAGAGTCGCTTGGTAAAAATGGGATGTGGTGTTAGAGGCACAGCTAGAAGTGGAACTTCTGCTCTGAGGTTAATGTCTCATTCAGCCTGAGACTTCAGAGTCCAGTCGTTGCCACCCCTTTCTCACCCAGTGACTGAAAGAGAGAAAGCTTTATTGCTTGTTGGTTTGGGGCTTTATATTTCTTTTTGTAATGCCTTTATAGGTGGATTCCTCAAATCAGCTACTGATGAAAAAAATCCTAAAAGGTGGAGTCAAACTAAGGCCAGCTTTTGTCAACAGGGGGAAAAAAAAAAAAAAAAAAGCGCTCTGTTTCAATGCACCCATGTATTTCCTGTTGATAGTAATGGAAGATGCTTACATCCGTGCAAAGGAATCCGTATTGCCAAAATATTTATAATTTTTCTCTCGGTGAAGATTTCCCCAGCTGATTAGTACCATGGTGGCAGTTGAATGTGGAATACGTAGTGCTTCAGTCTGTGCCACAGTCTTGAATCATAACAGTACTTGGGAGCTCTGCCTGTGCCTGTGTCCTCCCCCCTTGGTCTGAAAGCCAGAGAATTTCATGCAACCTGGTCATACTTAACTAGGACCACACAGGGCAAGGGAGATATTTTAATAGGCTGTTTGGGAAGAAGTGAAGACCCTAACGAATGAAGTGTGTAGACTTTTGAGATCTTTACTGTGAGCCTTATTTGCTTCTGGTAACAAGCTAACCTCCTATGCCATTCCCTCCCCCCTCCAGTTTTAATTTGACGGAAAGCCAGCAGTACTGCAGTTTATGCAAAGCCTCCAGTGAACTCAAGAAAGATTATTATTTCTCACTTTGTCTTTACAGATAGTTTAAAAATTTTATGCATCTGAATGCAGGATTATCTGAAGACACAAATGCAACACAACATTGGCAAAATCAGATGAAAAATTTTGCTCTTTTAGCTATGAAGAAATTAGATTTATCATCAGAAAAGCATTCTCTTTTCATTTTCTGAAAGGTGCTTTTTGACAGACCCTTTGCAGTGGACGTCATGCTCACAAAACATGCTGTCACAGGGCTATTTGAATATGGTGACAGGCTCATTATCATGTTGAAGACAACTGACAACACTGCAGACTAGAAATGGACAGGCTTGCCAATCAGCTGTTGAAAAGATTGCAGTTGAAATAGAGGTTTTTTTTGTTCTGAGAACAGTAGTACAAATTGACTACATTAATTCTTTTTATTATAGTTGCATACACTGTAGTTAAGGGTCCGTCACTGTTTCCATTATAAATCCCTGTTTTCAAGGGTTTATTAGTAGACCATAAAAAATGGTTCCTGTTGAAATTTTGCATTAAAAATATATATTACCCTAACAGAACAAAATTTCTGTGGTAACTGTGTGGAGGAGGGAGGGCAGAAAAAAGAGGGATTGACTGATTTTTAGCTGAAAATTGCATAAAGCTGAATGCATTATTATTTTTATAGCACCTTAGATGTCCAAGAGTTTTATAGACAGGTTTGTGCCTCAGGAGTTAACAATTTCAGGATGCAGTACTGCCAACACTTATTATGGGGTGGGATTTTCCTGGTAGTTTCATTGGAAGTAGTAAAGCATTAAACATTATCCACAGTGGCTGGAATTTGCAGATTCAGGTTGAGTAGTCAACCAGTCTTGAACAGGTGTTTTTGTCTTTTCTTGTAACCTAAAAGTGGCTGGGATTTTTGTTGTTTTGTTTTAATATTAATCTAGAATGTTAAATGATAACCTGAGATTAAGGGAATTTTGCATATATAACAATAACAACAACAACAACAACAACAACAACAACAACAATAATAATAATAATAATAATAATAATAATAATAATAATAAT
>JAVJGJ010000032.1:24134466-24180971 GCA_035590215.1 Microhierax caerulescens | reverse complement strand
ATAATAATAATAATAATAATAATAATAATAATAATAATAATAATAATAATAATAATAATAATAATAATAATAATCCAATTTGAAGTGATGCTAGATTCCGTCAAGGTACTCTAGTTATGTGAAGTGGAGAGTTACGTGGCATTTATCTGCTTTAACTCAAAGTGGCAGTCTTGGGAAATCCTACTTATCTTCTAACCATGGAATTTCCTGTTGTACCCAGGTGCGGGAGTTCATGCCTCTGGAGTCTCTGTAGTGACCTTAAAATATCTGTAGCCATTTACAGTGGTATACTTCTGTGCAAACACAGAAATGTCTGTGTTTTGACAGGTCTGAACAGCTTACTAGTTATCTTCTCTTTAACTAGAACCAAAGATGTTCTTCTGAGGCCCCGAGAGCTCAGTCTGGCAGGTGTTCTTGGAGCACACCTTCATACCTCACACTGGTACAAAATACAGTGTCCACAGTTGCTTTCTTCTGTAACATACCGGTGATCCCACTGCTATGCCTCAGCAGCTTAAGGCAGGCCACCAGGTTGTGGCGAGGGAGACATGTGGTTTGTGCATCCAGGATGATTCCTCTGTTTAGTCTAACAGCCTTGCCGTAACAGAGAGTGCGCTTTTCCCCTGGGGCTGGGATACCTCTTCATTCCTTTAGACAGAGGAGAGCGTTAAAACTATGTAAGTTCTAAACCTGAAGGAGCTGATGTTACATTTTCTAAGAGAAGAAGTCCAAGTTTGCTGCAGAAAAGGCATGGTGACCTACCTTCCTGCAGGAATAGGAGGCTATGAATCCTTAATGGATGGAGCAAGGCACTTCCAGGAAGCCTAGAAGGACAGATCTGAAAGTTCCATATAAGTTGGCCATATAAACTAGATGTAGGCGGCAGCAAGGTGTGTCTGTTGGCTCATGTATATTCTGCCCTTAGGTGGCTAACTTCCCCCACGCTCTGTACAGGAGGCCTGGATCTCTGTTCAGGTTCCAGCTCCAGTTGGTGGATCAGATGGAAGAAGCTAGGCACTGTGGTATGTAGGAGGTACATACCCTTTTGTTGGATTCAATTGTGAAGTGTAAAGTAAGATATTGAAATAGAAGGTGACCTCATGTAATCCCCCTTAAATGCATTTATCACACAGTCTTTAATATATTCACTAAATATTTGGTGTGAGGCTGATCTAGAAAGAAGACATGGCTTTGCCTAGTGTATTTTGCAGAGAGCTTTGCAAGGAAAAATAATTTTACTTGTAGTTCTGTGGCTTCAAACACTTGCAAGCTTAATTGACGCTCATTTGATTACTTGATTTCAAAGCACAATCAATTACCTTAATGCATATCACTGTTCTCACAACTACCGTGATTGCAAAATTGTGAATGTAAAAATGGAAGTCACTTCTGAAAATTAAGTCTGCAGTCCAATTTGCAAAGTCAGAACTGTGACTCTCATGAATTACAGCACTACAGAGCAGAGGACTATATTGTCACATTGCCAGAGCTATTATATCAGATCAATTGTATGCATACGTAAAATCTTTAAAACGTTTACTGCTTCCCTGATGAAGTCAGTCATCAGTTTCTAGGAAGAAACTTATTGAAGATACATCAACTAATGCAGGATGTTGAACCTAAAATAGAGTGTTCAGCTGCAAAATATTCAGGAAGAATTTTTGGTCTTTTCATGGAATCATGGCTCCATTGTCAGTGTGTCAGTTTGTCAGTGACAAAGCTGCCATTGATCTGGGGGCAGCCAGGTTTTCATGGAGAGGGTAGTTCTAGTGGTTACATCAGAGGATTGGAATCAAGACCAATTTCTGTTCTAGAACAAGTTACTTCTACTTTGTATGCCTCCAGCAAAAACATAATAAATAAAATAATATGGAGCTATCTCACCGGCATGTTGTGAGGCTTATTTAATTAATACTTGTGGAACACTTCAAGATTCTTTGATAGAAAGTGCTATATAGCTGCATACTATTACAACAAAATCCTGAAAAGCAAATCAATCTGGAGTTAGTCTTTTCTCATCCAGCTATAACTAACTATTAGCTGCCTATCACATTACAGGGGAAATAAAACCCCCAAACTAGAAACAAATAGTAAGTATTTTAAAATCCTGCAATTATTTGAAAAACTCTGGGCTTAATATTTCAATTGACTTTTAGTTTTTATGGTGATTGGACTTTTTTAATACTTTCTGAGCTAGTTTCATAGTTGAAACCAAGCATAACAGAGTAACTTTATGTGGTTCGAGAAAGTTAATATTTTCTTCTTATGCTGTAAATTGCTTCACAGAACACACATCCTATACCTAGCCTACTAGACAAGTAAATAGCATTGTCTTTGAATCATTGGTTCCAATGATTCTTTGTATGAACAAGTATTATTGATTCATTGATGCGGGGCATTTTGTTGGCAAAGTGGTTTTATATTTGCTTTTGAAAATAGAACAAATATTCTTACCATTAAAAGCTGCATTGATTTGAAATGAGCTACACATGAGGGTGGACTAATGACCTAATTTTTCCTCACATCAATCAAACTCTCATTACCTTAAATATCCCTCTGAAAAGTTAGCAGAAAGTCCTGAATAGCAGTCATTAAAGAGAGTATTATAAACAATGCTGCACAGAGGAAAAACCACTCGAAAAAGTGTATGTACTGAAGGGACATTGGTTGAATAAAATTATTCATATTGTGCAAACAAAGCAGCTTATCAAGCGTGTAACTTAATTTTGCCTATCACCAAGTGCAGGAAGAAAACTGAAATCTAGGCTATGAAGCCTGGAGGATATCAATGTTTTAGCAAAACAGCACAGGCGTGGAATATTCTTTTTCCCCAGGACTGACCTAGTAAATTGTGCAAGCACCAGGAGAAATTTTGCCACCTGTCCCTTATAATCAAGGCCTGTCCCTTACTTAGTCTCATTTCAGTGATATAATTAAATGACACCATTTTCCCATTTATGTAGCATGAACATGCTGCCAGAAACCTATAGTCTTATCCAGGTACCCAGGAATGTGGCTTAATTTGTTTCATCTAAAGCCAAAAAAAATAATCATCTGAACATGGTCCCTTGCCCTATTAGCTAACCCAGCATGGTATTATTAGAATACTATTGTTGCAGCATTCATTGCAAAAATCAATAATCCACTAGATGGAGCAGAATAGAAGTGTAAAAAACTGAGTTAAGTCTGGTGTTTTAAGAAACTGAATTGAGTATCAGAGTGGCAGGACTCAGACAAAACAGCAGTAAAATGCGACGGTAGCATTTTTGCAGTGCGTAGTTCTAGCAAATCAGCCAGCTTTAGTCATTCATGGATTAACGCTACAGTCCTCCTTTGGTGGTCTCTGTTTTTCTGTAAGCGATAAATTAAGGATTAATCTCTGCTCTAGAAAAGATGATGAGAAAATTTGGGGGAACAAAGTTCTTTCTTGGAAAGAGAATGAATGTTTTTTTCCTTTCCCAAAACAAAAGCAAATTTTTTTCATGGAGAAACAAATTGAAGTATAAGACAAACAGAGAAAGAAATAAGATTGGGAATCTGGTAAATGAAAGAAGGGAAAAGAAATTCTTCAAACATCCTGAAGTTCATGTCATTTGTTTTGAATCTCTTGAACATTTAAAATAGGATTTGAAAGCCCATTAGATATTGGAACATAGTAAGATGAGCATTTCTAGCTGTGCTGTCATTCCAGTCTGGTTGTCAAAATGAGTCTTTTTATGAAAGAATCATGGAAAATTCAGCATTACATGCAGATAATGGTCAATAAAAATATGTAAAAAATTGATCAGTTTTTCTGCTTTTATGGTTTGGTATTGGTGAATATGTGAAATGTGTAGCAGTGCTTCAGGTTTTTTAGAAGTTTCTGCAACATTCTGAAGTCATGATCCCTACAGAAAACAAAGCATTATTGTTAACATAACTTGCTGTATTTTTTAATTAGTGACATTCCGTTATTCCTCTCTACCCATCTATAGCAAAGTCAAATTGAAGATTTTACTGAAACCTGCAGGTTGCAGGCTGAAAAGAAAGAGGTGCAAACTCCCGGTTTAGGATTTGACGTGTCTTTGTTTAGATGCAAGAGGGAGAAGTAAAGTAAAAAGAAGGATGAGTCTGTCTTCTGAGTAAACAAGTCTACAGGAATAACGTCTTTAAAGTTGTACACTATATGAAAAGTCCAAGCACTGCATAGGTATTTGTTAGGCAATCAAGATTTTCATTTAGGTGTTTGGTCAGCTGAGAGTCCCTGAAGTTTTAAACTGTTTGAAATTGCTTTTGCCAGCAGCAAACATCTATGTCTAGTCGTTACTCATTATTTCCTGGATAGGCTGAATTTTCACAAACGTGGAGATTTTGGGTGTAAAATCACAACCTTTTACATATAAATGATCCTTACATTAATATCCCCTTAAAATATGTGTGGGTGACATGATGTTGATGGTAGTCATATCAGCAAGTAGATTGATGAAGATGGCAGAAAACGCTCCTGTAAACATGATTTAGCCAGTTTCTCCTGCCAGTATACCTAAAGTTTGCTTATTCTGTCCTAGGTCTCCTATGAAAAGAGGTGGCCGATTATGCCAATATGAAGTGGTTGTTTGATTAACATGTACAGGGAAGATTGCTCTTGGTGCTAGAGTTCGATATTTTGCAAACACAAGGATGGTTACAGTCAGTATTTCAGAGAAACAGCTCTCAGATTTGGTTTGGTGACATCAGGAAATGTGCTGCTTTGTTGTCTAAGCAAGGCTTTGAACCCAGATCTCCAGAGATGAAAGCTTTGGGCATCAACCAATTGCAGTATCTTACCCTCAGCTTTGTGTTTAATAAAATGCTTCAGGTAGATGCAGGTGAACTTTATTTGGTTAATGTTTATTGCTTTGCTGCCTTTGAAGAAAGATTTGTAGGAACTTTGATAAATTAATTTGAAAGTTGTCCAGTTCCATAGTATCTTCTCCATATTTCTGTGTGTCTAAAGCAGCGTTCTTCAAATTACAACAGATAGGCTTCCAGACATTAAAAATGGAGATTCTATTATTTTTTTTTATTTTTTTTTTTTTTAAATAGACTTTCATAACAATTATAAATTTCCCGTG
The DNA here is from genome assembly GCA_035590215.1 of Microhierax caerulescens. Taxonomy (NCBI): domain Eukaryota; kingdom Metazoa; phylum Chordata; class Aves; order Falconiformes; family Falconidae; genus Microhierax; species Microhierax caerulescens. The sequence goes on along the minus strand of JAVJGJ010000032.1, from coordinate 24,175,878 downwards.
GTCAGCTCTAACTGCCCCACCAGTGTTTTGGTGTGTTATGGCAGCACAATTTGAAGTATTTTCTTTCTCTGGAAAGGATTCTTATATGAAATTTTAGTTTTGAAGATGTGAAGTATTCTGTTACTTCCTGTCCTAAACTGCTGAACAACATCACTGTGAGCTGTCTGCTGGATTTCTCCCCATGCTTATTCTCTTTTTTTCAAGGTATGATTGATTTGTGAAATATTTCAGGATTTGCTGTTGCTACAGAAATAGTAGGTGTTAACATTTGTAGTCATGCATGCAGTTTGGGAAAAGAATAGCCTGAACTTCTTGCATTACAAAATGTCTTTTCTCTCTCCTCTTCTCTTTCTCCCTTTCCTCTTACAACACAAGTATTAGGTTTGTCCATCAGCAGATGATTTTTTCTTTATTTCTGCCAAGTTTTCACATACACATTTGATTTAAATCAGTACAATATGTATAGAATGAATGAGTTTTCTCTGAAACGTCAGTTTTAGTCAGTATGGCTGATAATTGTCAATTTTTCTTAAATCTGTAAAGCTGTTCTGCTTCAGCGTATTTGAACCAATGCATCATTGTGAGCTCATGGATTACAGTCCACGAAAATATTGTGTAATACAGGCTTGAGTTAGTGCTTCTCTCTTTCTTGCTCCCTATGTTGACCAGACACCGAGAACCTTCAGAGGACATGTTGGGACAGGGTCTCCAAATGAGCCAGGAGCTGAGCAGGAGAGTTGTCCAAGTACTTTTACAAAACAAGTGCCATCTTGGTGCACACTGGTTGTCACATTAGATTATAAGTAATCTTATTTCTATTCAACTGGCATTTTCCCTTACTCTTCACGTTACAAGAACGAGTATGTGAGCCTGAACTCTTTCCTTCGTAATATTCCTTTTCCTTTCTCTCTGTTCCCAAGGACGTCTGTGCTAGAACACTTTTTCAGAACCCATGAATGCCCATGGACTGGTCTCGTTACTGAAATACAGAAGGTGTCCATGCTCAGCGTGTCTGAAGGAAATAATTTTAATCTCAGTTTTATCCTTTCCCTGTTTGGCAGTTTCGATGCTCACAGAGGGCTAAGATCCATCAGTAGAAAGTTCTGCTGGGTGTTACTGGGGCCAGGCTGAAGATAATGACATCTTTGGCTGTAGCAGGCTTGGGTGCCAAGTAAACCCTTGGTTTTCTGAAGGGGGTAGAGGGTGGAAAGGGCATAAAGTCCTCTCATCTCCCTTCTTACCTCTGTGTTGGGGAGGAAGAAAGGTTTTTGTCTGTATTGAGGGAAGATGAGAGAATTCTTTGTCTAAGGAACAACAGGGCAATAACCAGTTAGTCACTTTTATGTTATTAGTTTGAAGTGTTTATTGCTGAACTGTGGAGTTTTACCCATTGTCTACTGTGTGATAAAGTAGGTTGCAGATGGCTTTGTCACACCCAGGCTTGGGAAAGAGCAAATGAATTTCAGTGAAATTAATTTGTGTCTTGTCCTCAGTTTGCAGAACAAAGTTGTGAATTCAGTCATAACTGATGATATAAGGCGGATTCAGCTCTTTGCAAGTGTACACATTGGCTACAGTATGTGGAGGAAGACATGGAAGCTTAAGCACATAATTCTGTGATACTGAGGAATATGTTTTAATCTAGTGACAGCGTATACACTGGAGTACAGAAAAGGCTCAGTCTGGTGTCCTTAGTGTACAAGTGCTCATAAAGTAACTTTTGTTGAAAGTAGCCAGATAGGAAGATGAAGGGGGCTCTTTCTCCTTTTTGCATAGAGCATCAGGAATGAGCAAGCAGTGACAAAAAAAAAAAAAAAAAAAGAAAAAAAACGCGGAGTAATATGTTGAAGCAATTTTATTTTTTAGGAGTACAGGCTGTGAACTTGTTTCCGTACAATTATATAGAGAAATATTTCCTAAACATTTCTATTCAGTTCTCAGGAGAGGTGTATTTTTTTAAGTAGTTAAAATTTTTGTGGAAGAACAGTTTTAACCAGTATTAAAAGCAAAACCAAAAACAAACAACAAAACAAAACCAAACCCAAATATAAACAATGTTAAAAGAAGAAAATAAAAAACTTTCAAAGAGTATAAGACTGAATGTTCTGATGGGGTTGTCCTAATAGAATGGAAACTGCTTAATTTGAAAGATGTTTTGTAGAAGTATGCCATCGCACATTGAATTCTGAAGTATTGTTTTGTGATTTTATGTGTGTGGTTGGTTGCATATGGTTCATTAGCTCTGCAGTGGTAGGAAGTCCTGCTCAGGGTTATCTTGTTAGAAGGCAAGAGTTAGTTTTACATTGCAAAACTAATAGACCCCATAGAAGAAGTAGGTCATAAATAAAAGCCTACTTGCTTTCAAAAGGATAGTCACTGGTAAAAGAGAAGTGTTCAAAAGAAGCATTTCCAGGTAAATATTTATTTGCATATTTATAGTTATGTGCAAGCAATGAAAGAAAAATTAAAAATCAAATATATGTGGCAAATAGGCTACCCTGTACAGCATGGTTGAGGTTCCTGTGCTTAGAAAACTTTTTTGCAGAATTAAAACTCCATGAGTATTTCTTAAGATGTTAAATTTTTCATAAGTATAAGTACTTCATCTATGTTATTGTCAGTGTAAACTGATAAAGAAGACCCCAGGGCTTGATTTCAATGATTAATTTTAGTCCCTCTTTAAGTGCAAGTTCAGTTTTACTATGCTACACATACTATATGATGGGTTAAAAGGCAAGAGAACAGTAGTAGGTCATCTTTTTTTTTTTTTTTTTTAATCATTACTCTAATACTCTGAATCGGCCATCAAATGTTAGTGGCTGTTGTCTCTTGTACAACAGTAATTGTATGTTTGAATTATTTTGTGGTGCAGTACAATATGTACATTAACTTCTGCATTATATTTTAACAATGTGAATTTTAGGATTAAAATCACAAAAGTAAATTATCAAGGTCATTAACCATCAGTATTGATTTACTATGCAAACTTACTTATAAATTAGGCCTGATCCATAATCCATTGCACACTGGCTAAAATAGTGAGACTTCTGTGGCTAGACCTTGTAAATGAGAGGGAAATTTTCTCACATTTTTCTTTTGATTAATTCTAACTTCTGTCAGTTTTGTTCACATATGGGTAGTGGCATTTTCACACAGAGCTGAGATATTTTTTATTTGGTTTGGTTTTGATGACTTTAGCATCAGAAAGCATAGGCTGCCCCAGCAATGTGAGAACTAGAAATGAAATAAATGTTTCTCTTTGTTCCACAGCTAGAAGGAGCGAGCAGTAAGGTAGCAGTATACTTGCTAAAATAAGTGACAAATACTGATATTTCAGTAGGAATAGAAAATATTAGTTACACAAACCTTGACAGAAATAGCATTGCTTGCATTTAAAATCCATAAAAAGCAAACCCTTATGTTCCAATTGGACACTATCTCCTTAAATTCAATTTACCCCTTTCATTCCCCCACATTGCTTTTGATAATAAAGGCTTCCCCTTGCCCAGCGCAAGTTAAGAAAGTGTTTTATCCTGTCCTGAATTATTTCTGCGGTGATGTGCCAGGTACTAATTATGCCACTGCTTATGACAAGCATTATTAAACTTCGCTGTAAAGGCATCATTCAGGTGGGACCCAGATGATTTGCCCAAGCAGTACATTTGTAGACTGTTGCTAAAAACAATTTCGCTCCAAGACCATTGGATTTTTCACAGTCTAATTTTGGCCATATATGAGGGTTACTTAAATGCAGAGATAACATTAATCTTTCAGTAGCAACAAGTGCTGGCTGGGGTTAAGACCAGGAGCTTAGCATTCCTGTAATCAAAATGTTGTTGCTGGACATGAGTAATACAGTATGTGATCATTTCTGAACATTAAATCTAACCTGGATTGGGTTCAGCTCTGCTACATGATACCATGTTGCCTCACATGGCACTGTTCTACCCTGTTGGTCCTTGAAGATACGGGATAGTAATTAGCAAGTGCCTCATATAATTGGCAGGAGTTCATATAATACCAGTCCATGCCCTCATGATGCCTGCGTAAGTGTTTCTATTTCTGTAGACAAGTAGGCATTTGGGTTTTTTTTTAACAATATAACTGCCTGGGCTTAGTGTTACAAATCATGAAACATTTTGTTTATGCATTATAAATAGTGATATCTATTTATAAATCAAAGGCACTGTGTTCTCGCTCTATTCCTAGGAGGCTTTTGGTTGTGTTAGCATTACCCACACACGTGCTTCCATTTTGTTGCCTGGGAAGCTAAACAGAAATATATGACTCTTAGCTGGCCTCATTAATGAAACAATAGGTACGGGTTGGGTGCAGATCTGAAGGAGTCACTGGAAAACGTAATAAGCAGTGAAGGGAAAAAACCCCAACCCCAACAAACTGAAAGTATTTTATATTATTAAAAAGTGTTATTCATGGGAAGCAATGCAGAATTTTATTTAGGGAGGTGGAAGGAAAACCCTGGGGTGGCGGAGGATTCCTAAAGTGCAGAGGACAGTTTATCTCTATCCTACATAGTCATGTGGGGACAATTTATTCTCATCTTGGAGGAACAGGAAATATTTTAAAGTTAATAATGTTTCTGCCACCTTTCTCTCCCCTCCTCTCATGCTTACAGTCAAAGGTGAAAGCCTATCCTACATCCCCTGTGACTGGTACAGAATCTACATCAGAAGCAGAGAGATGAGGGAAGGAAGAAGAGTAGAATGAGATCAGCTCTGTGGTTTGCGACAGCCTATAAAACTAGAAAAGCCTTTACAAAAACTGGAGCCAGATAGGACTCATAAAAAGCCAGTAATCGCCTCTAAACATGGGCCGGTTGGCAATCCTGTGCTGTGGTGGTTTGTCATTACAATAGGGTATCTTGCTGCAAATCAACAGATGATTTCTAATAACAGTTGTGTATACAAATAGTAGAGAAACATGTGTTGCTGTTTTCTTTCAAGCCTTGTGGACTCAGTTTATCACCGTGTGACAGCCCCTGGCCCAGTGGTCTTGCAGTTTGAAAGAAAGTGCAGATTCTAGTGCAGAGAAGTCGGGGGTATTGATGGCTGTTTGGTTGCGCTTCCCCCTCACTGCAGCCTGACAAGCACCTCTTCTGCTCAAGGACCTCCAGCATTTACCTTGTTCGTCACGGTAATGCAGTCTTAACCCTAATACCGAATTTGAAGTAGTTCCCCGTGATAGTTAATAGCAAGGAAAGTGGTGTAGTAAGCAGCAACACTGCTCTTGCTTTGTTGCGTTACAGCTTTATTTCTGAGCCCGCTGTCTTACAGGTGTTGTTCTGCATATTGCATCCCCTGGCATGCTATATTGTGCGCTTCCTTACCGGCGGTGTGCGTTATTGCCTGGCACAGCTGTAGGTGTAAGCTATTGCAGACGCCTCTGATGCACTCCTGACATAATAGACCTGGTGACCCTGGGGCCTTGCAGTGCTCTGTTTAGGGTGAAGTGCCGTTTTGCTGCCTACGTAAACTATATACATGACCGCTCCCCCCTCTCCATGTCAGACGGCTGCAGAGACCCTGCCTTTAATAGGCAAGGTTAGAAGGATAGAGTGTGGCACATGGACTGAGTCTTCCTTTTTATAAATCGGTAACAATAGGGTGTTGACAGGCCTTGAAGCCTAGACAGGCTACGAGGGTCATCACGATAAGGAGGGATTAGTGTATATAATTTGCCAAATATGGGGCCAGCCACAAGCTGGGTTTTTCTGCACATGGCAGATTATCTACAGTAGCTTTGTGGCATGCACCTTAGCTGCTGGCTATATTTATTAGCAAATTTACTGCCGCTTCCAGCGTAAGAACTATATGCTGAACAGGGAATGTATGCAGATATGATGAAAGAAGTTTTGGGTTACATTTTGACTGAAGAATAAAAACGGAGTGTGCTGTATACGTCTGAATTGTGAATACTTTTCAGTGTACTGTATCGGTTTTTCCCCTAAGCTTTTCACTTGAGAGATTTTGTATGCATCTTCATTCTTCATAAATAAAGCTGTTTCTAACTTAATTCCCTGGAGGGTGTAGTTATCCAGCCCAAAGATCAATGGTCAACAGAAAATATAAAGGGCCTCTAGATCAGATCTTTGACTGCTTTGTGGTAGATAGCTAAACTGCCCACCTTAAAATGTTAGGAGAACGATAAATGCTGTAAATTCTTGGCTGTGGTGAAGAAGAACTTGTTAACCCCAGAGTTACTGGAAATAGATACGGTCAAAATCTAACAACATTGCTGTATTGTAAACTGTATTTATTCCTTAAAAGAAAAACAAGAATGCAGGAATTTAGTCAGTTCTTGCAAGTATTCTCCAAATCACATCCTCATTGACTGTGTTAATTTGCAGTTTGGGGCAGAGTTTGTACTTTTGATCTTCTTAGTGATACATGACACTTTGTACAAATGTTTAAAAATTTAAACACATGCAATTACTTTTTTCTATATGTTTACTTGAAAGTTTTATTTATTAGTGTGACTGTTTCTTTAAAGATGTCACTGTCCCTTTGTGTTTCCTTCCTCAGCACCTTGAGAAGCTCACCCATTAAACAAAAGACCCAGTGTAAATAAAATTTTGCAAGTCATTTGAGGATGCAGCAAAAGACATAATTGACTTTTTAGTCCATTTTTAGAACAAACTCTCCCAAGGCCTTTTTTTTTCCTCACAGGAACACTTCCCACTGCACTGAAACTGACAAGACTGTATGCATTACTTTATTTTGATACTGACATTTAAACAATAAAATAAAGCCATTTAAAACAAATAGTGGTGCTTTAAGTGTCTGAGCTGTCAAGATATCAAATTATATAACTTGCAAAAATCAGAATTCATTGTTAATGGTATGCACTTAACACAAAGGGTCGCTGGAGTACTAACCAGATATATATTCAGCTACCATGTTGGAGCTAACAGGCTATATTCCTTTAGATAGAATTGACTATATTCACTTAAATGGACTTGACTCTAGTACAATCACTGTATTCAAATGTCAAAAAAAAGAGAAAGAGGATGTCACGTAGGGTCACAAATTATGTTGGATTTTGACAGATTGTAGCCTTGCTTTACAAGAGCAGTAACATCTCATTTGTCACCGTTTGATCTGTAAGTGCGGGAATGAGAGCGGAAGGCCCTCCATCTCCACCGCAATTTAATCGCTCTGAGGCCGACAGTGGCAGCTAAAGCCACCTGCCCATGCACTGTACTGCTGATCTGTTTTAATTTAATCGTCCGTCAGCTGGGATGAAAGCATAAATCGTCTCCCTTTGATCTGCAAACGGTGTGGTTTTTTTGTAAAGCATGGTGCAGAATCAGGGAGACAGTTTTCACATTTAGTGCAACATAGACAACATGGGCTTGAAGAGCTTGTAAGTGATATTTCACTGTAGTAGCAAAGCGAGAAGTTGTTCCTTTTATGAAGTGATGTGAAATAGCCTCAGTTTAAAAAAAAAAAAAAAATGGTCATAGGGGAGGTTATTGCTTCACAATGTATTAATTATTCAAGTTTGAAGGGCCAACCTCTACCCTTAAAATAACTTAAGCATCTTTAAAACTCTGAAGAAATCACCTTATTTACAAAGCGGGGGGGATAACAGAAATTATATGGCGATAACACTGGGTAATTCTGTGAACTGTCAGCTGTATATTGGGCATGTTATTTAGTCATACTATTGCATGAAAATGAAAAAGAGAGGATCTTAAAAAAAAAAAAAAAAAAAAAAAGTATCCAGTGGAAAATTTTGGATGTTGCCTTTTCCTGGTACTGTTTTAGGTTTTGTTTAAGGCCAAAACATTATTTGTACATCAAATATGGTCAGTAAGCCAAACCCTACTTTTGGCTGTATTAATTGAAATCTTACTCCCTACCATGGAAAGAACCAGTATGAATATAACTGAAAGTAAAATAATAACAGTTGGACAAAATCTTCCTCATTATTATGTTTTCTTACCAAGTAGCTAGTGAGCAAACCATCCTGTTTTCTACATTGCACTTTTCCCTCTCAGCCTCTTCCCCCAACCATTTATGGCTTCTTTTTCCAGGCTTGTGCTTTCTTAGTTTTTGCACTTGGCCTCTCTCATGAGGTATGTCGTTTGTAATTTTGATGTTATCCATTTGTGATGAGAACCATCTCCTTTAGCTCATTGTCAATCCAAGCTGGGTCTTCCAGTGCTTCAGGCTAAATCTGAAGGAACACAGGAGTGGAAGGCTCACCCCTCAACTATGGGAGTTTTGACTGACCCCCTAAACCTTTAAATGCCCAGTCTCCTCTCCCTTTCTTATGACAGCTCTAGGGGCTCTACTCCCAGTTCAAATTCTCAGTCGCCAGTATGAAAATAAAATCTCTCAAGCCCTCCCCAAAATTCAGACACACCTGAAGAGTTGCATGTATTCTCTGCAGTGTTATTTTTCTGACTGGGATTGGAGCTATGAACTGCCCAGTGAGATCTTTGAATACCTTTCTGTTAGTGCTGAGTCTTGGCTGTGACTTTCCTATTGGAAGAAGATTTTTTTTGCGGTCAGATGTCAAAACTGGGAATTTCCTTTCCTAGTAATAGATGCCATGTGTTTTCCTGATTTCTCAGAGAGCAGAGAACACAAGCCACCGCTTGTAAGGATCCCCCCTTTTTGAGTGACTAAACATTTTTTATTTACCGAACAATCTTGCAACGTTTTATTTGAGAAGGTTTTCCATCTCCATTATTTGTAGCAGGATTTTATTATTTGGGAAAGGATTCTGTCTTGGGTAAAGAAATGTTTATGCTTTCTCTTGTAAAATTCCGTTCAGCCTACGCTGGAATACAAATAGTGAAAAATTGCCTTTGTCCTTCTTTTGCTTGCATTCCTCATGAAAATTTTGTCAGGCTGACAATATTAATGCTGTGGAGTTGCTGTGGCCCTGGAGCAGGGCAGGAGAGAGAACAAGGCTGCTGTCTCCCAACTCAGCTGATGGACCAACTGAGCACTGTCTGCTTTGAGAGCATTGGTTTGGTCCAAAACACACAAGCGCATTTCCTCAGGGAAATAAGAAGAAAGAGAATAGAGAAAAAAAACCTACTTGATTCCCAAAGTTGACCTCTGGGACTGACCCATGCAGCGTGGGACCAAGGGAAGATGAATGGGCCAGACTATTCCTAGCCCTACTGGACAACCCTTGTCTTGTCTCTGAGTTGTCTTGCTTCTGCTACAAGCTAAGGTGGTCAGGATTATCCGGTAGCAATCAGTGGTGCGGTTCCAAAATTTAAGTGTTGAAAGGTTGCTAAGGTATTACAAAATACTTTTATCTTTCTCAGTTTCAAAAATGCATCTGGAATATCATATGTGTACAAGCTAGTAATAACACATAGTAAAAGGGTATTAATTTGCAAAGTTGAGCATTATTTGCCTAATTTTCTATATAAAGTCTGATATAAGAGAAAGCAGAAGTTAAGGTTGGATGAACTATTATCAGGTAGGATGTTTTCTGACTTCTTGCTTTTGCAGACCAAACCTGGGGATGGCTATACAATGTTTGTAACTGTAAGGAGTTTTAGATGGAATAAGGAGGCACGTAGATTCATCCACCCTGCGTAGCGTAAGTGATGGTGACAGTAATCTTCAGTCGTGTGCAGGTAATGGTAACACAAATAGCAATAAATGTCATACAGCCTTACACTGAACTATCATCTCATCAGTCCCAGGAAGGTTTATTTAGATGTATTTAAATAAAAGCAGTCTAAACTAGCAAAAGATGACAAATTAATTTTCATACTAAATTTTTATGAGATACAATTATTTTGCAAGTTTGAACAGCTTATTTTCCCTAAATATAAAAGATTTCTACCAAATTTTAGTCTTCATGATGATGCTTAATGTGCATGGGGCATTGTTCCACTGAATTATAATTGAGCTAATAACTTAGCTCTTCATTTTTGAGTACTGATTAACGAAAGGCATGTTTTCTAATCCCATTGCAGTAACTGGCAACACTGTCATGGAGCTATTTGGTACAGGATGAACATCTTGGTACTACATCATAACATCCTGAAAGATATTTCCAGCAAGCCTGAGTTTTTAATTGCAGCTTTATGAAAGCTGATGTTAGTCTATGTTGTATCTTTTCACACATCCAGTCCTTTTCCCTTTCATTTTTTTGGGTATTTTTTTATTAGCTTTTCTATTGGAATTCTGAACTCCATTACACTGCAGTCAGATAAGTACAAATATAAACCACACCATGCTGCTATCAGTGCAGTCCTCTCTTAAAACTGCAGCATGTACAACAAACACAGATAACTCCCTCCTGATAATGTCCTTGTATCTACTTAGACTAAGTAGTGTAATGAAAGTGAAGGCAAAGACACAAACGGTATACAACATATGATAGGTTTGTGGGAAGTGCAGTAACAACTCATGAGTAGGGAGAAAACCATTCAAGAGAATTGCTGGTTATTTATAGGCTCTCACTAGTCCACTCATTTGTGTTGCATTTGTGGTGTTTGTATTATTTTTGCCAGAGTGTGTTCTTGCATTCATTCATACTCTCCATTCTAATGTGTCGTCACTTCTGACAGCAGTCTCCAGGAATCCCCTCTGTTGCAGAAAGCAGAAGCGATAATAGAAGGATATGGCCATAATACCCTGCTGGCAATATGGTGATGATGCATAGGTGATAGTTAGCACTTCTGCCTTCGTTTTTCTTTATATATTTCGGTGTTTGTTTACAGTTTGAGGCGTATGGTTTGTTATCCATTAACATAGTCTTTTTCAGTGTGGGTGTAGTTCAGTGGATGTTGTGTTATTTTGGCACCATTTTATGCGAATATATGAATTCTGTACATACATGTAGACATACACAGGTCAAACCCACCTGCCGTCTACTTGTGGCATGCTTACAGCTGTAGATTTTTATCTTTTAGAACTGTGTTATATAGTATCAAGAAGCCTGCTTTATTCCACTGTATGAGCTGGAGCAGAGGACAGATACTCTGTGGACCCACTTAAACCAGGAATTTATTTCTATGGTTGCTTACCCTTATGGAGGACAGGACTCAATGACTCAAGTTCAGTTGTATGTGTAAAAGGTCAGTTGTTTTATAGCTGGAGAATTAAATAAACCCTTAACTTCTTTACTAATAAATAGTTTGTGAAGTGGACACACATATTTGGACACGTCTGTGACAGAATATTGTGAATTACACATTCAGAAGATCTCCATGATCTAAATGGCAGTATAAAATATTTACCATAACTATATAGAACATGGCAGCCAGAAATTTATTGTGGGTACAAATAATTTTTCAGTCTGTCTGTTCTTAAGACAAAAGCAATAAAGTGAGGTATTATTTAAATTGATAAAAGATGCAAACACAGCTTCACTGGGTTTCTGGATTCATATTAAAAGAATAAATATTTCATCAGTGATACTAATTAAAGATTGGTCAAAGATTTATCCATGTCTTGCACTGCAAATACCTATCAGACCTGATTAGGTAAAGTAACATTTGCAGTACTGCCCACTACTTCAAAAAAACTTTCTGTGAAGCCCACTTTACCAGATGATGATTGTTTTATTGCCCTTTGTTTACTGAGAAGAATTAGAGAATTCAAGAAACTAGTTTCTGGTAGAAAAAATCAGTAAGAATTCATTTTTTAAAAGGCATGTCTTTACACTAGCAAATATTGTATCAGGGGTAAGCTGTTAGAAAACTACCATTTTACTAATTAATTTTCATGTGGATAATGGATATACACTAAGGAATGGAAATAGATAAAGATCTCAATAGGACAGGCAAAAATTAAGCAAAGCCTAATGGTAATATCTTATGTCTTTTTTTTATAACATCCGATAAAAAAAAACAACACAAAACCACCAGAGCCTAGAAATACATTTTTGTAGTGACACTTCCTAAATTAGAAACCTGGGATTTCCCTTATTTGATCAGGTTGAAAAAATCTGTCATTCTCATATGTTGTTTCCATTGGAGACCTAATAACTGATTCTTTCAAGACAAGCATTCAAGTAATTAACTTTGTTATGCAGATAATATTTGGAGAGTGGGTAATATTTTTTCCAAATGTTCTTTGATTCTCTGGCAAGCTGATAAGGCTTATCCACTCTTTTACCCAACCTAGTCTTAATTCTGGTCCTTTCTTTTGCAAGTGGTCTAAATCTGCCAGGCTACTTGACTGCAGGATTTGGCCCCAAAAATACTGAGGTCAGATAGTAGCTTGGAAAAAAGCTGCAAATGCTGTTTCTGTCTCCTTGCGTATGTGTCTGGAATCCTTCTGTATGTACTGTTTTTCTGGCTCAGACCTTAGATTTTTTTATATAAACTTGAATTGAATTTTTATTTTAGAGCTAAAATAGGAAATATAATGGCCAAAGGTGTTTCTGGCTGTGAGAATGTGCTTTGTATTCAGTATTTTTTTCTTTTTCCATATTGGTAAAAATTCTTTAGTTCTATTAAGTGCAATACAGCCACACTGTGGTTGCTATATTAATGAAGAATTTGGGTTAGATTTTTTTTATTTTTTTTTTTTTCCCTTCAGGACATTGAAGTAGATACACAGATCAGTTCTGGAATGTATCTAAAACCAATTCACTTTTTTCTGTTATGAGGAAGAAGATTCAGAAGTTAAGTGAAGCCTCTGCTTCTCTGAATGGTTTATTCAGAGTATACTCATTTGATAATGTTTTCATTAATGAAACTACTGAATAACTGTTAGTTTAAACCACGTCTTTAGTGACCTACACAAACTAGGTACCTGTGTGTGTTCCCCATACACTCTCTGCCTCACTTGCTGCTTGTTACTTACCAGGTACGTTAAAACTCACATTTAAATTTCAAATGAGCTAAATAAACCATTTCTTTCAGATAAATAGCTGATTTTGTTCCTCTCATGTTATATTAATATTAGTATTATGGAGTCTGCTGTACCCTTGCTTTACATCCTGACTACGTGATAATTGGGTTGGCAGAGTATACCTGGGGTCATCTTGTTTAGCTTATCTGCACAAGAGAAAGAGTGGCAAATAATAAGGGAAAGCAGAAATAAAATAGTGGGGGGAAAAAAATTGAAAGGAAGATTTAATCTTTGACCAATTTGAAACATATCCTAGAGAATCCGTGGAGAAAAAGATAAAGTGTGACTATGAGTAAGTTAACTAAACACATTACAGTGTGTGAGAGCAAATGGAGTTAGTCCATTGTACATGTTTAATTTCCTATTAGTCTCTGGCGTTTACTACTCCGGTCTGAGTTGGGGCATCTGTAAATTCAGTTAAATACAGTGCATTGTCTAAACATATCACAGCTCCAATCAGTCACCGGGGCTGCTGATAAGAAGCCTCTTGTATTATTGAATCTACAATAGGGAGGCTCTGCAGGCACAAAGATAACAGCTAGGTATTTCACTTTAAGTATAAGAAAAAAACCAGTGACTCGCCTTTGCTTCTACAGCTCTGACATTTATTACTACTCCTTGATTTGTTTTATACTACTGATGTGAATTTGGTTTCAGGTGTTTTATATCTCTTATTTCCAACTTAAGACCTCTATCTGGAAACAGTAAGGGAAAACAAGTAAACCAAAATCAACTTTCATGGTATTACATAGATAGCAATAACTTGAGCACTTTCTAGTGCTTTAAGAACATCTCACTGCTTTAATCTCTAAAGGATAAAACAGAGGCTTTTGTTTAGACTTACACCATTTTGTTCCTTTTGAATTAAAGGAGTTTCAGTGATGTCACTTAAGAAATGCAGCTGTTCTAGAGGAAGTGTGAATTTGGCCATGATGGTTTGGGGGGTTAGACTTCTGCAATGTTTTAATAGCCAAAAAATGAGGCATTTTTGTGATCTTTTTGTAGAGCCCTTGGGCTTGAAAGAAAATAATAAGCAAGTTCTATCAGCAGGTATCAAGACAGATAGAAGTACGACAGTGGCATGTCCAGAGTATGTTGCATACAGAAAGGCACTGCAGATAAATATGGGATTGGTAGTGATCATCTTTCAGGGTCCTTTATGTTTCTCAATTTAACAATGTCTTTTTTGTTGTTAAATTTTGGCAAACTTTAGGTATTTAGGATAAAGTTTCCTCTGCCCAAATCAGCCCCCTCAAGCTGATTTTTTTTTTCCCTGAAAGTTTTGGCTGTTACCAGGATTGAGGCTTAGTAAAATAATAATAATAATAATAATAAAAGATAAAATAAAATTTTAAAAGTAAAATATTTTTTGTAGAACCTTGTGCTTTAGTGCAAAGAGCCAGGATTATGAAGGGACTCATGGTTGTCAAAGCATGTGCCTCTTGCTTTTCCCAGAGAAACAGGTTCAACTTTGGCCAACGCTGCTGGCCAATTTAACGTGACTTTGAATGATAATATATTGTTTAGTGAGTATAAACTCATATACCTTATTTCCTACAGCATATATATATGGTAATATATCACTATTAATACATCAAGGATATATGCACACAGCAAGTCCTATGTATAATAGAGAGCATCTATATAGATTGTATCAATATATATTATGTAACTTTTATATTTATTTACTCATAAGCTATAATATATTTAAAATGCAGCAGTTCTGATCCTGAAATGTCATGGCAGATAGTTTCCCTTTGTTTCTGTCTTGTAGAAATACGCCTATTTTATACTACAGTTACTGTAGTTGATATTCTTAATTCATTGGTGATTTTATAGGTTTTATTTTATTTCTGTCTTGATACATTCCTGAGAGGCTATAATTAATTGTTTGGTAACTTTGCAATAGGAAGTTTGTAGCTTTGCAAACATCCATCCATATTTGCTAAGGCTTCTTTTGTTTTACACGCATGTTGAATTACAGCTGTATTTCTTGAAGTAGCTTACAAGAGTTTGTTTTGTCAGAGCCCTCAGTTTATAACCAAGTTTGTTTCTGCTGACATATCAGTGATAACTGCATAAAGTTCAGTTTACTGCTAGATGCTACATAAAGAAAGTTCCTAAAGGAAATGCCCCAAAGATCAAAATAACCCCAAAACGCTCGGCAAGATCCCTAGTAAATGCAAAACCCAAAGAAAGAAAATGCTAAGATTCACTTCTCTCTTTTGAACCAAGGCATTGCGGTACTTCATGTAGATGCAGGTTCTGAAGCAAGTTAATGCTCTGTTCTGCTGTGGGAAACCTAGATCTGATTAAGCGTTCAGCATCTCGTCTCTTCGACAGCCAGTAGCAGAGTTCCTGGTAACAAATCTGTCGTGGCACTCTACGTAACTGAGATTTAGCATAAATCCAGCAAATTTAAGGCTGTTCTTAACTTTCTGCATAAGCTTAAATCCTTTTTGTGTTCACCCGAATGCAATTAAAAGCCACTCTTGAATTGGTCTGTATGATTGGAGAGTGTCAGCTGATGGGCCTCTGAAGGAATGCCATGTAGTCATCTATGCAGTAATACATATTGTGGAGGACTGAAGGGATATGAAGGACTCATTTGTAGTAGGAAACAAAAAAGTAGAAAAGCCTTTTCCTGGTCATTGAAAAATTAAAGGTATGTGGTATTACAGCTTTTCCTCTCCTCTTGCTTTAAAAGAAAGTGCTTGCAATTATTGCAGGATTCTTTGGTTTGTACTGTGGATTATTTGTAAAGCTGGTGTTCATTCATGTTTGTAAGATCACAGTGATGGGCTTTATTGTTTCTGATATAGTGAGCATCAAAGGTATGGCTAACATGGCAGGGTAGCACATCTGCTCATAGTGTTAAAGGTACACCTGATGTAAGAGTGCAGCTTTATTTAGCCAAAGATAGAGGTAAGAAGGAGAAAACAGCTAAAGGAGATGGCAGGTAGGAAAACTGCGAAGGGGGAAGAGCTACCAGTCGATAAAAACAAGTCAAAGGTGGTGATTAGGCTGCAAAACCCAGTATGTGCATATGTACTGGACTATAAAATTTATAGCAGTAGACAAAATTTCAAGATGTTATCATGCCTTTAGAAAGACCTCATCCTTTTGTAGAAAAAAAAAAGTAAATCACCTCTATACATGGATGCAGTGTATCTCTAGTGTACACTGGTAATGTTGGGGAGAGATCTCTGTACTAGTGAGATCTGCAGGGACCAAGGAGAGGTTGTATTTACTCTAACTGAAGGATGAAACTACCAGGGAAAGCCAAGGTGAGTATTCATCATGAGAATTAATGAAAGGCAAGTTTCTGAATGGCTAGAATTTGGAGGGGTAAAAAGCATCATGAATTGAGAGTGACCTGACATGAAATATTCCAATCTAGAAAAGCCAAAGTCAATTAGAACACTTTTTCATACAAAACCACAGTAATTTCCAACTTCTCAGTGAGGATTAGTAATATTGAAATGTATTTTCCATCACAGTTTTCTTGGTATTTACAAAAGAGAGCTACCAGAACAATTCTAGAGTTTGTAGGAGAAATGCTTCAGTAAAGTTTCATCAGTGTAAATATTCAATTTTGTAACGATTGTGCTTGTTTTGGTGTATTTTCAGTTCAACTGTTCGTAACATAGGTCTTTGCATAAGGAGGGACTAGTTGCACTCCAGGTTAATCAGGTGTTGTTTTAAGTGGAAACCTAGGTTCAGCAGTGGTTTACATAATGGAAATTAAATATTGCAGTTCTTGCCCAGCCCATTTGGAGTCTGTGCAGATCACCAAACCAGTGCCCAGATCAGCGTAGCTTGAAATGCCGGCATCATCTGTGCCAGGATTTCATTATCCAGTGTGTTACAGGTTGGTTACAAATGTATGTCAGGATTGTTTGGAAAGCTTGTGAAATGTCTGTCTGCACTGGCCTCCAGTTTCTCTCATCAGGTAACTCCTAAATTTTCAGAAACATCTATGCATTTGGCCTTGCTACTGGAGCTGTCCCTGACTTAAAACAGTGGAATGGGATAGTCTTGTTTCCTGAGGGTCAGAAAAATAAGACAGATCAGTGTCACATAGATACACACCGAGGCTTGATCCACAAAAAACCCTGTACTGCTTTACTGCTTCTGTATGGTTACTTTATACAGTTACAAAGATGACTGTGAAACAACCTTGATGCAAGTGTTGAACTTTCAGTAAATCTGAAGTGATAAGCAGAAAGTTTTCTAGCTTCCTTACCATGGCAAAGTGCAGTAGTATCAGTCTCTGTGCTTTGGCCCATTTTCAAGGTGAATGTTACATGTTACAGTTTTTCACTGAACATTTCATATGGCATCAGTAAATTTGTAATTAAAATGCAATGTTATTCATTTATAAACACGAATGTTGATTACTTTTTACTAGCTGATAAGCACCGTAACCTGGAAGATACATAATCACAGTTTTTAAAATGCATTTTTGTTAGAACAAAGTTAATTGTAGGGATACTAGGAGGAAGGAAAAAGAAAACTTTGTAAGTAAAGCAAGGGTCTGATGGGTTGGACCTCACTTCTCTTACAAGACAATATATGTGATCTGAATAACCAGTTTTTCTTCAGTTAATGTAGCTGACTTTCGGGGTTTTTTTTGTTTGGTTTTTTTTTTTTAAGCCTGAGATCTTTCTCTTTCCTAGTAGACGACCTGTAACTAGGTATTAGCAGTTTTGGGAAGGTTAAATTGCTCTTTCATAGACGAGGATTTGTTAACAGATGTGGTTATTGGTACTGTGTGCTTTCCTAATCCCTCTTCAGTATTGGTGCATCTCCAACCCTACCAGTTTAATTAACATTGAAATTCTCATATTATTTTGGTATGCTGATTACAGGCAAAGACTAAGTGGAAGTCAGTTTGGCATCCCAAGAGACTTCAGTGTTAACAATGCAGAAAGGGTTTTTTTTTTCCCTTTTCTCCCCCTTCATGAACTCCAGATAAGCAGTAGGCCCCGGTTAGATTTCATTACTATCACGCACTCTTCATGGTCATCTTTTAATATTTGAAAGGATCATTTGTTAACTGGAAATGGTCAATTTTTTTTTCTTTGGCTTTTGAAATATAATTTTCAATTTTTAATTTGATTCATTTAGATGAAATCATTAATCAGGGCTGAAACTGAGTTAATTTTCTGGAAAATAAATGAGGTTGTTAGAGTGAACGTTATTAAGTGGGCTCTTTGCAAGAAAGGGATAATAGCTGAAAATATGGAGGACTTTGAGAACTATAGCAGTTGAGGGATAAAAACCAGAAAGGTTTTTTTTCTAGTTAAGTGCAGTAATTTTTTAAAGGAAGCTAGGCATAGGAGGGATATTCAGAACTACCATTATTAAAGTAATAGTTATATAGTTATAGAGTAAATAGGCTTATTAAATATATATGTGACTTAAAACGCAACAGAGCCAGGATATAGTGATTTTTAAAAATGCTCTTACATTTTTACAAACAATATGTTTCTCCTAGAGCTCAGTATTCGCTATTCCAAGCAATGCCCACTTGATTTTTGAGACGGAGAAACATTCTTAGTAATGCAGTAGAGGTACAGGCATCCAGATAGGAAGCTTCAGCAGACAGGGAGTGCAGGCCACTAAACCATTTTTTTAGCCTGACCCAAATTCAGCTACTGGCCCTGAGAGAGTTCTGTTTGCTTATTCTCAGGAGTTTACCGCATGACACAAAGTGATGAAGATAGCCAGCAAAATCTCTTATAAACACAAACCAAAGAAGAATGGATTGGACTAGACAGGCAATATCCTAGATTTACCATTCAAGTTTACTTCAGTTAACTACAAAATTTGTTTTGCATTGTTTCCTAATGTCATCTACTTTCTGCTAATCTATTTAAAAAAGTGTTTTCCCCCCCGTTGCACCCCCCCTCAGAGATAGGACTGCCTTCCCTGTTCTGATAGGAAAGAATTTTTTCCCTTCAAGTGTTCCAGTCTTTGCTCAACAGTTATCATAACACTAAGCACTTAGTGGCCTTAGGTCAAAATTTTTGATGGAGCACTACAGCTTTGTTTAGGTTTCCCTTAATGCCGGTGTGCTCATTAAGGACCATTTCAAAGTCCATTACTGTGAATGGATGGTAGAAATTGTAGGTGTCTCACCCAACAAGATGTTTCCCTGTAGGTGTTTTTTAACTGTCCTGTCCAACAAGATATTAAATACTCTCAACTGCCTTTAGCTGCAGAGGGAAACAAGAGTGTGTGCCACATTAAAAAGAAGAATCCTCAAATGGAAAAGGGTGGAAAAGTTTCTGTGGTGGAACAGAAAGTCACATGGAAATGGAAATTATTCTGGGCTGTAGTCACTTTCCTTTATACCTTTGCCTAATAAGAGAGAGAGTAATAATCTAACGTGGATTAAACTTGAAATACTTTTACTTTAAAAAGTTAAATCTCAGGGCCCACATGAGTTCAGTTTTCCTTTTGCTTTCAAAAGGGACAAACAGCAGCAGCCAAATCTGAACACTGGTCAACATAATGTTGAATTTGTACATCCTCTCAGCTAACAGTGTTAACGAAAGAAATGAGAACTATGGGCTTTTGAATGTCCAAAACAGTATTAGAAAGATGGTAAGGTTGAGACAGAGCAGAACAAATGTTGATTTACAATTTCATTTTCATTACATGATTACGATGTAATGCATCACAGTCACGTAACGGCCTCAGGTGAATAGAGTATAGCATGTTAATCCAAAATGGCAGCTGCATGGTATGAATATTCTTGGGCAATGCTAACTGGTTTTGAGTTATGTGAAGCAAGTGCCTCTTCTAGAAGTAGCAAAAGTACCTATCTTCTGGAATAAGAGAAGGTCCCGAAGTCCCTGCACATGATTAAGATCAGTCACTTGTCATCAATTAGTCAATTGCAATTAGTTACTACTAATGGTTTTTGTATCCAGCTTGCATTATAGACCCTACATGCTAATAGGAACAGATTAATGGCTCAGCCAGGGAGGCCAGAAGCCCTAGTTCTTAATAATATAATTTATTATTAAGAATAGTAGGTTTATGGTAGTATTATGTAGATGCTATGAGAGTACAAAGGGGGTCTGCGAAATCTCATTAATGTAGTCCTGTGCCTTTGAAGTTAATAGGCTTTTAAAACTGCTGTAAGTAGCAGAAGCAGGATGAGGCCAATGCTGTGCAATGAACTTGTTTTCCTGTGTACACACTTTCGGGTTTAATGGTATTGTTTTCAACATACAGTATATTTTGGTATGCAGAACCTGTTTCTCATTGGGTATGTTTACAGAACTTTGCAAAATCACTCAAATTTTAAATTAGGTCTTAAAATGTTCATGTTGAGAAAGCATTTGCTGTTTCTGCACACCTTTCAGTTTTGCTGCTTAATTTGGTTGTAACAATGGCTGCTTTTCTCACAGCTACAAAAGGTTCGCAGAGTCGTGGTCCCTCCCACGGTCAGAGCCACGTCAGACTCTTGTGCTCGTAAGTGAGTTTCCCAAGAACATCTCGAGCATTTATGTAAAGTTTTTTCCCAGCCAGCTGTTTCCAGGACTTTGCTATATTTGATACTCACAAATATCAAATAGCTTGTGGTGGCGGAAGGCATCAGGGAGCATGAAGATGGGATTGGGGCAAAAAGATGGCAAGGATTGCCCACTTGGGCGTGTAGAGGAGGTGCCATTTGTCAAGCTGAGTGTGTATGGCGTGGTTACTAAACAGTGCTTTGCTACTTGCTTGGAGGCAGTTTCTAACATATGGGTTGGGTACTGGTTATGATTTTAGAAGCTGGTTCTTTTGAACCCAAACAAACCATCTCCCAAACCCCCTTTTCTTTTTCTCTGGTTTAGGAAGACCTTCTCTGTCCAGCTCCTTTTTCATATTTTCTTTGGTGTTCAATCCTGGCCAGCTTCATATGTTCTTGTAGTGTTTTGTGGTGTCTTTGGACACAGCCATTTCTAATCCTTTCTTTCTTTAAGAAGTTTCTTAGAGGAAAGGTTGCATTGCTTATTTAAAAATTCATTAACAGAAATTTGCTGTCATTTCAGCCTGAAGGTTCTGCCCTCCAATAGTCATTTGCAGTTTCTGGGTAACCTTCAGTGTTATGTCATGGCAGTGTTAAAAAAGCCAAGATGCCATTGTGCATCTTTAACAATGAGGAACTCGCTATCTGGAACTGCCCAAAGCTTGTTCTGTACAGCAGTGGGCAGCAATATTGGACCTCTGAAGATGATGAATCTAGGAATAGTAATAGCAGTGGTAAAAGGTGGTAAGAGCAGATTTCCGATGTCCTGAAGAATGGTACCATGTAGAGAGCATGAGAGAAACCTCCATGTGTAAAACTCCTCAAGGATTTTTGCAAAATGACCACTCCTTACTCCCATGTATCTTTCCTTTAAACCCATGCTTCTGGTAAGTTTTAACTGCAGACATTTATATTAGTTGGACCTTTATCTTGAGCAGGAAAAGATACTCTGGTTTTTTTTTTTTTTTTTTTTTTTTTTTGTACAATCCTGATGTGGACAGATTAGTAATGAGACCAGCAAATAATTTTTTATTTGAGTGGATAATGAACCAGATGTTATACAGTAGGAATACCTGTGCCCTGAGCCACTGCTCACTTGGTTCCCTATCTGGCTAACTACAGCTGATATGGAAGCAAAGTATTTTATGAGGTGGATAGCTAATTTGGTTTGTTCCTAAGGACACACTTCATGTAAGCATTTAAAAATATAAGAAATTTTTGTAGCCAC
Source organism: Microhierax caerulescens (assembly GCA_035590215.1). NCBI lineage: Eukaryota > Metazoa > Chordata > Aves > Falconiformes > Falconidae > Microhierax > Microhierax caerulescens. The sequence continues at coordinate 24,154,262 of JAVJGJ010000032.1, read as the reverse complement.
TAGATGGTAAGTAGCTATCTGGTGAAACAAATTTCACATACAAAATCTTAACAGCAGTGGAAGTCTTTCTAAGTTTTGCTTTCTTTCACAGCTCCTTGTTGCACAGCAAACATTGCTAGGAATTGGGTGTTTGCACGATGCTTAGGATGTCACTGAACGAAACATGTCAATTCAGGTTTGGCCCAAGTCATTCTGTACACAGATGCAAACATATGCCACTGATTGCAAAAAAAAATTAATTTGTTTGCTGTTTGGATAAGAAAGCTGAAGCTGTGATTCACATGTTTTTGAACTGAGTGCACTAGGATGGGGTAACCATCTGTCCTGTAAGTGAGATGCTCAGCTATGCGCGGCTATTGATAGTAACATGGGTACTGGCTAGCAGTGTTATCTAAGCAGTTGCCAAAGGTTTAAGAGTACGCAAATAAAAATGACTTAAAGTGACCATTTTTTAAGAGACTATTGAAGCTTTTAAAGAAAAAAAAAAAACGGGTTTGTGAGTGCAGTAGTCCTGTTTCAAGTTTCTTATTTCAAGCTAAGCTTACCAGTTTAATTTTAATCCCTTTCAAATGCTTTGGTCATGCTTTGAAGATAGAAACCCACCCCCTCACGCTCTGAAGCTGAGCAGTGGCCCTTTTTGTTTCCACTAGCTGAAAATAAAGTGTTCGCATGAGCTCATTTACAGAGAGTAGGGTTGGCAGCCTTATCAGGAGAGGAGACAAGAGCTCTGAAGATGAAAAGCTATCGCTGTGACAGAAGTCTTTATTAGGTTGGGCAGTAATGGAACGTGGTGTACATGGGATAAAGTGATGGCTACCTAGAGCATTTAGGGAAAACCAGAAGAGTAATAATGTTTTATGTTGTTCTTAGGCTGGCTGCTTTGGTGATTCCGGTGGCCCAGGGATGTTTGGAGTGAAAAAAGGGTCTATGTAAACAGCATACTGTCTCAGCTTTGCTTGGTGCCTGAGCCTCTGCTGATCACAAAAAAAGAATGAGTCAGGAAAAGGGAAAGTAACGATGAGTCATTATTTAGTTTCATAATTACTCAGCATTCCCTGTTGTTCCAGCCTTCTGCTATAGAGCTTGCTGGGAGACAGACTTTGATTGAAAATCCCTTTATCCAGTTTCATGCATATGTCAAATCCCATTTACAATAAATACTTCTGTTGTTGAAATACAGATTTTTCAGGATAGTTTTTTATATAATAAAGATGCTAAATGTATAATTATATTAAGGTGATACTTTTATACACACACACACACACATATATATATATATAAAATGAAATTAACGTGAGACTAAACCTTTTGATTTTTTCCAGCTTGCTCCAGTGAGTTATTTCTTTTGCTTTCAAAGTGAGGTGGCACTTCTCTACAAGTCCCCACAAAAAATCTCTATATTGTTGTTTCAGGTTCTGTTTGTAGTAGGTAAAAGAACTTTGTACAACAAATAACTGATCACTTAAGCCTATTGAAGTTAGTGACATTTTTGTCATTCCCTTTTCTTTCTGTGGATTGGGAGTGTAACAAGTGATGTGTATTGTGTAACTAGCAGATGTGCCCTCTGATGCCATCTTACCTTATAGAGAGCAAGACTATGAATTTCCCAAAGCTCATTTCCAGTCTTTGCCAAGGATGCGTGCAGCAGCCTGTTAGCGTAGCGGGCGGTAGCATTGCATGGACTTGTATTCTACGAGTGTTATTTAGCCCACTTTGTGCTCCAGTTCACTAGGACTGAGAAGGGTGAAATGGCAGGTATGACCGATAACCTGAAAAAAACACTGCATGCCTGGGAAACAGCTTGTTACAGGGGTGTGTGTTCATAGCTATATGTACATACATCCATGAAATATTCCTCTATTCCTGGATGGATTCCCTGAAAGCCACTTCACTCAGCAACTACTGATTGCAGTTTGGAAACATGGGTCTACACCTGAGGCTGGTCTTACCCTTCTGCAAATTATTCCCATGACTTCAAAGGGTTGTGTTGATACTATTTTTCAAGGGCTCAAGGAGTTTTAATGTGTGCAGAGATCTTTCCTCTTTGTGTGTTTATTTTGCTGATGTGAAGCAAATGATCTGAATTTGGTCCAGTGGGCTTTGTCAGTGCAGAGGGCTCTTCCAGCTGAATGCTGTGGCAAAACTTCCACTGACTTTTAATGGCAATAGGACTGGAACTTACTGCCATCATATAAAATATCAGCTTTTAACTGATAATAAGAGGTATAATTCCACTGATTTTCCCTCTGTCATTGACAATCTTTATGGCTTTTTGTTGTTTTCAGAGTTTTGCCTGTTCATTTGTTACATATACTTCTTCATTAAGGATTCTTTCTACTTGCTAGCCCAGGATTGAAGTCACAGCAATGTTCTGTAGGTAACAATGTCTTCACAACCCAAGCCAATTAGAATTAGTGGTACTTTAGCTAAAAGAAAAAATGGATAGGTAATTGTTTCTGTGGTTCTTATAAATTTCACAGCTGCTATGAAAGTCAAATAGAGACCTGCATTGCTTTTATAGGCATCTCTGCCCCTCAGTAAAAACAAAAAGGCTTATTTCAAGTTTTGAATTGCCTTCTTTAGTGCCTTTAAACAATAGACCCATTTCTTCATTTAATTAAAACAGTAAAAGTTGTGCCTCAACCATACAGATTGACAGAGGACTGTAATTGATTTGGCTCATTTATTTTTTTTATCACAATTAACAATAAAACGCAGTGCATTTTGCTGGAGAAGTAACTGAGAAAAAACAATGAAAAAGAAAGATAAATGGTAGTAATACTGCTTACATTAATTAGGAGGGTATGTTGAATATTATTCATGCTGGAAAAGGTCTGCAGTTGGGATTTTAGTGGCATGGGACTTTTAGTTGCAGTTTTCTCTGAGTAAGGACTCCAGGCATTTGTTAATCAAGAAAACTGTATAAAATCACCTGATTTTAATAACAGATCTTTGTGCAGTGGAACATACCACTGATCTTTAAGCGTGTCCTCAGGTAAACTGCTCCTTAGTAAAGGGTAAAGTGTGATTGAAAACCTTCTCTTGAAAGATAACTTTTCATGGACTCTTTTGTTTCCGTATTTGGGTGGAAAAAAGCACCAATCTTCATTGATCCCACAAGCAAATTAAATTTTAAAAGTTTTGTTACTAGTTGTATGTCAAAAGTGAGAGAGGGGGAGTACACGTCCACAAACAGACCAACTTTTTAAAATGAAGGTTTTGCACCTTTACAATAGGTCTGTTCCTCTGCAATGCTTACTTTCTTGCAAAACAGTATTTAGGCAGTTTCCTTACACTAATAATGTAAATTGAAAGTAGCATTAAATAATTCACCCATGTTTTGTGTGGTATGTGTTGATTAATGGAAGGATGTAAAGGAATTTTTTGTCTCCCCCTACGTATTCGTAGCGGAGAAATTACTATCCTAGCCATTGATCTTTGCCATTGGCAGATGGACCGTGTTGCAATTGCATGTAATATGTTTTCTGTTCTAATTTCTAAACTGACTTAGTTTTACACATCTTAAAGTCAAATAATATGCATCAACCGGTTCTGGCATCATACTTTTGGAATTGCCATTAATTTTATGATGCGTGACATGTGAGAGCTGCCTAGAAGATACCTGATCATGGTGCAGTTCAGTAAGAACAGTCTGAGATGAACAGGTAAATGTCTGTTCACTTCACTGTGAGTTGCGTTGGTCCTCATAACTGAAGTTGAACCCTTTTCTATCTCTGCCAGCACAGGCAAAATTTCTTTAGTGATACTTCAGACTTTATGTACCTAATAGTTAACCTGTTTCTTTGGTTTTTAATGTTGTGACGAACATTTATGATAGAAACTTTTTTTTCAATTTCCCTTTAAAGCTCAGAACAGTAGAGGCTTTTTTTTTTTTCCTTACACATATGCTGCCAAAGGAGCATTTTCCCTAGATAAATTATGCCCTCTCTTTCTTAAACAAGATTTAAGAGCTTCTCCAGCTGTTAAGTATAATACCCAGCACTTGAAATCCCAGTCTGTTTAGTTCACTGTGACAGTTGCCAACTGCATGGAGTTTTGACAAGGATTGTATACTTTAGTGGCATGGAGTACTCTGTGTCATTAGAAATTTAAAGTACTGAGTGCATTTCTTTAGTACAAAGATTAAAGTGCATTCCTTGGAGTAGAAGCATAGAAAGAATGGGATAAATAAGGAAATAAAAATATGAAAAGCTTTAGTACTCTCTTTTACATATTTATGTAACTAGGAGCAGAATTTACCCATCTTCTAATTAGATCATTGTAAAAATGAAGAAGTCAGCGCAGAGGATTTTTACCTGTGTTTTATTGTGGTTTGGTGGAAATGGCTGTGAATAAAAAAATGAACCACCCCATTCTGGATGTAAAAATGTAAAAATTACAGAGCTCTGGCTCGGAATTTATTTGAACTTTAGGAAGTTTTTGATGTGGAATTTGAGTAATCGTTGGTCTGCAGCAGTTTTAGTAAAATTCACCCTGAATATGAAAAAGACCGAACAAAGTTAAGGTTCTCAGTTTAAATTTTGCAGTACAGTTTCATTTTTGCTTTTTCCACATAATCTTAATTTAAAGGTCCAGTTTATCACTGATACTCTGCTGGCTTGATGTATTTGGGATATCTGGTCGAGTTGCCTATTGATCTGGTGCTTAACCCCAAGTTAACCTACTTTCAAGAACTATCTAAGTACCATTACTGAGAGGAAACAGACCACACACAAACTTGGCACAAAGCTGAGAAGTTTGCCGTACTTCCACTCTTCGTGGGTAGTTTGAAAAGAAGATCACTGAGCAATTGAAAAGAAAAGGCACACGCTGGAAAGAATAATAAAAAGGTATCAATCCACTGCACCACACCATCTCTGACACAATGGCATGACAAGTGGAAAATAACTTAACTCAGTAAAATGGGGAAAAGGCAGTAAAAAATGAATTGTGTTACAGTTTCTAAAACCTGCCTCAATTCAAGAAACAAATGCTCCTGAGCATTGCCAAGGTGTACGATGTTCACATAAATCTTCCATGTCAGCAAATGGGAAACATGTAAAACCTTAAGAAATAGTATCAGAAAATATCAGATTTAAGACCATTGAGATCACTGATTAAAAAAGGTCCCATCATCAGTTCCAAAGGCCTTCCTCATAGGATTCATCCTCAAAGCCGTCTGTTTTGATTTTCTCCATTAAACTATGTGGCTGACTGTTCCCAGAAAATGTATTGATGTCTCCTATAACAGGCACACTTGTGCTGGTTATAAGCGTACTTATAGGTATGTTCTTCAGTGGTCTGTTCTTTTCTGCAGGTTAATTAAGTTAAGGCTTCAAAGAAAAATGTTTGAATCGGTTTCCTCTGAAAATACAAGCAGGATCTCATTCCTGTTACATCATTATAGTAATGTGGTAAGCACTGCTGTCTTGTTCAGAAAACTCTGCATGTTTTTATACTGTTCTTCTGAATATATCTAGTCCAGATTAAAATTAGTAGAAAAAAAAATTTGAACATCTAAAAATGGATCCAGATTTGCTGACGGGATCAAAATACCTTCTGGAACAAACACAGCACATTGTAGAGAGAGGTTCTGATCCAAAGAGAAAGGTTAAAGAGAGGGAAAAGAGGAAGAGGAAAATGGGCTTGTTTTGCTTAAAGGACAGTCCTAGGGGTAATGTTGGCTCTTACGGGAGTGATCTGGAGGTGCAGGGGTGGGCAGAATCTAAACGCTGAAAACAGAACCACATGGAGACTGTTTGCCACCAGCTTTCAAGACCTTTACCTCTGTGTTCAGTCTCCTCTATATGTATTGAAGGATCACCTGTGTAAGGCACAATGAAAGAATGAGTAAGGAATTTCAATTCTTAGCTTTTATTAATCATAAAGCAATGTAGTGTTATTGGAGTTACACTGCAACGTGCAAACTACATGCAGTCATTGGTGATCTTTCTCTGAAGAGTTCCTGCTGGAGAACCAGAAGTGTATCCACTGCAGCACACTGGGGATCATGTCATCTCCTTTTTCTGTAAGTCTGCGTCTGTTTTCCTGATCACAGAGGTGTCAGCAATTACATTTTTAATGGGGAACTCACAGGACCCAGGGAACTCATTTATATTCAAGAATGATTTGACTGCCCTTTATATCCAGTTAAGAAGTTAGAACTTACATATATGTGCATTTGTTTCTTTTGTGCTTTCTTTGGTCAGATCAAGAAGAATGGATTAGTAATAAAACCGAATTATACATATCTTCCCTTTAGATATAGATTATAGTTTCATAATCTGACTTTCAAAGAAACTAAAGAAGCCTTAAAACTAAGTGATGATTATGCTAAGAGCATTTTGCATACTCTTGGCAATTGTATCAAGTAAATATTTTTCTTGTGGTTTATTTCTACTTTGCATGAATATTTTGAGTTGTGACTGTCCGCTCTTGACCTAAGAATTTTAATGTCTTTAATGTCATAGCAAATGTATATGAATGTTTCAAGTAAAATCTTACGTGAACTAGCCTGTATACTTTGACTATATGGACAGGAGAATACTTTAAAAAGCAGAAAGTAAACTTAAAATTGCAAAACAGTGTTAGGAAAACTTCTATTGAAATGATTGCTTCAAAGGCAATCCGTAGTAATTCAAAACTATTAATATTTCAATTAAAAAAACCCCAAACAACAAAAAAAAGAACAGCTAAAGGAATACCCTGTTAAAGTATGGCTGGAGGAACTTACACAGTAATAGGTGAAAGGGCAGTATGTTTCATTGGAGAAGGTGTTTCATAATATGTCCCAAGTATTTTCTACTAGAAATTTTAGGTTTCTGATGAAGGTGAAATATAATTCAATTATTAGTGAATTTTATGGTGAAATAGTATGGTAAGTCTTCTCATACTGAGAGTATGACGACGATAAGAGACTTGGATGTTGCAGCAGGTGTCACAAACACAATTTTGGAATGATGGTATGTACCCTTCATGGTTAAGTTGCTCAAAAACTATCCTTGTTGAGAGGATTATACACGTGTGTTTTGTGGATGCTAGTTATAAATATGCTGAATCATTTCTTTAGGTTTCTGTTTGTGGGTTTGTTTCATTAGGCTATTTTGTACATAACCTCTCATCTTTTTACCCAGTAAATTCTGCTTTTTAATGTCTCTCAAACTGGATGTCATGGTCCATAGGAATGAAAAGCAGATAAAAATGTATAGTTGTATGTTTAAAAGAAAAAAGAAAGAAAGAATGAGTCCGATGTATGTGTTTTAATGGGGGGGAGAGAACTTTGGGAGAGAAATAGAGAAAGCAGAAAACTTTGAAAGGAACACAGTATTTGGAAAAAAACACAAAATCTATGAAAATACATTGCTTGCTCTTCCTGCCCTGAGAAGTAACTCTGGAGAAATGTACAGCCTTCAGTAGAATTATGCGAGAAATGCAGTGCATTGAGTGAGATCTTAGTCTCCTGTTTGGTGGATATTCTTTTTATGGCCCCTAGAAAAATAAAATACGTGTTTGTTTAGCATTGCACACAGTGAATGCTCCCATTGAGATCTGCATTCAGAAGGGTAAGCGTGTGCCAGTTTAAATAGACTGTGCTTGTCAGGAATTATTGACTTAAAACTAAATCTTTTTTTTTTTTTTTTTTAATTCTGCATCTGTTAAAGTTCTGCATGAAAATAAATCCTGGGGATGAGGAAATTTTATGCTTTATTTCCTCTTTTAAATAATGTTTATGTAATTATGTCGCCTCAATTACTTGTATTAACATACCCTTGTACACTTTGTGTGGCTTTTCTGCATAGCAGTTGCCATTACAATTTAAGCAAAAATATCTTCCTCAGACAAACATATAAAGGCATTTTTAACAGGGAGGAGTTTTTCCTTGTGGAAAAGAATAATTCTCACGATGACAATTGTTGACCTTTTTTCTCTTTCTTTTTGTTTTCTTTCATTCATTTAGTCTGGCTGAAATTACATACATATTCATGCATTTTAATAAGAATAAAGCATTACTCTTGGATATTTTCCATAAATTTGTTCTCATAAGCAATTTGATAGACACCTACTGTAACTGTAATGGGGGAAGTTTGCAGTAAATCAGTCGGCCTGGTTTAGAAAACTAGAATTTATTAACCCATTTCCCAAAGTCCCAAGATTACCTATGAGATCAAATGAAAATTGTCACTGTTTTAGAGTTGGGGCATTTTATAATCTGAGTATAGTCTAATTTTTTCAAAATGCATTGTCTTTTATTAAAGTGAAATCAATTTACCTTGTAGTATTAATTGTGCACAACATTATGGATGGTCAAAAAGTCTAGATTTTCTGCATTATCTCTGATCCTCTCCTAGTGCTAACTATGAAAGAATAGTTGATATACAAGCTAACCATTACGCTTTTTTTATGGAAAGCTTATAGCAGTGGTATCAATAAAGTGGTATAATTAATAAACTTTCCATTAATTGCTCAAGTATTGCCTCAAGATGAGATGCAGAGGCCACAAACAGGATAACCTGCCACTCCAGCACGCTGGGCAGTATGTCAGGTTATAAGGCTGGCAGGATATATGAGCTAATGTATAAATCAGTTACATTCTGGGCATGAATGAAGTGTTAAATACGTTCAGGAGAATACTTAAAATTCAAAATTAAGAGTTCCTTAGATTTTTTTTCATTTATGTCCACAGAACTTTGCCTGTACCTGCTAACTCCTTGTGTTTCATTTTCTTTTCCATTGCTTTACCAAGACAAAACACGGAATGTATACACTTGTTATAGGAATTGTAAAAATTTAATCTGGTGTTCTTTTCAGGATTATTTTGTAAAGCCAGATATTATCTTAGGATTTTTATAAATATATATGTACAGGAGTATTTCAGTCCTTTTTGTGTTAAGGGAAAAGAAGTGAACATGAAAGGATTAAAACAATACTGTGCATTTTTTAATCTTAACGATGTTTCACCAGATCTGATACTTTTATATATTATATATCTGCCCATATAATTCATTAGAAGGACCAGAGCCACCTTTTGTAAAATTAAATGATTTTAACATTATTTAAAATTTTCTTGTTTTGCTTGTCACTAAATTTTAGCATCAAACCTGGATTAATTAGTTTTGGGCTTTTTTCTCCTCAGTTTCACTCTGATTCGCATGTGTACACAATTCTTTAATACTGATATTCATGAAACAACAGGGGAAAGGTTGTATGAAAGACAAAGAAAAAGGCATTTTTAAAACACTTTTTTTCAGTAATGTGTTGTAAATACACAAGTATCTATTTAAAAGGAAACACTTTAATTGTGTTGACAGCATCCGTCAGTCAGGTCTTCCACTGACACCTGTAGTATTCTCAGTACTCTGGAAAATATTGGGACAAACCTTTGTGCACTCTGATACTTTGTATAAAATACAAATATTTATCTCTTGAGCAGAGTTCTGTGGATAGCATTGTGAGCCTCAGTAAAGGCCATTTATAAAATTCCTTTCTAGCAAGGCCATTTTGGGTGGATCACTCACGAGTTCAGTATAAGGTGATTTTTAATCAAACACAATGGGGATTTAATGTTACAATATTTTGATTTTATATAGCAGTTTGGTCTGTGACTTCGAATACTTCTCACATATGTAAGAATGTATATGCAGACAAATACATTTTCACAATGAGGAGCTATGATAAAGTACTATAGTACCCTCATTTCTCTCTGCTCTAAGAAACTTTGCAGACAGATTTTTAATTCTGAACTAAAAATTATTTTGCTGGTTTTAGCCTCTGAATAAATATTTGAAAGTAATATTAAGGACACATCTATTACATTCCTTAATACAGGGGGAGTTTCAGATTAATTTTAGCACATTGTACACAAAAATATTCTTTGCTAATGCTCTTGCAGGACTTCCTGAAGCTGTTACTGTCGTGACCAGAAAAGATAGAACACTATTTATAAGGTGTTAGTCTAATTAATTTATTTTTCTGTTGCTCACTTAATAGTTTTTTGAATAAATGGTCAGAGTTTTTCACAGACTCTACCTTTATGCTCATTAGACACACTAGTGCCCAACTTTTTTTGAGGAAGAGACAAATACTTTCTTCCCGAGTGTTTTTTTTCCCAGTGTTCATTAAGCTGCACACATTGGAATGTGTTTACCTGCCACCTCCAGAAACCGTAATATACGCAGAGAATGTTTCTCCTTTTGTTTCCACTTTTCAACACAGTGCCACAAGATAACACTAATAGGAAGCAATTCATTCCACCACATCAGCTTTTTACATTATTTTTGTTATTTTACTATGCTGTGTCTTGATTTGATGTCCATCTAGCCACTTAATTTTGAAGTTTTAGTTTTGTGGTTGAACAATCATCACTTTAGCCCACTGCAAATAGTGAAACAAAAAACCTTTAATTTATTCTTCTGCATTAACTCTGAGGTTTTCTGGCAGAGGCAGCGCTGCACAGGAAGATGCTGTGATGTGGTATGTTGGTACGTTCCAGTCTGAACATATTAACCTGGGTCATTGTATTTTTCGTGTCTAAGTAGTAGATAAGGTTTCCCTTTTTTAAAATAAGCAACTGCTCAGAGAAGTCAGAAAGGGACTAGAGACCAGGAAATTTGAATTCCTCACTGTCATAAAATGTGACTGTCTGCAGTATGAGCTCATACAAGCCACTGTTGAACCTTACTCTTGTACCAGGTAGAAATTTAAGGAACAGAAAGTTACAGTATGTAAACAGGAAGAGCAAAGTACAGAAAAGCTGTATCATTTGTCAGAGACACTTGAAACTAGTAATACAAGATCTTCTTTTATCTTGAAGTTAGAATTATCCTGTAATTGTATTGCAAGAGTACTCTGAGACTCCACATGGAAACCTTGTTGTGTAGCTTATATCTAATCCTGAACGTATTTGCAAAAATAACGATATAGAAGACAAAATGCTCATATTTTACCTGCAAAAAGTAAAGCCAAAATGTAACAATATCTATCACGTTTTTCAAGCCCACATTGTATTTAAAGTTGATGCTTATGTTTAAAAATACCCTGTTCTTTTTAGCATCAGGCTGGCGTGCGCTCACTAAATTACTTTAGATATTCTAGTTTCCAATACAGTCTTTTGTAGAGCTAAAATTGGTAAAGTATACTTAAGAATATAAATAGTTATAAGATATAATGCTCCTAAAAATGTGCTAGCCACAGTCAGAGGCTGAGACATGAGGCAAGCTTCTTGGGCTTTTTTCCCATTGTGCCACCTGGTCTAGATTTTGCAGTGCCATGAAATAGTGTGCAGAAGGAAGAGGGACTAAGTTCAGAGTTCTGCCATACCTTTTGAGGAGGCTTGAAGGATGACATATGAAATTGATGAGGTTCCACAGATCATTGTCTTACTCTTTTAAAGAATAAAAAAAGCAGGGAAGAATTGCATAGTTCTTCACCCGCAAAGTACAGTTCGTAATTACTCAGTACATAAATATGAGAAAGTTGGCAGAGATACTTAGTATTGTTATGGGTGTGCTAAGAGAAAACACAAAGTTGAAATGTTTTTATCATGAAAAAGCCTTGGAGGAGTCCAGATTTTTGTGAGAACACAGATTTTTGCACTAAGGACAATTTAGATTCAACTGGCAATATAAAGCCACCTTAACTGCAAGAGTAAGTCTTTCTTTGCCTGGTGAGTGCAATTTGCAAACTAATTTTGCTTGTCTTATTCTTGCAGAGTTCAGCACAGACTGGCTACTGGTTGAAGATTAGAAAGATTTTATGTGTGTGTGTGTGATGTGTCAAAAAAAAAAAAAAGAAAAAAATAGAGGACAAGAGGAGGGAACAAAACCCAAACTTAGGGAACATGTTTGTTAGGGTAAAAAAACTTTGTATTTCAGTGAATTGTACATCTGTTTTAAAGCTCTAGTATAATGAGTGATCCTTTTATTTTCTCTGGTTCTGTTCCAGCAAAACGAAGTCACTACCTCTAGACAGACATCCTAATTCTAAGCAAGCTGTATCTTGATCCAGTAGGACCGATAAGATTTTATATAAGTGTTTCAACTTACACTATTAAGAATTTTCCTGTGACTTCTGGATCTCAGATAATTCCAGAATCCCACATCATCCAAATCAGTAACTGAAATACTGTGAAACTGCACATTATTGTATCTGAAAAGGGTATTGAGATCTTGATTCATGCTACTGGTACTTCACAGTCCAATTGTTACAATGCATTTCATTTTGATCTTCCCATCTCTCTTGAGAGTCACCAGCAAATGGTCCAGAACTTCAGTCAGACTTCTTTTCTATTAGAGTTGTCACTAGCATAGCTCTTGAATTCTTTATAAGCTCTGGTGATGTGATCTAGAATAAAGGCCTGCTTTTGACCTTCAGCCATTGAAGTGGCCTTGCTCAAACTTACTTTTTGACCTTTCTGTCTGCTTGTGTTCCATGCCCTCTCCTTGGATCACCAGCCAAGCTGACTTTCCCAAGTCTGCGCTTGTCACTTTAAAGTAATGGTTACAAGTGTATTGATGCAGTAATGACTGTACGGCCCAGCAAGCTCCACTTCATTAAATTGGTTGTAATTTGAACTCTGAAACAAGATAGCATCTTGTGTAACTATATTTAAATAAATTAAGGTAAGAACTGTGGTATTTAGTTAGTGATCAGTTGCCATTATTTATTCTTATACTTTGTTCCAGGACAATGTATGCATAATTAAAAAAAAAAAAAAAAGCATATACTGTCATATAGTATGCTTATGATGCATAGGCATGTTGACATGAAATTTAATGGTGAAATTAGCGACAGTATTTTCTGTTTTATTCATAAAAGCTTTTGCAGTATTTCACACTGCAACCCAGTTATTAGTGTATTAGTAGCCCACATGATGCGGAGAGAAGTATTCTGTGATGGTCCTGGTTTCATTTTAGAAACATCAGGGGGTTTATATATTCATAATCTTAGTTCTGCGTTACTTCCCTTCACAGTTCGCAAATGCACACATTTTGCTGCAACATAGGCTTACTTTGGAAAAGTAAAGGAAAAGTGGAATTTTTGTAGCCTGTATTTAGTGGCCTAATTTCAGTCTTTTTAAAATGAGCATGATTCTAGTATAATTCTGATGAAGTTCTGGTAGTGTAACACTCAGAAAAGTTCAAATTTAAGCACTAGAAACTGAGTGCATAGAGTGTATCTCTTCCAGAAAAGAAAAAGGGTTTTCTATAAGTTCTTACATGAAGGTATTATATCTTAAAAGATATTCTTTTATAATATTTTAAAGCTAATAATGACTATTGCATGCTTTATGCAACAGTAGCTGTCCTGTTTTTCTTTTTTTTTTTTTTTTCCTCTTTCTTTCTGCACATTCACCTCTTCTTGAACAGAAATAAAAGGTTCAAGGCTTGTCAGCATCAGTTTATAGATAGCTGTTTAAAAATAATGAGATATTGGGTATTGTAAGGCTCAGGGCTGTCTTGCCAGACTCATTTATTTCCATTCACCTTTTGTCAGAATTGCAGACAGAAGACATTCAATTAAAACTTGTCACCTGTTGCGTGTGACCTAATTTGTATTTGTGAGTGTCACAGATTAGGATACTTAGCTTTGTGTGGAACCATTAGAAATTGTAAAGCAACGGTAGTACTCTTAAACATTCTATGCCACATTTTCTTCATGTGAACATCTTTGTTTATGGACTATTCTTCAATGAAAATCACTTGAGCTAAGAAATAATAGAATTTATTTACACAAAATCTCATTTGCATGGGAAAACTAAGTGGATTTTTTGCATGTTCTTTATGTTTTAATGCATAAATGACAGTGCACAAAAATTCAGCGTGTAGATGATTAGTTCATGCAAAGTTAATGTTCCTTTCAAGAGAGGTTGAGTACTGAGCTGTGTAAGTAACACATTTATCAGTTCTTTTGTCAAACTGAGAAAGAAAAAACCTCTGGGCTTTAACCAAAGAGAATTTTTTTTTCTTTCAGTTCCTTTGCCAAAATCCAGCCTTCTTATTCCCTTCTCTCAGGAAAAAAATGAATTTTCCAAATTGTTACTTACATTTGGTTGCCTAGAAACATTTTTTATTATTAAACATAAGCAAAATCTTAAGTGAAACATTGGTTTGAAACAATTGTTTTACAAAAGCAATATTTTTCTGTCTTTTTTTTTTTCCTTGTATAATAAACTGTTTTTTGCAAATCTTTGTTAGGGGACAGATAAATTAGGCAATTTATAGTCACAGAGCAAGTTAGATATTATAGTAATAAACACTTTTTTTCTTCAGTCCATTATATGGGCTGCTTCATGAACTAAGTTGTTTTAGAGGCATCTCTTGAGGACAGCCAATTTTATCCCATATTAACAAATACTTTTTGGTACTGGCTGAATGCAAAGTAGGAGGATGATTTTTAGGCTTTCTGTGCTACACTAAGTAATGTGTTTAATAGTGCAGATAGCTATCAGAAGACAAAATGCTAAAGCCTTCCCCTGCTAATTGTTAATTCAGCTGTAGATCAGGAAAGCTTTAATGTGAGTCATAGCTTTTACCTTCTTTGATGACTTAGGGTTCTGTTTTCAGAATACTACCTGCCTAATGGACACATATTTTACATCTCTAGTTGAGTTTTTTTCCTGCATGTGGTATTAGCCAAATGCTTTGTAAACTGATTTCAGAAGCTGTCTGGCATCCTTATAATTCAGCACATAAACCAAACATGTAGATCCAGAAGAAAAGATAGCTCATATTATATTTTTTCTTCATGCTGTGTTACTTCATCGAGAGCACTCTTTGGGGGTTAGAAGTGGAAGTATTTTTTCCACGACAGTTCTTTCAGACTGTAGGATTAAGGCACTGGCCTCACACTGCTCTAATCCCAAACTACAGAGATTACTGAATTGTCTAAAGCGTCATGCATTCTTAAAAGTACATTCTGTCTCTGTTCATGGTGGAAAAATTAACTGGTTTTCCTGTTCTATGTGAATGAAAGCAAAACACAGAGTTTATGATATTCACCCAAGCTTACTCAGCAATCTTACAAATAATCACGGTATGTTCAAGTGAACTGAAACGCTTACCAAGACAGTGTCCCAAAGGAGAACCACATCAGAACCTGCCATTATTTTTTTTCTTCTTTTTCTAGCTGTGCTGTTAATCTGTTTATTTTACCTCTGCTACTGATGTTCCCCTAAAGCTCAGCAAGATGCAGTTATGTAGGTATTGATTTTTACTGGTCTCACTGTAAAATCTAAGGCAATGCTGGAAATCTTACAGACACCTGTAGAAAATGGGTAATACCCAGTTACATATCTCAAAAAATACTTACTTACAAAAAAAAAGAAATATATTTAGTACATATTGAATGCCATTTTAAAGGTGGAGTTTGCCAGAATGGTGTCCGTGGACAACATAACTGCTTGCCGTAAGTCTCTCATGTAGGGCATGTGGAAATGGAGCAGAATTTGAAATTTCCCTAGGAAATAGTGTGGATGTGGTTCTGATCTCAAACTGGTTCTTTACTGGTGTACTGGAAGGTAGAGAGAGAGGTTTTATTTATTTATTTTATTTTTAAAATATATATTTATTCTGAGTTATTCAGATATTAGTTCATATTTAAGTGAACTAGATGTATTTTTTCCAACACATAAAGCTCTCCCCAATGATAGGTAGTAATTGATTTCTTACAGGCCGTCCTGGTGTTGGTAGGCCTTGATTTGAAGGACTGGGCTAATGCGTTCCAGCGTAGCCCGAGAATTCCCTGTGGGTATAGAGCTCTGTGGAAGGACGAGAATGTTTGTGGGATAAGTGGACAGATGAACACTTGAGGCTTGTAGGCAAGGTAAGAAGGAGGGCATGGAAAAGAAGTAGGTTGTAAAGGAGTAAATAGTATATATACATTGGATGTGGCTTGGGTCGGTATGGAAAATGGGATGACAAGGTTAAACAGGATTATCATACTGAGGACCTGAACTGAAAAAGAATGATGTATTGGGGTAAGGGCAATCTTTTGGTTATATAGCACCAGTTACAGTGGGTACCTGTCCCACATGAGGGCTTCAAGGCAGTGTGAGAAAAGGACTGCAGGATAGGAATAATGGTTTTCATCTGTTGTGAGAGAGGAACAGATGAGGAAATACAGAGGAAACAGTTCAGGTTTGCCAATATTAAGTTTGTTTAGATTGAAGTACCTGTTGAGTAGCTCATTTTGTACATTAGCTCTAGTCTGCAGTAATTTTTGTTCAAGACTATGTGGATGCTTTCACTTTAGAGTAAGTGCCCAATATAATTTTGTTGTGTGTTGGTAAGTATTTGATAGAAATCACATGAAGATTGTGTGAGGAACTAGGAAGTGAACTTTTTTGGAGAAGCTTGTATAATGACTATGAAACCATTTTTTTTCACTAAGGCCAACTGGAGAAATTCTTATGGTATATTAGTATGTGTAATTGCTTTTTTTTAAAAAAAATAGTTATTGCATTATTTTACATAGTTTCTGTCTCTGTTCATTACAGTTCTACTCTAGTCCTTGTCTTCTGAGCTATGTAAATCATGTAAAAATGTGTGACTACCCATCAGTCCTGACCAGATCCATTCACAACTTGTGCTTGTCCTAAGATGTAAAGTGAATGTGTTGCACCTGGCTGTTGATGTTAATTAATACCGTAACTGGCAGCAAGCTTATTCTTTTTATTTGTACCCTGTGGTCATCCTTATTTTTCTTACAAGGTCTTTTGTTTCTGTTTTTCTGTTGAATTTTAAAATGAAACTAAGTGTTGGGGAATGTGGAGAATGAACTTGCTTGTCTTCAGTGGAGGTTTGTTCAGTGACATTAACGGATGTTTTGATCTTAAATAACTGCAGTGATAATACGTACAGTGCAATTCATTCGGAGATGTGATGTGAGTTTATATAGGTAGAATGGAAATCTTTCTTTTCACTTTATGGTTGAGGAATATAGGGTGAATGAACCAAGTTGCTGAAGACTCTGGCAAGCCACAGGCACAGCAGAGCTAAAGCAGAGGTCTGCCTGACGTCTCCCGGTACACTAGCCCGATGGCACAGTATCCCCCTTAATAGCCTGCAGTATAGACTGTGTGTTGAATTGCAGCAATTTCTTCTGATCAAGATGTTAAGCTCCTCACACCCCAAATGAAGATCTTTGTGGACAACATTGTTTTTCTTTCTTCCCTTTGTTTTTCTGATGAAGAAGGCATCAATGATTAGTATCTTGAGAGCAGATGAATATATCTTTATGTAATAAATTCTCTTCTGCAAGCTATCGGAGTTACGGGGAAATGCATGCATAGACACAGGAACCTCTGGGTTTCAGCTGGCTGCCCACCACAGTCCAACGTTTTGGTGGAATCTGAGATGGTTGTACTTTCTAAAGGGGTGTCCTGTGTAGTGTTTACTTCTGTAAATATATAGAATTATATAGATTATTATTAATAATTAAAAATAAAAAGAATTATATATATTATATAGAATAGATTATCAGAAATTGATTTAAAATAGCTACTTCATAGTAGTACTTGGAGTGAGGAAAGCTTAAGACCTAAACTTTGTATCAGTTTTAATGAAAGGGTTATAAACCTCTAATTTATATTCTATTGGTGTTATGTTACAAAAAATGCTTTTACATTAGAATTTGAATTAGCTATAGTTTTGTGTGATTCTAAAATACGCAATGCTCTTACTTCCCATTTACTTAGAATGTTAATGTTTTTCTTCTAAAAACAATCAAGTATCCATATTCACAGGTACAGCTATGTATGATAGGTGAGTGCATGGGTATATGTGTAATTTTACTGTTGTGACATTTATCTGTATTTCCTTCCACTGAGTGTGGGAATGGCTTGAATGTGTACCTCAGCAAATGCAAAAGAGGTAAAAAAATGTTCATCTTGGTAGATTTATATTATTTTAATTTAAGCTTCAGTTCCATTACTTTTTGATTAAACATACTTCTGTCTGATGCTATCCATCTTTTATCACTATGAAATCTGCTCCCAAGCAGAAAGAAGGATGGCATCTGAATTATGCAGAAATCATTTTCTATCTATTTTTCTTCAAATGTTGGGCAGTCTTTTTCATAATCCCACCAATATTGCATGTGGCTTGTTCTAATCCTTTCCCTATTTCTGAATGTTCAGCTGTCAAATGTTGATCTTTTGCTATTTATTTTTAAGGCAAAGTATTGTCCTGGATGTCATTTGCTTCAGGTGTAGCGCAAACTCTTGATTCGAGGGTGGAGAACACTGAGTTATCATTAGCTTTGAAAAGCCTTGGACTATAAATTTTTAAAGTGGTTTTGTAGTTCATGCATTTCTAAGTATAATTTTAAAAACAAAAAACATCCATGTTTTGTTGATTGAATCACCTTGAATTTTATCAAATAGCTTAGACCACAAATCAGTCACAAGTTTGGCAGTGATAAAGGTAAATACCATAAATAAGATTTCAGTCTTAGTTATACACTGACCTTTTTGGATATCTGGTTGATGGGGTTTATTATTTATATAATGTGATTCACAAAAAATATAATCCGTAACATACAATGATAAATATATTTCTTGAGTTTGAGGGAGTGAAATACAGCCTTCTGCAGTAAACCAAATGAAATGTCACTATTAGAGGTGATCATTACCCACTTTCCTGGTGAGCAAAAATTATTGGGCACTGTTGTAAACAATTCACTGCATTATAGTTGCAGACATTGGTTGTGTCTGTAAGCCAAGTATCTCCTGTGTTACTAACATTTAGTCCGTCTGGGCGAATGAGAACCCCATGCACACAAAGCCTTCCCTGCTGATAGAGGAGCGCTGAACTGGATCTCTACACACCGGTCTTCCTTGGGTCAGCTAGTGAGTGTTCTGGTGTGTTAGCTTTGTGCCAGCTTGGAGAGCAGGAAACAGAACAGGAAAATAAAATAATAATTAAAAAAAAAAGCAACAAATATAAAAGAAGAAGAAACAAAAACAAAGCTACAGGAGTTGGCTTTGGATTTCTGGCTAGTTGCCAAAATGGCTTTGCTTCACCAAAACCCCATCAGTCCTCTCTGTTTTTTGAGGATGAAGGAGGACTGACAGATGTTTCCTGGTAACTAGACTGTGCTACTGGTGCACGTCCATGGGCAGCCCGTGAGCCCTGTGCTGTATTCTTGCTGTGCACATAAACTGGAACTTCTTTGGTGGTGGCTTCTCTGCTGTCCAGAAGCCAGTTCTGGAGGTATTTCCTGCAAGGGAGAGACCAGGGAGATGGGAAGTGGTAGAGTAGGGCACAATAATGGCAATAGAAAAGATAAATAGAGGGAGAAGAGCTAAAATAGACAACGAAAAGTGATAAAGTGAGCTGTGCTTTATTACATCGCTCACAGGGATCATTGATATGTAATGTGTCCTTGCATTCTTGTCTAGTTAAATCCATGTCATCAGGGACAAATTTTACACTTGGTATTACTTGTCCTGTTGCCCTGCATATGTGCCAAGTTTTTCAACTTCAGCGTTATGTTACTACTTGGTTATACTGACATTCATCCTGGTTGTCTGGAAATCTGCCTGGGTGACTCAGAAGGAAATAAAAATACTTCATTGTTTTATAGGACCTACCCCCCTCGTTTTTTCATTTTGTCTATGAAAGCAGCTATAGCTTGTTTTTACTCTTTGGAAGCGTATTGAAGTTCCATGCTATCCATTTGTATAGTTCTTGAGTTGTGAAAATCAACTTCAAAAATTGAAAATGAAATTTTGTAAAACTAGCAACAGTGTGGCTCTTATAAGACTGCAGAAGTCAATTTTTCATAGGCAGGAGTATCAC
>JAVJGJ010000032.1:24120715-24134366 GCA_035590215.1 Microhierax caerulescens | reverse complement strand
TATCTCTGTACAAAACAGGTAGCAGAATGCTTTACTGGAGCAATGAAAATATGGATGTAGAACACAAATGTTAATTCAACATTGATGACACTTAAATGCACAGCTGTACATTGTTTTCAAAACCTCACGAACCATTTCAGGTCTTAAAGCCACATACATGTTCTTATTTTTCCAGGGATACTTATGTCCTCTGACAGTGTTAATCCATGTTAATTAAAAGTTTTGACTATCTCAACTACATACAGCAGTCATTGTTTCTAAGCTTCTCGTCCTTTGTACTTCTCTACTCCTAATGTTGGCTTTGTGTATCCATGATCGTTATTACAGCTTTGAACTTTGGCTTCTGGCAGAGACTACTTATGATCAGACTCTTTCAAATGGAAACTAAACTTGTTAGCTGGTTTTGATAATATGTAAAAAGGAACAAATGGTTTTAAACAAACAGGAAATTATGTTGTGAGAGTTGGAACAGCTTGCAGATACTTGTAGTGCTGCTTTCCCTTGCTTTCTAAAATCAATCTTTTGAAATAAACATGCATTTTAAATAAATATTGGAAGGTGGGAGATAGAAGATTGTTATCTGAAAGGCATACTCTTAATGTATTTAATTACAAGTTTGCTTATTTTTCCCAATATAGGTGTCCG
The DNA here is from genome assembly GCA_035590215.1 of Microhierax caerulescens. NCBI lineage: Eukaryota > Metazoa > Chordata > Aves > Falconiformes > Falconidae > Microhierax > Microhierax caerulescens. The sequence continues at coordinate 24,133,721 of JAVJGJ010000032.1, read as the reverse complement.
CCTAGACAGAGTACGTGGTGGTCGCCAGAAGTACAAGCGCAGAATAGATGCAGAGAATAGCCCATACCTGAACCCTCAGCTAGTTCAGCCAGCAAAAAAGCCATGTGAGTACACCAGATAACACAAAATTTCTCTTTGAACACAAGGTATTGACTCCTAGCCCTGTTGCTAAGCTCCTTCTGACTGGGACAGGGGTTTGGTCAGAAGATATTACGGTGAACACTGTATCCATTTATCTGTTAACATATTTGGTTTTAAATATGCTCATCTTTCTCAAGTGGAGTTGAACAAAGAATATTTTCACAGGTGGAAGTGTATAAAAGGATGGTTTATGCAGTGCAAATTTTACATTTACAGGTTATCTTTATTTTCAGTGGTACATAAAATGTTCATACTGTGATCATTAGTTCATTGAAGCTTCTAGTTTCAGATTTCACAAGAAAGTGATTTTTGTAGTTTTCACTAACGAAATGAGTTTGACTGCTCAACCTCCCAATGAAAATATATTAAGAGCCTCATTAATCTATATCTATAGATTAATACACTACCTAGCATTAGATTAAAATAGCAATATGCCACACTAATAACAAGCACAAATTGGTAGTTTAGGCTCTAGTACCCTCATGCATTTTTTTGCTTTGTTTTGTTATGTTTTAATAATGTCCTTGATTGTATCTCGCCAGGCTGAAATTAAGAGAGAGAGAGAGAGAGAGAGAGAGAGAGAGAGAGAGAGAGATGATCATCTCATTGCTAAAATACAAGTTCCATCCTCTTTGCGATTAACTAAAAATAGTTAGGGGTTTTGCTTTGCAGCTTATATAAACTCAAGCAGCGACTGTACTAATTCCATGAAGTAAATTTAATAGCATTATAGCTGTAGTGCAAGAGGCTGGTGTATTACCCTGCAAAGGCATACATGCTGTATCAAGCATTGTAAACTCATACGAATTCAAATGAGAACACACGCATCCAGTTGCTCCTGCCGAGAAGGTTAATTTGCTCCTAAAATAGAGAAATAAGCCAGAGAAATAAGGAGGGCAGACTCCTCCTTGTCTCCTCTTTGCCTCTGCCCCTGTGCCTCTGAGAACACACGTGTCAGTTTTAGGTTCTTGAAAGTACCTGGCTGTATGGAAAATGAAATTTGTTTCCGTTCCTGTTCCCCAGTAGGGGACAGTGCTGTGTACAACACGTTTGAGCATATGGGGATCTGGAGAGCAAATAAACAGTCTTTGAACTGTAAGTGAAAGGGCATTTTAGCTGTGTCAAAGAAAAAACAGCCAGTTTTACATAAAATTAAGGCTTAAGTGAACATATGGCATAGTTTCCTTTTGCCTTTCCAAAAAACATTATGCTGATTATATTCCTTCAATTGTCCAATCTGGCATCTTCTACTCAGCCTCCATAAGCTGTCCCACTGTTCTGTAAATACAATCTAGGGCTGCACTAAGCAGATTTTGCACATTATAATAAAAACTTTCTGATAATACAATAAAATTTAATAAACTCTAATGCTTAATTTCATTAGAGGTTTAGTTTTCCTGGGTGCACAGATTGTCTGGTTTTCATTTACTTGATATTGTCATTGAGTAGAAATGTTGATAGCCTAGCATACCGAAAAATGCAAGACCAAAGAGGCAAAAAAAATCCAACCCACAACCCCCAAGCCCTTTAATATGAACAGAGGTTAATGCACAAAGGTGAAGCATAAGAATCTCTGTGTAAACCCAAGATTACTGCAAAGCAGTGCATTACATTACCTTTAAGACGATAACTACACCGATTTCTGTAAGCTTCATTTGTCTGAGATAAACTAACCTCCTTATAAATCATTGCTCATTATCTAAGTGCCTCACTTCGTTTTCCTTAGCTCGTCTAATTACAAACATTTTTGTAACAAACATTTATAAAACTTAATTTTCAGATCCTGCCAGATAAGTGTCAAGACTCGAAACAGTTGAATCGGTTTTGTGTGGAAGTAGCCTGGGAGATTTTCTGGACCCTGACTGATAGTTTGTGCATAACAGAGGCACAGGAATGAAAATTGGGTTCTATTGATTCTAATTAGGGAAACATTAAATAAGATTTACCTAGAAACAGCGCTCATGGCTATCCAATTTCCTGAGTGATGGAGCTTTCTGAGTACATTCAAAATTTTCCTATGGTCTGTACTAATGCACGCTCCATTTACATGTAGCTTTTTCCCCCTATAGGGAAAGAACAGGTGTTTGGAGGATCTTTCCTACACCTACTTCTGGTCTCTGCTGTGTTTTCCAGCTTCACCATGGAATCCAATGGCCTGCCTGTAGATCTTGTTGATTGCAAAAATAAAAAGGATTTGAGATTTTGTGAATCCTGAGTCAAAATGTACAATATTCCTGAATCATCTACAGAAAGCCATTGATGAGAAACCTAATAAAAAAATGAAAGATTTTTTTTGGCCATATCTTCTGTTTGCAGGGAGAAAAACAGAACTTGAGGGTGTGAGTGCTTCTTAATTCATTTATCACTGGTTAAAAAAACAGAAAATTGAAGTCCTGATTTATTTGTCCTACTTTTCAATACTCCTACTTTTCAATACATGTAAAAATACTGGGATTTGGAAAGAAGCAATGTTACCTTTTCCCACTTGATTGTTTTCTGTGTGAAATTAAACAAGATATGAAAAGGTTGTTTTAAAAAAATTATATGCAAAGGCTGGTTTTGAACGTTAAGTTAAAACTACCATCTGTCATCTTTAAATAAGAATAGAATTCCTCATTAATCAGTTTGATAATCAGTAGAATATTGAGATCAAGAATTACTCAATTGGCATAGTTCCTGCAGTTCATATAAAGCATGGATATATCCCCTTGTAATAAAACATACTTGATGTGATGGTTTCCAGTTGGCTTTTGCACTTATTTTCTGAAGGGCTAACATACATCACAATTTCTGACACAGAAAATTGGACTAAGGCAAAAATTGTAGAGACAGTAGATCAGAATCAAGGAGTCTATGTAACAAAAGAGCAGTAAAGTATCAGAAATCTGAATCAAGTGAGTATTTTATGGAAATCTGTCATGGGCTGGTAGGGAGCCTTTTTGGTACTCCTGGGCAAGTCACATCCCCATCACTTTCCCTTGCAGCTCCCCCACAGGGGGACAGTGTGGTCCATCCTGTGACTTACATGTGGAAGGGGAAAATGATACTAATTCTGGCAGTTTTATTTGCAGTCGGAAAACACTTTGCACCTCAAGCCCCATAACTCTTTATCCTAACAAGGGGAGCAGATTTGTGTAAAATCACCAACGGGTGCCATTTGGGCTTGAAATTCTGGTGGTGCATTTGAGGTCACAAGGTGTACTTACCATGAAAAGAAAAATGTAAATATATTGAGAACAATATTAATGCATCCTGTATTAGGAGGCTTAATGAATTAGTTGTTTTCCCATTTTTCACGTCTGCCTTCTCAGAGTAACAGATCAGGCTCCTGTATAGAGATGAGATACTTCCATTGCGCCTCTACATGGATGTAATGCTCATTTTATGTTTATCCTACTTAGGGAATATAAAATAGCAACACTGTATTGTAAATCTTCCAGGCTTTTCTACACCCTTTTTTTTTCCTCTTCACTTTTCCTTATAACTTAATTGATTATTCCAAATAGATATCACAAGTCATCTGGATGAAACAGTTAATATTAAACACATGAATGAGAATGCTATATAGATAAAAATAACCATTGTGTGAATATGATAAAGTATCATTCGTTGCACAAAACCAGTTTTCTGAGGTAGAGTCTGCATCTATTGACACTTTCCTTAGTATTACACTCTTTATTCTCATTGATTTTAATACTATTCCTGGCTGGAAATGAGAGGAGGTCATTAGTCTATTTTTGTACTTAAAGAAGTTAATCTTATACATGATTCTGAATTTGTGTGTTTCACTGAAAAGCAAATACAAGACAACACCCCACTTTTGTTACAACATGGGCCCCAAGGAGTACAGGCAGGATACCCATAATGTAAGGTATGTGGGATAATGAGCACTGAGAAAGTCCTGAGACTATTTTTGTGACAACAGTGACATCTAAAATAAAAAACAGTAGTTGGAATCCATAGCAGAAGTCATAGATTTCATTGACTTGACTAATTGCTTGGGTATTTCCTTGCTCAAAAAATACACCTGCTATTTGGGACAAGGTGGGGGTTGCAGGTAAGCAAAGGCAGGCAAAACTTTTCTATTTGTACAGTCCAAAATACATCATAATGCATGAATTTTTTTTCTACAGTTTACATTCCAGTATTAGAGAGGTGATCATGTATTCCTATATTCCATTAAATTTACTGTCTTAAGAACATACATGTCTAGCTTGATAAACATTGTTAATGAATCAGATTTGTTTGTGCTGTCACCACTTGTAGAAGCCAGTGAAGCTGCAGCAGGGTTTAATTAGGTCCACTATCTTAAGACAAATTCTTAAGAAAAATTCTTGTACACTTTGAAATACGAGATATGTGTTTGAAAAGTAGAATGATGCTACTGGTGATCTTGTGCTGTTCTGGACCATTTTTACAGATAACAAGATTGTCTCCCATTTGCTCGTGGCTGAACCAGAGAAGATCTATGCTATGCCTGACCCCACTGTTCCAGACAGTGACATCAAAGCACTTACCACTCTTTGTGACCTGGCAGACAGAGAACTGGTGGTGATCATTGGATGGGCTAAGCATATTCCAGGTACATACAGTATTTATTGCAAATAAATGACATGCAGAAATGATTGCATGGCTTCTTCTGTTCTGGTAAAAAATATAATTTGTTCTCTCACTACAAGGCATAAAGTTTTCATATGGCTCCAGATTATTCACAAAGAACATTGGTTAGATAATAATATATCTTACCTTGGAAATAGTAGTATTGTTGCTATGACTGTTACTGTGTTAATAAGTTTTACGTTCTGCTTAGTGAATGAATTTGTTTCATGTATTATTAAGATGAACAAACCTTGCTATCTACAGCATTAGCCTGGTACGAAGGGTAATGTAAGTCCTCTCTTCTGTACTCATCTGATTCAGCAGCAGCTGAATGTAAGTCTGGTTCCTCTATTACATAAATGCAGCACTATCTTATACTGACCACAGGAGGTGCAAAAATTCAGTTATATTTTGGCATGGCACTGAGGAATTGTTCTCTTCATTGAATGAACCAGTGTGAGAACTGAATTGTACCAGCAATTCAGTAGAAAGAACTAAATTGTACCAAAAGATCTCCTACAGCTTAGTAGTTCCTTGGTCTGCATGAAATGGATATAAATGTGTTCATATTATAAAAGCTGATGCACTCTTGTTAGCAAAAAAAGAGGGGGTCAGCAAAAGCAGTTTCTGAGAACGTTAGTGATTTGTTCGGGTAACATTTCCCCCCAGCGCTGAGGTATTTGTTCTCACTCTGTGAGCTAGCAGACAAACTTAGAGAGAGTCTCCAGGGTTCTCAGTCTGTCACCTTTCACAAATGGTAAAGTCACACAAAAAAGGTCAGCTTTTTTTCTTCTTTCTTAAGGTATTTTTCTAGTCCAGCAGATGAATGAGCATGTTGGTGTGTTTTCATCAGCTCCAGCTCGTTTGTTTTCTAATTTTGATAGTGGAGCCTTACTAAGCTTAAGAACAGATAACCTTTAATTTCTCTGAGTAATAACATCATCTTTGTTTTAGATGTGATTTTGGGATACCTTAATAGTAAGATAAACAATCCAGTCAGTTGTTTGTTGATCCAAGTTCAATATATTTCATTTCTAGTATCAAAAAAAATTGCAAAGAAATAGAAAGAGTCGTCTTGGTTTTTTTTTCCCTTGTGCACAAGGCTTCAGTTCTTCTGGTACATGCTTCTGGATCATCTTTGATAAATATGAACACTAACCAAAAAAAAAAAAAAAAAAAATTTGTACATTTATGGAGCATTATTTTGCTTCAGATGAGAGACAACAACCTACAGACTCTAAAATAGTGAGTATGTGAGATGTTTGAAATTTAGTCATTCTCTATGCCACAAATGGTCTATAAACAAGCTTTTGTATCACAAGCAATGTTTTTCTGGTACAGTTAACTTATTTCTGTCTCCTTAAACTAGTTTGTCTTTATGCTTTGAATGCTACAGTAATTTCTTTAATCAAATTGATGGAAGTCCCTTTCCCAGCCCACACTGAAACCAATTTATTGGTCATGATACGCCAGCTATGTTGCTAACAGTCGTAACGAACTGTCAGGCAATATTGCAGTGAAGCTAATTTGAAGTCATTAGGTGTGCAGCGTTCAGGCAACAATTTGTTACAGTGGTTAGGAACACAGCTGACATTTCTGAATGGCTTTGTTCAGAGCAGTTCTAGATGAGCCCAAGCAAATTGTAAACTAATTTAAACATCACTCTATATTATAGTAGCTACTTTGTCTTACACTGGTTGCTAATAAAGCACCCCAAATTAAGTCAAAGTGAGTTAAGTAGGTGAGTTTGAGTTTCATCTTTGTAAGATACCTAGATCACTTTAACCAAAACAGAGTAGCTCTCAAAGAAGTCAAATCATGCTTCTTAGTAGTTGTGGAGGAACTTTTATCAGTTTGATTTGTGAATTATGTTGTGTACCTTTGATTTGGCTGGAGGGATAGGATTTTAAAGCGGAGCGATGTGACTGAGCAGCCTTTAAAATGATGGCTTTGGTTAGCATGGGAAAGGTATTGGATGCTGTAAACTGGCCTTGAAAATTGAGAGTCTACGATCTGTACCAGTTGAGGAACATTCCTGCCATGAGGCAGCCTTTTATACAAGGTAAACTCCAAAACACATCTGATGTGGTAAAGCCACACTAAGGTAAGTTTACTCACCTGACAGTGTTTGGGAGTGAAAAAAAAAACCCAACCGAAAAAGCAAATAGAGACAATCTTTTTATAAGCCTTCTGGTGAGAGAGGGCACTGATAAAATCTGTGCTTATTGTTGGGCATTTTGTCACATAAATCAAAATGCAAAAGGGCTTAACATGGTAAAGGGCAAATGAGATGAGCTTTCCTGTCTTGGTTTTGAATGATGGAGTACTGCTGAACTTGGACTGCCTATGCTCAGCTGATGTCTGGCACAAAACAACTTGGTGGAGAGCCTGGATTGGTGCTAGCCGACTGTTTTCTAAGCTAACAAATGTTACTGTAGGCAGAAACATAACAGAATTGGAAAAAGGATGAGTTAGAAAAAGGGTGCAAATTGCATAAAAGTTCAGTGTAGCTTAGCGGACTAAGTAAATCCTGGGTGTAAATCTCTTGGAATCAATTAATTATACCAGTAGTGAATTTGTGCCTAGCACAGCAAAGCAGCAATCAGCAAATCTTTCTTTACTATAGTGATTTCTTAAGGTTCAGTATAATTAAAGACCCTTATATATTAGGTTCTTAATAACTAATAAAGATCTTGCCAGTAAAGCATTGCAATTCAAAGTAAAATTTGTCTTTGTGGAAGAAACCAAAATAATGTTTTGGCTATTCTGACAAAGACTTTTAATGAAATTATCTATAAAAAGGTAACAATGCAATAAGCATTCTGCCCTGGCCAACCATTTCCCATTGCAGTCATAGACTAAAAAATGTTTTCAAATTATATAAAGTTCAGTTGCTTTTAGAAAATCATTAGTATTTTGGTGCTATTGGAAACATTTCAATAGTTGCTTTTATTGAACAAAAGTCTATGCTGTCTACAAAAGGAAATATTGAAAGAAAAATATATATGGAAAGCCTTTATCAGTAAATAGAATTAGTCTCCTTGCATTTATAAATCAAATAAATGGAAAGTGTGTTGTTATGAAACATGACCATGTCTTATCTGAAGAAGAGAAAGATCACAATGGCATTAGGAAATGCTTGACTTTAGTTAGAGGAGCGTAAGGGCACAAGAACAGATGATGGTGCCCTAATAGCCCTTTTTAAGAATGACAGGGCCCCGCCATTAGCATTCTTTTATATCCTTGGAAATTGCTCATGCCTCGCTTTTCTGGTTCCTATCTGCCTGACTCTTTTTTATTTCTCTTTCAATTTCATCCGCGCTCGGATAAGCGCATGCTAACACAATATGATTGAGCTGTAAAATGGAACGCTGTCGCCTCTAATCTCTTTTATGTAGATATGGAGGTACTTCCACACTCCACTTCATTCTCTCTCCATTGTTGGCCTTTTAGAATGTGTTGCCGAGTAATGGAGGCTCAGTCAAATATTAGAGCTAGGTTTCACAGGGTGTGATAAGAAGATTATCAGCCCAGCAGTCAGATCTATTGTTGTTCTTTGTGTCAGATTAAAATATTCCGATGTACTGTAACTTCGTTAGTAAAATACTGAAAGTGCTTAGGGAGAGGCCGACGCTGTTTTGTCTCCTGCCTGATGAGACAAACCCCCTATTAACTGACCTAAATAAGTTCTAAATAAATTTATGAACCCCCCTCAAGACTTTCCTGTTATATTTCACTTTTAAATAAGAGAGCCCTGCTTAATTCACTATTTATTGGTGGTGGAGTTTCGTATCCTTTGCATTTTATTTTGGGCAGATTCTGTTTTGTATTGGCTACATTATATTTATTGAACTCTTTTCCAGTACGAGGTGGAATTCTGCTGATACCTAGTCACAGAATCAGAGTCGTTTAGGCACAATTGCTGTAATGTAACTATCTCATTGACATTCAGCAAAAATGTGCAATGTTCTTTCATATTAAGTGGAGGCAGCAAACATTAAGCTCTTAAAAATGTGCATAACAGGAAGCTAAAGACAAAATGTTCTCTAAAGAATTTGCATGCATGAAAAAACATCATCCAGACCATAGAAATCAACTTTTTGCACTTAAAATGAAAAATTTGTTTGGAAACATTAAATCAGACTAATACATCAAAAATAACTAGTTATATTATTTAGTAAAATAAGCCTGCTTGTCTTTGGCTCTGTCCCCATTTTGCTAGCAGTAACTGTGTTCAAGAAAGGGAATAGTTAGAAATTGATGCCACCACTAGTGCTAGTACTTTAAAAAAAAAAACAAAAAACCAACACGTGATTTTGATGGCACCAATCCAAGAATTTTTTGAATATTTTAGTGTTAATGTTTTATGAAACATTATTGTTCCTGCATACTCTTTGTGGAGGACAATATTTAAGCTTTCCTTTCCAAAGCAGCTCTCAGGGGTGCAGTTTAACATTCTAATACTGAACAAGAATGTGATTTGCTGCAGAGCTGTCATTTCTAAAACGCCCTTTTCTCATCATCTGTCTCAGAAATACCACCCCACATAGGTAAAAGTACAGAGAACAAGTTGACCATAATCAGTTTTGGAAAGCTGATGTTGAAGAAACCATAAGAGCGTACTTATATGGTATGTCCATGTAGATATGAATTAGGTATGTATGTACCTGTTCTCATGCGTTTAGTTGTTTATGTATCTACATCTTAGTGGACATACAGCATGTGTTTAAATGACAGAAAAAATTCTTCATGGTAGTATTCATGTCGGTAGGTCTTTGAAGATGGACTGAAGTCGTATGTTGCAACTACCTGTTGTGTATAATCACATACGTTGTAGCTATAGCCAGCATCCTGTTCGTGACCAGATCCTTCTCTGGATCGTTATCCCCCTTTGCAAGGGAATAGATGTCTTCCTGTATGTCTGTGCCATGCTGCTTGCTGCTGGCAAATTCGTTGTTTCTGCTGAGCTTGAGGCCTTCTCTAGTCTCTATGCTGCTGGCTGAATTCAGGACCATTTCAGACAACCTGAGGGTTCCTGCAGCTATCTTAGAGCCCCCTGTCACAGGGTGGCTGTCACTCCACAGGCAGGTGGACCTGTAAAAGTGATGTTTACTGCTCATGTAAGTAACGTGGCATTGGGGTATGCATTGTGCTGCGCTAAGAGGTTTGTAGGAATAATAACTTGAGCCTCCTGGGGAATCAGGACATCCTGCCTTTTATCAGTGTGCTACCTTGGACACTTCACAAGCTCTGTTTGCCTTCTGGTTATCAAAAGCCTGCTATCTGCTCTTCTTTTAACTACTTCTACAAACATGCACTTAATTAGGGAAATCAGACATGTTCTTCCTATGATGAAAATGTTCTTGAATGCACAGCTTGTGGGACATACATGATTTGAGGCAGATCATTCCCTGGGTCTTACAGATTCCAGCCAAAAGATTTCTCAAAAACTACTGACTTCCTTGGCCTCAGTCACTAAAGGGTACTGGCTGCTGGTTTTATTTTTGAGGATTAGCATGGATGGACCGGACACTGCCAGTGTTTAGATCACTGTGTTGATTCAAGCTTCTGTGAGCAGAATGGGACAGCAGTGTGCCTGAAATGCCAGCAGTTCATCTGTCTATCATTTGAAGTGCTAGGAACGGTGGCATTTTGTACTTTTTCTCATTTTTTGAAAATAGTACCACAGAGAAGGTTAGCTGGATTTTGCAAGGCAGGGAGGAAGAGGTAGGATTTCCAGGATAATACACGGATAAACATGTCCACAGTCTCTCAGCATTTTTCAGAACAAAAAAAAGGGATCTGCCATGTGGTAAAAGGTCTGTTTATTTTAAAATTATTTAATATATCCACATGAGATATGATGGCAGACTGTTCTTGATGGATCTGTTACTGAAGTCAGTGGCAAAGCTTGAGCTGATTTCAGTACAAAAGTGTAGACTTTGTGTGCAGCTAGAGATGCACACACTCTTAGTATGTCTGCTAATCAGAACAGACTGGTTCCAGTTCAGAGCTGAGACAGACAGTAATGGAGAGATGAGGAGGTTTCTAGTACTGGTAGACATAGATGTCCTGGGGTAAAAAGAGCACTTAAGTCTCCGGGATAGTAACTTCTGTCATTTTTTAATTAATAATTGATACATAAACAACTAAATTAATTAGCTTTAAATTAACTGAGGGGAAAAGCGGAATATAATCCCAGGCATATAAATATTTTGATCACATGTAAATTATACTTCAATATAAAATAAATGTACAGTAAGACTCTTAAAAAAAAAGCACCTGGAACTCTTGCTAGTTTTGACTTCAAAATCCCTGGCCATTTGTTGAAAAAGCTTGTTTAAGAATAATTGGCACTCAAAGCAAAACAAAACCAAAAAATGGAATTAACAGGTAACAAAAGAACTCGGCTAATTTCTTATGTTTTGCTTTAAAAAATATAAATCCTCCATTAAAATCCCCTTCTCTGAAGATCAGAATTAAACTGAGTTTATGTCTCTGTTCACCTGTCATTCATGTACAAGTACTTGCCTCTTCCTTCCAAGTGACCATCTCCTGTTTTGATTTGTTTTTTTGTTTTTGAAACAGTTCTCTCCCTCCACCCATGCCCCCAACATACACACTACACTGTCTGGCTGTTGCACTTTTTTTTTTTTTTTTTTTTCCCAGTGTCCCCCTTTATCTGCCTCAACCAATCTCCAAATGAATGCATGTCTATCATGGCCTTAGCTTTGACACTCTGGATATATTGATTAATAGTTGCCCTAAGCTCCTTTTAGCAAATCAAATTTTCACTTTTAGCAAGGATTTCGCCTCTGATTTATTCAGCAAAGTGAAATGCACTAAATTGACTTTGACATTCAGGGAAAATGGCTGAAAAACAAAGAGGGGAGGAAAGAGATATAAATTGTGTGGCAGCTGGAGACTTCAAGCATAAAAGAGGCAGTTTTCTATAGAATATCGCTGGTTAATTTGGAAACACGCATTTAAACAGGAGTGGAAATTATTTTCTTAAAATTAGATGTTTTTTAGACTAAGGATCTGGGATATAATAGGGTTTACTTAGCAAAATGCAATATATTCAACCCAAATTCATCACTTGCTAATCATGGTGCAAGTGTGGGATCCACTTTTGTTGCCACTAATAATTATTATGTTAAACGAGAGACAAAGAGGTTTCTGAGTAGTTTTATAATGAGGTGCTAAATTGGTAAATATCTTCCTACCATTGCATTATGTTGTTCACTCCTGTGGCCCTTTAAAATAAGAAATGATTAATAAAAAGAGAGCAAATCAACAGTAATGAATGCCAGTGCTTTTCATTTTCTTTCTGTAAACAAAAATGGCTATTATTTGATTCTTAAATGCAAGAGTATAAAAAGATGTAGCAGCAATTCCCTGTTATTCTTCTAGCAGAATTAGGAGTGTTGTATTACCTTGGACGACTTGTAGACTGGCTGATAGAGCCTGCTTCCTTACTTGCAAACATGGTATTACTGGAGAACCATGTGGCCAAAAATGTACTGTTGCATATTTAAAAGTCTTTGAACGTGATGATGAATAGAATAAAGGAGAGGAGAGAAAAAAAAAAAAGAAATAATAAATCTGTTCCATTAGGACATAAGGAGATTTTTGAGGGGGGGTGTAAGAAGACACAACAGAAAAACATAGGAGATTGTTCGGTTTTATTCAGTGATCAGGCATTACAATAAGACTTCATAAAAGAAAATGTATGTGGTAGTTACCCTGTTAATCTATAGGGACAGACCAAGAGCCTTTGGTAGGATGAGTTGTCATGGGTGTACAAGTCAAACGTGCTGTGCCAGCCACTGTAGTGTAAGGACCTGGCCCCAGAGGGATAAACCCCCATCAGCCGTCAGTATCTCAGTGGGAGCTGAGGGTTTGCTTTGTCCCCTGTGTGTACTCACCAGCACAGGACTCTGCAGCAATGTGCAGAATTGAGCTTCGAGCAAGCATTTCCACTTAGAGGACAACAATACTCACCTTTGTACCCCCTTCTTGTGTGACAAACGGGTTTACTAGATTAGGTCTGTGTAAATTGCAGATGACTCAGTAAGAGTTTTCCTTCTTCTGAGCCAACAAGGAATGAATCTTATTACCAGAGGGTGGGAAGTCTGAATGTATCTTAACCTTTTTAATTTTACCGTAGTGTCTGTTCTCTTTTTTTTTTTTTTTTTTTTTTTTTTAAGCAAGCTTAATATTAGAATTGACCAAAAATGGCCTTTTGGAAGTGGGAAACCATCTG
>JAVJGJ010000032.1:24091933-24120085 GCA_035590215.1 Microhierax caerulescens | reverse complement strand
TCGCTGTGCCTTTCACTGGAGCTGGATGGGTTTCACACCCACCTTGTGCCCCACCCCATCCTTCTGCAAGGTGGGAAGAGAAGAGCAGCTTTTCAGTAGTACGTGTTGACACTGTGAGTCCCGGGGGAGGTGGGGGCGTGCGGGGAAGAGCCGGTTGCTCAGACTGGATTTAGAGCAGACAGGTCTCCACCTGTATGGCTGGGTCGGCGACACAGGATGGTCTAGTTTCCTAAAGTCAGCTGAGACCAGTTAAATCCTCTAATTCTAAGGATGCCTCTACTTTCTCTCTGGATGAGTTTGGCTTCACACCTGCTTAACCTACATTAGAATAGGATTAATTACCTGAATTGCAAGGCCCCCTTAACCAGTCAGCACGTTTCTGGCAGGGCACATGGTGACCTGAGCCCGGTTATATATAGTACAGGGATAGCGGAGGAGCACCTGGGTTGTAATGGCAATGCTCGATCCAGCCTGCTAACAGAATCAGCAGTTTTTAAAAATGAGTCTGCAGTAATCGCCTTCTGCATCAGCTGGATCATACAAGAGCTTTATGAAACTCATGTTTTCACAGCTAGTAAGCCTTTTTTATTGTGCAATGCTGAATTTATGTGCACACACACGCATATATACACACACATATATGTGTAGAGAACGAATCCCAGGAAACACAGGGGAGACAGAATCAAAAGAAAGCAGATAGTGAATGCTCCTGTATTTTATTACTTAGATGGAACACTTACTTGGCTGTAACTTTTAAGTTGGTCTTCCATGTTATTTTAATTCATTGTCTCCAAGTTTAATACTGTATTGCAAGCAGGAATTCTTGGGTAATTTTCCTTGTGAGAAAAAAACATGGAACCTTCCTTTCATTTGAAAAGATGTTCTATAAAGATAAAGTTCTCTGACAGTATGTTGGTCTGCCCAAGGGATTTTCCAGCCCAAACTCCTGAGGAGCATATTATAGACAAGTGGAAATTTCACAGTATAGCACTGAACCTTTTCCCCAAGATGTTTTTATCTGCCATGTTGTGCACCATCAGTTTTAATCAGCTACATTAACAGTTGAGATGAAATCAAATATTGAAATGACATCCAACTACAGACACAGAAGGCTGCAAGTTCAGTGGAAATGGCACTTGAAAAGTAGAGTCAGCTTACCAGGTGCTGACATGTTACGCATGAGAACGCAATGGCAGAGAGTTGTGATGAGGGTGGAGAAGAGGTGGGGGCAAATCTGCAGTACGCGTGCATCTAGCTGTTGGAGAGATAAGAGGGAACAGTTCAGCTAATGTAACGGCTGCTCTTCGTATGTTTGTTCAAAGAAGAAGCTGCACTTACAGGCATTAATATATCATGACATTTGCAGTGTGCAGGGTGTATTTCTAGCCAGAGATTTTATTGTAACTATGCTATAGCATTGTGCCTGCCTTAATGAAGAGGCATTAGACTCCGAACTTGCTATGATTCAAGCATATGGAAGTTACCATGACCTTTGTGTCTTTCATGAATTAACTGCACTTGCAGTGAGAAGAACTTTTGGGTCCTTCCCTGCATTGCTGTCTTGTAGAAAGCCATTCTACTTGGTGATCCATTCTTCACTTTTTTGCTGCTTCGAAGTTTCCCAGAGATAACGTTAACTGTTGGGTAGATTCAGGAGCGCATTGCTTAGTGTCAGTGAATCTTCAGCTACAGATTTAATATGCAGTATGCATTGTGAGTTCTAGATGATCTTCATTCAGTGAAATTGGTAGGCATCTATTTTGAAGAGGTTTTTGTGTCTTTTGAGTTATGGAATGTTTTCCAGACACCGTTAATGACTTGTGCTGAACACTTTGCGTAATATATTCAACACAAATTTGGAGTTCACAGTGATCTCAGGGTTGTACCTAAGCACTCAGTGATGATGAGTAACTTACTGTGTACTATAATCCTCGTATATGAAGCACACCATGGTCTCTGTAATCAAAAGGCCGCTGGGAAACGGGGTGTTTCAGAAAGGTATTAGGCAGGGAAGGCAGGTGGAGTTGGGGCTGAGTAGCGCTCAGGCTGTGCAGAGTAATCCCGTTAGTATCCTAGACCTACGGAGGGCAGAGTCTGACAGGAGGCTTGGGTGGGCATTTCAGGAGACCAGGAGGGTGTTGACAGGGAGGATTTGCATACTCATAACCATAATCAGCCAGCATCGGTGATGAACGTACAATCTTTCAGAGAACCTGCATGGTGGCAAAAAATACGCCAAGAAAGACCTTATGAGATCAGAACACAGGCTGCCGTGGGTCTCCCGAGTTCCACTGCTGCAGCCAACACAGGTGAGCGAGAGTTTGCCATCAGTCCCTCAGGACAAGTGTACTGTCTGCGTGGCAGAAAGTGGGAGCTATTTATATACTGAATGGCAACACTAAACAATTTAGAAGAAGCAGTGAAGTGTGTCCTATCCAATTAAAAATGCAGTGAGAATTTTAGGTAGGCAAAATGTAATTATTTAATTGGAATTTGACTGGGATGCTTTTCCACTGTTAAAATAAGTATAAATTACATGAGCTGTAAAACTTTAAATTATGAAAATATTTTGAGGTCTTTGAGCATGGTAATTGAAGCTATATATTCAACTTTGGTTTTAACCTGACACTTCATAATAGCTGTTCCCTAAAGCAAGTTTAGCTGTTTTTTTTTTTATTATTTTTACATTATCGGATATCCCTTAGTGAAGGAAATTAGCAATCACTCTGGAAAATATTTAAGTAGTACAATCAGATTATTTACACAGACACTTCCACCATGCAGAGTTCTCTGCGTTCCCAAATATTTGTAGGTTCGCACCCTCAGCTGTCAACATTCACACTTGAACCTACCTCTTTCGTAGAGCTCTGTTGAAGATCCATTTAGGCCAATAGAAAGGCTTCCCTTGATTTCACTGGCCTTTGGATCAGTCCCTAAAATATACAGGTCAGAATCTGAAACCTGTGTGGACCTCGCAGCTTTATTACTTACCTTCTGCTTGACTTACCACTTCGATTTGAATGGAGGAGGGGGATTTAGTGCAATTCCTTGCACAAATGGTTTGTTGTTTTCTTTTATTATTATAATTATTATTATTATTAGCAAGGAAGAGAATCCTACTGTGGAGAATTAGGGTCATTTCTTGTACACAGAGACAGTCTACTCTTATCTGGAACCATATTTCAGCCCTTATGGAAACATCAGCATCTGGGCAGAATGATAGAATGTTTATTGTGAAATATATTATTTAACTGTTTATGTTATCAATATGGTGCAGATAAAAATCTACAGAAAGCCTGCATTTAATGCTTGGGAGGATTTTAAAAGACTGTTGAACATGCCTCTGGAAATAGGTTCTCTGATGCTGTGGCTGCACAGTGATTCCAATTGCTAGACTCATATTGTCTAAAATACACTTCCCAATTAACTTCCTGTCAGGTTGAGGAATTCCAGGTATTTATTCTGTAACTTTTCTATTGGTGAAGAGTGTTCTCCCGGGGTTCCCTAAATGCAAACCACTTTTATTTTCTTAGGAAGTTTTTTTCCCCCCTCGCTCACTAAAGGCTTTTTCTTCTCATTGAGTTTTGCTCTTTGGCTTTTTGCTCGTTGCTTTTCAAGGATTGAAGGCACAGCAAGTCCTGTCCTGGTACTCCCATTGATACATTTCTACAGCACTGAGGAACAGGCTCCATGTTACATCCATACTTGGCTCGTTATCCTCTTATCAAGCTCTTTGCATCCCTTTGTTTATTTGAGGAGACAGGAAGACTGTGTGAAGGCTGCTTAGTCAGGGATATCAGCGTTGTTGGCAGGGGAGTGATTGCCAGTTGAAAAACAAGGCATTATTGCTCATTTTTTCCCTCTTATTAGTTTGATTACATTTGCAAATCAAATCAATCCATCAGACATGATCAGGCCTCGTCCGCATTTTAAGGAATAGTAATCTCCGTCTAATAAGATGCAAATGTGTCACATCGGTAAGTAACCAATAAATCATCGTCTTGTCTTTGGCAATCATTAAATATCAGAACCAACAGTCAATTTTTAGTATTTTCAATTTGCGATATGCCGCTGGAATATAAAGATAGATGGACGTAATTACACAAACCAAACACTATTTCAGTTCATTCCAGACAGCAAATTTAGTGGAAGGTATAACTGGCTTGTCATCACACTACATTATTCCTGGCGGTTCATGCAAAGTTCACAGACAAGCTTCGAATGGACATTGCTTTTTTTTTACTTCCCTTAACAACATTCCCACTACCACCACCAACTTCAATAAATGACTTGAAATGCTGTAGGACATCACTTCCATCAGTGCACAAAAAGGCACAGAAAGAGAAACATTGCCCCTTTTCGCAGCGCAGGCACCTCGTGCATGTGTAAGACTGAAACCCAAAAGTTTCCCAACCCTTGCTACGTTCTTCCTCTCTTTTTCTCTTCTTTTCAGACATTTTAATCTGAAACTTCAGGTTTTGCGCTGACACGGAATACATTTTTCATAATTTTTGCCGGTTAGCTCACATGTAGTAATTTAGGAGCAGAGTGAAGAGAGACAGTGAGAAGGATTGGCACACCAGCTCTGCTCTCATCCTCCCATTCCCATCTTCCTAAAGGAATGGAAATTCAAATTGTTTTTCTTTACCCTTTTTTTTTTTTTTTTTTAAATTGATTTGGGATTTGGGAAAATTGATCGCCTCATGTGCATCCCAGGGATTAATTGATATGTTCTTCGTCTGATTCACAGTGTTTTCCTTTCCATTAATGGCTCTGTTTGTATACAATTTCCGTGCTTTTCAAGAGAGAAAAAGGCATAAGCTTATATCCTGGCAGCACTAGTGGCAAAAGAAGCCCCAGTCTTGTCTTAAACAGCATAGCTTTTACCCAGATATTTCAGACTGGTTTAATAGTACAGAGTACAGACCCTAAAAGTGCAGACCTGCAGGCAGACCACTAATTTTGACAAGGATTTGTGCCTGTTGGAAGTTACATTGCTGGCCCTTCTTGCAGTACGGAGTGGCATGAGAGAGAGAGGGTGCAAAATGCGGTCCCTCTGCTATGACGCCAGCGACTCTGCGGAAATAAGAAAAGAGGATTTTGCAGGCTTGTGCTGACTTATGTGGGTTTCCAGCGCACCGAAGCCAGACAGTGGGCTTACTGTGTTTGACCTTAAGAAGCTTCTTGCTGTGAGCGGTGTGCCCTGAGCGGACCTGTCACTTGTGTTTGTCTCAGCTAACGTGCTTGGAGGAGCTGAACCTCAGGTGCTTTGGAGTGACTTTTGGAGAGATCCTTTAGCCCCCTCCGTGAGAAAATAATTTTCACGGTAGCAGTTTGATTTGATTTGGTAAATGAATTAAATGGAAATTAGGGAAGAGTCTTGCTTGTGAGTACACCTCCTTGCTTTGGGCTCCCCCGGGCGTTGAGCTGCTGTTAAAGGGCAAAGGGTGGGGAGAGTGATTTTGCGAACGTGAACGTGCAAACTCCAGGATGGTTCCTACGTGTTCCTCATTCTTGGCATCAAAAATCTTGTTCTTTGGTGAGAGAACACTGCAAGGAAATACTTGTGAGCTGCACACAGTATTAATGACACATGCCAGAGATTTAGGCAACTTAAAAATGGACCATCAATTAACAACTACTTCTTCTTGCTATTTTGAAACAAAGGATGTTATTACCTGGTTTTACCTACTTTGATCCTCAAACTGGTGTAAATTTTAGCAGCTTTGTGAAAGCAGGAGGTTTATTCTAGATTTAAAATGAAGCAACTAAGCAACTTTAGCTCTGTTGTCTTAAAAAAGTTTGAGTTTCCTGGCACTTTTTTTCCCCAAGATTTCTTTACAATAACGTGTTCCTGGATGTTGCATACCTCAGTTGCTAGACTAAGGCTGCCTAGGTCTCTTGCAAAAGTCTCCCCTGTTTCTGTAATCTCCAGAGACTTTGGTGAGCAAAAGCTGCGTGCAGAGGCTGTGTGCCTAAGAGGCTCAGTACCAGAACCTTATGTTCTGTCTAACCAATGTACATACTACCACGGTATGTTTAATTTGCTTTTTCATCAAATCAATAACGGGTCTAATTGAAAAAATTGGCAGAACTACATAAAACCTAACTACCAATGTTGGAGTTTTGAGGGAATCGGAGGTGTTGCGCAGCTATGCAAGTGGCACCTGCGTTAGCGGTGCACCTCTGTTACAAATGTGTACAGAAACAAACGTTGCTCAGGTGCAGCATCTGTACCGATTGATCACTATGCTATCAGAATTAATCACCTGGTATTCAGCTCAGAGAATAAAATTTACATCTTAATGTATGACACTTATTCCAGCACATACATGCACTATTAAAAATGGTACTGTTCACTCCTGCTGGAAAGTGTGCATCTATTTTTGTAGGCAAAGTCTAGCAATTCTCATTCTTAGTAAATTCCCAAACACTTGGGATGGCTGCTGCTATTAAGTTACGTCCTTTCAAAGATGAACTCAACTCATGCAGGACTGTGTAATAAAATAGATTTTGTCCCTGGAGTTAGATGTCTAAAATCCTGCCCTCACTTTCACAAGAAAAAGAGATTTTTGAGGATCTTTAGCGCTCCATGGAAAATAACCCGTGTGAAGATAAATAAATAAGTAAAGTTTGGCACTGGACGAGATTGGCAGGCCTTCACCAAGATGGTCCAGCAGTGTTGCAGGTGCATTGGCCAGCAGTGTGGAGAAGCTTGTGTGAGAACTACACAAAATTGTAGCACGTGCTCCCAGTTCCACCAGTGGCGCGAGCGCTCAGATAGCCCTGCTGCTGCGAATGGAGCTGTGCTTTCTGCGGGGGCTGCTTGATGTCCGTGGGGCTGGCAGAAAGATTCAGGCCAGGTGCACCAAGTGCAAGATGAGTATTATAAAATATTAATTTTAAAAGAAAAAAGTGCGGATTTCAACTTTTATGTTCTGCATAATTGCAGAGCTGGCAGGATTTTAAAATATGGCAAAGCCTAAGTCATTAGCATAGGGTAATCACCTTTGCTGTTTAAAATCAAAATAATAACAACAGAAAAGGTATTGCACATTGACACATGGAAATTTAATGCTTTTCGGAGAAATTTTGTAGGGATTTTTTATTATGTGGCTAATTACATATTTACATGTAATGGCACTAGCAGAGCTATTACAGTCCATTGGGTAAATAATATGCATTTTAAAAACCATTTATAAATATGTATTTATTTGATGGACCAGAACGTTTTTTTTTTAAGTCTTTCTCATCCACTGAGTAAATAATATATGGATTGCTTTTAAAAATAAATATGTATTTCCTCAATAGACATTCCAGGCAATTGGGTAAACAGTATGCATTTTTCAAATATTAAAAAAAAACCACCAACATACAAATGTATAGAGATCTGGCCTAAATATGTATCTTCCTGAGAGATCAAAATGACTCGAAAGGTGTCAGGCATAGCTTTGAAATTTCTGTTTTGAATTGTCAGTCTGTGTCACAGCCTGGAGTTAATTAAATGTATTTTGTGCATTTTCATACATGCAGTATAATATCAATGTCTGTTTACAGTTTTATAACACTAGTGCACTTGACCGTCTTACTCAGTGTTATAAAGTCAGCACTGTGTGGCTAAGATCCGAGTTTTACTTTGTGTTCACCTTAATACAATGCAAAATGCATTAATTCTGTGGGCGTAGTCCTGTATCCATAAGATATACATGACAAAAAACGTAGTCACCTGCGTGGCGGCCACCTCAAACCGTTGTACTGCTCGGCTTAAACTTCCTCTTTCTGGTGTTCTGGTCTTTTTCTGACGATCGGCTGGTGGGCAAAGTGTGAGAAAAGGGAACTGTTTCCTTAGGTGGGCTTGGTGCAGAGCCGGTTGATGTGAGCGGGACCCTTTCCACTGGCCGCAGAGGGCTTTAGTTCAAGCCAGACATAAAGATCTGCCGTAATCCGTAGAGGCAGCCCAGCACTAGGAGCTGAAGGCTAAATCCCTTCCTTGACTCTGACACTGACTTACCGCGTGACCTTGGGCAAATCATTTAACTTCCTTACGTTGAAACTGTGATTTATACCTCTAATTTTGGCAGTCCTTTGAGAGCTATAGATTTAAAACATTAAATATGATTCACAGCGTGCTAGGATTGAAAGATGTGAGCACAATGCATCACTGGTTTATTTCTTTTACATACTGTGAGCTAGAACTTATCCATCCTTTTCTAAACATTTTAGCCAGTTATCCCTTCTTTCATTTCATATACTTCTTCTCAAAGCCAAATATACTTTGTAGGTGTTTTTTTCATGAAAACATTAATTGTGGTTTTCAAGCATTAAGCAAACAGAATAGCACAGCAGCCCGATGAATTAATACATTTATGCGTAGCTTTCACAGAAAGACTGTGGGACAGGGGGATGAAATGACTCCAACAGAATCACAGAGAAAGTCAGTGGTAGATTTGGGAGGCTAAATGGTCTTTCTCCTCTTCTTCCTGTGTACATTTACCTCACACTTCGTCTCTGCCTCCAACAGCATCTGTGATACGCTCCTGAAAACTGCTGCTTTTAGGAAGTTAGTTAGCTGTTTGACAAGTGTGTATTTGGCAAGTGCCAGTTATAAATGGTGTGTGCCCTGTGCGGTCAGGATAGTTAAGCTGGGATTCATTGTCAATCTAATTGTTACTTTGATACTGAAAGAATGAAAATATAAATACATAGTGAGAATGTTTGAACCGGAGCTCTATTACAAAGCCAATCACAGTGGCAGTGAATTATTACAAAAGCTTTTGAAGCCATCTTTCATGGCTGTTCTTGCACAAATGTCCCGGAGCCGGCTGCTGATTTGGCCTTGATACCCAGTATTGCCTAAGAGCCCAGCAGACATGGTGGTTTGAGAGAGCATGTGAGGAAATTCTCACCTTCTTCCTTCTCAGATGACTGATGGAGCAGATAAAGTCCATAAGGCAAGCCATAGTGAGTGGCTGGTCACCCTAAGACAGGATGAGCAGGAAACAGGCATTTGAAAGCAAATCATGGGATGAGAAGAAAGCCAAAGAAACAAAAGATGATCCAGCAGTATTAGTATTTTGTTTCAGACCTCTGTAATGGCATATCCACAACAAAACACAACGGTTTCTGTGCAATTTCTAAAACTACTGACAAATATGTCCAAATACCATGATGGTATTTGGTAGATGGTAGAGCCCAACACGTTGTGGTTGCTGGCATGTAGGACACAGGGGAAGGAATGCAAAGCAAAGCCCAACTCCCATGTCATAGTCAAAGTAAGGCTTTCCAGAGCACCGAGAGCTGCACCGTGGAAAAAAAGGTGTCAGTGAATTAGTGCGCTCCAGTTAAGGACTGGGCATCACTGGTGGTGCTTTAAATTGACCTGTGGGTGCCCAGAAGGAATAAGAGGGTCTGACAGGAGAAGAATGCAGGTAGAGGGAAGGCTGATAAGCAATGGTGAGAGAAATGTGGTCACATAAAGTAGCTCTGAGCATACCTAACACTTCTGTAAAAGCACGCGAGTAGCTGAGATTGCGTGCCTGCCTGGTCGTTATAAGTCACCAGTTTGCTAAGACGTGGCAGTGGGAGTAGCTCATCATATCGAACATGAAGGATGAGAAAGAAGGTGGTGCTTTTAAAGATCACCTAGGGAAGGGTATCTTGTGCATTAAAAGATGGGTGACTTGAAATAAAATGTGAAGGTGCTGAGGGATAAAGTGGCACAGCTGTAAAGGGAAGAGTTTGTATCTTAGTTGCTCTGTGGCCATATTGACTATGACTGTTAAATTCTCTGTATAATTAAAAGAGATAGGAGCATTCATACATTTTGTTGCAATTTGATGCAATCTTTTTTTTTTGACAGTGATCTGAATAAGATTGTACTATAGTTTTTAATTTAGCAGATTAAGAAGCACAATTAAAATATCAGGAATAAGATCATAATCTAAACCTCTGGCTTTTTTTGGTTATCTCTGCCACGTTGATAACAAGAGCTGGTGTATGTTAACAATTACCTCCAGTACTGTAAATTTACTCTAGTTTGTGGGCTGAAGTGTTAATAAATACCTTGCAGTATTCCAGAGGGAGAAGCTTTCCATCTAATTAATAAAACTGGGAAGAATACCCAGGACACTGAACCATATCTTTCTTATTAGTGTTGGCTTCTACAAAGGAGAATCCCTGAATCTCAACACATTAGTAAATGTCATACTCCCGGGTTGCACAGAGACCTCTTGAAAAACTGCTGATTTGCTGTGGAAAAAAAAATCACCATAGACTTCCGAAACAATTTGGCTAGGGAATACCAAGTGTAGAAAATCAGTGTAAAGCATGGCATGCATTATAGCAGCTAAGATTTCTGCCATGTTTGGTGAATCTTGAAGGAGAAAACATACAATTATATCCCCATTTCCCTTCCATTTTTGGTTTGTACTCATGACAATATTTTTCTCTATGTCTGAGTGTGGTCTTATTGCAGTTTGGTTTTTAGAGACTTAGCAAAACCTCTCCTTTATTTGGTCTCTAAACCAGGTTTCTTATATACTGATATGTAAGCTGCCTGTAACTGTTTTTTAAATGGGGGGGAAAGATCTCTTGAAGAAGGAAAATGTTTAAAGCCCAATATGGAAATAAAAGTCTTTCACAAAATACGTAATGCCAATTCCTTTTTCCATTGCAGTAATCAGTATCTGGCAAAAATAAACTTTGTCTCACTATACCTGAGCCAGTTCCGTTTCAAGGCAGTTTGAAGTAAATCACAAATTAACAGCCTAACTTTCTAACTGGCACATAATTCTTTCCTGTTCTTTATTGAAATTATTGCAGTAATCATACGTTATGGAATACTGATGCATTCTCTGACAGACTGGACATTTACCAAAGAGAGTAAAAATTCATGCAGTTCTTTTGTAGAATAAAAAATGTAGGGTGTTTCCTCACATTATTGTCATTGGGTTTATTAGACTGATGTAGCAAGCTGGTATTACTGCCTCTGATAGAAATAGAAATAACATTTTTTCATTTACTTATTGAAGCCTTTGCTCTGAAAAATGTTCCTGCTGGATATATTTGTATCTGCTTTTCACACTACTGGTATGAGTGATTGAGAGGATAAAAAGAGGCAAAGCTGCAGACCTTATCCATGAGGTTGATGCTAATTTGGCTAAGTATGAGTCAAGTGGATGGAAAGTGGAGGAGGTAAAAGATCTGTCAGATTTTTGGCTACATCCAATCTTCTCAATTTTCATAGTCCATGCTTTAGCTGAGGTCTTCACTGAATTCTGATAACTTATTAGAGCATAAGGCGGCAATTTAAAATGCTCTCCAGGAATCAAGAGTGTAGTGGTATCTGTATAGTCTAGTGTTTTTAGATGTTCTAATGTACTGTATATGATTAAACCTTCAATTTGGGTTTGGTCTTTTTTTTTGCCCCATCAAGAATGTTTATGGTGCTTCCACATACAGTGCAAGGGATAGATCAATTCACACTGTGGACAGTGAATACCAGCCATACGTGCACTTTCAATAAAGCATGTTAACAGCAGATACTGGTCCTTAAAAGACCATATATCAGGCACCCTCAGCATTATGCTGGACGAACCCAAATCACACATTCCCTTGCCTGTCTTCAGTTGCAGCTTTGTTGACCCTTTGTGACTCCATTCCCTATTTCAGGAAATACTCCTCTGATCTGACCTGGGTGATTACATTATTATTTTGTCCTTCAGGAAGACAGTTTTTTATATTAAAAAAAAAATACACATTTAATAAGCAAAGAATACAAGTTAGTGAGCGGATGATCCTTACTCATTTAGGCAGCTTGTAGAGTACTCTGAGTTTGCTTAGTGCAAATGCGTGCGTACACAGGCTTATGCAAACACACAGTTACACATACACCTGGCTTCTTTTATTTATATGATAACATTGTGGCTGTTCTGTAGCCATTATTTTTGTCTTTCTACAGTAACAGCTCCAGAGTGAGAGCTCAGTTGCTCTGATTTTGAAATTCTTTGCCTGGGGCACATCTCTCTCAGCTCTTCTGTTCTGAACTCTAATTGTAGAAGTAGGCTCCAACCACCTCAAAGAAACACAGCCCTAATTCTGAGGCTTCAGTTTTTAGGAAACTAGGAACTGAACGCTATAGGTCATCAACATATACTCTACTGTCTTCAGCAATGATCAGCCTTGGGGGAAGAGACATGGACCCCAAAGTAGGCAGAAGCCTCAGGAAACCTTTTTCTAATTCCTTATGCTTAGAGGTTAGACTAAATAAAGAAGAAAAATGTCCTTGTCCTTTTATTTTGGATTTGTAATATTATACCTGGTGCTGTTTTGGCTCTCCATGTAAACATCAGCTCCCTCTCTGAGTTCTTGGCTTCAGTGACATCCTTTGGCAAGGAGTTCTGTAGTCCAGCTGCTCTGTGAGTGAGTAGTTTCCCTCCTTCTTTCAGTTTTAAATTTCTCGAATTTCACTGTCATGGCGCTTGGTCTATGTTATGAGACAGGGAGAATAAAAGCTTTAGACCTTTTTCTTATACCATTATTTTATATATACTTTTACTGCATTCTTTCGTACGTCATCACTATTTTGAGGAACAGCTTCTTCTTTTCTGACTATGTTTTCATGAGTGTTCCCAGGTACATTGTTCTGCTTTACTTTCTCTGAAATGTCTCTAAATTTGTTGCATTTTCTTTGGAAAGGGCTGAGCCATTCTGTCATTGATACTGGAAATCAGAGTACTCTTGATATTTTCCTTTTAACTTTTCCTATCTTCTGAAGTGTTTTTAGCCTCAGCTATGAGCAGGACAACAGCTTCACAACTAACCTTGAGCTACTGGAAGAGGTACTAATAGATGCAGTTTTCAAGCTAATGTTTTCACACTCTTCCCTGGACTCTTTCAGCTGGTCACAATGCTACAGTTCTCCATTCTTTTTTCTCACCTAGAGATCATTTAGTCAGCCTTGTCTCGCTCTGGAGGGACTGACAATACATACTTGGAAGGCCTTCTGTCTTAAATTAAAGAGGGCACTGGTGGAGGTCACCTACATAAAGTCCATTCAGATGATGCAGGTACCAAGATCATATATAAACCCCGTGTTTCTTTAACTTGCGCTGAATTTTGAGAAGTATTTTCATTTTCAAACTGAAAATAAAATAATGTAGGACAATGTTGCATGAAATTGCATCTCTGGTGCTGCCTCCAGAGAAAGCCTATCATCTAACTTCACCTCTGTGCATCTGCTCAGGATAATGCATTTAGAAATCAGTGATGTTTTGCTTTTTTCAGTCTCAGAAACAAGTGACCTGGATTCACTTTTAAGAATATGATTTGCAAACTTGTTGACTAGGATTCTGCATTTGGAGGATGAGTTGATTTGTCCATATAAATCCCCTTTGTCAAATTTAATAGATGGATAAAGCAACCCCTTGCCTTCCATAGGAAAATGTGTAGCCCTTAAAAACTACATCATTTTTTTTGAGAAGCGTGAGAGGGTTTTACATCTTTAAGAAACCAAACAAATTCCAAACTGAATAAGAGAGACGGAGAGAGAAGCCGCCAGCTTTCCCAAGTGTCTCATCCTCTCCCCTCTGTCATCCTGAGGCAATGTGGCTGCATTTGTGTGTAGATTTATAGTTTATCTTTATCTATGGCTTCATCTGTAGGTAGCTATTATAGCCGCCTTGCCTGGATATTGTTTGGGCCTGATAGATCTGTCTGTAGTTCATCAAAGGGGAGCTGAGTGGCTAAAAGCCATTGGGTCCAGCTGAGGATGAAATACGAGCCATCAGCCTTGGTAATGGCTGTAAAATTTCATAATTACACGGCCTTTATTACATTGCATAATGATCCTGAAGCAGTATGGAACAATTAATTAAGATTTTCAACCGTGGCTCTTTCAGAAATTAAAAGGTGCTAGTGGCTGAGAAATGGGGAACCGTCTTGTCCTAAAAGCATTAGGGATGCTTAAGAAGTACTTCCTGGGTACTTAAAAAAAAAAAAGGGTGGGGAAAAAAAAAGGAAGAGAAGAGACAAGAAAAAGAAGATCAACTAGTTAGGCAGCTAATGTTGGAGTAACGTTTTTGTACTTTACTGGTAATTCTTAATGTCAAAGCTGGTTCTAAAACTCCTACGATAGTCACTGCCATAAAGCTGTTCCTTTTCTATTCTGTAAAAAAATTCATGCCTTTTTTCCCTCCTGTTCTGTTATAGCCATTTGTCACATTTATAGAAGTTGAGCTCTGCACATTATTAAATAAATGCATGCCATGACTTAGGAGGAGGGTCACTTAGCTGCGTATTGGGGTGTACTGACCAAGGATTTTCTCTTACGCACTTTTTCATGTCTGAGGCCATTGAAATTCCTTTAAGATCTCTGCAGTTTGCAGTTTGACAGACAACCCCAAGGAAGACTTTTTTTTTTCTTTACTGTTTTGATATTTTTCTTCCTTTTCTTCTTCGTAAATGCAGCATGTCAGATGTAATATAATATTTTCCACGAGATTAGCCTCAGACCTGATCAGAAGTAATTAGATTCCTAAGGTGCTGCAAAGGTGTCTCACAGGTTTCTGATGTACATACTGAAAGAAGAAGTGTTTATATATGTGCAAGGAATACGCAGGGAGAAACAGGAGGCTGGAGCCTGTACGTGTACACGTTACCTGTTGTGATCGATCACTGGGTATAATTCTGAAGCTGGCAAATTGTGGTCCTCGTGGGGTGTGGAGTGCTCACTGTGCCGATGATAGTAAAACTGATGAAAAGACAGCAAAAATAACCCAGCTGTTCTCCATGCACGTCAAAACTTCAGCTGTTAAAGGAAGGAGTCTCCCTTTCACTACATGCCTTTTTTCCCCCTTCAAAATATTCCGATTCATATAAACTCTCTATAACTCTTAGATAGGATGAGCCTTAAATACTGGGGGTTTAAAATTGGCTGGTCATCTGTAAGGTCCTGTCATTCTAAATATTTCATGAGAAGCTAAGGTTTCTCCAAGGCCCCTCTAATAATAAACTTTCTGCAGAAAATCTAGAAAGGATTATGTGTTTCAAGGAGGAGCCGGCTGCTTGAAGTAAATTCTCTTGTTGAGTCATTTATTCCCCTAATAGGAATTTTCTGATCTGCTGTCATTCTTGTTCACACACTGGGTGTCACTGCCTCTAAAACACTTGTCATTCTTTAATGGAAACAAAATAGTCATTGCAGTCAGAGCCGCAATGTCATTCCACTACCCCTTGCTGCGTCGGCAATAGTGAAAATGACAGAGCGGCTCTCAGTAGGGGTAATTAAAATGTAAATATTGATATTTTATTATTTGAAATTACTTTCCAGTGCGGCATTTAATATCTCTCCATCTGTGCGGCTCTGTTTAGCGGTCACTTTAGTGCAGCTCTGGGATGCCAAGCGGCGGCTTGATCCCCGTTATGTCAAAATGCTTGTTGCTGCTTAATTTTGATATCTAATTAAGTGGAAAAGTACAGTCCACACTGTAATCCATGGCATCTTAACCAGCTGCTTGGGTATATTTAGAATTAATCTCCACTATGGAATCATCCTAATGTATGCAATTAAGAGTCTGCCGATGGCTAATTAGGTGTATTAGAATCAGGCAGCTTCCTTTTTTTTTTTTCTTTCTTTTTTCTCTCTCTTTTTTTTTTTTTTATGTGTGTGGACTGTTGTAGACTTAAGACACAGCCTCCAGAGATGATCTTAACGGTACATACAAACTCAACTAGGTAAACTAGAAATTCCACATTCATGTAGGAGAATGTGCGTGACTCTCCCCCCCCCAACCCAGGGAGACTTTAAACATCAATTGAAAATTTTGGCATCAGTAGCACATTAAGAAAACCAACTAACCCACAGAAAAGTTTTAAAAACTGGGAAGAAGGAAGATGTGTGAGACAGTGTTCTGAGCTGTCGTTTTCCTGCCAGAGGGCAAACGGATATATTTACCCAAAATTCTGCAACCTGAAGTTTTTGCTTTGGCTGTGGGAAGAGATTTTAGCTGTCTCGTACAGGGTTAACACAGATACGTTGATTGGATCGTAAGCATGGTTGTCTCCGTATGCTAATACATGCCAGTATTGGATTCATATTATTAACCTGATTGGGGAATTCCTGGAAACCTGACTTTGCCTGATGGAAAGATGGAGGGAGCAGGGATCGCCACCGCTCTCAGCGAGGAAATGACGGGTGGCTTCCCCAGGGGAGCAAAAGGCAAACAGCAGTGACCCGGCACTCCCTGAGGAAAAGCGCTCTCAAAGCAGACCCACAGAGGGCATTAATAAAAGGCAGCTGTATTAAATGCACAAAGTTTCTCCTTTCTGTGAAAAAAAACAAAAAACAAAAAACAAACCCAACAAAAAAAACCCCACCAACACCAAACCACCCTGATATTTTATAATCCAACAAACTTGGGTTTGAAGCCTAATGTGCACCAGGCTGAAGAAGCTGGAATCTGAATTTCTTGATATTCCCAGTCTGTGCATGCAGTTGTTGGGAGGCTGATAAGCACGCTTATCAGGACTAATGCTGATTGTTGTTATTAGTTGAGTTAGGTTCCTCTCTCAAGTTTGTGGGTTTGGTTTATTTTTAGTTTTGTTCAGTTCAGTAAAATAAATTTAAAAGAAAAAAAAAAAAAAAAGGGTTGACACTTGGTTTAATTATGTGTGATTGCAGCTTCATTTCTGCTAGCTGGACCCTTTGAAGGATCTTGATAAGGCATACTGCACACAGGGTATGTGCGTATAGTGCTGGCAATTCTAAGATGAACTGTATTGCTGTTTTCTGGATGGGATTTTGAGAGACATTCAGCCCTATGAACAATGCTTGTTTTTTCTTCTACAGTGACTTTACTAATGACAGAATGTAGTTTTTATTTTTTCACCCACAATCTGGCTTTAGTGTACCCATACTCAAATAAATACGTCACAACAGACTGAAGGAAAATTTGTGTGAAAGCAAGATTTATGTTGAAAATATGATTGTATATATATATATATATATATGGTATAGGGTCAGTGAAAGAAAACAATCAGGGTCGTAAATAAAATCCCCCTCCTTTTTCTCCCATGCAAAAGTCTGGGCATGCAGGTGATACCTCAAAACATTGCAGAGATTTTAAAAAGCAGATTTCATATAATAGGCTGTACCCCAGCTGCAGAGTTTCCAAGCCTAGGGGCAGAAATGGTTTTAGGAGCATACCGTGCCATGTCATCTTCCTCTGCTATCTTCAGTAAGAGTTCAATAAAAATCCTCTGTAGTCTAACCAAACCATGTTCAAAGGTTACCATTTAAAGAACTGCAAGAGTTAACTTTTAATAAACAGATCAGATCACATGTGTAGTGCAATAGAAAGATCATCCTTGGGAATCTGCAAGTTCATTTTGCTGACCTTAAGGAGACGTACAGCTACCTTGGGCCATACTGGAGCGCTAGTCTGAATTTTAAAACTTTTCCATTGTCCGTATCTTGCAATTCAGAACCTCATGGCAGAGAGGGTAATGCCCAAGGAGTGCCAATGTCTTAACATACGGGGGGAAGCACTTACTACTTAGCAGGTCTTCCTCTGTTCTCAGAGCATCTAATCATAAATCAAAATATAAGGGTTTGGCCTGGCTTCTTTTTAATAGAAGATTGGTGTGAATTTGCAGGAAAGCTATTTAAAATTGTGGAAGTTCCAGTGGGAACCAGCCCAAAGGGAATCAAATATTAATCTGTTTAAATCTGTTGTCTTCTATTTTCCTTTTTCTCAGTAAATACTGAAATAGTAAGGTGTGAAATGAAAATTAATGGAAATGAAGAGTACAGCACTTGAAATGACAGGTTTCCAGCAATGCCTTTATAAAGTACTCCGTACGTGGGGGCCTTACCAAATCTGTCCTAAAGCAAGGGGTGACTCACCAGGTTTTTTCATCTTTAATGTTTCACTGCAGAGTATTAGCAACTGAAGCTGGTTATGTCAAATCAGGGAAACATGCTTAAACAGTCATGTTTTCCAGCTCCTTTCCATTAGCGTTGCTAAAGCAGCAACTCACAAGAACTTGTGCTGTAACTAGAAATAAGAAATTTAAAAGTAGCTGCCTAGAAATATTTGGGTGGTTAGAGAGGGGTGTCTCTGATTTAAGTAGTGAAATCAATTTGAACTACAGTGAGTTGCACCTCGCTATATGCATCTTACCCGGGGAAGAAATGACAAGCTTGAACTGCTCCTGTTCAGTGTTACCATGTAAGGTTTCTCAGGGTAAAAGACAAACCAGAAATCTCTCTAACTGGTATTTAAATTGCATTAACACTTTTTTGTATAGCTTGAGTGAAAGGTCACGCTAGACAAGCAGCATCTTCACTGTTTGTAAATGTCTAATTTGCTGCTTTTAAATTGCTGTGAACTTCACTTACTTAGTCCTGCTGAATGAATCCAGTGTCGCAAATACTTCTGACAAGCGAATATTTGCTTAGTGAGAATCCATTGTTCGTAATGGATTGAGAGGGACATACAGTGTGAATGCATTTTTATTGCCATGCCATCTCTCTGCTGTTGTTTCAGTGAGATGAAAGTAGCATTGTGATAAAAGCCTGGGGTTTTGTAGTGCTCTGTGTGGCATTTCCCATCTTACTGGTAGGTGTTAGTGAAAAAGTGCTTATCATAGGCATTTTTTGTGTTAGAAATTATATTAAAAAAAAAAAATGTATATTTTATAAGAACAGCAAGAGTTAGGAATACAAACACAAATAAAACCCGAGAAAGTGCACGGGCTTGGCTGAAGACATCCCAGCACTCTCCACATGCATTTTGCTTTTTGTATCCGAGTCAGAGTAATTCTTGGGCACCTCTGTGTGTGCAGTACGATCTTCCCTCTCCCACAGCCGCCCAGCTACCAGATGGCAGTCACAACTCGGAGCGCAGAGAGCGCCGCTCACAACACAGCCCCGGTGCTGCTTTCGCAGCGCTCTGCTACAGGGGCAGGAGGAGATGCTAGATAGCAAAGCGTCGCTCGGAAAAGGCGGTGGGTTTACTGTGCAAAAGTTACTGGATGAAACTAATTTCTAAACATGACTTTTAACTGTAGCCCATCAGTTCTAAATAGCTTGGAAGCTGAGTCCAGCACACAGCGTAAGTTGAGCCTTTGGCTGTATTTCTGGTTAGTTGTAGTTTGTGCTTTGAAAATTGATTTGTGATTTTCAAGTTTGGGCAAATACCTGTGTTTTTTGTTTCGTGAGCTGACACCCTTCACATGAAAATTCCGAGTCGTACTTAAATTTCAGCTTGTTATGGCATCACATGCACTTACTAGCCCTCTGACCAGGGGCTCCATGAGCCAATGGACATGAAAAAGAAAAAAACTGGAATAGTGGGTTCACCCTGGCATGATGAGTTGTATCTGTTTCTGTTCCAGCTTTCACAAAATTTCATCCATAATCTGCGAAATATGTTTGGTGATTAGTGAGAGCACTCTCCTTCTGTTTAATGGTTTTCCTAACCGCTGAAATGTTTCTGGGTCTTGATACGTATTTTTAGAGTACAGAGTATTTTGAAATACAATTAAATCTGTTTTTTTCTTGGATTAATGCAGTAAAAAGGATCTTTTAATTCAGATCTATGTGGGACATTCAGCTCTAGATGTACCCGAGAGAAAGGAATCATGCCATCTTCTTCCTGGGATTTGAGAGAATAATAGCAAGGGGCAGTCAGGCTGTAAAGGCTTCCTTCAGTAAGTACTGTGATCACGTCTAGAAAATAGTACATAGCCCCAGCAGAAATTTCACTGCTGAAATTTCTCTGCCCTTTGTTTACATCCCTGGAAGCCAGCTGAAGTTGTACGATGGGTCGGGGCGAGCGCTGAGTGTGTGCCAGGGAGGGGAGAGGAGGGCGCAGCCCCATCTGTGTGTCCGAGAGTGCGTGGGACCCTGGTCGGGTCTCGAAATGGAGTTTTTCTGTACGTTCACCGTCCGTGCTGCTGGGATGAGCCTTTGGCCCACTGTTTGTCATTTGACCGTGAGGCCACACGCTCTCCAAATAAAGTAATGTGGACAGAAGGAAAAGGTTTTTTTAAAAGTGTTTACAGTATTAGTTTGTTCTTTTGACAGTGGCGACTGTAGATCATTTTTGAAATCAGGAAATTGCACTGGGAACATCAGTACCCATAAAACATTTAGAAGGAAGTTAATCTATCAAAATTAAGCATAAATAATTTTAAAATCCAACTGTGATATTTCGACTGCATAAATATATTGAATCTGCAACACACTAGTGAACATGTCTTTTTCCAGCACAGCTTTGATTATAAAAAATGTAAATTAAGATATTTGAAGTACAAACCAGGGCAGCAAGTGGAATATTTTACTCATAAAACCAACAATCACAAAAACAACTGGTAAAATAAATGGGAGGTGTTTATCAGAAAAAACAAGTGACTCCCTGATTTGCCAGCAATTTCATACCTGTTTTGATCAAACACTTGGATTTCTAAACGCGTAACAGAGAGGGAGGGAAGTCCATTTCCTGCAAAGTAAAAAAACAAAAAAAAAAACCCAAACAATTTGAGTCTAAGTAACCTGATTTAGGCATTGTGTCAAATGTTTAAGGTTGCAAATAATGGTAGGGGTAAGTCCAGCCACTGTCTTTTTTTTTTCTTTTTTTTTTTGTGTCCAGTAGTTCTCGGAGTGCTGTGTGCAAGGCACAGATCTTACTTTGGCACTTGACCATCTGCAGCTGCTTCACTCTAGCCCCTAGTGAGTTAGTGTCCATGAAGTCCATCTTAATGAAGTAGAGGAAAGGGTCTTCAGGAATATAAAAGATTTACCCTGTTTAGCATGGAGCTGTGTGCAATGTGAAATAGAGAGCAAGCGGTGCATGTGCTGGTATTTGAAAAGATCTGTGGTTTAAAGAGCCCTGGCTAAGAGACCATGAACTGTGTTTGGAGCTGGCTGCGAGTGCTGGGCGCTGCGGAGCGCGGCCAGCTCGCTGCTGATTGTTCCTGTATTAAAAATGCTAAGGCCTTTTTACCTATTTATTTCTGCTTCCTTTGAGCTTTGGGTTTACTGGTATGAGAAAGGGAAAAAAAAACCCACAACCAGGCATATGTTCAGTTGCTCAATCAACCTTTTCTCAATCCACACTCGGTGTTCTCAGTGAGTCATTACAGCATAATTACAATTTGAGTGTGATACGCTGTTTGTAGAAAAGTGTCTATTTTTAGCTGGAGAAACACTACAGTCCCTGAAAGGAGGAGAAAGAAGGAAAAAAAACAGGAAGGAAGAAATCTGTAACCAGCAAATCAATGCTATTGTTAACTGATATTACGAGACACCCTGTAGATTTACAATGCTTGCATTCAGCCACCTAAAAACCGCACTGAAAGGAGTGCCTACCAGGGGTTAAATTCTTATGCCTGCGCTGCAGCCTATTTCTGTCAACACTCAGCTCAGGAAATAAACATTTATGCTTTCTGAAATGAAAGTGTATTTTTGAAGACTAGCCGTCAGATATTTTTTGCCCTTCACACTTTCAAATGCTTAGCCTTTTTTGTAAGTTGACTGCAAAGTGCATCAGTTTGCTAGGCAAAAAGGAAAAAAAAAATATCTTGACAAGTGCCCATGGCATCATTGTCAAGCACATGAGCGTCTAGTAGAAGATGGCAGGAGGGTTGGCACAAAACATGCTTCCTTCAAGCTTCTTACCTCAGGGGTACCTGACTCTTGAGAAGCCTTTCAATCCTTCCAAATGACGTTATTGCAAACTGTCATCTGGTTTATTTGGAGTGCGCTCTGTCGCAGATAAACATGCTATTTAACTGCAGGTCAAGGTACAGAGTCGTTCTGCCAGCAAGCGCCTGAGATACATTAAATGGCATTGACTTGGGGAGGGAGATGGAGAGAGATCAAAGTTGTCACCAATATGGTACATGCTAAGGGAGGAAAAGGTACACAACGTTGTCTTTTACAAAGCCATTATGCAATTCTACATTTAAAACGCTGACCTGCAAGACTCTTAAGGATTAAGGACCCACACCATGCATGACAAAGTTCAAAACCACACCATCATGCAGTGTCTTAGGGCAGTCTGGAAAGAGCTTGGAGTTATGCCTGGGGAGGCTAACACTGGGCCAGGCTGCTGGAGGTGTATTGTGTCTGATTTGGAGAGTCCTTAAAAAATAACTTACCTTTTAAAATAGAAAATGCCCACGTGTCACAAAGCATGATAGATCTAGGGGATTCATGTAACAAAAGCTCAGACAATCAGAGCACAGGTTGGCACGAAGTAAGTATAACCTCCTCCAAACAATTAAAAATAAATCTCTGTATGTAAATACAAATGCCTGTGTAATCAGTTCTTTTAACTGTGACTTGCTGAACAGCTATTAAAAGGGCACTGGTCTGATACAAAAACCATGCTGGATGCTATTACATTTTCTGAAAAATCAAAACAAAACAAAACCAGATTAATTACAACTTGATGCAGCTTTATATTCCCATGAGGGATGCCCTTAAAAGTTAAAACATGCTTTCACTGAGCAGGCTTTCAAGGGAAAGTTACTTCGATCAGGGAGAAAATAATCATATTTATTTGATTTGTTATTGCAGAGAAGAACAGTGGGGTATATTTGCTAATTTATCTATAACGTAAAAAAATGTACTTTGATTTTATTTTTTTTTATGTCACATAAAAACAATTAGTATATTTGCTGCACCAGAATGCAGATTTTTCAAGAGTGCAGTACAGTAAGTTATCACCAGCATCACATTTTTCCCCCTCATGGGGTATATGTAATTTCCTTTGACTGTGGCACACAGTAAATGTTATTGAAACATACCATTACTTAAAAAAAAACAAAAAACGAAACACCAAAACCAAGGCCAACAAACCTGTGCTAAAATAGATAAGTAAATAAAAGAAGGATGCTGAGAGTTTTCAGGGGAAAAAAAAAAAAAAGAATAGAGAAAAATTGCAGGTTAAACTTTTTTTAATCAAAACTGATTTTATTGCTTTTTGCTTAATTAAACTCTTCAGAAGAGTGTGCAACATTGTTATACCTGAAAAATTGTTAATTTGTAAATCACAGGGACAAAAGGGCTCCACTGCAACTTTAAAGTTTCTATGCACGTAAATGTCAATAGAGTGCCTTCTCCATCATCAGCACTAAATTCACATTGATGCCTCTTTTCTTCTCTGTATTGATCCTTCCATGAGAACGTAGATTTGTATCTGTTAATTAATGCGTCCTGAAACAGCGTTTGTATTAATCAGGCAGATAAGAAAAATTGGATGCCTGCACCCTCATGACAACCGTAAAAGTGCTGGCCCTGATAAAATCGTGGATGGACCTCAATAAAAAAGTTCCTCCTTCCACTCAATAAACTAATCATCCTGCTTTTAATTATTCGGCAGAAAGATGTGTGGAGATTGGAGAATGTGTAAATCTATTTACTAACAGCAGTGTCTGGGAGGGAGAATGGGGCTGTCACAGGACGGTGCTGCAGGCTACATTCGCTGTCCATCTGCTACTGCAGAAAAACTGGTCCTTGAAAGACGGGAAGGAACAGAAATGTTGAAGCTAATTGAAATCATGAATTCATCCCTATAACCTTTCAAATGATTATTTCTTCTCCATTTCCCTCTTATTTATTTTAATCGCAGATGTGTTATTTTCCATTGTCACCTCTTCAAGGATTTCCTGTTGTTGTTGGCTCAGGTTTTGTTGGGTTGTTTGGTTTTGGTTTTCCAGGTTTTTTTTTTTGAAGGCAGAGAGCTACAGTTCTGTCACAAGACTCAAAAGACAGTAAGAGAAAATGAGAACAAATAAGGAGGGAGAGAAAAATGAGAGGGGGGAGAGAGAGCATGCAGCCAGTTTTATGTTTCATTTTTTATGGATGCCTGGTGGTTTGGATGTGGGGTTTTCTTTTTTATTGTATTAGTTTTGCTGCTTAATGCTTATAAAGAAAATCTTGTTTGGAGTGGATGCCTTGCAGATTTGCTAGTTTATGATATATTCCTGCTTGACTGTGACTCTCGACTTTCAAAACAGAA
Source organism: Microhierax caerulescens (assembly GCA_035590215.1). Lineage (NCBI taxonomy): Eukaryota > Metazoa > Chordata > Aves > Falconiformes > Falconidae > Microhierax > Microhierax caerulescens. The sequence goes on along the minus strand of JAVJGJ010000032.1, from coordinate 24,096,059 downwards.
AAATGCATTTAAGCGTAATTGAACGCCAAAAAGAATGTTCTTACAGTGGGAACCCTGTCAAAGAACATGTAAGCAGCTCCATAAACAACTAAATGAAAGCTTCAGACATGTCTTAAGACCCTTTAAGAAAAGCTTGACTAATCCCCTTTGATGATTTTATTAAGTACTTGTGGTTGATGGTGCCAACTGGCAAATTACTGCATTTCACCAACAGGCCAGGAAAATTGCTTCCTCTTCCATATTGTTGTGTAGCTCCTAATGTGATTGGAATATTAGCAGTTTGATATAATAAATTAACAGGTACTGTAAACAAGAGTCTGAAAAGGTAAGACAGAAAAGATGCTTGCCCTCAGTGATCCTATTAGGAAAGACAGCAGGGGAGGGGGGGGGGGGGAAAAAAAGCAAATGTTAGATTCATTAAGGGGCATTTATTAAATTTTTGGTCGCCCTCAAAGAAAGGATGGTGTGACTGCTCTTCAGCTGACACTTTAAATATGCCACCTTGTTACTTCAACAAGTATAGTGGAGATGGGGGCCATTACAGAAGTAATTAGCATCTTTTCTGTGAAGGGCAGGTGTCACTTCTCTTTCCCCTGAGGTTAAAGTTCAAAGAGAATTTTCCTCTTGTGATAATCACCTTAATTCTATTAAAACAGCAAATCTTCCCTTTTAAGAGAGTTGTGGGTTTTGGTTTGTTTTTTTTTTCCTCTCCAAAATCATCCTTCTTGGTTTATGGTAATGATGAACAGAGTCATCAGATCCCTGTTTCACAGCATCAGGTTTTATGTATTTCAGAACATGAGTATTTCAGAACAAAGAAGACATCACACAAATCACAGACTATCAGTGCAATACTCCCCAAATTAATAGGATTCTTACAAAAGGAGCCTGCAAATTCCAACTTGTTTAATAACTTTGTATGTTGACTAGGAAATGTTTGATTTTATATTGATTTATTTTCCTGTAGTAGGATGGAGAGGAGAGGCACAAAAGCAGAAGGGAGAATAATAGACGACGTACATGTTTTACAACCATGTATTTAAAATTAAATCAGAAAGAGGAGTAGATTTCTGAGATCTCCAGAAGTGCTTAATATTTTTCCTGTATTTTTTTTCCTATTCAGGTTTCTCCACTTTGTCTCTAGCTGACCAGATGAGCCTTCTGCAAAGTGCTTGGATGGAGATTCTGATCCTTGGTGTTGTGTACCGGTCACTTTCTTTTGAGGATGAGCTCGTATACGCTGAAGATTATATTATGGATGAAGACCAGTCCAAATTGGCAGGCCTTCTTGACCTTAACAATGCCATACTGCAGCTGGTAAAGAAATACAAGAGCATGAAGCTGGAGAAAGAAGAGTTTGTCACCCTCAAAGCTATAGCACTTGCTAATTCAGGTTGGCAGAGTGGCATGACAGTTGCTACATTTTTAATATGTCACTTTTTTTTTTTTTTTTCTTCTCTGTAAAGCTTTCTGCATGCTTGTTTTAAACATGGGTTTAGAATGAGAAATTACTGATCAGATCCTAGTCTAAAAGGCACCAAACAGAGCAGTTCAAACTAAGAACTTTCTGGTTCTAAGTAATTGTGTTGCTAAGGGAGTGGAGAATACTGCGCTGTATGATCTGGAGAGTATTTTACAGGCAAAGATCCCTTCAAATGATATAGATGTTGTTCTCCTAAATCCATTCCATAATCCAGACAAGTCTAATCATTGCAATTAAAGGAAACAGAAAGGACGCGTGAGAATATGCTGTATACATTCTCTTTAAAGGCAGCTAGTGATTTATTTGATAGGGTGAATTCAGGGTACGGGAGGAGGGAGGACATTCCCCGTTAATCTCACAGGGACCACACCTTGCCTTACGGATCCTCTGCATTTATGAGAAGGCTTCTGGAAAAATTATATACCTCTGCAGCTAGGGTTAAAAATCTCAGAATTTTTTTTCCTGCATTTGAATTTAAAAGTGCTGAAGCAGAGAATACTGTCAGATAAGTAAAAATCGTTTGTGCTTTGTTGTTTTTCCTTTTGTGTCTCCTTAAAGCTTTATTGTGGTCTTAAGTCCCTTTTAGCATTTGCATAAAGTTCACGATAGATCCCTCTTTAATGACGTGCCGATCATTAGATACCTGTGTGTCAATAACACGCTCTGATGCTATGTTCCATTGACAGTCACACCGTGCCCCTCCATCTGCTTTTGTTTTGACCCTATCTTTGAACTTTATCTTGGTTGCTGGCCAGTAGTTTTCCCTTTAATTACAAGAAGGAAACTGTCAATAAAATCTGTTAAATGGGATGCAATGAGTGGCTTGAATGGGCGGACGGCTATTTGTTCAAATTCTGCAGCATTCAAGGTATTGACAGTTTGTTTTCTGGGGCCATATGTGACGATCAATCTCAGGCTGGGCTCAGCCGCGCTGAAAAATGAAAAACCAGATTGCTTTTGCTTACTTGTGGATGACGACTTGTGATTTGGCGCGGTCCTAGTGAGATGAGACCTTCTGCCCAAATTGCCCCCCTGAGAGCCAGGACGCGTGACTGTTTTTAGAAATAATTTTTTAATTGATTTTGTAATTAACAGTTCATCTACAATATTGATGCATGAATCCTCAGATTGATAGGAGGGAAATTGTTTTCAACAATGAAGTTGTACTTTCCTATTTGTCTTTGTAATGTGATTTAGCACTCTGCATTTTTAATTGGAAATATAATTCAAAACATGCAAAGCCAAAATGCTTATTAGTTTATTTGTAAAATATTCTCCACCCCACTAACTCTCCCCTTAGTTTTAGAATATTATCTTATTTCCAGATTTTTTTTTTAAAAAAAAAGCTGAAATGCCTCTCAAAGGTCAAAATCATTTTTAACTGCAGACATAATTTTTGACCATTGTAAATAGACACTTGAGGATGCTTTGCAACTACAGGAAGATTTTTTTCTCAAAATTGGTCATGTTTAATGAACAGGGCAAGAAAGGTATCTGGAATGAGGAGTCTAAATTGAGAAGGTTTTTTGTATTATTTTGATTCTGTAATTCAAAGACTGAATTAGAAATATTTCTATAGTTTACTTGGTAAAAAGAATGAGGGGCTAGAATATAGGAATGTGTTGTTAAATACCACTCACACCTTCCACCCACCCCACACCCCCCCAAAAAAGACATGCAGTGTTTAAGTAATAATAAAAGATACTGCTGCTAAAAAAAGTTTAGTCGTACGTTGTGCATAGAGTGTATCAAAATCATCTGTAGCTTCATTAAATTCATTGTGAATCACAACCAGGATGATGTCAGAGATAAATATAATTCAGCATGCTAAAATTCAGGGCACATGTAAGTGAAAGCAGTTCCTTCCCTCGTCTTAAATAAAAATGCTGTTCTAAAATGAAACTGTTGCGAGGAGGAGTTAAAAAGCAGCCCAGCCATTCAGCTTCCCTTTCAACAGCATGTTTTGGATGTTCACATTCAACATTTCAGCTTCAGGTTGTACATGCGGCAGATACCAACCTTGTACCAGCTGTAGCTGCACTGACCGGTAGGTGTAAAATAGCACCTGCAGCATTACAGCCCGTCAAAGAATATCAGGCCCCTAGTGTTTTAATTTACAGTTGCTGGCTAAAATTAAGGTATAGGTGAAGTTTTAATATTTTTTTTCATACACAAAAAAAGAAATAGCTTATTTCCCCATAACTATGAACTTGATTGATGTAAATGCAGCTATAGCTGAAAAAAAAAAAAGTAATATTATAAAATCAATAGGTTAGCAATTAACATTTTAATATATTTTCTTGCTAAATCTGTTTTCTTACAGAACTTCCGAGTTTTTTCTGGTTTAAAATATATATATAAAATATATGTATATATATATAATCTATAATTTTTATTTTTCCGGTTTAAAATATTAGGGTTTTTTTTATAGCTGTAGAGAGAATGGGTGAAGTATAATAAGAAATCTCAGGTGTTTCAGACATTCTTGCCCTACCTGCACTGTCTAGAAAGATCCCCAGGTTGACTCCGCTTTAAACAGTAGACAAAGATGGTTTTATAGCTCTGTATCTGTGTTAGTGATTTATGATGCAGTGTCATGGTACTTTCCCTGCTGGTCTATAGAAGCAGGAAAAAGAAACTGTA
>JAVJGJ010000032.1:24070026-24091926 GCA_035590215.1 Microhierax caerulescens | reverse complement strand
CTGTAGGTGATTGTATTTTGTTTGAATAAATACCACAAGCTTTCTTTTGGCTGACAAATCTCAGTGCTGTGAGCATTAAAAACAGCCCAGCTGCTAACTTTTCTTTAGACCTGCAGGGTCTGCTTGTGTGGGAGTCGGTCTGAGATAATCCTGCCCTTTGGATTCTGAAGGGTGGGAGGAGGAGCCGTTTGTCAGGGGGACTCTCTGCCAGCTGTTGTCAGATGTTCCCTTTGTAGGGTTGGCCAGTGCCACGCTGCTTCCCTAAATTTCCAGAAATGCAAGATGTATCAACCTTGCAGATTGTCACTGATTTCCAATGGAGTGCATACAGCACCTGAAAAGTTTAAATTTGTATATTTAAGAGCACAGTACTGAAGTGTATCGGCATTTCAGTCCTATGAGCCTTAACGTTTTATAGAGGCACGTTTCCGACAGGTATGTTTAATATGTAGTGCTTCATATGGAATTGACCAGGTTAGTTTTAAACATCTGCATTGATGCTGTAGTAATTAATACAGCCTTTATGCTTGACATCCAGAGAAGTCCCTGTCACAGCAGCGTTGCCCTTACCCGGTCAGTATCCTCAGCTCCTTCCTCCTTTCCCTGCCCTCTCTACACAAAAGCAAGCAGGTACCTTGAAGCTGCAGAACGCAGCAGCCCCGCATTCCACCTCATACCACCCAAATGAAGCAAGCTGGCACCAATGAGCACTCTGTTTACCCACGCAGAAAATCAACTTTGAATGGTTTCCAAAACATGCATGTACCAATTACTTCCTCGTGTGTAAGGGAAGGTGAAATATTTACAGCCGGTGCTTGAAATGTACGCAAGTGCGCCCACGCACACGTGGACGCTGACACAGAAAAGATGACCTGCTCGTTTCTTTTGTGTTAGGAAACGCTTCCATGTATCGATTAGGTAATACTAAACAGGGAGTTGCAGGTGAGCAGTTTTTTGAAATTGCCTAATCAGTAAGGTCTAAACTGTGCCTTCAGGCCAAATGTTGCAGAAGAGCTTAGGAGTTGCAGCGCAGACCAGATTTTTAAGAGAAGCTCCGTTTCCATCTAAGACCGAACATAAGGAACTGGAGTGTCAAAATGCATTAGCGCGTTTGAAAATCTGATCCGTGTGCATCTGCCTAATAGGCTGCTGGCATCTTGAAAAATCTGACCCAAATGTGGGTGCTAGGCACTTAGAAGTATAACCCTATGCACTATTGAAAATTTAGTACCGAAGGAGTGAGGGCCAAAAGTATCTTGTGCATTTTAGCACAACGAAGCGCAGATCAGCATTGGTGCCATTGAAGTTACACGATCATCTATCCTGGTAAAAAAAAATAATAAAAATTTGTTCATTCTTACAACTTAAAGAGTGTACCCAGAGCACGAGGCTATCACCATTAAATAATATCATCATAATAAAAATTAGTAGGACCCTATAAATCACTTATTCCACAGGACATCATCTTTATTCCCAGTATAGATTGTGCCTTATCTTCTGTCACAACATACTATATTTAGTTTCTAATAGTGGCAGTTTTTTCATTTTGTTTGATTTAATCATCTTGTTAGTGTTAGAATTCATGATTAAAAGGTATCTATCCTGACTAGGCATATATAAAATATGCATGTACACCTCTGTGTTATTGGTGTGTTACCAGTGTTTATTTTGCCAAATATAAATAGCAAGGTCTGTTAACTCTTTGATGGAATTTTGTATAGAGAGTGGTACAGCATGGAAACAAATTTTTGGAAAAGGAAGTTGCCACTAGGCAGAGTTTTCATGTTACTTGAACAGCTTCTTGCTCGTTTTCCATTTCACGTAATCAAGTAGACAGCACCCACAGTTTTGAGAGAACTGTCTGCTACCGTTTGCTTAATGATAGCACTAAGCAAATGGCAGCAGAGTTAACTGATGGTTTAATAATTTTTTTTTTTTTCTTTTTCTAGTAGTTGAGGCTGACGAAGGGCGCGGAGCGAGGCCAGCCCGGGGCCGGCTCTGTGCCGGCGGGCGGATTGCCTGGGTGGGAAAGCAAGGACACAAACTGCTGCGTCACCAGCGCGATCGCGAGTCTTCACTGTTACTTGTCCTGCTTTTCCACAGCGCTCAACTAGTGGCTCTTAATGATCGTTATGACAATTACTTACATCTTGTAGTGGAGAAAAAGGATTTTGAAGCATTCATTCAACATCTTCTTTTAGTTGGTATCTTAGCCCCCTGCTCTGTCGTTTGAATTCCCCTTTTCCAGAGTTTTAGTAGCCGTATTGAGTACCGGTTCAAGTACCAGTTCATAGTATGCCATTTGTTCTGCGTTGCGGAAATACTAATTTATTTATTGCCCTCACTACCTATCCTAGTGGAGAGTAAGCTATTTCACGAATGAAAAATAGGTGGTTTACTATGTTTTACCTTACGCCTGTGGGTTTAGTTCACTGCTAATTCAGTTAGCCCTTGAAATAAATAGGTGTGTTCTGTGAAATAATTTCTTTTCTTACTACATCTTCATTTCCTACTGTGTTTTAAAAACTGGTTTCAGTCTTCAGTTTTCATGTCTTTTCTTAAAAGTAGGCCAAACCAGTACAATCCAGACTAAGACCTTGTTCACTAAAAATCAATCATACAAGTTTGATTTGCTACCAACAATTTCCATGGGTTGCTTCTATCTTAAGAAGTATGCTTTTCAAAATGTCATTGCGTTGTGTTTCTCATAAAAGATTATACAGAAGCATAGTGTGGGGAAAGCACTTTGCAAAAATGCAAGTTGCCCTGTGTAAATCTGGCATACTTTTCAGGCAGGAGAGGAAGGGGTTCTGTAATTCTGAGAACAGCTCACCCATCGATAAACACTGCAGTGGTTTTTGGATTGGCAACACAATCTAGGTAATAAATTCCTCTTATTTGAGACATAATCCAGATTAGGATTTTGTTTTCTTTATATAAAGCAAAAACCATTTTGCATGCTGTTCTTACCCTTCATCCTATCCATTTCTTGCAGGATCGATCCTACAGCTTTCTAAACTGATTTATCCAGTTTGGGGTTGTGAACTGCTCAGCTGTATAGAATCACAAACGTCACAGCGATTGCTGTGTCTTTCAAGTACTTCTGATGTTTGTCTCTCATACATTTGATCAGCCCTTAATGTCTGCGTTTGCTGCTGCATACTCCTCGCTGCTTCATTCACTGTAATGATTTCTTCCTTTATGCTGCCTGAATTTTCTGACCTGAAGAACTTCTGTGAGACCCCTGGGTTTCTACTGCTTCTTAGCAATGTTATATGCAAAACGCATATGTACCGGGCTTAAACTTTCCTCAGAGCGGTGTTTTGAGAGGTCTCCTTGCCCTCAGTTCAGGTGTTTTCCAGTCTTTAGCTAGGTGTCACCCTTTGTGGCGTGTTCTAAATGATTCCGGGTGGCTGGATGTTTGTTTGCTGCATCTGAGATGAAGCTTGAATTTTAAACAAGCTAGATTGTAATCTGAATTTCTATCTGGACCTTGTGGTGTTTTTCTTGGATGAGAAATCTAGTTTTCTCCCATTTCTGCACAATGATAACGATCAATCGGCTGATCAGAAGAGGTACAATTCTATTTTCCCATCCTGTGACGGTGAAAGAAAGCTTTTGCAAGGATAGATTGAGATTCTCCGAGCAGAACTCAATGAGTCAGTGTCCTCATTTGTTGATCTCACTCTCTCCCATCACAGCACTGATCAGTAGCAACTTTCCCCCCGCTCGGCTGCAATCCCATGTTCTCAGCAGTGCCTTGTTTCAACAAGGCTTGTGTTTGTCTGTTGAGATCTTCAGTTTCACCACCCTGGGATCCTTTTTTTGCAGGGTATTTAGGATCAAATCCTGCTTGCTTTCAAATGACAACACTTTCAAATTACTCTGTTGAATTTCATTGTTTAGATAGGCACTGACTTTAAGTGTATTACATCTGGGTGTGCGTTACCTTTGGATTGTATCTGTGTAGGATGTAATTGTGATTTATGCAGACTGTCTACGAAACCACTTTAAAAAGCAACCCAAAAACAAAAGGATGTTTCTTGGTATAGGAAGAACATTCATTGTCTTTGTCTCTAACTAATAATTCAATTTCATGTTGTCTGTGGAATTATTTCTTTATTTCTCGAATGTCACACAGACTCTGCGTTTTCTTAAATTGTAGTGGTTCTTGTTGACATTGCCCTCTCTTACTAGCGAGGATTGGGCTGATCAGCAGTAAGTTAACCTGCTCTGAATTCACTTCTACATCTGCCAGTTCGTAGTTACTGAAAAGATTTCTCTTTTCTTTTCTTTTTCCTCCTCTTTTCCCCTTGGCTAGTTCAGCGTTTTCAACCATTTTCCTTATTTTCAAAGACTTTCACCTGAGGGATTAAGATCTACATTCGTTTAATATTGGGAATAAAGTGGAAGTTCCAGACTGCAAGGCTAAAACTTGAAGACGGATCTTTGTAGAGATTAATATTTTCCTGAGCAATCTGTGAGCTGAATCATGGTCTAATTAAATAGCACCGATTTAGGGAGTGTGCATTTAAACATTAGCAGACCCTAGAATGGGTAAAGCTGAAATGAGTTTGAATCTTTTCTGTAAATGGGAAGTTAAATTATCATAGTAATTTGATTAAATAATTTTTAAATCTTTCAAGCTAGATCACTATTTTAAAAGAGCAGTTTGAAGCTTTCATCACTCCATCTGGAAGCGCCCCTCTCGCTGCTCTCTTTTCTTGCCCCGTGCCCTGTGAGGAATCCCGTTTCCCACGGCACAGCTTCCTGCACTGCTCCATGGACCACAGTTTGGCCCTGCAGTGCTTGCGTTAGGCTGGTCAGCGTTCTTCCCAGCTGCTGAACAGATTTCAAAGACGGCCACAAACCCATTAAATGCTTTACTCCTGCTGCTTTTCCACATAGGCAATCGCTCTGTTTGCTGGGGCAACGGTACACAAGCACCCCTGCAGGAGAGGATAAGATCCCTCCTTTTAAGATGTCCACACAGTGGAGGAGTTTGAGGGCATGGAGCGTAATAGCTGTATCAGAGGGCAGGTTTTGATACACCTTCTGTTCTTGTGTTTTCTGGGGGTGTTCTCGTCCTCTTTTCCCTCCTCACTCAGTTTCTGTGTAAGAAATACGCGGAGTGTAGATACTCGTACCGCTGCTGGCCAAATTGCTACCCAAAGTGCAGAGCTAAAGATCTCGGGGAAGTTTCACCTTTGTACGAAAAATGTATTAGTTTGGACTCCATCCATCTATTTTCAAACTCAGACGTGGTCACAGTTACAAATACTGATTCTGGGAAGAATCAGACCAGTTTCGTACAGGATTGAGAACCAGACGTTTGTAGTCAGGTTCTCCGGAAAGACCTGTCTCTCTGTGCAGTATGGTGTAAAAAAAAATATTCACAAGAACAGTCAGTCCTTGACTCACCAAACCTTTCTTGCTGATAAAACGCTCCTCTTTGTTTCCCAGCAAGTCTGGCCCTGGCACTGTGGGTCAGGGGAGAGGAGGAAAAGATGGGGAATTTCTGGGGGAACTGAGTATGGTTTATGGATAAATTATTTGGAGTAACACATTGTGTGTTCTGTAGCACAACGGTGAATATCCAAAGGCTTGGTAAAGAATCAGGGAGTAAAGATGGCAATTTGTTTGCAATTCGCATTCCGAATTAAGCTCGGTGGCTGGATGCTGTGCTTGAGACATCAGTCAGATTTGTGTGTGTGTGTGTTAGCATGTCTGTATCCATTACATCTGTGTGTAGGAGACAGAATTCATTGACACAGAATTAATTTAATAGAACTGCCATGTTAGAAAACTATCAAAAAATGTATGGATTTGGGAACGACCTCACATTACATAGGACTAAATTTTGCTAGAGGTGATATTTCTTTGTCATCTTTTTTAAAATGTTGTAGCCTTCTTTTTCCCTAGGAGAGGTATTTTTGTGTTTTTCTGCTTTCAGTGCAGTGCACCTTGATGTGCAGTATCATATCCCTGCAGTGTATGTCTTAACTGCATGCCTCTTAGAGCATGTATTCGCTAAGACTCAGAATTATTAAACATGTAAAATTCCCATAGGACTCCATTATGTGTAATTAACAGATAAACTGTCATCAGAATCAATAAAACGTGCTAAATGATCCAAACTTGTATATAATTAAGTGTCTGTTTTAGAGGAGAGCTGTAACTTTTAATTTTTTTCTTTTCAATTTGCACATTTGTTTTGACAATAGAAGCTGGAACGTTTTTGTTAACCTGTTACTGACTGGTTTGTGTTTTAGTTTACATGTTTGTGTTTGAAAAGAGAGAGGTATTTACTGTCTGGCCTAATTATGTGAGGAAATAGTTGCACATCAGCTTTGAGGAAACGAATCTTATATGCATCTTAATTCTCTGAAGGTAATTCAGATATTTGAAGCACGTGCAAAATTTGATGTTGTTATCGTCAACAGGGTAAAACATGAGGCTCTGTCAAAATACTGATCCAGGGCATCAAACTGCTTAATACAAGGCTTGGAAACGGTGAGAGAAGCGGGTTCCTTGTCACCCAACTCCTCAGTCATTATTTTGTCTGGGAACAGAAGCTTTATTCCAAAACCAAAAATTAAGGTGCAAAGCAGCATTGTACTAACTAGAGTTTTCAAGGATATACTTTATTAATGCCATGTCCCAGTTTCACCCTGGATTAGGCTTGCACAGCCTATCCCTAGGGCTCATACCCCCGTGCAGCACTTGTATTTTCATATGGTGTTTTATTGGCTCTGTGTCTGCCAACCATCCAAATTGTGGTCGCTGGTGGGGGCTCTTTGGTGGCCTCTTTAGCCTGTGACCATTCTTCCTTACTTGCATTCGCTTCATTTTGGACCACATCATCACCTCTGACATGAAAGTCAAGAGAATTAGGGCTGCTTGTCCGAAGTCGTCCCAGCCTGGTCCGGTAACTGCGTGTTCTCAGGGACATCTTCCCTTTCTGTGTCTGTGCTGTTGAGGGTTTACAGTGACTTCAGTTAGATCCTTTTTGATTTCACACTTCCATTGCTTTAATCTTTCCAGGTTGTGTAGTAGTTCCGTTTAGTTCCTGGTGTGCGTTGTGTCTAGGCTTCTCACTCAATACTTACACCTCCGAAACATCTCACCTGAAAAGGCACAGGGTGAGGCGTTTGCTTTGAGTGATTTAGAAAAAATGCAAACCCCCAACAATAACAAGATAAACCACCCTCTTGAGTGGGTGGGAGAGGGGATTATACCTTGTAGGAGATGTTAGCTTCACAGAAGCGTGCCTGGCTGTCTGAATGTGCCCGAGGGAGAAAAAATTTGCTAAACCTATCAGGAAATCACATCAAACCTGCTTTTCCCTTGCGTCAGTGCAGTGGTCCTAATCCCACGATTAGCGTCGCTGAGCAGCGGGTAAGGACCATGGCTTCCAACTCTGCAGCCTTGGAGCCCGACACAGAATTTTACCGAGCTTTTCCACAGCAGGGCAGTCACTCTTGCTTCCCTGATAAAACACAGACCTCGATTCGTGCAGCCTGTTGGCGCTATCATTTCTTCAAAGCAGTAACAGTAAAAGATGGTTTATGGAGCAGCGAGGGTGACTGTTTTACTTGTTTGAGGAGGATGAGGAGAAGGATTACTTACACAAAAGTTAATTATACATTTGTAGTTCCACAGCAGCGTTCCAGATGTTTTCCTGAAGGTCACTATAGAAATGAGTAGGTAATGATCTCCTTCTTTGTGAAAGAGGATGGAGAGAACCAGTGAAAGTGGTGTGCAGCCGTAGCGTTATTTGACTTTTGGCACCCCGGACTGAAACCTCCTGTTGCTCTTTTGTTTTGCAGACTCAATGCACATAGAGGATGTTGAGGCAGTGCAGAAACTTCAGGACGTCTTACATGAGGCTCTGCAGGATTACGAGGCGGGGCAGCACATGGAAGACCCACGTCGCGCAGGCAAGATGTTGATGACCCTCCCGCTCCTGAGGCAGACCTCCACCAAGGCTGTGCAGCATTTCTACAACATCAAACTGGAAGGCAAAGTCCCCATGCACAAACTTTTTTTGGAAATGCTGGAGGCAAAGGTATTAATAAAGAATAATGTGCTTCCCAATAATGAACGTTTTAAAAAAAAAAAAAAAAAAAAAAAAAAAAGAAAAAAAAAGGGGAAAATAAACAGGATAATAATGGCAAAGAAACTTAGTGTTTAATTAAGGAAAAAAATGACTGCACTGATATTTAGCAGCAAGACTGTGAAGCAGCTTTCAACTTTTTCTTCTGTGTCTTTCTGATGCAGTTTTTCTTTTCCTTTTCTCTCTTTTCTTTTCTGTTCTTTCCTTTCCTTTTTCCTTTTCTCTTTTTTCTTTGCTGCTGAACTTTTTAAAAGAGGTCTCTAATTGAAGAGAGATGGAAGCCAGGCCTGCCAAAGGATGGAAATCCATAATATGGATGCCAGTGAACTTATTATGAACCATAATGTCCCCAATGACAAAGGAATCAAAGAGAGAACCACCGTACCTAGCAGTACAGTACAACACGATGAACTGACTGAATGCAGTATTAGATTTCATAGGAGCAGTCTCTAATTAGACGACTAAGCGACGATGCATCGGCTGCTTCTTATCATTGCATTTTCCATCTAGATCAGTTACAGCCATTTGATTCCTTAATTGTTTTTTCAAGTCTTCCAGATATTTCTTAGGTTAGCTACAATGTAACTTTTTCAGGGAATAGTTTAAGCTTTATTCATTCATGCAATACTAAAGAGAAAGAAATACTGCATTTTTGTGCTGGCTTGAACAATGATGAACAATAATGAAGGACAAATGAATCCTGAAGGAAGATTTTTTTAAATGTTTTGTTTCTTCTTACTAACGGAGATTTTTTTGTACCAGCTTTACCAGTTTTCAGCCATTTATTAATGTGGGAATTTATCTTACTAAAGCAATAGTTGAAGGGAAGGTGCATATTATCACGGATGCAATTTATGTTGTGTGCCAGTCTGGTCCAAAACATCCAGTTTCTTAACATGAGCTCCAGTTTATAACTAAATGTTCACTGACTCAAAGGATTAGATTACACCTGCAGTATATCCGAGTAGTCTAACATATAAATACTCCATGTCAAATACCAATCTGTAACGGTGTTAGGAGACAGCAACTGTACAAAGGTATAGTTGCTACGTGATTTCTAACTGCTTCAGTTGCAAATGAACGAGATACTGCCTGTTCGCAAAATTATAACCTCACACGCAGAAAAACCCTATGAACCAATAGTAGCTTAGAGGCAATAAGGCAAATGCCGACGTCTGCAAAATTAAGAAATCAGAGTAGTAGATTTCTGACCAAATTGAAGAATTTAACACTTCTATACCTTATTTATTGATTTAGATTTTATTTTGTAAATGGCAATCTTTAAGAAGTAGCTAAACCAATATATGTGCTTTTCAACCAGTATTGTCACAGCATGAAAGTCAGTCAGTTTCAAGACTGTTACGAGGTGTAATCTAATGTATAAACCGATTAGATGCCCCCAGAAAACTACAGTCGCTAAATAACCAATAAACAATAACCTCCATCAAATGCTATACCAATGTACCAGTGTTAGTAGCTGCTCCCTGTACTATGTGAACATCCTTATTCTATGTACACAGATGTAATTAAAATTGTAATCCTAACAAACAAAAGAAATGTAGTTCAGCTTTTCAATGTTTCATGTTTGCTGTGCTTTTCTAAATTTTTATGTTGCATTCAAAGACTGTTGTCTTGTTCTTCTTGTGGTGTTTGGATTCTTGTGGTGTGTGCTTATAGACACAGGGTAGAATTAGAGACAATATTGGATGTACAATTCCTCAGGAGATTACAGTAGTATATTCTATTCCTTACCGGTAATAAGGTTCTTCCTAGTAATAATTAAGAGATCGAAACTCCAAACAAATACTCGTTATGAACAGATACACACTGAAATCATAATATTTTCAAAACAAGGGATAATTTCTGTAACAGTTTATTATAGAATACCAATGTATAGCTTAGAAATAAAACTTTGAATATTTCAAGATTATAGATAAGTCTAATTTTTAAACGCTGTAAATATAGCTTTTATTCAATCATCTCTCAGATGTTGTTATTAACTTGCTCTGTGTTGTTGCAAAACTTTTTTGGTGCGGACAAGTTTCCAAAACTATTGCTACGTTGTGTGCTTTAAACAAAATAACAATGGGCTGATGCTCCATCGGCCTCGTGCTAGGAAAAAAAAAAACAAACTGTGTATCTATCATTAGCTATATGGGACTATATTGTAGATTGTGTTTTCTCAGTAGAGAAGTGACTGTAGTGTGATTCTAGGTAAATCATCATTAGCAATTCATTCAGATGGTCAATAACTTGAAATTTATAGCTGTGATAGGAGTTCAGAAATTGGCACATCCCTTTTGAAAAATGTCAAAAAAAATACAACTCCTGGGAAAAAGGTGCTGATTCTATAAGATTATTTATATATGTAAGAGTGCAAAAAAAAAAAAAAGTTTATTTTCCAGAAAGTTTGTGCAGGGTTTAAGTTGCTACTGTTCAAGTACACTATATATATATAAATATATAATATAAATATTGTTTTTGCTGTATCACATTAAAGAACTTGGGCTTCAGGGTCAAAAGCCAATCGACTAGAAGTATACAAAAACCACACAGAAAATGGAGATGTGTGAAAGGCACACGGTGCAAACTTTAGGTTTCATTTTCCGTAATTTTTTGGAGCTGCAAAAGAACAAGTATCTCAAGACTGTAAAATCATTACCTGAAACATAGCTAAAAGAACTGCACGGGCTTTATAATGTTGTTCATCTTAAACCTTGCTGGAGAAGAGTTCTTTCAAGACCACTTACTTAATGTGAAGTGTTGGGAAAATTTCAAAGGGTGTATGTTTTAGCCATAACAATTTAATTTCTATTTTTGCTTCATTTTTTAATTTTTTCTTATTTAAAGCAATATGATTGTGTAACTTCCAGAAGTTACACATTTGTTTCAATCAGAACAGATTGTTGTATTTATTCCACTATTTTGCATTTAAATGATAACATAAAAAGATATAAAAAATTAAAACTGCTATTTTTCTTATAGAAGAGAAAATGGGTGTTGGTGATTGTATTTTAATTATTTAAGCGTCTCTGTTTACCTGCCTAGGAAAACATTTTATGGCAGTCTTATCGTGCAAAGATCGCAAAAGGACAAAAAAAAAAATTAAACTGCTTATAATAATCCAGGAGTTGCATAATAGCCAGTAGTTAAAAACCGAAACAAAACAACAAATAAAAACAAACATGTCTATAGCTGTAGATGGGCTTCACATCTGTATAGCAATCAACTGTATATTTTTGTGATGTGTATCATACCGTGTGCTCCAACCAATGTCCATTTGTGTAAATGTATTTATTTTATATTGTATATATTGTTAAATGCAAAAAGGAGATATGATTCTGTAACTCCAATCAGTTCAGATGTGTAACTCAAATTATTATGCCTTTCAGGATGATGGTAGAGCAATATTAAACAAGCTTCCACTTTTGATTGCTTTTATTTTATTTTTTGTGTTGTGGGGGTTTTTTTGGTTTTATTTTCTTTTCTGGAGGAGGAAACACAGCGATTAGCATTACCTTTTGTTACTTCCATTCGAAGAGGAGCCAGCGTTATCACTTCTCCCTTAAAGTACAATATGAGTGTAAATAAATGCTATATAAAGCCTTGTCAGAATGAATTCCGGTGTGGTACAAGACATTTTGCATACTCTTAAATATGCAAAATGTCTCATAGCACATTAGAATTCAGGCTGGCAGGCCTTTATATAGCACTTATTTAATCTTAAAGCATCTTCACATCAACCTGCATTACTCAAAATCATTGCCTCTCTGTCAATGTCATAAAAGAAAACTTTCCCACTATTTTAAGATCACATTAATACCATCTAGAAGTACTTACCTGCTTTCTCCATCAACAACCGAGTCTATCATTCATTTCCTGCTGCAGGAGCCTCCTTGTGTGTGTTCTGGGTGAAAAGAAATACATTTAAAACCTGTGTTATTCGATCCAGCTTTGCTGAATGGAAGTAAATAGCCATGGGAGCCCTAATCTAGATGGGTGTTGATGAAGAGCGCTGGTAAGTCCTCGGGATCCAGGGGGGCTGAAGGCACAGCTGCAGACCGGCAGGCAGTGGCCTCAGCCTTGCACCTCCCAAACGCTGCAGCCCCCGCTCGGGGTCAGCCCCACGTTCCTGTGGACCCTTCTGGAACCATCACAGAAGTGCTAATGTGTGCTTTTCTTGCTTTTTAGCCGATCTTGATAAGTATTTTGTCGTTGTCTTTGCCAACGTATTTCTCACCTTCGCTGCTGGCCGTTCTCTGGAGGTTCTGGCTGATGGCACAAAGGCTGCTGGACAGAACGGGGATGCTCAGGGACAGGAATTGTTTCAGCCAAGGTACCGGGGCAGCGCCAGGGGCTTTCTGTGCTTCGCAGTGCTTCAGTAGCAGCACACCGTGAGACGGGAGGGCACCTCTTCCCCGCTACCAGTACCTTCTGTGGTTTAACTGTCCTGGGAAACCGGGGGGGGGGGGGGGGAGTGAAAGGAGCAGCAGAAAACAGAGAGATGAATCCCGTGTGGACTCCGGAAGGAGGTCAGAGTTGGTGCTTGGTGTTGGCATGGCTGCGTTCATACATGCACACTGTGTATGCATGCACAGAAGTGGGTCGTGTCGTCGTGTCCCCCCCCTCTTTTTTTTAGTGTTCTGGATTTCAGTGACTGCAAAGTAGTAGCTCTTCAAAGGAAAACATAGTACTGCACCATAACTTAAAAGTGCAAAATGTAGTGTTACAAATTTTCACACACAAAGGGGAGAAAAAAAAAAAATCTGAACAGCGCTACTCCTAGTCTTCCTCAGCGTGTGACTGCTACTAGTCATTGGTTAACATTGTCACGTACAATTAAAAAGTTGTAATTAGTATTTCTGTACTATTGTTCATGAGAGGATCATGAAGCGTCATACGGTCATAAATCTAGCATCACAGAAAAGCAAATACAGGGAATGCTGACATGAAGCCACTTCTAGGGGTGCAACGCTGCAGAATTGTTTTGGTTTCATTTGTTCCATCCTCTCCCTACGCTGCCTCTGCAGTAAAGCCAGGCCAGGCACAGGAATGCGTCGGAAGCGTTTCGGTAGGCAGGAATGTTTCAGTAGGTACCTGTGAGGAGGTTGGCTAGGAGCACAAACCTCTCTAAACTATGAAACTAGCTACTAAATCTTTAGAGAAAATAAAAAAAGGGCTTGGGGCGCTGGCCTTCGCAGCTCGACCAACGCATCCTGCTACAGCTCTCGGCCGCTGCAGCAACAGCGCTTGGCTGAAACACGGAGATGGTGAGCGGGCATTCTTGCCATTGTGGATATGGCTTTGCTCAGTGACACCAGGTTCTGACTGACATGGTTTACATCGCCTTTCCCCTACCCTAGTCCACACCCCCCCAATAAAAGAAGCCACCCCAAACCAAAAGAGCATGGTTTTGCCACCGTAGGTGCTGGTTTGACAGCCCTGTCCCCCTGCCAGCACAGCAGCCTGGCCGTGGGCGCTCTGCTCTGCTGCCCGATGCTCCCAGTATCGATGCAAAAGGAAAACGTGCCGCATGCTGAGCTGGCTACTGAATGGCGTGGGATTTCTGACGGGCTCCGAGTTGTCTCTGGAGCTTTGCATCCACGTGGTTGTCTTAAATTGATGCCACTTGGACTTGTTGTTTGGTTGGCGGGTTTTTTTGACCTTGTGAGTTCACAGTGTGAAAAGGTCTGGCAAACACTGATGAAAAGTTGTTGGGCATGGTCCCTGCAGCTTAGAGAAAGAAATGGCATGAAAATCGTGCACCAGGCAATTCTGTTACACATGCAGTTGTGTGGTTCTTAATCCACAGTGCCAGTGCTAATGAAATACTAACAGGTTTAATATGTAAAAAAAACTGACCAAAACCCCGAACTACCAAAACCAAAATGGAAGATAGATTCTGAACGATAACAGAGATGGAAGTGTACTGTCTTTATTAGGACAAGCCCTCATGCTGTCCATTTTTAAGCGTCCTCCTGCAGCATCACCTGGTAATGCCTTACTGGGGAGAAAAAGAAAAAAAAAAAAAAAAAAAAAAAGCAGAAAACACCTCTTCTGTTTGTTTTTAACATTACCTGTCCTGGCTCCTGCACTAAATCAGGAATGGGACAGCTTCCATCTGTTTTTTGATTTTTTTTTTCTACAGCCTTTGTTATTTTCCTGAACAGCGTTTTTTACTTGCACCTTTTTTTTACTTTGCATTTCATCTCTCTTGTGTAATGTAGGTCTCTGATTTCACGTGGCACTTTGCTAATTACTATATCCTTCGTTATACAGCCTGCCTGCCGTAGCTGCCTCATAAGGAGCGGGTTTTTCCTGCCTGATAAGATGCAGATTCTGTGCATATAGGTTGTCTAACATGTATTTCACAAACTTCCTCCTTGTGGTTGCTAGTGAAGAAGAAAAGAAAAGCAACTATAGAAAACAATGTAGGTGCATTTATTTGCTTTGAACATTTTTATTCACAAGTGTTCCAAAGTGTTTGTGTTGCCACGTCCCGGCCATGCTAATCATTAGTATTTTGTTAAGATGAAAGGCTGCTCTTCCTCAGCGTTCAGATTCCCAAGCCTAGCTCCTTATAACCTCTGCTAATATAAAAAAAGCAAGCGGCGGTAGATTGATTACACGCAGGCTTTTATTATTAAGCAGAACAGAAAAGAAAGGAATTTCAAAATATAATCCTCCATTCCCAGGTGTATTTGTCTTGTTCTCCATGAAGTTAAAGGTCTGAAATAATGTGCCCATCAGGAGCTCAATGTTGCATGTCCATGCCAGTTGGTCCAAGGGCTTGTTATGATGGTAATGACCTGCTGAAACGTGAGCTTTGATGGCAACAATACAATTGCTACCAGCTCACCCGCTGGGAGAAATATTTTATTATTGTCAAATGCCCTCCGCAGAGATTTGTTTTGCCTGTTCCTGTTTAAATTAAATTCAGAGCAGAACTGCATTATTATTTCTCTAGAGTATATTTGAGATAAACAACTAGTCTCCAAATTTAGGATTCCTGGTTAGTTTAAATTTTCTTATTAGCAGAAAAATTACAATAGGTGACAACATAGCTGCAGGAATATTATTATGGCAGCCATACAAGAGATTTACTCACTGAGAGCATGGCCTAAAAGCACAAGAACTCCCTTCTACTTTACAAATGCCAGCCAAATTAATAATTAACTGAGCCATAAATTCTCCAGCCTTCAAAAATTATGTCAATGCTCTTCTGTGTCACACTAGAGGAATTTTGTCATAAGACTAAGTGGCGTTCTTTATAAAGAGCGTTACCTACATGTACAAAGCGGCCCAAGAAAACAGCCCTTGCCACTCGGTATTACAGCATCTCGGCGAACGGGTGACAGCAGGACTTCGGAGTCATTTACTGCTGCTTTCTCAAGGCAAAACTGTCTCCTTACGCCTGTGAAAGAGAGCAAATTTTGCTCCACATTAAATGGGCCAGATTATCTCTTCCACAAGCTAAAGAGACAACACTAAATCCCAGCTCACGTAATTTCCTTCAAAATTGTTCTGCTCGGGCTGGGTGTTCCCAGGAGCGCCACCAGCAGAATTATCCAGCAATTCAGCTGTACTTAAATCGGCAGATGCTGGAGATTTAAGGCAGTCCTGAAGCCTTAACACAAATCCTCTACTTCTGTGCTGCCTCGTGGCCTCTCCTCACCCGTCAGCCGGTGCCACCGCTGCTGCCCGCTGCCGAGCGGCCGATCCCGGGGACGGCGGAGCTGCCGGGCAGGGCCACAGCTGCCTCGTTCATCGCGGCACCGGGAGCCGGAGTGGGGCAGGAGACGTGCTGTGGTTTTGTGCCTCCGTCTGGCTAAACCCCGGCTCTAGCCCTGCGCTGCTCGCGCGTGGGGCCTGGCTGCGCGCTTGCTGTTCGCCTTTTCCCGTCTCCCGAGAGCTCACGCCAGTGCAAAGCTGCTCCATCTCGGGCCGGGTGATCTTTGTACCCTGCTTGACTGGAAGGTGCTTGGCCCGGAGAGGCGCCTGAGCAGTGCGGGGCAGGCGGCTTAGCCGGGCACGGCGATGCCTGCAAGGTGCTGGTGCGAGGGCGGCTTATCAAGATGCTGCCATCTCTTAGTGGAGCTGCCAGGCTCCTGAAGAGGGAGGAACGCTCACAGGCGAGGGCAGGGCTGCCAGGGACGCTTCTCCTGCGGTGACCCCCCCAGCTGCGCTTCCCAGCCCCTCACACCCGCCACGGTCCGGCCGGTAGAGTGGGGACTGCGGCCAGAGCCACGGGCTGCCGCGGTGGGGCTGCAGCCGTCACAGGCTTCCCGTGGGCAAGGTCTGCGACCAGGGCCGTTCTCCCGGCTGGGCGCTGGGGAACCCTCTGCAGTACCCCCCCAGTATGCTCTTCAGAGAAAGAGTTCGAGGTTAAATGCCGGTGAAAGGGGTTGAAAGAAAAAAAATATTTTAAAATCACAAGTGCTTTACAAATCCCACTCCTAACACCCTCCAGTTCAATCTACCGTGCTCTGTCTAATTTCACAGCTTCACTGGGAATGTCCACAAGGTGAGGGACTGGCAGTACGAGGAAGTCAACAGGGACACAATTCTCATACCAGGCTGCGAGGGAGTCACAGAAGTGCCGGTATTACTTGCCAGAGGTTAACTCAGGGTCTAGAGGGCTCCTTGACGATACTGAATGGAAAACTCCGTAACATCCTCAGTAGTTTCCTTCTTCACTGCTACTCCAATTTAGTATTTTTTTTTAAATTACCTGGCTCTGACTCCCAGCGAGCACCTCTGTGATCTGAGACAGAAGTGCTCCAGCCTCGCCTAGGGCCTGCAAGCTTACGGCCCTGCAGGCTGCCAGGTGCACATCGCTCTCCTTACCCACAGTTATGCCTTCACGGAACATTTTGTCCTTTCCTACATAATAAAAACCTCTTAATGATTCAGAATTCTATAGCCTATCGAGGCCGAGCTGTACTGCTTAGTCACAGACATGGAATAACCTCCTCGAGCAGGGGCTGAATCCCAGATCATGCCCTTGGTTTCCACCTCAGCTAACTCCTGGCGGGTTGTTCCCACTCCACTGTGAAACTCAGCGTAATCATACAGCAGTTTTCCATGGTCAGGAAAGAAGTGATAAGGAAGAAAATCCTACCCCACCCCCCAGGCTCTTCACTCCTCCTTCCCCTGCAGGCTCCTCACCCTCCTCCTCCCTGCAGGACCAATGCTGCGGTACCAATGCTGGCCCGAAACGCTGGATTTAAGGTTGTGGGGGTGAATGTGGGGGTGAACTCTCCTTCCAGAAGTGTGCTTTCCCCACCCTGCTGCCCAGCACAGCCCCGGCCCATGCCGTTATTTTCATCAGAAAGAAATATCTACGGTGGCAGCGTAAAGTTTGTTGGGGCTGGCCCTGGGGATGCCATGGATTAGAGCTGACCCATGACTGCAGGATTCCTGTGCGTGGTGCTCAGTGGACGCTACAGATGCTCGAAGTGGAGGCGTGAGACCGGGCGTTACAATCTGGAGCAGCCTCTAGCAATGCAGAAAGCAGCCCTGCTTGTTCCTGAAGACAAACGCAGGGGCCTGACACAACCTGCTGCTTGTATTATGGAAAAATTTAAAGGCTGCACAACCAAATTCCCCCTGCCTGGGAAAGAAAAGGAAGAGAAAAAGAGCAGCGCAATATGGGCTCACTAGACACGTTTTCATCCTTTCTCTCTGGCTGTCGCTGTGGTCTTCATGTGACTTCTGTGCCATCAGCTTTCTCTGAAAGGGTTCTTTCCCAAAAAGGGTGGCACTCTCCCATCTGCCTGTGCTGTGTGCTGTGGTTTAAAGACACTCCTGGGCTTTCCCCATTCCCAGGTGACTGACACGGAGCCCAGACCAACTGAGATCAGCCATATTCCGGAGCATCCTGGGTTGGTTCGTTTTCTCCCCTCAAGGTACCCTAAGAGCTGTGGCAAGACCCTTGTGCAACAGGGGTGTAAAGCTGCAGGGTGCCACACGCCAGCTCACGGCAGCGCCCGCAACCTGCCTGGGAGTGTTTCCTAATGAGTAGCAGTGGGGCAAAGTAATATAAATTCATAACAAGTTTCTGTCTTGCTTATGTGACCCTGGACATCTGTTTTCTAGCTCTTCTCCATCACTACGGTGGAAATAAGCTCCCACGTCCCACTAATACCATGGAAATAATGAATCAGTCCATGTATGTAGGCAAGGACTGATACTATCTACGTATCCCACTCCTTACAGACAGATAAAACAAACTGTGCAGGATGGACTAGGTTGCTTCTTGAGGCCAATTCTGCATGTTGTAAGGCAGCAACAAAGGATGCAGACAACTACAGCACCATGCTGGTTTTGCTTTGCATCTCAGATTGGAGTAAAAGGAACAAGTCCTTCAATTTCTTTCCATGACTCTTTGTCCTCTCCCATTTATATCTTATTCTCTGACTACAGCAACAAAAAAATTTTGTCTTTGATATATTTGAGATTGTGGTACATTGATGGATTTCAGGCAAATTGTTAAGATGGGCCTTGATAATGCTGTAAGATGTAAACGTGACTATACTTGCAATATATGAGGTTTTACGCAGTTCCTACATTGATTCCCTTGCTCCTTTGTCACCTCGACACGGTGACCCACTCGCAAGGTGACCATGACAAAAGTGCACAATGGAGAGGGGGATCCCTTCCCCCTCCTTCCCTTGCTACTTTACATTGACCAAATGTCTTTCTAAATGACTTGCTGAGCCAGGCTATTCTTATATCTTACATATAAATGGACCCTGTCTTACAACCAGAAGGTTCGGAGGAAAAGAAATTTCAGCTTCCACTGTGAAAAGATTAAGGCTGGTCGCTTTACACTAAACAAAACCTTTGCACAAGAGCAGCACAACAAAAGGATCCACAAGCCTATCCACAACGTGGCTTATAGCTCCAAGAAAAACAAGGGTGTCTACGATGGCCTTTTAGGACCGTACCACTCCTTTATAGACTTACAACAGAATCAGCTGGGCAGAGGAAGGGGATATTAAACAGGAAGAAAAGCTAACTTGTCTCCCTACTTCCATTTATTTTCTTTTTGGTTCTTTTTTGTTGTTGTTTGGTTTGGTTTGGTTTTGTGGTTGGGTTTTTTTTGTTTGTTTGTTTGTTTTTTTTTCATGGGGAGAACATCTGTAGCACGTTTGATTCATAGAAAACATATCACATTTGGGATCATACTGGGTCACACTGCAGTGAATGCAATGGTACCTGGTAACCAACTCCCTGCAAGGGGGGGCTCTGAGGCTTCACTCCTCTGTTTACCCCATCAGCGTCTATAAGCAGCTGACAGAAGCTATGTGGCTCAGTAACGGAGAAGCACAACACGCTCCTTGGACTGAAGCAGTTTAGAACTGCCATTCATAAAGTCAAATGATCTTAACAGATGTTCCAGCTTAAAGAGAAATTATTTGCATTTGGCACTGTGGTCCAGCCAAATTGCACTTCTTTCAGTAGACTTCATTTTGGCAAAGCAATGAGTATCAGAAAGGCCGTACCAAACGCATAAACCAATCTATTTAAAATTTATAGACCATGCCAACAGCAAGGGGCGTCTGGAGCAGAGGTTGGTTAATATAAATAGATCAACAGTGGCCAGGAGGGGTAGCAAACAGCAATCATCCAGCGTGCCCATGGATTTGAAAGAATCCAAAGATGAAAGGGTCATGTCCAGGTTAGAAGGAAGCAAAATCTGCAGAAAGGAAAAGAGACCTATATATGAAAGAAAATGCAGCTGGGGAAGGGAGAGAGAGCCAAATAGGGACAGAAAGAGAGAAAGGACATATGTAGGAATGGAGTATGTATCTTGGAAGAGGATAAAAACTCTGGCTTGCTTTTTTCTTATGTCCATTTCATAACAGCCTACCCCTCTTGGAGTCAATACAGTCATAGTCATATTCATATTCATATTCTGATGATGATGATGATGATTATTATTATTATTATTATTATTGTCAGTGTAGAATATGAATTTGGCCCACAAGGCTGATGAGGTAGCAGGCAGATACTGGGATAAAGAGTCATCTTACCAGAAAAATCTTAACATTGCTCTTTGATTTTGTGATAGCGTGATGGATCTATGCTGTTTTGCTTAAGCAGCAGAAGAGTGCGGGGGGGTGTGGAGAGCTGTGGTGTCCTGGTCCCATCTCCCCCCTTGACAATGCCCTGACCAAAGCCTGCTCTGAGCTGGGCTCCCTCTGCAGCTCATGGGGCTCTTTGGCCTTCGCTCACACCTGCATCCAGCACGAGGCTTCCAGGTGCTCTGGCCTAATTTGCTCTCAGCTGGCATGAATTTAGTTGATGACGTGGGACAATTAAGTCTGAGGAACACGTGGTCCTAATACCTCTGTATTTAAGGCAGAACGAGAGGAGCTGCTCTTTTGCTTGAATGGTTGAGGTATGTTTTGGAGCTTGGGTGCGAGACCTAGCCTGGGGTGAAATGGTGTCCTCTGCGCCCTGCCTTGCCAGGCAGTATGAAAGAGGAATGCTGGCATCAGTAGGAGCTACTTCAAATACATCAGGTTGGTGGTTTGTTTTGACTATGATTAAAAGCCTGGGCATAGTGAAGCCTGTGTGGATTATCGCTGTTTGGACCGAGTGGGTGATGAGGCACTTTATCAGCACGTACGGTGAAAGTGCTTCTGACCTGAAGGCCTTAGAAGCTAAAGTATTGTGTGGAAGGTAAAATGTAATTAAGAAGAAAATGGTGGGTGGGCACAACTAACAGTGAGAGGATCCTGATCAGGTCACTATGTACCCAGGGCTTGATCAAGTGTGAGGGCTTTCCTATAAGCTGGGAGCAATAAAGTGCCACCCTGGCCAGCACGCAAACTGTTCTGTGCACTTTGGCAGCTGAAGTTGAGCTATGTGAAAGCACGCTGAACATCTCGTGTCCTACCTTCTATATGAGCAGCTATTTTTGGAAGCTAATTACCCCTGTTTAGGGAGTAAGATTAATATATATTTGTGGGACACAGGTTTAGAAAGCAGAAGGCCTCAGCTTGCTGGAAATCAATTTTAATATCCCTATGGCTCTGGTAGCATAAGTGCCAATATACCATATACATGTCCTACAGAGGCTTCTCTTTTACAATTAAGCCCCTTGATTTACTGCAGGCATGACACTTGAACTGAAAGAGCGAGGGAGGAGTTTTATTTTCAGTGGAAAGGGGAGAACTAACAATAATGTTCACAAACTACTCCTAAGCATAACTGCTTATTTCTCTGAAGCTGTCATATGAATTCTTATCAAATGGTAAGTATATATTTGTGTCTGAAAGACTGTCTTTTGGGAGAGTATTTTTACTGGATTGGACTTTTGTCTGTATTTTACGCTCGCAGTGTTACTGCCATGTGAAGCTTGCTGATGTCTCTTCTGAACATTTAGAACAACAGCCCTCAAACTAAAGTGATAAACCTTTGTCCTGAGATGAGGCATGTGTCTTGATGTGGACACAGAGACCTTAAAAATAAAATAAAAAAATCTACCTCCATGTCTCTCTTTTGCAAAAAGCTCCCTGCTATTTGTCAAGCATGTGAAAAGAATAAAGTTGCTATGCTTTATCCAGAGGACCAAAATTTGTCTTGCATTGTAGTATGGCCTGCACACAAATCAGTAGTAACATCTCCTCTCTATGTCTTAAACCCTGAGTAAGGACGAACTTCTATACCAAGAACAACCGAAGTACTTCATGTTATGGGAAGGAAGGGCACAAACTTGCAGGTCCCTCCAAGGAGAGCCCAAGTCACTTGCTGAGGAGCAGCACCCATGTGAG
>JAVJGJ010000032.1:24054244-24069926 GCA_035590215.1 Microhierax caerulescens | reverse complement strand
CTTGGGGATCTGGCTGCTGGTTGTCGATCTTCTCAATAAACGTTGACGTGGTATCTGAATTCATGCAAGTGCGTATGTTTTTCCTTCACATCCTTTTTGTGGAGGGGGATTCTGGCTGTGGGAGGGTGAGCTGCTGGGCAGAATAATTAACAGCATTTAATAGCTTAAGTTGGGTAGAACTGGTGTTGCTAGAGCCTGAATTGTGATTATTTTGTGGAGGGCAGAAGAGGGGAGGCAGCGCAGCGAAGGGGGGAAGAGGAGGAGGCTGTGTGTGTCCCAGGAGCTGAGGATGGGCAGGTGGCGGAGGGGGCACAGCAAACACAGAAGCATTTCACCTGAAAACTATTAAAGAGGGACCATGGTGAGAGCAAAGGCACCGAGGTCAGGTGCTCCCACAGCCGTTTCTAGCTGCTGGGATGGCGGTGGCGAGGGGAAGGGAAGCCCCGTGCAGGCAAGGCAGCTCAGGCTTCAGGCAGGGGCAGGCAGGAGCCCTGCTGCTGTTGGGTTTGGGGACAAGGTCTCACTCTAGGTCTTCTAGGCAGTGTTCAGTGTCCTTTCCCTCTGCCTCCAGCTTTTTCTGGAGACTGCAACATGGGTATTCATTTTTTTTTTAAAAAAAAAAATTTCTTAACCAATCTGCACTAGCTCCTGCTCGGAATACGGGATTTTCTTAACATGCACATATGCCATTTTAAAACTGGCTAAATGAGGAGCAAAAATCTTGTGTAAAACATTTTCCATTTGGCTTTTTTAAAAAATATATTAAACTGAAGTAATTTTGAAACAGTCTTAGCAAACAAACCAAACTAGGTAGAACTAATCTGTGCAGATTAATTTTGTTCTCTCTCCCCTGTCTATGGGGCAGCAATCTTGCCATGCTTATTGATTATCAGACAAGACTACTAATCCCCTTAAGGTCATTAAGTGTACTTAATTAAAGAGCAGTTAGCAAGCTTCTCTTTACCAAGTTAATAGTGGCTGTTAAAAGTGATTTGTACATTACCAATATGGAAGCCATTAATCTAAAAGTCAATTTGTCATTTATATTTTCCCAAACAAATACATTCAGTAGGCTGCAAAGGTGGCTAGGAAGCCTTTAGCATCTGTTCTTGCAGCCTGTGTAAGGAAGAAACTCTGCTTCCTTAAACCCCAAGGCTTAGGCTGTAGCAATTTCCATCTACACTCTTCTACAACCCACTATCCTGTTCCATCCTGAACTGGCAGGAGGAGGAGGAGAGGGTAAAAATCTTGGGGATGTTCAGTTCTGACAAGCTTCATGAAAGGTAACAGCAAGATGGAGACGCTCAAACTAAAGTCTTGTCTGGCAGAAAGGATGAAGCTCAGTGTTACTTTGGCTTTTTGACAGGCATGAGAAGTTTCAGAGAAGCTTCTTATTAAAGTCAAGGAAAGATGCTGAAGGTATGGTCAGGGTGACTGGGAAGATATGAAAGAGAAAACCAGGGATACCGATGATGATGAGAAAGGAAGGTAGGGGATGCAATTCTATAGACATCTGGATTTCATTGTCCAGTGAATATCAGAACTAATTTTTTCATTACAGTATGCAAACACAACATGTAAATTTCAATATGATTTATTTAAAGATAAAATAATTAAATATATAATGTTTTCTGGTTCCTATCGCATACATAATTTGAGGCATGTATGTACGTTGAATTGTCAATATAGGTGGTGTTTCACTAGGAGAAACCTGTTGCTACAATTAAAACGAAAAGTCTTTAGCAAAATACCATGTGTCTGTCATGTACTCTGTTCTACAGCCTTAAATATGTAATTTAAGACCAAAAATCAAATGTATTGAGAAAAAGACAGACTTCAGCTGAGCTCCTTTTGTGGTGCAGGGCAGGATGAGTGCTGCGCTGGGGCTGGGGGTGTAGGGGTTATGGTCCTTGACAACAGATTAGCTGCTTCTGAGCATCCCCAGCCCAGCTCTGCCAGCAGGTACCTCTCAGCAGTGCTCAGTGGTGCTCTTTTAAAGAATCGCCAGCCCCTGAGGAAAGCGGTTGCTTTCCCTGTTTGATCTGAGTAGGTAGCTTTGAAAGAGTGGAAATTTAAGTTCAGGGGACTAGAGAAAATTGCAAGGTAGAGGACTCACCTGTAGAGTATTTTGGACTTGAAAAACTCGCAAGGGTAAAATGTCAGTCACAACAGTATTGTTTTAACCCATTTAAGGCACATTTATTTGCCTTCAATACTTTATTTTTCTGCTGTATCTGAGATATATATGTATATAAATCTTTTACAAAGATAGACCCCATGTTGTAACTTTCTTTTCCCATTAAGAAATGGTTTCTACACTTGCCGATAGGATAAAATTCTCATTTTGATCTCTAGATGCAAATATACCCATAAGCCAGGATAAAATATTATCTGTCCTGATCATACAGCCAGTGTCATTTTGGGATAACACCTGCATTTGAGAACTTCTTTATACTATATTATTTTTGCTTTACTAATCAAGCCTGTTTAGAAAGTTAGCAGGCACCTTGACTTATGGTGAAGGTCTGTCTTTGGCAGAAGTACTGATTTAAATCTTTTGCCTGCTCTGGTATGTCAGCAGAGCTTTGTGTGATGATGCTGGAAACAAGGCTAGGGAACCGATCTTGCATTTTTTATTAAAAAAAACAACAAACAAACAAAGCAACAACAACAACAAAAAAACAACCCAAACCTGCAACCAAATAAAACAAAAAGAAACCCAAATGTGGCAAAAAAATTCTGCTTTAAGTGAATCAGTTTCCGGTTAAGGTCAAGGTTTGGCTGCAGAAAAAGCTAAGGAAATGTAGGGTGAAAACAAACTCGGAGAGGGGAGAAAACTGGTGGAAGGGAGGAACTGTGATTTCTTTCATGCAAGAAATGTTCAGGCAAGGTGGAACAAATTGTGTGAAGTAGTGCGGTGTCCACCTGGGAACAGAAACGGTTTAATACAAGCTTAAAAGCACAACTTGGATATTTTTTTTAATTATTCAGGTTAAGCACTATAGAAAACTCTGTAATATCTATAATTTGTGTGTATCAAAAGGAAGAGAATATTCTTAGTTATGAGGCTTTTTCAGGTTAACTCTACATGATTAAGGGTCAAGCCAGCATAATTCCTGAAAAATCCTTTGGCTCTCACTAGGGTGCCAAGGAGAGTTTTTCCACAGCAACAGGCAGGGGCTGCAACAGGCTCAGAGCTCAGCTGGGGCACCTGTGCAGTCATCTTAATTTTGAAAATGTATATACTGTTAAATGACAGAGCTCCCTCCCCCCAAATACATTTAATTTGGAAATTTTCAAGCAGCTTATCTGCTAACCATCTTTTAATATTCTATTTATTTATTTAATATTGTTGCTTGGGCTGCTCACATAATCAGATAAAGGTCATTAAGCCAAATTTATGATTAAATAGGATAAAACTATTTATTCTTTTTACTCAGCCTATTAATGTTATAGCTTATGCTGACTAGATGTTAGTATTTCAAATGAAGTTACTACATTTTTCAAATATCATAATTGTATGAAAAAGCTATATTATCACATTGTGAGGATTACTTTCCACTACCTTATCTGCCATAATGTCTGCACATATTGGCCTTCAGATTCCCTCGTGTTGCTAACTGCAGACATTTCTCTAAGTCTCCATCTGGTATCTGCATTAACCTCCACATAGTTTTATTTTGTTATTTCACTCCTCAAGTCATTGTTAAGGATTTAAGGGACCGTTTCATACATTAGTCAGGCTTTGTATTTTCAGGTTGGCTTGCAAACCAAAGTATCAAGTGTTTTCTTCTTTAATTGCAGCCAAACTGTTTGCCCTATGAGAATGTCACAGTGTAAAGCAACTGCCTCATGATTCTGGCGTGCATTACCTGAATGGTATTCTTTCCAAGATATATTAACCAAAATGTAATTGACTTAACATGTCTGTCAAAGCTATAGGCTCTTGCAAGCTTTTTGTTTTGGGAAAAACAGACCTTAGGCTGTGTATTTTCTGTGCCAAGATGGAAGAGACCACCCCAAGGCACAGTGCATCTTGCATCTCCTTTTGTTTTAAAAGCTCTGTGGTATTTGTGGGTTTTCAGAAGCAAAGCTGCTGTAGTTTGAGCTGTTACTCTTTTGCTAACCTTCTTCCCCCTCCTTTTAATTGTCAGTGACCTTGTCTTCAGAGAGGTTTAATTAGAAGCTTGTAATGGCCACTGCCAACTTGATGGGGTTTGTGTAAATGCTGACTGCAAAAGGAAAGCTGAGTTCCTCAGAACTCCTAGCCAGTTAACTCCAGTTTCTAAGATCCCTGACAGTGTCTGAACCCATCCATGTGTGGTAGACTCCTGGAAGAGAAGTGATGACAGGACCGGCCTACCTGCAAATGACACCCTCCTAGTAAGGATGCCGAGACAGAGTCTCCTTATGACATAGTGGTGACCACACAGCAGCAGGGTAGGTCTGGCTCTAGCAGCAAATTAAAAAAGTGGCAGAAAAAAAATATTTTTTTACCCAGAAAAATATGTTGTGGTAGTCTAGTTACAAAGCAGAAGTGTAAACTGGATTTTAAAAGTAATTTATTCACCCCTTTATATGTTAAAAATTTCTAACTTAATTTACAACTATTCATAAGAATTGATGTTTCAGTTTGCATTCAGATTGTCTGCTTCCTTGATTTCCCCCCTCCCCCCACCCCTGCCCCAAACTGGAAATTTTCTTCTCATTGCTGACTTCTGTCTTCACCCTCATCCTTCCAGGTTTTTCTCAGTTTCCTCTTCTCTCAACAGCTGGCCTCAATTTCATCATCCAAAACTTCATTTCTCTAGGCAATCAGGCAAATGAATTGTCTTCATCCATGTTTAAAACAAATTCATTCTAAATTAGTCTGTGCCCCTTCAGCGTTAATTTTCCATGACTATTATAGTCATTGAGCTTTATAGCATGAACACAAGCAAATATTAAGTGTGAAGGCTTAAATGTTTTTCAGTGAATTTTAAATTGTGGGCTACATCTTCAGCTGTGATTTGAGTCAGTAGGAGTCTTCAAAGCCTAGGGATATGGTTTACGTGATGGGGTGAGGACAGCAGCAATATGTTGTCTTCATGCTAGTTGAAGAGCTAAGCTGTAACTAGTCAAAATAAGCTGTTTCAAATTATGAATATTAACAACTTTTGAAACAAATTGCTTAAGTTACTCAACTATGGAACCAAAAATGTTGAATGTAGCAAAGTACCACTTTAGCGTAGTCCAAAGTCCACATAAATGCTATTTTGATCTGGGAGAGCTGGTTGAAAGCTATTGAGGATTTATTGCAGTAGTAAACATTTCAATATGAAATGCACTGAAGAATTTTGCAGCTGATTCAGAGAACCTGGAAGTCTCATACAGCCGTAAGAACACTTCTTGTACCTAAGATAGGTAGATATACCTCTGACATATGAGTATCCATAGGAGGAAACCAAGATACAAACCTCGGAGAGTCAGACAGGACCAGAAGCTGTGTCCTGGCTCCTCTTCAGAACTATTCTCCAAAGGAACCTAATTAAGTGGCCTAAATTACCCCTCAGAAAAGCCTCTCTGCACTCAGCGCAAAAGGGATATCAACCTATTCATCATGTATTTAAAACTCTTAAAACCTTATCCCACTTGCAATCGCTTAGTTGAGACTTATTCCACAGTTCTTAACATTCTGCCCTCATGAATTAGGGAACTGGTAAATATTATCAAGTTGCATAATTACCTGGAGCAAGGCTCAGGTGGAAAAGGAATATACATGGGTATTACTTCAGTCTTATGTATATATTTTGGGGGATTTAATACTAGGTGATGGAAATACTTAATTCCTTGTCTGCTGGTTCAACTTGATCTAGTTTGATTTGGTGACAACAATGTTACTGCGTGGTGCTTGTACGAGGGTAAATTTGACTCAGTCAAGATATGTCAGGAGGGAGACAATATAAGGATCCAAATAAAGTAGTTTCCAGTGAGCTGATCTACTCATCACAGAACCTGTTCCTCTTGTTGGCTCTCTAAAGAGAAGTAAAAAGCTGAGAAAACATGGACTGAATGACTTCTACTGAAATCAGTCTGTCACATACAGGCTAAATTATGTCGGCAACCTGTCCATGAATATTTTATTTCTATACTCATCTGCAACACAGTTAAAGAAGCCCACAATAGTTCCACTGGGGGTGGGGTGTGTGGGAAGTTTCTTTAATAAAAAGCTACTTTTCAGCCTGGTGGATTCAACGGGAAGGTTTTCAGCACCTTTGAAGTTCCCTATCACTGCTGTCCAGCCGTCATTGTGGACTAACACATCAAACAGGTTCCAGATGCTTTCAGTGATGCTCAGTGTTTTATTTAAAATTGTAAAAATGTGTCCTACTTTTCAGACTAGTAGTGTTTCACATAAGCTTTTTATAGCCAGAGCGTATCTGGCTTCATGGCATCATGTGAAACAAACACCCTCAAGTCCTTGCTCCTGGAGCTATTTCAGCTCTCTTGATGTGTTGCTGTTGGTGGTTTAGTTCAGGCTTTCCTAACGTATCAGTGGACACCCTCAGGAGCTGTACGTGGCAGGGAGAAGTATCCCACTTCTTGATTATCAGAGACTGACATATTGGTCATGAATGCTGAAGACTAGCAGGCACACAAAAGCCTTTATAGAAAATGCTCAAAATAAAAAAGACTGGGAGTTGGGATACGGAGCAGGGGAAGACAAGATGCTGTATCTTGTCAGCTTCCTTATTATTCTGTTTGCCTACCAGGAGATTTCATCTCCTCTGAGTAGGAAGGAGTGCTGGTGAAGGGAAGAGGCCAAGCCTGATACTGGAAGGGATGTGTATGACAATGCACAGGTTATGGGGAGCAAAGACTTGCCCCCAGTTCAGTTTCAGGAACCCTTTCCTTGCACAAATATCCCGGAAAGATGATGAATCAGCTTTGTAGAAGCAGGCTTTGCTTCAGCGTTATAAAGTGGGAATATATTTCCAATTACAGATTTCTGTTTTCTCCCCCTTGTTAATTTCTGGACTTATTCATGATCGATTTTCTTTGTGGAAGTAAAGCCTTGGAAGACTGTTCTTTGGGGTTTTATTG
This sequence comes from Microhierax caerulescens, assembly GCA_035590215.1. Classification (NCBI taxonomy): domain Eukaryota; kingdom Metazoa; phylum Chordata; class Aves; order Falconiformes; family Falconidae; genus Microhierax; species Microhierax caerulescens. The sequence continues at coordinate 24,062,843 of JAVJGJ010000032.1, read as the reverse complement.
CTTTAATTGTCCCACAAATGCATATGATCTTTACATAGGGTAAAATATCACAAAAACATCTTAGAAGCAAGGAAGATGAGAACAATTCCTAAAATCCTATTTGAAATATTCTAAGCGAAACAATGTCTCCCATAAATCAGCACATGGTAGGTGGAAAAAGTCCTACATTTTGACCAGGAAAAAAGCTGGAACTCTTGTCAGCAGTTGACTGCAGTTTTTGTTGTCTGGCCAGTTCTGCTGTCAGGGGCTGAGTCACACTAATTTGAGAATCTGTCAAAAGAGAAAGAATAAATCTCCCAGACAGTGCACATAATTTTATTTTGACACTGAACATTTCATTTCAGCAGCTGAAATGAAAAAAAAACAAAACAGAAATAAGACTTCAAGACAGCTCAGGTTACTACCCAGCTGTTTTCAGTCTCACTGGAGGTCCCGAGTCAATACCCTGGGCTACCTCCAAACACCTCGAGGTCTCGATTCAACTTCAGGGCTTCCCAGATTCCACTTCTGTTGTACGACTGCTTTGAGTTCAACCGTATCTTCCTGGATCATGACTTCCATGTTAAAGTTTCTTTAGAGCTGCTACAGATATTCATACCAATTTCATGTCCTTCAGCTCTTCTAAGTAAGTTTTCTTGTAGATTTTAGTCAAGTTTTTCATATAAGGCTGAAAGATGGGACACATTTCTGTAACACTGAATTATGAAGGACAAAATTTTCAGTGACAAATATTTTTTTTCAATATCCAGGCAATCAGTGCCTTATTGTGTGAAATAAACTAAGAAGGATGAATCCCAACTATGAACTTTCTTTTAATATGCTAAATTAGAATGGGTTGATGGGATATCTTCCTCAACCTGTCCAGAAGGTTAAGGACACATTTCATGATTGAGAAATGTGATTTCAAAGTGCACTTGCCATAGCTACAAATGAGGTGGCCCTAGTCTGTCCCATAGAGAGGAATCTAATGCTCTGCTCTTGACAATAGCGAGGTTCCGGTTTTGCTGGGCCTCAGAGAAACTGTAGTAGCTACAAGTACCTTCACAAGTATGACTAAACATTAATCTTTTTGTAGTCCCAAAACATTCTTGTCCTTTTCATTCCCTAAAAAACAGGAAAAAAAAAAAACCTTAAAGTTGCTTTATACTTTGATTTTAAGTAAAACCAAGTTTGAAACTGTATGTAGAACTGAACAGATACAAGAAGATTAAAGTCAGCAATAAATTTTGATGGCCTTAGAAACTTTTAAAGTCTTTCCCTGAAGTAGACAGGGGTTTTGGTTGCAAGAATAATCATGGAAACATATGTCTGTTTTGAAATCAGTTATGTTTCTCCTTTTTATTTGAAGAGAAAAAATTCACGGCAGAATAGGAATGGTGCAGTATAGGTGGTCCACACAGCCCACAAATCATGAACTGTTTAAGGTAAAAAACCCCAGCAACCTGTCATCTCTTCATCTGAACCCTGATGGCATTACTAGCTGTCCTGAAAAGTTACTAAACCTCAACAGAAGATGAAAGCTCAGCTCCTCCCAGGATGGCTGGCAGATCAGAGCTATAGCTGGAATGGATCTTTGTGAACAAGCTTGTAAGTTGAAATGCGTTCAGAAAAGTTTACAGAACATCAAATTCTAGTCTTTGAAGATTGTAACCTCTAATTAACTGAAACCAGGAAGGAATATTACAAATCATGTGTCATTCAAAACAGATTTATTTCTAGGATGGACTATTGGAGGTGGTGGGTTTTGCTTTTCTAAATACAATACTTCATGTATGAAACTTTCAAACACTTGTTAATTTTTCCAGCTGTAGGTACACTAGATTGCTATGGAGATAACTGGATACATTTCAGAATAAAAAATAATTTAAAAACTGAAAATCATTTCAATCATTGAAAACCTCTGGAGTAGACAATAGAAGTGTCAGAAGGCTGGATGTGCAGTGAAATGCTTAGAATACAAACCGCAAAGTATACTTCAGTCATATTTATATGACTGAGTTAATTCTTAGTAAGTTTTAAAAAAGTTTAAAGTTAATGTTTCTAGGTTTTTTGGTAGACAACTACTTCTTGAATGATTTGTAAAGATTAATTGAAAAATAATTGCATTCTTCTGGAAATCAGTTTCAATAAAAGCAGTGTATATTCAAAGGGCATCTGGAATCTTATTTTAGTGACTAGGAAGTAAATTGCACCTTTTAAATATGCAAATAAGATGATTCATTAACAGTTATTTTAGCCCTGAAAACTGGGCTCTAATATAAGACCACTTGCTCATTTATACTCAGTTATCCTCATGTTATGCCGGTCTGCTGGATTTTTGGTAAAAATTTATGTAATGAATGAACATCAAGAGCGTGAACAATGATAATTACTTCTCTCTGTCCCAAATATCTGAGTGCTGAAAGGCATAGATAGAGATGTTTGTGGGTTTGGATTTTTTTTTTTTTTTGTCAAGGTGTCCTTGAATGAGAGGATTTAAACCTCGACGCTGTTGCCTGGGCCCAAGCCAAGTCGTGTGTCCTCATTGGTCTTGAGGCTTTTCCCGTGAATGCAGCTGTCGCTCTCCTCTGCAGCGTATCCGAACGGGCTGGGGCTGCTCTGTCCAGTCCCTGGCTAAGACTGGAGATGTATAGCTGAGGCTATAGGAACCCCTAGCTATTTAGCACCTCTCACTTGAGGGTGATGGTTTTTCATTCCTCTGAGTCCAACTCTACAAGAAAAATCTCTTAATTATAAGAATTATAAAATATGTATTAAGCGAATGAGCATGATTAAAGATATACACAAATATCATATTTAATATAAATTATATGCAAAGTGCAAGGGGATCGTTGGCTGCTATTCAAACCTTGTCTATATGCATAGGCTGCATTGTTTGGGCAACAGCAATAAAGCTAAAGCGGTGCATTCCCTGGTCTTTAACTGTATCAGTATAAGCATATTGATGCACATACAGTTTATTTCTCTTCCCTTAGGGAAACTGGGATATTAGGATTTACCTTTCCTCGGAGATTTTAAAGGAGTCAATTGGACTGTGGCTGTACTAAATTGTTTGTGTTTTTTGCATACTCCTGATGAAAACTGCCCCAACATTTGTGCATATTCATTAGGATGGTCATGAAAATGTAACGATAATGGTATAATGTAGTTCTGCCTCTCTCAAAACAAATGGAAGATATTTTCCAATGGTTTTGTCTATTTAGTGATGCCCTGTTTCTCTTATGCACACACCCTGTCCCTCTTCTCTGTTTTCTGATGTACCTGTTAAGATCCTGGGCATCATGTGCTGTGCCTTATCAAGGAGGTATGTGTAATTACAGGTGGGCTGAGTCCAGCCAAGGAGAATATATTGTGACTGAGTTCTGCCTCCTCTTCCATCAGTGGTATAACTAATGTAATATCCCTTTTTGACTTAGCTAATAGTTTTGGTGTTCTCTGGGGCTTGTTCCCTTCTAAAGCTCCTGGGAAGGAGAACAACACCAGGAGGTATAATGTCTTAGAAAGCTATGCCTCGGTCTACATCACTGGTTCAAAAACTGCCACTATTTCTGGCCTTGGAAGGAGACTTTAAGGATCAAATAAATACACAACTTGGGATATGTTTCCTCAAAGCAGACTGAGACCATTTACAAGTTTGCTGTGTTTAGAACGGGTCATCCTGCTCTTGCTAATACAATAGCCTTGCACCCAATTTTGGCGCTCACTTGGCTCCTTGGTGAGTGGATTCAATCTGCTGAATCCTCTGGGCACAGCGGGACTGCCCGTTTGGGCAGCAGCCAGCTGTTAGATCGGTTCTACTACAGCCCCTAGCAGCACCCTTTCCCTCCGATTGCCCTGACATACTTCCTGTGCCCTGTCCCTATTTCCCACTGGGCTTGCTTATCGTGTGTTCTAGATTTGCATTTATTAAACTAGAATGCAGTTAAATCAACCTTTCCTCAAACGGCTACTCCACTGGGAGTTATGTGGAGAAAAACAAAAGGATTGTTTCCTCAGCAGCTGCTTCTCTTACTGTGGGAGGCTCCTCTGCCTCCCTGTGCTGTTGCCCAGCACTTTGAAGGGCTTCCTAGTTTTTCCCCTTTAGAACGTCTTCACCAGTAGAGATGCAAATCCGTGATTCCTTGCTGTGACTATTAGACTGTATTTGCATGTTATTGATCCTATCTCTATTTTGGTTGATCATATAGAAAAGATTTATAAAGATGCAGGGTCCTACTGCCAATTTTCCTTTGCTATGGGGTATTAATTATTGACTGCCCTCTAGCATCCTACAGGACCGGTTTGTTGGAGCATTCAGATGTCATTTGATACAGTTTTTGTCTTTTAAGAGTACATCTTTTTGTTAGTAGCTGAAACTAAATTTACTGCTATGTTAAGCACTTTCTTGAACTTTAAGAAAAAGGGTTGGTTTTGACATTTGACAATTAAACTCAGGAATTCTACTGCACTTGATAATTCTTTTGTATTTTGTTCCTTCCTGCATATCTCATAATGCTTTGCTAAAGTGAGTATCAGCCTTCTCTATTTGTAGATAAGGAAACTAAGAAACAGATGTGCACAGTTACTCATTTCTGGGCTCTAATGAGAATTTGGGGTTTTCTGACTGTTTCCTCTTCAGATGGCCTCCCTTAATCTAGCATCTGAATTTTATTACAAGAAGGATGTCCATTTATTTTATTTAAACTTGCCTATACTTATCCTACAATTCTAGAACAGTACAAAATCCTACAGCGCATGGCCCTTCCTGCTTGGGCAGGCCACTATTACAGCCTACCGTTGTCATGCAAAAGCAAATGTGTAAAGGCATCCTTGCAGAGGAGGTCTCCTTTCGCTAGATTTACCATGTGAAGTACAGTCTAGCTCACTGTTTTCAAGTGAAGGAAACCTTCACTTGTTGTAAAACTTGTTGCCTAAGTCTTTCATTTCTGCCTTTCTAGTAACAAAGAAAGTTTTTGGTGCTAAAATAAGCGATGTGATGTACTGTACTTCTACAGCTGTTAAAAGGCTCTTAACAGCTCTATAAAATACTTGCCGCCTCCTCCTGTGCTTTCAGAAAACTTTACTCCAATATTTATTTCACTGGCTTATACAGAATTCCCTCCCCTTTAAAACATAAGTTATTAATTATTTCTGGGTTGTCGTGATCAACTCCCCTCCAGCTATTAAAATGTACTTGCATTGTAGTTTTATTATTACCTGCAAAATATTGGAAAAAATAATTTTGCTAGACAGTTAAATTTGAAATAAATATTGACTCAGCTATGCAAATGGTTCCTTTATGTTAATTTCCTGCAAATATTCAAATGGTGTAGTTTTACAAGAAAAAGCACTCATAAAAAAATAGTCTTTATGAATATTCACTGAAAGTGAATTTTGAATTGTACGCCTGAGCCTAATCTTTTAAAGTCATGCTGTGTGGGTTAGTCTACATAGGTCGTTGCACACAACAGCAAAAATAGTAGCATGCAACTAGTCACACTGTGCGAATACAAGCTAATATCGATGTAATGTGTTTAAATGATAGATTTGCAGAGCATGATACAAATGGAAGCTTTCAATACACTGCAAAATTCTTCAGTTTTTCAGTATTTGTTATGAACAGAAGACAAGGCAAAATTGGTGAAGAAATTAGTTGCCAAGGCTTTGCTCACTGCTAATTAAAATAATATTTAAAAACAATTGTGATGGTGCAGAATACCCATGTTTTGGGGAAAGAAATGGATTACCTGAAATTCTGCCTCAGTAGTTCCAGTAATTGTGATTCTAAAGAATTATTTTAAATTGGTATTGCACTGTGTAAGTATAAAACACACGTGTGCAATTGTATGCTGTTTGTGCAGACTAGTTTCGTATTATTGGAGTTTTAAGTAAGCGTATTGCTGCATTCTCTGTCTCACTTCATCCTTTTTTGGATTTGGTGGTTGGGTTTTTTTTGTTTTTTTTTTTCCTGCCAGATTATCGCTGCTATGAATTTGAGCACATTGAAGTCTGGAAATGGTGGTGGTAAATTTGGCCTGTATGCAAACTTAATTAATCCCTGTGGTTTTACACTCTCCAACAAGATGCTCCACTGAGCATGTGCAAACTGGTATTTTTGAGGGCTTATAACTTGATTATAGAAAGATGACTTCTCATATCAAACCTCTGCTTCAGACCACACAGATTTTAGGCATGTGGTCTTCAAAATTTTCCAGTCAAGGCCCAGCCTGCTATATAACAAAATAGGCTTTATGATTTCTTGTTAGTAACCTGCCCCAACCTCCTGGAGTGGTCAGCGGGTCCTGAGACTGCTAACCATGGGTTAAGAAAAGAGCTGGTATGGAAAGCTTTTTTTGGATGATGCTGTCTGCCGTGGCCGAATCATTAGGATGTTGAATCATTAGGATCAGGCTCTTCCCTCTTATGCGACAATTTTCTGATGCAGGTCAGATTCTTCAGTGGCATGTGTGGCTCGGAGTACCCAGTGGCTATTGAAGGCTTTCCCGATGAGATGAACAGTTGTGACTAAAAGTTTCAAGCATTTGAATTTCCTTGTGCTGCAATTCTAAATCTGTTAACGGGCATAATGAATTCTTCATGAGAATTCATTGCATAATTCTAGCACGCTTTCTTGCTTGATAAATTCCCTGTTTTCATGTATGTATATAAAAAAGCCTTCAAAACACTGCCATGAAAAGAATCCATAACACTTTCTGCAAAACCAGTCTTAAGTTTTTTGTTTGTGGTACAGTTTATATCACATTCCTGTTCCTGATTGTAAAGGCCTTTGGATGCTTTCTCATCTTTTAACCTCCTGCAGGTAGTTTATTCATTATACTCCTTATGAGCAATGGTGTCCTTGACAAAAATGTAGTTATCCTTGACCTGGGTAATCATGTTGTTGGCAAGGTTTGCACTATTGTCTTGCATATTTGGACATAATATGTAAAGGGAAAAACCATGATCCCTGCTGGGCTGGTTATCTGGGGATAGAGGATATAACATGAGTAAGGGCCATGTTCCCAGACTGAGCACTGACTGAAAGATGCTGTGGTATAGCTGGGAGGTGGTGGGGCTGTCAAGTGTTTGCAGAATATATCAGAAAGTGCATTTTGTGACGGATGTACCCTGAACTTCCTTTCAGATACCTGTTAAACCTGCAAGGATTCTTGGAGCAGGCCTTGCTGGTTGCTAGAAAAGAGGTGGGACAGAGCAAAACCTGATTATTTATTTTTTTGTATTTATTTATAGTATTTCAGGAATGCCAAGAAATACAAGTCACAGTCTGGTATCTTTGGCCACTTGGTAAATTCCCGCTGTTGTCAGGTGCGTGATCTGCGACTCATACCTGTTCCCATCTTGTTTGATGTCCTGAGATGGTAGCCAGTGTCTGGGAGCTTTACTCTGTTTCCTGCCTGTTCTCTCCCCGCCATGTTCTGTAAGACCTGGCTTATTTCTGATGTGCTAACACTCTTACTGTCGCACTGTTGATGGCATTGTGGTTGCCTGTGGTCTAACTGTATTTATCTAGACATGCTGTGTGTGCTGAGGTGTAGCACCATGCCTCAGACCAAGGTTTACCCCCCCATCCCTTCTGTGGTAAAGTTCTTTACATTTGAATAGGGAACATCATTCTGACAATAGAGTTAGGATGTCTAATGACTACCAGAACATGAAAACACTGCAAAGTGACTGATAACATGTTAGCTGGCATTACTATTTATCTTCTATGACCTTAGGAAAAAGATCTGTATTAAAACAGGGATGTTCGGGGGAATGGTTGAGGAGCTTGTTTGATGCAGGATGAAGGGCTTGTTAAAATGCATTGAGAGTTATGTCTGAGGATGATTTCCTAACAATTGGGTATGTTGCCACAGAATTTTGTAACTATGTAGCTAGTAAAAGTCCAAACACACTAAGGTGACAAGTTACTGGAGGCTATTTCAACAAAAACTGTTGGGAAAGATACCAGCCAGGTTGCAGCTTGTGCAACTTCCATAATAAAGATAAAATTTATAGATGCTTTCTATATCCTCAGGGGACATATTAATTGGTGCTTCTCCATCCAGAAATACATATAAACAACCTATTGTAGCTCATGCTTAGTGCTCCGATGGCAACTTTGCAGTGTGTTTGTGCTAGCTTTGATGGCAGCTCTGCTGCCTGTTCGTGCTAGCTCTGCGTAGCTGGCAGAGAGAGAAACGCGGGCCGTGTCAGAAACGTCTGAAGGTCCCCGCGGTTTCTTGTTTGTGCTTGTTTAGCTGCGGGAAGCACGACTATGGTGCTGCCCTGCTCCTGGTCTGAGCTCTCGGTCCTCTGGCTTGAACCTCCCACCCTCGCTCGTTTCAGCGTGTACAAGAAATTCATTCCTGTTTCTCTACCCCGGGAAAGTCTGACGCTAAAACCCGAGAAAACCCAACGCAGAGCCAAGTAACAACTCCTCGCTTCCCCAAACGCCCAAGCGGCCCGGGCCGGAGGCGCCCTCGGGGGACCCCGCAGCCCCGGGGCGGGCGGCCTGTTCCCGCCAACGAGGGCCGCAGCCCGGGGCCTGCCCGCCGCTGCCCAGGGCTGTGCGAACGCCCCACCCCGCGCACACGCGTGGCCGCGGAGCGGCCTCGTC
>JAVJGJ010000032.1:24019844-24054096 GCA_035590215.1 Microhierax caerulescens | reverse complement strand
TTGCCGCGGGGGGCCGCCGGGCGCCGCGCCACTCTCCGCCGCTCGCCGCGCCGCTCCCCGGCGGAGCGCAGGACGGTAAATGAACTTTTTTATCGGCTGCCATCGCGCGGTTCGCCGCCCTGCCCGGCCGGCCTGCTGGTGAGCCCCGGCGCGGGCGGCCGCCGCTAGACGCATCCCCAGGGGACAGATGGGGAGCGGGGTGTTAATCGGCTTTGCCGGGCGCTGGCAGGGGCGGTGTGAGGAGGGCGGCGGGGTGAGGCGCGGGCGGGCCGCCGCCTGAGGGACGGGTAGGTCCGTGCCGGTTGCCCCATGGCGCCGGGGGAGCCCCGCAGCAGCGCGGTGGGGAGCGCCGCGGGACCGTGAACCTGAGGCTCGACCCGCCGGCTCGAAACCCGCGGGAAGGACGTTGGGGCGCTGGAGGTGGTGGCCCGGTTTGCCCCTTTGCTCCGTCGCCTTCACGCGCGGAGCTGAGCGTCGGCCTCGTGTCACGCAGTGGGTCTGGGATAAATCCCGCTGGGCTGTGAGCAGGCTGGGGCTCGGGTGGGCTTGGGCCCCTGGCCCTCGCCTAGAGACACACCTTGGCTGTGGCCAGCACGGGTGGGCCTGCAGCCTGAAACGTGGAAGAACTCAAACCCGTACGGTCCTACGGCGGCACAGTCTGTGTTGGTGTAAAAAGGCACGTTCCTCCCGTGATCTGTGTCTATTTTGTTGTTCGCAGATACCAGCTGTCACCCACGTGCGTTTTGCTGGCCAGAAGATGTAGATGTCCCCTGTGACTGAGTCCTTGCATGAGTGTTTTGAAGATGAAACGCTACGTAAACTCTTAAAGCGTACCACCTGAGGACATTGCTACCGACATGGACATCATTATTTATTTATGGATGCTTTAATCAGGAGGAGCTTTTTTGTAAACATGAATTGCTGGGCTCTTTCCTTGAGGTGTCGTTTCTTGTTTCATGCTATTGAAACATTAATCTTAACTTATTATGACTCTTTTGTCTTGGTCAGCTCTCAGGGACATTTCCCTAGGCTTGAAAATGTGGGAGCTTTCAAGAATGTGTCAATTGTGCCAACTCAAGCCACTTGTGGGCTGCCAGACCGAAGTACTTTCTGTCATAGCTCCGTAGCTGTTGAAAGTATTATGTCCTGCACCCAGAGGTTTTGTGTTCAGGAATGTCCATACAGGTCATCACCTTCTTCCTACAAACTGCTTCTTTCAGAAGGCCTTGGTACCTGTATCACAGAGGACAAAAGGGACTTGCGTCCAGGGTCCTTCAGCAATGCTTCCAGTTTTATTTTTCATAATCACAAGGATTGCTTCTCTACTCCCCGTTCTCTGAGGCTTGCAGCTTCATTTACGTTAACTGTATGGTTGAAACCTGAGCAAGAAGGTGTAATGTAAGTAGTATTGAAGGTGTTTACTTTCCTGGTGCTCTTAAAAAAATTGATCATTGTAGTCACAGTCATTATTAGCAAGCTGTTTAAAGTTTTAAAAAGGTACAGGGAGAAACTGACATTTAAAAGCCATATTTAGCTTGGGGTCTTTGCAAGTATCAAGACGTATTCATCAGTTTCAGTGGCATTGACTGAGATGATAGTCCAGTTGCTTTCAGTGGGAACTGTTCATGCATAATGTGTATCTCTGTTCTTAAAAATCTAAATTTGTATTTCTAATTCACATTCCTTCTTCTGGAAGCTGTTAGAAAAACATTTTCAGGGGTTTATCCTGTTGCTGCTTTCATGATGGAAAAAAATTATCTAAAATTTTAGGAATCCCCTAAGACAAGTTCACTCCTTAAAAAACAAAACAAAACAAGGAAAACTTCCACATCTTCCAAAATGAGTATCTCAGAGCTATAGAAGAGTGTTTATAGTTCTTTGGGGAGATCTGGGGTGCATTGACTTGAACAAGAGATTGTGTTTCTACTTTAACCAAAGATTCCACTATTTAAACTGCTAGTGAAATTTCACTAGGTGTTCACAAAATAGATGTGGCTAAGCCTGTGCCCTCTCTTACTTGCCCACGTGTCACGTTTGTAGCAAGCTGCCGCTAAAAGCGGCCCTTTAGCTTGACTGGGCCCTACCATAATGAAAAATTTGCTTTTTGAAAAATGCATCACAAATCCTGCAAAGAAAGTTCCCTTCATCCAACATAAAATGCAGAGCCTCCTACTCTTTTATTACCTTGGTTGTGCAGATCCTCTTTAAAGTGAAGCACAGAAAAAATATAGTATGTTCCTTTAAAGTATATGTCAAATGTTTTTATACTTGTGCTCATAACTTACTTTTAAAACTATACTAATGATCTGCTCAGTTGTAGCATTCTTGATACTTGTTTTGCGTGCTCTGTGAAATAGTAAGTTGTTTAGAGGTGTGAAACTCATCAGAAACAATAGAAATGTCTAAAATTATTATAATATATGTAAAATTATAGTCTGCTTTATGCAAGGGTAACTACCTTTAAAAATTCAACGTAGCTGTAGAAATTGTGCTTATGGAGGGGAAATCAATGAGATCTGCAAAACAAAAGTGACTTTAGTTTGAGCTTAAGTTAAATCAGCTTGCTTGAAGGTATGTGTAAAGATGTCTCTGCAGCTTTGGCCTAGAGTCTTTTATAGACAGTGTTTTCTAGATAACGTTTGAATCTTGAGTACCAGTGAGTCATTCCTGGGGTTGTCCTATGCCATGAGTTCACGTCCACACCCATGTGGGCACATCAGCCTTGTTCAGCAGAGCATATGCCTAACTTGAAGCAGAAATGTCCTGCTAATTTCCAAGCAAGCTGTTGCAGTGATGTGTTGAGTGAGGTCTGTGAAACTCCTTTGTCGATGGGGTAGGGTTTTGCTTGCGTGGAGACTAAACCAATGAAATGTATGCCCTTAGCTTCAAAACATTAAGTGCCGGGCAGAAACTAGACTCTACGGATGTCTGATTATCCATGGAGTAGTGTAAAACATTAGCCTCCAATTGCTACTTTGTTAATAACTACACAATGTACATATTCCTGTTCAGTGGGTTTTATAGATTGCTTTAAAATCTAAATGTTTTTATTCAGTTTTAGTAATAGATCACTTCATTCTTCTGCATTACGAGATTGCTGCTACTCAACATGTAGAAATTACAGTGGTAGAGCCCAGTTCTGAAAATTGGACAACAGTTATTCCAGTGGTCAGGACAATATGCCACTGTCCAGACTTTATTTTTTTTTTTAATTGTTAACAGAAATAAGCATGTTAATTTTTTTTTCTTCATAAAGGGAATACAGAGCTCCAGTTGTGGTGAAACTGATTGCACACAAATAGCTACTGAAGCTTGACTCAGAACGCATCCTGCAAAAGAGAAATAGTTTAACAGCCAACTAAGATATTTTTCATTTTATTGTATTGCTTTAGTGAGTCCTTCTGGCTGGCAGAAGGAGCTTGACTTACCAGATACCCTCTTTTTTTTTTTTTTTTTTTTTTTTTTTTTTTTTTTTTTTTTTCCTCTCCAGTCCCTGAAGGGAGATTGTCCCTGTTATGTCATTTGTGAGACCTTTTAAAACCCATTACCACAGCAGAGGGACTTCGTGAAACTAGGAGCCATTCTAACAAAGTCTTTGCATTGCCACCAAAACACTAGGAAGATGAGCTAGAACCAGCTGCTCATTTTACCAGTAGAATAATTGAAAGTTTAACAAGGTATTTTTTATTTACTGGCGAAGTGCTCTTACGTTAAGTACAGCAGAACTGTATTTTTTGGACATACTGTAGTGTGTTTCTTCATGCCGAATGCGCGGTCTGGCTGCTGGAGTGCTTGGGAAAGAAGCTAAGAGGGTTACTGTACAGTGTCCCATTGCATCCTTGTAAAGACTGTGACGTTTCTGTTAGGCATGTGCCCAGATAACGATAGGAGGATTTTTTTGCTAGACGTTAGTTACTGTGCTGGCTGAAGTGAGAGATACTGATGTGAGGATCTAACATCTGAAGGCCCGTTGAAGATTGTGATATTCTGGGGGAGCAAATATATGTGGATAAGCAAAGACATGGACGATTTTCTTTGTCAGTTTCATATACCAAGTTTTCTTATGGGAATCTGGGAAAGAATGCACTTCCATACAAAAGGAGAGGGAAGTCAGGTCATGTTAGAGATTTATTTGAAGCCTTATTTTCTTCTAAGATATATAGTATATGTATTTGTAGGTCCACGTTTAAGTCACTGAATATTGGAAATCTTGAAGAAAAACAAGAGACTAGTGAGAAAACACTGACACTTGTACTTCAGTCTCTAAATTTATTTTCCCTTTAGGCAATAAGTGTGATAAGTGAGCAGAGCTCTCGTCCCTGAATTTTATTCTTTCCTCATGCTTCCTCTCTTACTGCATGTACTGATCAGTTAATATAAATGCTTTCAGTAAGCCTGTAAGTGTTAGCACAATATAGGAAATTGTATATGATGATAACCCTTCACAATGGAATAGGATAAGAAGATGAGTAGAAGCTTAGCATATATGAGTAATCATTACTGGCAGTTTCTATCAATTTAGTGCGAACTGGGCTAACTGGAAGTTAGGTAGCCAGAAGACGTTGGCTGTGGGAGAGAAGTAAGCTGGGGCCCTTTTGCATGCAAAAGGATCAGAGGGAACAGCCTGGCTGTGAAGTGGGTGGTAGGTGTATTTTTTTTAACTTTGGTTAAAGGACTAAGATCATATCCTATTACTTTATATCCTTTCAGATGTTTTATGTTAGGAATTAGACTGAGAGGGGATTTGCCTTAAGATACCATGTGTCTGATTTTGAACTTGTGCAGAGGTTCCATTTGCAAGTGTTCCTGTTAATATGTGCAGCTGTGTTAGAGTCTCTAGAGTGTTTTTTTCTCTTTGAAAGCTGACCAAGCAGATTTGTGTTGCATTGCTTTTTCTCCCTCCAGCCCCACCGCTGAGAATTATGTAGTCAGGAATTAGCTCTGTGGGACTCTAGGTTACCAGAAGTTGGAAACCTCACAGGGAACAGTGGTTTTTCTCTGTAAACATGGCCAGAATGGAAATTCAGGCTCAGAGTCAGAAGTAAAAGTAATGCTTATGTCTATTTCACCTGTGTTAGCACTAGTTTGGGTACATACCCCCACCCCCTTTTTTTCAGTCTCGTGATTTTTCTTTTTCAGTAGTAAGTCATAATTCACATTTGTTCTTTCCAGTTCTCAAAGTGATGTACATCAAGGTCGCTTCCCTTCTTAAAGTCATGACACCTTTGGGGATAAAAACAATGTGGGGGTGTTTGTTTTAGATAACTAAAATAAACAAAAAACTGGATTATCCAATTATTGTTTATCCAGGAACTGGGTAAATCCAGTTCCTAAATATTTTGCTACTTAGCTGAGCCTTCCCTCACATTTATTATCTAGCAAAACTAGCATGTTTACAAGCAAACAAAATATTGAAAAGACCAGTTGACAATATGTTAAGAAATGTGCTTTTAGTGAGGTTTGGAAAACAGAAGTCTGCATTTTGCAAGATGTTTTAATGACAGCATTCCACCAGGCTAATATGGTAACGGTTAAGATGAATTAATTTTTCTCTTTGTTTTAAAGGTAATTTAGTGAATAAGGCAGTATCAAAGTATCAACAGCCTTTTTGATACTTTCCTTTTATAAATGCATAGTAGGTGAAGAAACTGATCAGTAGTTAAGGTTTGGTGTTTTGGTGGGTTTTTTTCTTTTTTAAATATGTCTAAATAAATCCTGGTCTTATACAAATTTCATATGCTTCTCTCTTGTGACTTCTTGCACTGATTTAGTCTGGTGTAACTGTTAAAATATTTGACTTTTCACGGGTCAGTAAATTGAAGACTGGACTTCTCCAGCAGCTGAAATGGGAATGCAGAACTGCATAATTTTTGTTGTGTTGACAATTACCTTAATTCATAGCTGTTTCACAAGCATATGTACCCTATGCTTTCTGAGACCCCTTGACATCATGGTGATTGGAGTGCCAAAATATTTCAGCAGCTAGATATGCAGTGTTGGTTGCTATTGGTGGTGGTGTTTGTACTTCATAGGTCAGTGTCGCATTTGATTTTGATGTGAAATCTTTGTGGGGAAAAGCCCGTAAAAAGTGTCTGGCTAGTCTTGCCTTGCTCTGGTTCTCTTAGGTTCAGGAAAGACCATGCCAAAGGGAGAGTGAGGGAAAGCTGGTGGTGTTGCTACCTTACATGGACAGATTTGGTGGAACTGATGGAAGACTTATTTCCAGAACATATAATTTGTACTGCTTTTTGTGGTTATCTTATATTTGCCTTGTTAGACTAAGAAAAATGTGAGTGCCTCCACAGGGTGTACCATGTTACACAGCTTTGTATGAAAAGTGCAGCAGAGACCTGGCACAATTGCTGGCCAGCCGCTGTGGCTTCTGCTACAGAACCCTGAAGAGAGGAGGCAAAGTGGACCTAAAGTCCACCCCTAAGTGAAATGGATTTGCATGCTCTAAATTAAAAAAGAAAACACAACAAACCTCACAGGTTAAGACAGAAAATACCTTTGTTAAAGTTCTTTTACACTTAGTACATCCTGTGACTTTCACTGTCACTGAACATCTTCTCAGGAGCTGTATTTTTAATGTTTATTTTAATACATTCTGGTTAGCATCACTTTACAGGATAGCACCTTGGCAAGAATGTGTATATGTGTGTGCCTCTGACCTTATGTTGTTTTTCTTGGTTATTTCCAAAGGTGTGTGATAGAAAAGGCTATTGATGGGCAGACTGTGTTCAAACTCACAATCTCTGAGAAAGAGACCGTGCTTTATTATCGCACAGTAAATGGTTTGCAGCCACCAATAAAAGTAATGACACTGGGGAGAATTCTTGTGAAGAAATGGATTCATCTCAGTGTGCAGGTGAGTAAAATAAAAACCATTTAATATTTGTTGAAATACAACATTTGTGTGAGAATGATATAACTGCATAAATATAAAAGGGTAATTGGGGGATGTAAATGATAACTCTTGCATCTTGTAGGTAAGTATCTTAATTTGGGAGCTCATTTTGAGGTGATTGCTAATTCAGAACTGGAAAGAAATGCTGTGCCCATTCTTCTGAACAAACAAGATTGAAAATTCTCACCCTTTAGAGCACATGTATTTGGAGTTAAGAAAAGCTACTTATTTCTAACATTACCAATAAATCTTGGGTATCTAGATTATTTCTTAAAAATGAGAACGTCATCCTCATTTATACATGCTAATATATTTATCTTACAGGTGTGTCCCACTTAATTTTAAAAACTTCTTACAGTGCACATAAACATGTATAAGTTTGTGCAAGATCAATCAAGTTAATGTGTTAGGGCTGTTACCTTTTATTTAAAAAATATGATTCAGAATTCTTAAAACACAGTCTTTGTGTTCTAAAAGTTTTCTGTTGACAGAACTTTTTAATAAGTGTACAAATATTCACTGAGGATAAGAAAAATTGAGTTTGTTAAAATTTAAACTGTATGTACAAAAATAAGTAAACAAACACAAAGAAATTAAAATTCAGTTATTTGCCTGTCTTGTAATTCCCAACAGACACTCTAATAAATTCTGTTTGTAAGCCAAGTTCAACTAATAATTATAAAGCACAATTATCGCGTATTGAAATGTTTATCTTCTCCTTCCTTCATTTCCTTTATCCGTTCTATTAAATTTCATTTGGTTTACAGCACAATCAAGAATACTTTTGCTGCTTTTTTGAAACTTGCTAAAAGGTATTGACCGTGATTTGGGTTTTTAGTGCTGATCTTGTCACTTGTAAGAAGTATCTAAGCTGACGTCTTGATTTTTTTTGCAGTTTTCTTTTTTCCAGGATAACAGCATGGTAGTGCGAATAAGATTCTGGCTGTTGGATTAAAAGAGTGACCTTAAGGTAGAACTAATGAACTTTACACTTCAAACACTCGAAGGGTGCTATATTACTGCTGTTGCTGTCAGCTACATTTTGTACTAACCTCAGAAACTGCTAAAGCCTGGGATAGCAAAATGAAGAGTGAAAGGGCTGGATTTAAATACACACACATCTTAAATTGTATCACAAAGAACCCTCAAGCACTCTAGAATTTGGTTCTTAAAGCTGTTCGGTGCATAGCAGGAGTAAAGTAGTGTAGCTTCTGGACCCTCAAAGGGACTGAAGGCTTAATACCTTTTCCGGAGCTCAGGGGAGAACCCTAATTTCTGTGGTTAGTGGTCTTGTAGGATTCAACTTCCCATTAATGATGATAGTGGCTGCAGCGTGATCCATTTAGCAGTAGGTCTGGCTATGAAACTTTAGGCAAAGTGTGTGGGTGTGTTTTCTTTTAGCACCTGCCTGTAAATGGAGAAATAAGTGGAAAGTAAGAATATGAGAGACACTGTACAAAAATATGCAAAAGTAACACTAGTATGGAAGTGTCTGTGTCTTCAGACAACAGCAGGATTTGATCATGATATATGTTTGAATATAGGTATTCCCTTAAGCTGATGAAAACGTCTTCTGAAGGTAAAGCACGATGTAGTTTTATGGGCACTAGTAATTTTAGTTAAAGGCAGAGGGAGAGCCTGGAGTTTATACCTAAAAGTACAAATCACTTGTTCTTACCAGAAGTGTGACTTTTGACTTCTCTAGGTAACCAATTTTCTCCCCAGATGATGCCCATGTGTTAGGTATGGACGCTGCAGTGTGGAGGAGAGGCTCTTCTGTGGGTGTGGGTGAGCTCCCTGGGGGAGAGGCAGCAGAGGTGGGGGGCAAGTACAGTAACGATCTACTACTATTCTGAGCTTTTCCAAGTCTGACCATGTAGACTTCCAGGCTGTCTTGTTGAGGCAAAACTACCTCTAATACCTGTAAAGGATTAGTAGCCTCAGTTCTGTGTCACTGTAGGCATAACCTTTATTTTCTAGCAAAGACAAGCCCTAGGACTGAGTTCCATGGCTAATAAATTAAGAAAGTTTGCAGTTGTCCTACAGCCGTGCTGATTTTGAAGTAGGTATGATATTATCAGTGTAGTTGGTATATAACATTCTTCTACAGAAAGAAAAAAAACTTTGTGGTTGGTTATCAAATGTCGTGTATGTGGCTGTGACATCTAGCCACAAACTATTGGGTTTAACTAAACTAATGGTAGGTTCAGTACCTTTTTAGGTACATCGCAGAATTTGGAACATTGGCATTCTTTTTATGGGGGTCTAGCCAGAGCTGGGTGATGTGTCCCGATGTTTAAAAAAAAAAAAAATGTATTCAGACTTGTTTGGCAGCTTGTTTGATATGATTTTTGAACTAAAAGAAAATAATGTTTGTGAATGTTCAATTCAATTTATGGCACAGCTAAGTACTGTTCTTAAAGTTTCAGCTGGAAGACAGCTGAAAATGTGGAATGGATGTATTTTCATGCTTGTAACCAAGCTTGTGTATGTGGAAAAAGTGTAATTAAAAAAGGCAAACAGCTAATAGCTGCATTGCCATATCTGGAGTTGTAGGACCTCTAAAAATATCATATGTGAGTTGAAGAGGGAGAGGGTTGGGATATGATGATGCTGTGCTAAACAGGGTTTTCCATAAAGAAATTACTTTCTCTATGCTTGAAGCATAGTAGGAACAAGCTGTTCAGCTTATTTTTTAAGAAACTGTGTACTTCTATAACTTTTAGATAGTATAATTCAGATACTGGTGGTAACTGAAGATGTATGTGATAATATCTTCTTTGTTTATTATGTCACCTATGTCAGAAGCGTGAGCATCTAATGTACTGATGGTTGGTCTGGTTTCCCAGAAATTTGTTAGAGGCATTAAATCATAGAATAGTTTGGGTTGGAAAGGATCTTTTGAAGGTCACCTAGTGCAACCCCCCTGTAATGAGCCGGGATGCTGCAATTAATTTCCCCGACCTTCAATATGCATGACTTTTCTGGTAGATGAAGCCTATTTGGTCTTTGTTTTCCCTGAGACTACAAATTTTTTAACACCACAGCTTTCCTCTTAGATTTTGTGGTGGTTTAGGTCTTTGTAGGATCTGCAGGTGACAACAATGTGTCAAAATAGTTACCGTGTGAATTGTATCGGATGTAAACTTGACTGGATATTCTCCACAGTATATTGCAAAGTACTGCTCAAACCCATGCACAGTATTGCATGTTTGCCTGGTAGACAGGAAGGAAAAAGAGGTTATGGCGCGATGCCTTGTTGCACAGTGACTTCAGACCAAATTACAGAGAGGTCTAATTTGGGGTGAGTCTGATTCAGGATAACATGTTTTTTTACTGAATGCTAGCACTTATTAATAGGGTTAGCAAATAGGGGGAGCTAATGGGTCCTGCTCCTGAGCAAAAAGCAGCAATTAATGGTTGGCTCACTGGGAATTTGTGTGTCTTCTTTCTGAGAGCGCATGGGCAAAGGGCAGGGATGGGCTGGCTAGTGCACCCGGTGGCTACAACCAAAGAACTGGGGATTAAGGCTTTGCATGCCAAGTTGGTGACAGGAATAACAATGGCTAAGGGGGACTGTGGGATTTGGTTCTGATAAATGTTGATGGCAGATTGGTGATTTTTTGTGGTGTTTTTTTTTTTTTAGAAGGTTGGTTGTAGTTGGTGAAGAGTGTGTGTATGTCAGTGATGTAGCTGACCATGAGAGAGACGCTCCATTAAGGGGCTGGGGTCCAAGTCTGTCTCTGAACACAGGTATGCTTACTATGAGACTGACTCAGGGCAAAGGTCTCCAAAGCCAAGCAGTCAGTAGGTGCTGGGAGCCTGCAAACAGGGAGTTCCCGTGGTCAGTAGGAAAAGCTGAAATATTTGTGCATAAACGCTATCAACAGACACCATGACAAAGGAGTGTGAAGTATTGGTTACAGATATAAAACTGATTTTAGAGAGAGCAGAAATATGGTAGGATGGCAGATATGTTTGGAATTCTGGAATAAGAGCACATGCCTATTCAGGAATGATAAAAAATGAAAGCTTAATTGGTGGAATACCACCAAATAAGTAATTAAATGATAAGAGGGAAGGAAAGAAGAAAGGACATCACAGATTGAAAATAATTTCTTTGGGATAAAATAATTCTAGGGGAAGAGAAGGCAAGTAAATTAATTCTCCTGAGGTAATCTAGGAATTTAAATCCCGGGGTTTGGATTTAGATGTGTAATTTGTTAAGGAGAACTACTACTAAGAACTGTGTCATTGCAAAGACTTATTCTCCAGTTTATAGCTGGGAAATTTAAAGTTTTACTAAGAAGAGCAGGGCCCAAACATTCATGTATTATCTGCATGAAAAGTTTCTTCATCAAGTGGTTGCTGAAGCATAAAGTCTGAATACCAGCTTTGTTAAGTGATGATGGCGTTATTAGAGATGTAGGTGTCAAAGATAACACTGAGTATTCCTAATGAATTTCAGATAAAATAGAAGAACAAACAGTTCTTTGGTTCTGTCAGTACACTTCTGGATTTCAAAGAGATAAACAAATAGGACTATTTTAATAAAAGAAGGTTAATTGTGGAGCCTAGAGATTGAATAGGAAAAATGCCTGGAGGTTATTTAAAAAAAAAAAAAAAAAAAAAAAAGAAAAAAAAAAGAATTGAGAGGAATCTCTGCCCTTAAAGCGAAAAAAATTGGAGATGTAGTGCCCAGGCTTATCTGAGTGAATAAGCATCTTTGCAGTTAGAGGTGGTAGAGTCTACAAGCACTGGGGAGTAGGGAAGTAAATTCTCAGAAAATACTATGTAGGGATAGAAATAAAACTGTAAAGATGTCAAGATGGATTAGACTTCACAATGATTGTCAAATGGTAAAAAATTGTGATTTTTTTTTTTTTGTGTGTGTGTAAGAAGGCAAGACCCATGTACAGTGAAGGTGTGCTTGGGATTAAGGATGATTTGAGAATAGTCATAAAAATAAATACTTTGCTTCTGTTATCAATAGTGATCACAGTCACAGAGCCGGGTAACAGAAATGAATGTATGTAAACAGAAGTGATCAAATAGGTAGAAACATGAATTTGCAAGCTTATTGTGTACATGCTGAAGCAATCAGATGGTATTTGTCCAAAAATTCTGAAAACTGGTACATAAATTCCTTATGACAAAGAGGTATT
This sequence comes from Microhierax caerulescens, assembly GCA_035590215.1. NCBI lineage: Eukaryota > Metazoa > Chordata > Aves > Falconiformes > Falconidae > Microhierax > Microhierax caerulescens. The sequence continues at coordinate 24,042,024 of JAVJGJ010000032.1, read as the reverse complement.
TTATGCGAATCTACCAAGTCAGAGGTGGAGCTCTGAAGCTTATATTTAGGGAAAGTATCATGTGTTGATGCTGGCCAGCAGCTGAGCACCCAGTCTCCCCTCACCCCTGCCAGTGGAATGGGGGAGAGAATAGCAAAAGTGAGAAAACTTAAGAAGGAAAGGAGGTGGGAGTAGAACAAATGACCAAAGGCAATTGCTTGCCACCTCCCACAAGCAGACCACTGCCCAGCCAGTCTCTGAGCAGCACCCACCTTGAAAGTAAACCCCTGTCTGCCCAAAGTTCTCTTTCTACTCCAGTTTTTATTGCTATGCATGAGGTTAACAGTATGAAATATCCCTTGGTCATTTGGGTCAGCTGTCCTGGCTGTGTCCCCTTGCAACGTCTTAGCCCAACCCTAGCTTACTGCTGAGGTGGGATGGGGGGCAGAGTGGGAAAAGCGAAAAGCCTGACAAGCACTCCCCAGCAATAGCCAAGATATTACTGTGTTATTAATGCTGGGTTTAGCTCAAATTCAGAACACAGCACCGTACAGGGTACTGTGAAGAAATTTAACAGTGTCCCAGCCAAAGGCTGTACAAACAGGAAGGAAAAAGGATTTTGGCAATATAGACCTATTTGTCTTGACACAGAGGCACGTGAAGATTTAGAAAAGATCTTTGAAGGAGTAGATAAAGATGTGGAGCTAAATGAAAAAGGGGATAAAATGCAGTGTGGATTTTCTAAAGATAGCTCATCACTGTCTAACCTCTTAGCTTTTTTTTTTTGATGAGAAAACTGATTTCCAGGCAAAGCAAATGTGTCGGATTTCCTCTATCTGGAGTTAAGTTTAGCATTAATGTGACAACTCATGAGAAGCTATAGGGTCAAAGGGAATGCTCGTGGGGAGGGTTGGCAATAGATAGTGCTCCAAGGAACTTGCTTGTATAATCCTGGGAAGGAGGGGCGCAAAAAAGCAATTGAATTCCTTGAAAATTAGTCTTTGGACCAGCCTTGTGTTGTATTTTCATTAATTATCTTCATAGAAATATTAAGAGTGTACTGATAATAGTAGCTGGTAACAATGTGGAGAGACATCAACAGAAAAGAGGAACAGAAAGATGTTATCCAGGAAGAATGACATGACCAAAAGGACTAGGGTAACTGTCATAAAATAACATTTTGTATTACAAAATGCAAGGTAGTGAATTTGAAATCCCTGACAAAATCTTTTGCTAAGTAGTTAATCATTAGAAAATTACTGTAGTGTAGTAGTCTTAGATAGTGATAATGAGTTACTAGCTTGATGTGGCTACAAAAAAGTTATGTGTTGGGGAAATGTATCAGGAGAGGCATTCCCAGCAGTGAGAGAAAAGCGTCATTGCTGCTGCTCCAGACTCTTGTGAAGTTTTGTACAAAACGTTGGGTACAATTTCTGTCATTCATTAAGAAATGTAATTCAGCTACGGAGCCTATGATGACAGTGAAAGGCTCTACGCAGGCTTTAAAGAAGATGATTTGGAGAACCTTCCTTTGGAAGTTAGCTACAGTGAAGAGTAGGAATCATACAGCTTTCCTCTCTAAGTCTTTTGGAGTGTAAACGCCAGGCAGAAAAAGGGACTTATTTAAGTTGGAAATGGAGTCTGTTCTACTGCAGCAGAGTGTTTCTGGAAAACATTCTGATCAGAATACTAGGGCTAAGAAAATGTTTGGGTGTTTTATTTATTTTAAATTTGGTAACTTTCATTAAGAGGGTAATGTGCTACATGTATCCAACAGGAAATGATGGGAATTCGTATCAGTCAGGTTTTATGTAGGTGGACTGTGGAATTTTTTCTTTTTTTTTTTTCCTTTTTCCTGCAATATTACTGTGACAACCACTGCCCAGCAGGATGTTGGACATGGGTCACTAATAGTCTTAGAACGAACTGTTGAAAAAGCTACTTGAGGCTAGATGGCATCAGTCTAAGAGTAACTTCATACTTTTTAATAGTTTATGTAGCCTTCTTCCTATATTGTATATCATTGACAGAGCTATTGGCTATCCATGTCTTTGTTCTTTATACTAATAAACATTTGAGAGAAGACACCCTTGATAAGCTCTGCTGAGGGAGGTTGGAAGTGGATTTGCAACAAAATTGAATTTTGACTATTTTTTTTTTCTCTTCTCCAATTAATGGGTTTTACTTTTCTCTAGTGATGTCTGCCTTTATTATCCACTGTTTATGATTTTTAAAGGAACTTAGCTTTTTTAAAAAAAATTTCAATCAGTTTTTTAATGTTTTTTTAAGGCCATAAATAGTGGATCCTGTGTCCTTGAAATTACTGCCACTATTCTAGTTGATTACAGTTGGTGTGGACCAAGTCCTCCAGGCTTCTGAATATTTTAGAGTCCTTCTGTGTATTTGGTCTTGATTTAATGATATTTATCACTGTATTTAGGAATATATTATTATATTTTTTATATTTTATATTTTATATTTATTATATTATTATTATATATTTAGGAATATATTAGCAAAAACTCTGATTGAAGGTACATGGTGGAGCAAAGGGTATTCAGCCTTAACTTAAAAGAATCTGAGATGCACTGAAGTGAAACCTCAGGAAAACTGGTGTCTTAAAAAATTAACTTTTAAGAAATATAAAATTTGAAAGCACGGCAATGTGTAATTGAGGCCAGTTGTGTACCTCATAATCTCTGCATAGTGATACCAATATCAGATTTGTGCCACTTATTAACAGCAGCACCATTATGTATTTTCTCGTTCAGATTTATTGTTAAGGGTCTTTCACTTTCCCTTTGATACTTCAGAATTTATTTAACCAGTTAAGAAGAGCGGAGTTTAAACATGAATTTTCAGATAGAGCCAAGGCTGCTGAAACAGGAGATTCTTTGAGAACATGTCAGATTGATGTTTTTGTTTCATATTTAGTGTCTGCAATTATAAAAATAATCTTTTTACTAGCCTTTATTTTGCCTGATCATATCTATGTAACTCTGCCATGTTTTGGCAGACTATAACACATTAAAAGCTTTAGAAAGTAAGTTTAAAATCTAAATGCGGAGAGGTAACCATGACTGTATTACTCTCCTGGGAGGAAAATGCTCTTAGAGTGCCTATTGAAATCAGCATTATCATTTCAATATGTGTCAAATATGAGTCATTTCCTAGTTTAGGCAAAATTTCTTTATAAATCTTTAAATCTTCCAGTTCTTTCAAGAAAAGGTTAAAGTACTTACGATTTAATGAGACCGCTTTACATCATAACTGTTTGACTATCAAGAGAAAACTTGTCCTTTCCAATTTGTGAAATCCTTTTATTTTCTGCACAATTTTTTGAATACTTTAAAATTTATATTAAAAGCAAGGAACCTGAAAGTTAAAAGCATGGAGGAAAACATTTATTCCATACAATCTCTGTGTATGTATTACTAAATACGAGGTGTTTAAAACTGTATATTCCCTAAGTTTAGTAAGGACATGAGACAGCAAGAAAGCATTTTAATTTAACAAATCACTTTGATTTCCTGTTTGAAGTCATCACTTACTATCTATTAGTAGTTTGTCAATCCCAAGAAGGGAGGGGAGAGTATGTGTCGATTCTATGTATTAAGAGCTTCTTGTCTATTGATTGCAATTGTGTTGAAAATACTTAGGATGATGCAGTCTGTCCATATGGCTGGTGCTATGCTCCCAACAGACAGCAGAAATAAACGCGTTACAGTCTAATGTATTTGAGTGTCTGTTTAGAGAACTGATCCTAGAAAACAGTAAGCATAGCTCTCTTGGCAACTGGCTCATCATGTAATTTGCTACAGTTGCAGGCCGTTCAGATACTGCTGCTGAACTTGCAGCCTTGAGGTTCTTTGATATTATCAGTAACTTGCTGTGCTGTATTCAGAAGTCCTGCTGTGGTGCTTGACTCCTCATCTGGTCCATGTCAACCATTTGTGTTGATTTGAAAGCTCTTTGTTGTTATAACTTCATCTCCTTGGGAAACTGCGATATTTCCTAGATGCCTCCATCTTCTCTTTGCTTATACTGTCCCTTAAACTATGTCCTTTCTTGCAGGAATATGAGTTCAGGGAAGTTCTTGCATGTTTTCAGGTATAGATTCATGTCTAACAGCTTCCTGGGAACACAAGACAAGGAACTTTATCTGGGCCAAGATTTTAATTTCAGAGAATGCCGAACATACAGGTTTTGTTAATGCCGTCTTGACTATACTTTTGAAAATTTCTGATGTTTTTTCAATTGCAAATGCAAACCTCACTGAAGTCTGCCCAGACTCTGCATTGTATATGGTAGGAATTAAATTAAGCCTTTGTATGACCAGTGCTGGGTGGAGGTAGTATTGAATGGTTTGCAGAAGCTGTGCCTGATTTGGAGAGTTTCAGATGAGATTTGAAATCCATCACGTTTCAATTTGTTTTACAAGCAGTTTGTTTTCTTATATGAAAATGTGGTAGCCAATTAAATTTTTTTTAATAGTAGAAGCACCATGTTAGGAATTATTTGGTTTCTTTTTTGCCCCTAGTCTCAAATCTTTAAATGTCCTGCAGTTCTTAAGGTTGTATTTTTGGCATCTGGTGCGGTTTTGCTTTTTTATGTAATTTTTATTTTTTAGACTAAAAAGAGTAAAGATGAAGAATGGTCTGTGCTCTTATAGAATTGGTGTGGTGGTTGTGAATTAGAAAATAACTCTCAGTCTTCCTAAGCATACCATAACTTTTTTTTAGGGTAATTAAAAGCTGTGAATTAAACTTCTAGTGAACATTTTAATATGTGATACATCTATTTGTAATGTGTAGTTACAGTACATGAAATATAATTTGTAAGCATATTTTTTTTGAGAAAAATCTTACTTAATATTATGGTGGCACATGAATCTAAAAGAGATGTCATACCATATGGCAGTAGCTTGCCTGCTTCTTAGAGGAGAATGTCTTGAAAGGTAAGGAAAAAAAGATGTTCTTTAAGTGTTCAAATGCAATATTAAAAATAACAGGAGTTAAGAAGAACTGAGAGAAAGAGAGATGTGTGCTATTTAACAGCAGCCTGTGAATTAAACTGTTGTCATTGGAATCAACTGTTTTCAGATTGCTCAAAACCTGGAGTCCTACTGGGACAAACATAAGCAAAAAAAATACTGTTTAAACTAGATGGCTCTTAATTCTGAACTAATTTCTTAAATACATGTTTATGTATACCACTTATAAGTGGGTTCCTAGGGGTTTATTGCTTGGTGTAACTTTAGGTTCACTTCTGCAGCTGTATGACTGCTTCTCCATTTATATGATTGTGTGCCCTTGAATTGTGTAGGGAGCAAACTTTGAAAGACTGGAAGTAGCTCCATGTACTTGATATAGCTGTTGGTATAAAACATTAAGATGACACCCACTGGGTGCATCTACATTCAGTTTTGTGTACAGGAAGGGTTCTTTTTGATACAGGTTTGCCTTCTGTTTGTTTGGAGCATTGTGTTACTAAAGAGCACTGCTGATATGTTTGAATTTGACCCCTTTCTGGGGAGACCAAGCTTGAAGTTGTACTCTGGAGTATCACCATTTAGAGCAGACCATTTGCAGTGTGGGCAGAAGGTCCTCTAGCAGGTAGCTCTTGGCATGCACAGTGTGTGAGCAGAAAACTAGCAGTGGCTTTGAACTTTGCTGATGAAGATGGATCACAGATACTTAACCATTGTCCTTCCCTCTTTGTGTTATGCTGGTTGCTAAGTAGATGTTTTCACAAGATACTTGAAACTTTTTTTTGATAAGAGTCTAAAAACATAAGGAGTACAGCCAAATAGAGAAGCTTTGGCTTTTCCTGGTTATTAAAAAAAAAACCAACCTGACAAAAAACCCAAACCAAACCACCATAACTACTACATTTTGTTCAGGTTTCTGAGCTTAAAGACAGATTTAAGTCAGAAATCTCAAGAAATAGAAGATGAAACTTGCAGATTGTCCTTTATGCAACCTCCATTATGTGTGAACTCTCTCATGTACATCTTGCATTAACACCTGTGCATGCAGCAAATGGAAGGTGACATAAAGGACATGTGTAGATTCCGTACAATGCAAAATCCATATGTGCTGATGGCAGTCCACAGGAGGAATCTTCTGTTGTTAATGTTAAGTTGTCGCATGTATCATTTTCTCATGAAAGCAACCTGGCACTGAACAGCTTGTCAGCTGCTTGGCTGGAAAGTACGAAGTTCTGAGATGGAAGAGAGTGGGAAGAACTCCTGTGCGTATATCTCATTCCAATACCTCAGCTCAATAATGCCATAAGTTTTGCATTGTTTAAGGACCGCTGTGTTGGTCTGACAGTCTGTCTAGGTGCTGTGTCTTTGGGTATGAAAAAAAGAGTAGATGTATAGGGACAGCTTTCTTTCAGATACATCACTGACCTGTTTTCTGACAACCAGTGGTTTTGAAGCTTCTTAAGCTAGACTGTATTGAATTGCCATTGACTGACCTATTTTTAATTTAATAGTCTATTTCTTTTTTTATGATTTATATTTTGGTATTGCTAGTATCTTGTGGCAATGACTTCCTCATATGCCATTATGGCTGTATGAAATTGTTCTTTATTTTAAATTTGCTGTCCGTTAATTTATTTTTCCCAGTTTGTCAGTTGCTTTTGATCTATCGTTCTCATGCTATTTGATATTTTGATTATAGAACTTGATCACTTGTTATAAATGTTTATAAACTGCATTTCTGCTTATATTGAAGCCATTCTGCAGTTTGAACCTCCTCACTGACCCTTCCTGAAACTTTTGGGATTACAGTATTATAATTTTGGCGATACAAGGGGCAGAACTCCACTTGTTATTCCAGATGCTTCGCACCATAAATTCCTAAACAATGAAGCTTTGTGGTATTGTTCTTAATTCCTTTTACAAAAAGGAATGTGTTTCCTTTTTGCCATTGAGCCTTTTGCTCATTAGTGGATGACTATCTATAGTAACTCCGAGACCACTTTTTCCAGGCAGTGGTGGTTCAGAACTTAATGTTATGTTTATGTAGTTAAGAATATTTTTCTTATGTCTGCTACCCTGGGTTTAACACATCTAGTCTGCTACTTCATTGCTTGTTTCTTAACAATTTTGAGACCTTTTTGTAATGTCAGAGTAGGCTTGGACTTTTACTGTCTGGCTATATTAACTCCATCCTTTTTCACCTCACTAACCACTGTTTACAAGCCTATACAAAATGCTAAGTAGCAGACACACTGATCGACTTTGTTGTGAAATGTAGCCATTTAATCTCTACTAAGTTTAAAATCTTTCTGGAAAACCACTGTATTATATTGGTCAATTCTTCTTTATACACATGTAACTATTTCAAAGAACTCAAAATTGTATCTTGATTTCCTTCCACGGGAGCCATGTTGTCTTTTCTAGTATACAATATTTAACCAGGTACTTTTCCAACTAATTCACCCTGTATAGACTTGATTTGATGGATTATCAGAACAATTGGTCCAAGACTTGTTCATATATCATGTCTATAATTTTAATTTCATCATTGTTCTTTGACTGTGCAGGGTTAATTGAAAATTGTATTTTCTGTTTCTGCTGCTTTTCTGATGTCCCATTGAATGTGAATTGCTGTTTTTTCTTTTTTTTTTTTCTTTAAAAAATTGAGCTGGAATACCAGCTTCTGTAGCATGTTTAGCTAATTAGATAAAGTTGAACTTTCTTTAAAGAATTTTTGGTGGTATGATCTGTGTAATTCCTGACATTCAGGTTCTCAAACACCTTAGGCTTTAAATTTCAAAGACAGGCATATTTTGTCACAGTCCACATGCATACTTAGTTAGGGATTATTTTTTTTTTTTGTTAGATTTTAAGTTATTTTTTCCCTTAACTTGATTGGTTTCTTTCCTAATTTGATAAACAAGTAAACTGGGCCTATTTGAATGTAGGAGAGTCTTATCCTTCGTTGATTCTATCTATTCCAGAAAAGTGTCTCAGTTCCAAATTGACCTAAATCTTTTTTCCACATACTGTTTGTTCGTTTGTGTGCAGAATCATGCAACCTTGCTCGTCTGACCTTTTGTGATACTGCCAGCATTTCAAAGAATGGCACTGTCTTTGATCTTCTGCCTCCTACATTAAAGCTAAAGTATTTTCCTCTTGAACCTCTCCTCTCTCCTTTCCAGCGGTGTTTAGGTGTATCCTTGCTATTGAGTGTGATTATAGATGGCCTGTATATCTTGTGAGGTTCATTGTCATTGCACCTGTAGGTAAATCAGCATGTGATAATTCAGTGGCAGCATAGATTAAACTATCAATATTGCTCCTAATCTGACATTTCAGAACTTCAAGCTTCTCTTTTTTTTTTCACTGAAAGTCTTACCCTGAAGTTTTATCCTCAGTACTCCAGAGAGATGTGCCTTTCTCTTTCAAGCTTGATGACCATGTCCCATCAAAAGAAAAAGTCTCTCATCTTTTGGAGCTTCTCTAGGTAGTCTGCTTGAATCTTGATAGTAGATACTCTGTTTCTTCAAGTTGCTACTTGTGCCTTATGCATGTACCTCTTGTCAGTGAGGCAGGTAATTAATGTAACAGGACCAGTAAACTGGGTTACCACTCTTCTGCTGGACTTCTAAGGGCATTTTATTATATTTGAAGGGCTTTTATCCTTTTCCCTAAGTTGTGTTTATTGGCATACTCATCTTTGCTGTTGATCAGCAATCTCCCTGGCCATTCCAAGCCTTAACTTGAGGCCTGGATACTGAAGTGCACAGGAAACCACTATGAACTCTCTGAGCAGCCTCTCTTGGTCCATCTCCAACAGAATGTGGTTGAGGGAGCTGTTGCATAAACTTTTAGGTTTAGCTTTTTCCAAAAATAAGCTACCAACAACAAGCAAACAAAACACATCTACGCCAGGTTTGGTTCAGTTAACAGCACAGTTTGGGTCTACTGCAAAGCTTTGCTGGTAAGATGCTTAGTAGCTCTGGAGAAAAGCAGTTATCAAAAAATGAAGTTTGAAGCATACGGTGAATTGTCATCAAAAGGAGTGCTGGAGAGTTACAGTGCAAAGTAATAGTTGAATGACCATTTCTAAAGGACTTTGTGATGGAAGGAAGAAAGCAGGGCACAGAGGAGGAGAAAATGACCTGAAGTAAAGTTGTTGGGAGGAATATGAAAGGAATCAAAGGCAGAATTTTGTGTATCCTTGACTATGAACAGAAACTAAGCCTTGAAAGAAAAGATCAGACTATTTGCAAAAATCCCTTAATGGGATACATGGAACTTTTGTGACAAGGCATTTAGAGGGCAAGAATAATTGCTTTCTTCTTACGTAAATCATCACAAAATAAGACAGAGGGATGGATTTTCAACCTTCTAGCCCCAGCAGAGCTATTCAGCTGTTGTAGAACCAATATATTCTTGCATTAGATTTGGGAATGACTTAGAAGTCCCAGCACTGAGCAGTGCAAAGTGGTGCAAAATTCTTCACATATAATCAATTCAAAACCCTAGAATTTAATATTCAGCTGATAGTGTAATACAGGGTTAATAATTGTACATTAGTAATGGCTTCCTTCATTTGTGTGGGAATCTGCTTATTCTTTGACTAGTGAAGCACAGAGACTTTATTCAGAAGGGATGTTTCATTTGATATCTACATTTCATCCCTAATTTACATGATTACAAGTAGTTCAGGAAAATTCAGAATCAGTGGTTGTGCTGTATTTTAAATGGAGGGGGCAGAGGTAAAACATGCATTGTTATGAGATTATCTGAAATGTACTTTCAGACCTTTTGTTTCAGTTAATTTTGGCAAGTCTATGTAATTGTTTTAGCTACTAAAAAGCAGCTTGTTGAATCCTTGCCATCTTTCATGTTACTATAGTGATCATCGGATCTTGGATCTGATTTGTTCTGTAACTTGAGGAAAATAGTCACTATAGAGCAAGAAAGCAATTGTTTTTTTCATGATCCATGTATTTTCAGATCTGAGGACTAGGATCCTCTTATGTTTTATTGTTTGGAACTCGTTTGTGGCACAGGAGTCACTTGTCTTTCCATTCCATGTAAAAAGAAACCATTCCATGTAAAAAGAACAGAGACTGAGCAATGGTTAAAATAGCAGTTAGAGAAAAGCTTATTTAATTGCTTTAGTTTTTAACAGAATCTGTATTTACAATTTTGAACTTGGGTTCTTCTGCTACTGCCTTGCCCAGATGTGCTTGTTCTGTCCTGAGGCACCAGTAATAGATTGATAGAGCTCTAGTGACAGAGGCAATAAAGAATACTTTTTGTTGGTACAGTGCTGGTTGGGGTAGAAAGTGGCAGAGCTGTAGTTAACCATTTTAATATTACTTCGTACTACAAAAATACTGGTGAAGTACTGGCCAACAAAAGATGAGATGAAAATTGCCAATCCATAATTGGAATGCATGATCTGTGGCAGAAGGATTGCTGATGCCCGATTCAACTGTTTATTTTAAAACAATGTTTGCTTTTAAAAATGCTAACTCTTTAAAAATACAGATCATTTAAAAAGCTGTCTCTTTTTGTATTGTTCTTTCTCTTCAGCCTTGTTTGTCAGGTAATTGACAGTGTGGGTTATATCAATTAATTTTTAACACAGTACTGAAGTTACCCCATCGAAAAAATTAACAACGTATACATGATTCTTATTTTGGATCCTGTTGCTTGCTGTTACTTGCAGTTTTGCATCTTGAAGGCTTTATTCATGAAATAGCTATTAGTTTTTCTTAAGCCTGTAAACCACCTTATGGATCAGCCTGCATTCCAGTTACATTCTGATTTCACTGGTTGGGGTCAAATTTGTATTAATACATGGCTTGCTCTTGAAAAAAGTTAATTGCTTCAGGAGCATTCCAAGGTTCCATCTTTTTCTTCCCCTCTCTACCCCCCCCCCCTTTTTTTTTTTAATTTATGTTGTTCAGGGAATTCAAGCTGAATAGTTGATCTATGCACAAAAAAGAAAGACTTGGATTGAAGGAAAACCATTTCCCGTTGAGAAGGGATTAACATTGTAGGAGATAGTGAAAAAGAAAAGTAAAGGAGGGCAAAGAGAAAAGCTAAATATCTTTTATACAAATGCTAGGAGCATATGTAATAAGACTGCTGAATTGGAGTGACATGTTTTCAAGGATAAGAAAGATATTATTGGAATAAGAGACACAACCAGGAAAATGAAGGGGATTTAAAATGCCAAGATACACAGTTTTAGTGAAGGGAGAGCTAATATAAAGCTGGAAGAGATGTAACAATATTGCTGAGGGATGATACTCAATCTGCAGTAGGAAATGCTCCTGCTTCTCACTGCCCCCCCCTTTGTGTTTTTTCTTTTTTTTTTTTTTTTCTTTTTTTTTTTTTTAAATTAAGTTCAGTGCTCTGCGTGGAAGGTAAGGACAATTTATTGTAGTTGTGATTCTTGGCTGTTGCGCTAGACTTGCAGGTGGTGAGGAAAAAAGCCCAAACAATAAAAATATTTAAGACATAAAAACCAGGTCCCTAAGAAAGCCAGAACTTTGATTTGAAGAATGCTGGGGTGTTGAGGGAGAGAGAGGAGGAAGAGAGATTGTTAAAGATCAGTTAGGATATTGACTGTGTTAAAACTACAAATGAGAGCGTGTTTCTACTGTTGGTGTAAGGTTGTTGCCTTTATACTGTTATTGAAACAGTGTAGAATGTTGTCTAATAGAATAACATTATCATGGAAAGATTGTAAACATAAATCTGTATATGGAGATAAGGAACTAAATCAAATGATTATAAAATCATGAAATTGGAAATGGTCATGGGGTGGGGGTACGTGCTAGACAGAGGAGGCAGCCCTAAAGTTATTGATTTTAGCAAAGCTAACTTTGAAGGAAAGCAAAATGCTCCCGGGATTTTTGCCTGCAATCCTGTGATGAATGGGAAATCCACTCCACACAAGTAGAGAGTACATAGTGTATAAAACACGTAGAGAGGCTGCAATTAAAATTCATCCCAGTTAAGTCAAGAAAAGGAAAGGCCGATATGGGCCTGAGGCAAAAGAAGGAAAGGCAAAGAGACAACTTGCCCCTCCCGACCTTATGCTTTTTCCTTCCCCTTCGCTGTTCTTTACCATTTCTTCTACTGTCCCTTTATCCTCTCCAGCCCTTCTGTTTTAAGGCACTTCTGTCACTGTGGTCCCCTGATGAGGTTTCTTCCTCAAGTCTGTTTCTTGTACACTGGATTTCTCCCAGCATGGGCATAACTGTTCAGAGCACTCGTAGCATGGGTGTGAGTCTCTCTTCCTGCTTCCCCCCAAAAATACTGTGCGTCCCCTTAAACACAGCTGCAAGCTGGACATAGTTGCCATTTCCTCTTCCCCAACTTCCTTTAGGTGTTTGTGGGTCTGGGGTGATTTCAGTTCACTGTATGGTGAGGGAAGGAATGAGGCAGCAGGAGCTGGGGAGGGAAAGAAGGCAAGTGGGTACATAAGTCATGTAGACAGCGGCACTATATGAAAATGTTTAGGAAAAGACACGGCTTCACTGGAGCATCTACCACTGAAGCGACAGGAGTTTTCCAAAAGAGAAGGGTCAAACAAGCACATAGATGGCTGCAGGTGGCGTTCCTTATTTTTGTGCAAAGTTGGGACCCAAATCAGGTCTTCTTTTAGGACCCAGTATGCAAGATCAGGCATCCTGTATCAAGTTGTAAAGAACAGCTGTGAGGAAGAAAGAAAATTTAATGTATCCGAGGTCTGAATCTCAGTAGTTGTAAAATGGCTTTGCTGCAGCTGAAGGCAGTTCATATTAACTGAAGATCTGGCCCTTAACTAAAGCAAACAGTTTGAACAAATTTTGATCTGGCATTTTATTTTTAACAGGCGAACAAACATGATAATGGCAAAAATGGCTTTCAGAGAGAGGTTTAATGGGACAGTGATGAAAGATTTGAGTAGTTTCTTTCTGTCAGCCCATCTGTATTCTCTTTTTTTCTTTGTTTAAGCCACAGTGATTTGTTAACTGCAGAAGCTGGCAACAGGCAGTGAGCATGACCATGTGGTCTTACAGCATCCAGCTGATGACCAGTTTCGGAAGATGGTATGAGGGATCATAACGTTTAGTTCCATGTGTATTGTGATGATAGTTGCATCTATATTTAAAGCTTTCTGTCACTGAAGCACTCCTGGTGTTGTCAGACGTCTATTGGACTGGATGAGCTGCAACTTCTTGCAATTGAATGTCAATAAGACCAAAGCAATTTTGGTTGATTCATAGCACCAGCTTAAGCATATTCACTTGCACAGATTACATTTGACAGACAGTTACCTTCAGCTGAACTCTGTGGTTAGAAGCCTTGGTATACTCTTGACAGTGAGCTTAGAGCTGATGCCTTATGTTTATTTCATATCCTGTTTTTGCCTTCCTAATACTGCATGTGTATGTCTACATTTAAATAAATTCACAGCTGAAGTACTAGTCAGTCCACTTGTTATCTCTGGACAGAATGTTGTGATGAGTCAATTTCAGTATTTAAAAAATGTTTTTTTCCCAGTTAGGCAGATCTAATTTCAAAAGCCATCTAATCGAGGATTTTTTTTTGATCAGGAACTTGTGGAGAAGTGTCAGTCAAAGTCTAACAACAAAAGTAGAAGAAAGTAAGTCGAGGATAAAACCAAAGATGAAGAAATGTTATTCCCTTTTGAATGTTTTCTTGGTATTCTACCAGTTTGCTGGCCTGCAGGAAAATATATTCAGCACAGGTGTTCTTACCCTGTTATATTGGTGAAAGTTAAAATCTTCTGGATTCTGTAATAAGATTGTGCACAGTGTCATCAAATACTGATGTGTGTGTGCACCCCCTATAAATCTTGTAAAGAAAGGCATCTTTCTAGTTCTTTTCTTGTAATGGTCCTACAATACCCTGGGTTAAAATACATTTTAATTGACTTATTCGGTTACTTGATCCTGCTTATGGTGAACTTATGTATTTTGAAACTTCATGTGGAGCATACGGAAGAAGAATTAAACTCTTGAAGTATTTCAAACCATTTCCCCATGCAGGCTTCTAGTCAGCTTAAAGCAGCATCCTGATTTTGAAGGAGAATTGCCCGATTTAATGCCATATAGCTTGTGTGTGTACCATTTCCACTCTACTTCAGTTCCTGTTTTTAAAGGCTGAAGGTGATTTTCCTATAGAGACTAAGGAAGTGCTAAAAGGTAGATTTTTGAGTTTTTACTTCTCATTGAAAAATAGGAATGCAGCATCCTTGAATCTAGATGTGAATTTATAGTAGTGTATTTTGGCTAGGCTGGCACACTCTGGTAAGAGGGCAGGGTTGACTTGGTATTTTTGGCTACAGTTAGATAATGAATCTCAGTCTAAAACTAGGTTGGCAGGATTTCCTAAAAATGACAGAACAGTTGGAAGTAAAGGAATCTCCCGCAACCATGAATGCTAACTTAAGCACTTTCTTTTTAAAAATCATCATGTTATAGTTCCTGACCATGCTGTTACTTAAGTCAGTGGTTGCAATGAATGGCCCCAAGCCCTTTTTGTTTTCTTCTTGTGAAATGCTTTTTGGCCTGAGAACCAAAGATGTGTGAAAAGCACCACACCGAAACCTACATAGATGCCAGGGTTGCAGCTTGCCTTGCTCTGCTTGTGCTCTTTTCCTTCAAGCTTGCAGCCAAGTTGCTTCAAAGGCTTGAAATACGGAGGGGTGGGTGGCAGATTTAGGTTTGCTCAGAGGTGTAGAGTTCTTATAGCTTAAAAATCTTTTTTTTTTTTTTTTTTAGTTTTTCTGTTCATGTGAGGGTAGTATAGGATTTGAATATGGAAACACGGGAATATACATATGTTAATAATAGCAGGTAAAATAAATTTTATTATGTGCATATCTCTTGCATTTGCTAAAAGATAATAGGCAAACAATCTAAAATCAGTTTTGAATATTTTAAATAACTGTACTACCTATATAAGGTAGTACTCCTTTTTTCCTTGGTAAGAAAGAGAAATGCATTTGAAATCAAGACAGGTTCTAGCTGAAGCAGCACCAAGCTCACTGGCAAACCCATCGGGCAGTTCCTTTAGTGGTATAGAAGGTGCTATTTGTCTGTCAAGTGTTACACGAATGAATTATCTGAGCTGGCTTGTCCTCCTGGATATTATTCTTTAATTTCCACATTCCTCCCTCCCCCCATCCCCTTGTCCCTATTAACATGGTTATTAGCATCTTTTTTTGGGATGTTTGAGAACAAGATCCCAGACCAATTCCTCCTGACATATTCTTGTTCTCCTATGTTTGTTGCATGAATTCATTATCTCTTGCCAAGCTTTAGATCTGCCAAATTCCTTCTGTGTTGTTGCAATTTTCATTCCAAATAAAAAAAAAAAAAAAAGAAAATGCAAAGAGCAAAAGACAAAAAGTAAACTTTTTTTTTCTGTGAGGGGGGGGAAAATTAAAAAAAGAGCACAGGAGTTTTTGATGTATGTAAGACATCTTCCCAAACATCCCTAGGAATGATGTCATCACTGCCAAGATGTACTTACACTTCAGAAATGTACAGTAGTACTTGTTTCTGAATTATCCATTTAGCTAAGTTTTAAAATTTGAGTTAGTCTGTATGTGGCATGTTGTAAGGAGAGAAAAACTGTAAAACTATAAAATATAAAACTATAGGAGCAGGCTGCGTATCAGTGTTGGTGAGTAATGTGTGGAGTAGGAGGTGGATAAGTGTGGTGTGGCATCCTGATGCATCTGCGGAGGTTAAGCTGTGGAAACTACTGCACCTCTATTTTATAAAGCAGTCATAAAGTGGCTGATAGAGAGATTACTTGAAAGCTTGAGAGGAGTCGAGGAATTTTGGTATAAACTATTTATTTTGTGCTCTGTTTGTATTAATGCCTGAGAAAAACAGTCCTTGGGGGTGTGGAATCTGCTTGCACCTGTATTAATTTTTTATAGATTTTTTGTGTAGGTTTTGTTTTGTTTTTTTCAACAGCTAATTGTAATTGTAGTAGATTAAAAAGGAGAAATAAAACTAGTTGAATAATGCAAAGTAAGAAGAATAAGGCAGAACTGAAGGCATAGGAATGGCATAGACCTTTGAGATGGGTGTTCAAGATGTATAAATTCTGCAGTTTATTTTGTGAAGGAAGGTCCTGAATTGTGGCAGAAAGTTGTCTGCTCTTTCAGATGCATCAATTTAGGGGCACGTAGATGCCCAGATTTTTTAAAATATGTAACATGCAGCATTGTGGGTTTTGGTTGCTAGCTCTGCTTAAATAACAGCTGAAACTTGAAAACTATGCTAATGGTTTCATCCTGGGTTTTTGTTTTTGTTTTTTTGTTTTTTCCCAAAAATTTCATTCATCCGCTTTGTGTTGCTTAAGTCTGTGCCACTGACCTTTCCTCTTTACAGAAATTCACTTATGAAATAGTAAAGCTGTGTTGGAAGCCTTTGTAACTGCAGCTTCAGCAAGATTTGCAATTATGCCAGAAAAACCCAAAATACATACCTGTGTTCGTCTCATCTCTTTGATATGCAAAACCTGTTTACTGTATCTTTTATTAACTGTTACGCTTCTGTTTCACACCTGTTTTTGCAGAGTAGAGATGTGAACCCACATGTCCCCCAGTGGTAGAATATGCCGTCTATCTTTATGTGAGCAGGCAAGGAGACAGTTTTTTAGACAGGTTGAAGGTGAAAAGGATTTTTATGCTCAAGTTTCTGATTAGACCATTATAACAGCATCACTAATTCCTCTTCTTCCATCTATTGTCTTTCCTCATCTGTTGTCATCAGTGACCACTGTTGATTTGTTGACTCTATTAAAGTATTCAAGGAAGCCACAGGCCTGTCATTTTGGTCATAACCTTAATCTGTTTTCTCACCTTGGGAGAAAATGTGTTAATACACCGTCTGTTTCTATAGAATGAACTCATTGAAAAAGTTCCTGATGCAACAGATCTGTAATACATTTAGAAGAAAAAAGGGTTTTCTAGGTCTTGATTATTTTTAACAGATAGCAAGCTATGTTTAGGTAGCAACTTTTATAAGAAACGTACCAAATTAAATGAAGGTAATGAATTGTAATGGTACGTCATGTAGTAATTTTTGAGCTGAACGAATTGCAACTTCTCTTGATCTCTCTTAATCTGATTCCTCGTTATTTCTGGATGATTAAGCAAATCCTTTATGCTAACTTCTGCTTTCATTTACACCTCTGTAAAGCCTGTCTAACTATTGATTCTGGAGTTTCTTTAGCTTTTATAGCAGCTAGGGGCAGGGGTCATTTCTGTCATTTGGATGATCTGCAAAAATAAATGAACCATTTTTTTTTTTTTTTTTTTTTTTTTAATTCAGTCCCTTACAGGTTAACTTGTATAGCTATGTGGTTGTTCTTCATAAAGCACTTTAAAATTCTTCATAATCTATATCACCTTATTTATACTAATAAATTTATTTTTATTTGAGAAACTTCTTGCTGTACAAATAGAGCTTAGTTAAAGGATAAAGTAAACCAGACTTGTTTGAGTTTTCTTAGAGTTTATTTTTTCACTTATTTGGAGGAGAATTTGCTTGGGTTTTTTTTTGTTGTTGCATTAAGTTTTAGTTTGTATTTGATTTTTAATTTTGGCTTGCATTTGCAGCTAGTTAAATTTGCATTTTTAACTTAAAAATTAGCTTGCTCTTTTTTTTTTTTTTTTGTTTTGTGGTTTGTTTTTTTTTTTTACGTTTTGTTTGTAGATACCTGATATTTGGAATAATCCTGTTCCCTGTCTGGTACACATCATAGATCCCTGAGCTGCGTCTTTTTCATCTTATTTGGAAACAGTGGTGACTGTTACATGTACTGAAATGTATTCTCTTTCCTAGTATTTATTTGAAGATAAATTTTTGGTCCTTGTCCTTGTTTTATGTGTCAGTCATTCCTGCCTCTGCCATCTGAGACTTTCTTTTATGGTATAAATAGCCTTAAGAGCTGAAGTTACAGTTGAAGTGTTTGCCATCACTAAGTTGGCTGGATAACTAAATAGGCCAGGGTTGGTATCATTTGGCTTGAATGACTGGAAAAGATTTTTTTCTTTCATTTTTGGTGCCAGAGTTCTCTCCATTGTGGAACTCCTCATTTATGGCCTGCAAATCTGGGAAGAAATCCATCTGGTTTCTTCATCTGTCTTGCCAGACACTGTGGTCTAGTTATTACAATAGATGATGAAAAGAAACTTTAAGAATAAATTGTATTTTATGGTTACTAGAAACTATGATGAATAAGAATAGAAAGAATGTATATTTAACCAGTAGAAGAGATTAATGTTGTCTTGAAATAACTCCCCTTAATTTATCTGTAATATTTTAATAAATCTTTCCTGTGCCATTAAATATTGGGATAGGAAAGATAACCTAAAGGGGAAGACTGTACTTGCTAAAAAAAAGGTATATCTTTCAAATATGAATTCTAACACATTTGGGGAAGAGACTACCATATCTGTTGGTTTTATGTCATTTAGAGCAGAGGAGTTTTGTTCTCTGGTTAGTGATCTTGAGTTCTACTATGATATATTTAGGTATTCTTTATTACTTTTAATGGAACTTAAAGGATTCTTTTCAAGTTTCTCCTTCCTATCTTATTTATTAAAAATAATTTTGCACAAGGTATGTGGGTAGTGTTAATATTAAGACTTATTTTTCATGGAACATTCTTACCGATGCAAAAAGATCATAGCATCCACTGGAAAATCAACTTAATTCTATTTTGGCTGAAATGATGTAATTCAGTTTGAAATGGAAGAGACTAAAATTGTCTCAGTTGCCTTTATATGTATGTAACAGGACGTTTTGATAACAAGATGATAAATGTGTGTGAAGAAAAAGTGTATGTTGCCTAAATGTGCCATTAATAATCATTATTAACATATCATGCATGTATTTTGTGATGATATGTGTGTGTTATTACCTCAAAGCCTAAACTTTATAGAGTGGGGTCTCAGAATTCCTTCAAATTACTTTGGCTTGGAAAGTGCCATTGTAGCTCAAAAAAGGGGAATCAATATAACTGTGTCTTCTACTTGATACAAAATGTGTTCTGTCTCTCTGTTAATGAAGAGGAATATTAGGCCTTTTTTGGAAAGCATATAGGTAATTTTTACTGAAAATTAAATATTTTTTATTATACCTGTTATACTATTTATAGCTGTTATACTAGTTATTTATTTATACATTTATTAGACCATTACATTATAACTATAGATAACACTACAATTCAAGGCTATAAGAAAATGGAGAGAAAAAAAAGAAAAAAACCCGATGGTATTCTTGAATCAATCTGTATGGTGGGTGCCTTTGGGAGAAGTACAAGTTTTTGCATTCAAGCAGCAGCTATACAAAATCATGCAAAAGAAATCCACAGAAAGCTACTAAATATACAGAAACTACGTCTGGCTGATTAAGTGTCTGAGCTGTTGGTGGTTTGAGGTTCAAAGAGTATTCAGGAGCAGTACTATACATGCTTACCATGCTCTTATGTGTTCCCCTGCTTCTGCTTTTTGCCATAGTCCCTTTGTCACAGTGCTCTGAAGTGCAGTATTTAGTTGTGATACTTCTTTTTTTTTTTTTTCTTTTTTTTTTTTTTGCCACACTGACTACGGTAAGATAGGGGAAGCGTGGGTTAGCAGTTAATACATGAAAATACTGGCTTTTGTTTACGTGACAGTTCTGCCTGATTCAAGCCAAGTGGCAAAATTAATGTTAAATTTATTGTTAACATTTTCCTGAGTAGGGTCTGAGTAGCGCAGACCTTTATGTGAGAAAACAAACAGTTGTAATGCCTGTTCTGCCCCTGTCTCATTTTATAACCAACAGCTTGTGCTCCTTGTGCTTCAGTGCGTGGTCCTTCGTTCTGCCCTGCAGTGACCCATAGGGCAGGGAATTTTTCCGAGGAAGAAAGTGATGGGGTTTGGTATCGCTGGCTCTGATGGCAATTTGCTTGTGACAGAGGGCCACAAGAGCTTCATTTGGGATGCACTGAAGGAACTTGCCTATCAGCTCATTGGCCCAGAGCCTCTCATCTTTGAAACTCTTCTGGATCATAACAGGAATGCTATTAGAGGAAAGATTATGGATATCTTTTGCCATCTCAGTTCACCATCAAATGGGTTTTCCATTGCTTGGAATTGGTATTAGGCTCTGCATTGGCAGAGGGTAATGTAGTTGCAGAGTGAATTTATCTTAGTAACTAATCCTTGCCACCTCCCTGTGAGGTGATTTGCTAAGTATCTGACAGATGGGGAAGCACGGGAGGGAGGGATGGTTTCAGAGCTGGGATTAGAGAGCCGATGTCCCAGGCTTCTGGTCGTGTGCTCTGTGCAACCGTGAAGCCAGCCTTTCCTACCCATCTCCTGTTACTCTCTTGGGGAACTGCCTACTGAACGTTATTAATAAAGACAACAGGGGAATAATCCTGTTGTCCTAGTCAGGAGTGAAATCATCTTTCATTTCTGGGGTATTGTATGCGACGTAATGCTAACGGTCAGGAGACCCTGAATAACCACATCAAACAGCTGATTTGGTGCCAGCCTCCCTTCTTATTTAGCTTAGTCTAAACTGACACCAAACTTGGAGACATCCCTCTCCTCCCACAGCGGGATTTTTTTATACCACACATGGTTTCTCTCCTACATTTTCCTCCCGTGTCAGATATCCATACCCCCTTTAATAACCAGCAGGGGGATCATTACATTGAGCTACTGCCAAACGTATAATGACTGCTGCCTTTGCCTTACACAGTCACTGCACTACTGATATCCAATTCAGCATTGTAAAGTGCTTAGGGCTACCTTGGGGATGTGCTATATTAAACCCAACTATTCTAAATCCTATTTAATACAAAGAGATTGGTGGTGGGGGAGGGGGGAGGGAGATTTAAAATTGTCATTAGTCCCCTATTTTCAACAAGTAAAAATACCTGGTCGCTTAAGGTCCAGTTCTGATGCTCTTAAGTCGTATGTAGTCCTGCTGATTTTGGTAGGGGGTGCATGAAGGTGAGGACTCCGCTTACCGCTGGGTGGGGGGCAGAATTGGGTCCTGTAGAAGCTGTGCCTGGGCCTGTAAGTTTGCCAGGAGGTGATGGGGGTGAGTGTGCCTGTTCCTGAATTCCACTTACAAATGTTGTACAATGAAAACGGGAAAGCAGAAACATGCTTCATATCTGACTAAAAATAAAGGTACTCTTAAACTTGTAAAAGACAACATTTTTATTTGAATGATATGACAGAGCTGCCACAGGAGTGTTACCTGCTATAAAGAAAGCTCAAGAATTATTACCTTTATTAGACCAGTGACACTGAGCTTTAGCCATACATTTCTAACTTCTGTCCCTCTACAGAGACAATTTTCTTTTCTTAAATAAACTGTCATGCTAGTGTTAATATATTGTTGGCTCCCTCATACTCTGAGAATACTGCTGATATAAAACATGTATATGTTAGATTGGTAATAGTATCTTTAGTGTAGCTGACTAGAACAAATGTGTTTCCCTCATGGCTGTGCTAATGTGATAAAGGAAAATTGGCTGTTCATCAGCTTTTGGCTGGGTAAAGACAGTAGAGATGGAACCACATTCTTTTTTATGCATTAATACCACTGAGAACTTTTCACTAGTTATATTTCATGTGCGGGCATGTTGTGCAAAGATGTTGTAAAACATGAGATAATGCTACAAATAACAAAGTAGAAAAGCCTGTATCTTTTATGATGATAACAGTCAAACACCAAATGACAGTAACAGGCTGTAAAAAATGTGATGCAGAAAAAAAATGCAATGTAGCCACCATATATGCGTATACTTAGGCTCTTGCAAATAGGGCATCAGATGTTTAGAGGGCTTTGAATTAAAATTAAATAAAAAACTGTTGTATTTAGGTCATTGATGTGTCAACACAAAAGATAATTTAAAATGGAGAGATGTATTTTGAGCGGTGAAACTCATATGCAATAACTTTTTGAACAAATCTCAAGGCTTAGTAATTATGATAATAGCCTTCAAATTTCCATCAGTGGAAGGGCAATAAATATTCCTGTCTAAATTTTGGAAATATTGACTGAATCTGGAAATGGCAATGAAGCTCAACATGCATGTTTATATTTGAAAGTGCAGTTTAAGGAGAAAAATTCATCTATACTATATTCCATGAAGCCTAAATAAAAAACAAACAAGCAA
>JAVJGJ010000032.1:23979883-24019744 GCA_035590215.1 Microhierax caerulescens | reverse complement strand
ATGAAGCCTAAAAAACAAACAAACAAGCAACCCCCCCCCCCCCGAAATTAAACACCCCCCCTCCATTTCATGTTTTTGTTTCTTAAAATGCTGTTAGACTCGTGTTGCCCAAGGCACTGATGCTGATCATCTGAGCTCAGATTTATAGATAATTGTGTCCGTTTATCTTGGTCTGAAATTTGAAAGATTTTATTGGTGGAATAGCATTGTGAGTGCTTATGCTGTGGTTTTCAAACTGGTACTTTTTCAGGTTCTGGCTTTCCTCTTCGCAACAAATTATTCTGGCTTGTAAACCTTTGGTTTGTCCTCACATATATATTGTTCTTATGGAAGCAATTATTCCAGGTTTATTTTGTTTTGATTAGCATGGGTATCAAGACAGGCTAAAGCGCGCTAGGTTTATTTGCCTTCTGTAGACACGATTCACCAAGCATCCGTATCTGCAAAATGAAAATAACACTGTAAATTAGTAACAGCAAAACAGTGTTTCAGAATCTGAAAGCTGCCAAGCTCTCTTGTGAAATAAGCCTTATGCAAGCTAAATATTGCTAGAAACTGAGTAGTTTCAGTTTTGCAAATAAATCGCTTTCTGAAATAAATTGGATTAAGTTCATTTAGTAAACAATTTGTTAAATTCCAAGAATTCAAAACTTGTGGATGAGTCGAACTTGGTTTCTATAATTAACTTCACAAGTAGGAAGCTGACTGTAGCCATGATGCCCCCAATTTTCATTTTATATGTGCCTTTATTTTTTTTTTAATGAGTATTGAATTTTGTTAAATGTAAGGCTGAAAGGCACTTCCCTATCATTAAACTTTTTCTAGTTTTATGTAAACATGAATATTATTAATACAAAAAAGTACTTTGTAAAAGCTCAGCATCTTGTGACTTTGTGGAGCTGGGAGAATGCCATAAAGTATTTCTCTGAATGTTAGCTCAAATTTAAAATGAATTGGCAGGGAAGGGAATGCTTGCAGAAAACTGTACCCTGGGGTGCTGGCTGAGTGTGTATCCCTGGCCAAGGGTTCCCTTGATGTAAGGGAATTACCCACTGGGTGTAAAGCAGATGCAGCCAGTTCCTTTACTGTTCCCTTCAGCCCTTGTAGAAAGAAACATGCTGGGGTTCGGGAGGCATTTTGGAGGGGTGTTAGAGGCCTGGCTGAAATGTGCTGCGTTTGGTTATCCCGAGTATGGTATATACCCCCTGGGACCTGTTTGAACGGATACGTACGAGAAGAGCTCTGACAGCTGTAACATGTGCCCGTGGCCTGAAGTGGTGACAGAGCTGTAACCAGCCTCCTACCTTGTGGAACAGACCCACCCTTCTCCTTTTCCTCTCTTCCCTCTCCCCTCCAGACCACTGTACTGTAGTTTCTTCTTTGATTTAACCACTGTAGAAATGTTATACTCTGTGCAGCTGAGTGCTGATCTTATTAATGGGATTGCTAATGGATGGACAGAAAAGAGGTAACTACTTTCAGTAGGCATTGGAAATAAAGACATAGAGCAAATAAGCTGAAGTAATGTTAATGGGTAATCAGGGATAGATGCTACGTGTAGGGAAATCAAAGTGGTTGCATAATGAAGCATGTGTTTGCCCCTTTACATTGATTCTATAGGTGCATCACAGCAGAATTAGTTTCTTCTTGAATGGCTGGGAAGATGACAACACACCTTTTGATTCAAGGGTTCTTGTGGGAACAATTGCCGATACTGATGGTACACTGCAAATTGGACAAAGCTTCACAGGTAAATCTTGTAGTATTTTGGCAGAACACACTGAAATATTCAAAATAAGATGTGCATGATGTGGTTGAAAATCACATGTGAGTAATTTCAAGTTATCTGTATATTGAGAAGCAATATCTTCCTGCAGGAAAAAATTCCTATTGTACAATTAGCTTTCTCAAAAGATTGGCTGAAATATAGATGTTTGGCAGATGACCCTGTAGGATCATAACTTATTCTGTGTGCTACTGCATATAAGTAGGCTTTCCTACATTCCACGAGACGTAGGCATGTAAAGTGACACATTCTGTTAATTTACAGTCATAGTTTTTCTGAATAAATAGATGAAACTATTTTAGAATGGGATTAGGCATGGCCACTGGACTACACTCCTCTACAGAGTCAGCAATAGAGCTGAAGATTTCTGGCTGTTCATGTTCTTCAGTTCTGTTAATTCTCACGTAAACCACTAGCAGAATGAGAATCCCTCAGCTTCTAGTAATGCCTGATAGTGTTACTCTTCATCTGCATCTAGAATTTTCGATGTACTAGAAAATTGTGATGTGATCTTTGCAGAACAGCTGGGGGATGTTTTGTTGCTCTCCACAGTTTCTTGGCTCTGCAGATGTAAGAACACTGGCTACTCTTCAGGAACATGCACAACTTGAAGCTAACTCCTAAATATAACTATATGTCACTTAACTTTATTGTCCTCTTGGGCAAGAAAGTAATTCTGTGCCCCATTTCTTAAAGCTTGTATTTGGAAATGTGTTTTGTTGTGATTTTGATTCTGAGTACTGGATAACTAATAAACATATAAAGGAAAGGGCTATTTTAAAAATGCTTTTTATCTTTATTGTATAAATTGATAGGTACAGTTGTACCTACTGTATCTCTTCTCTAATTAGAGGTGGCACATAGACTGGCTCATTACTTCTGTCTAATGAGCCGATCTTTGTGCCACCTCTCTAATCAGAAAAGAGATAGGTACAAAATGTTCTTATAAAGTTATTATAAATCATTCTTTTTTATCAAAAAATTAAGTCACTGCCCTCTATAGTTTTGTCCAGGTCCAAGATGGTTTCATTCAGGAGGGGTAATTGTGCAAGAGAGATTTCAGAGTGCTGAATTAAAGGTGCTGTCATGCAGTGTAAAGCTGCCTTCTACTCAATAGATTACTTATTTATAGCATATTTTCTTAGGTTTAGAGCAATTTGTCGGAAGAATGCAAGATTTTCGATATTACCCAGTGGCACTTACAAACAGGTAAAGAACCTTTATTTTTGTAAAAAAATGTGCGGTAAGAAAGTATAGGTAACAATATGCTTATTTCCCAAAGTATGATGATTTTCAGATATTGACTTTAGATGATTGCTTATGATGATATAGTTTACCAAACCTCATTTCAGAGATGACTTTTAATCTAAAAAATCCTGAGTTAAAATAAATTTAACAACTTAATGTGTTTTCCTTTTGAACTGTTGCTTAAATACAGGTAGGAAATGCATGCTTTCCTTGTTATTGTCTGTTACAACCTGACTTAGTGTCCTTGCACAGAGTAGATCCAGTTGCTAGATTTCACTGCTTATAAACTGTCTAGGTATTATCAATTCATCATAATTCTGACATAATAGTGTGTGCTGATAAGCTTAGTTCTGCTGGATGAGACTTGCAAAGCTTTCTCAGATCTCTGCGTAGTGAGGAAGGGAGCATAGTGGGCAAGTCCCATTCAGACTATGCAAATACCAGTGGTCAAAACGAAGAGGACAGGCATTCCAACTGGTCAGCGTGCTGGCTTTGTGGCTGCAAGCTCTGCTCTGGAGCTTAGCAGTTCCTTTCTTGTTTCAGCTTCCCCAAGGTATCAGATGTCCATGTCAGGTATCTTGATGCTCCCCCCATCCCACGCACACACCCCTACCCTGTTCATTGCTCTCTATATTAGATTGTCACCATGAGCTGCCAATGACTTCAGTAAGCTCAGCCCACATAGCCCTGGGCAATTGCTTTGACTTCCTCCATTCCTGAAGCCAAATTACAGTTGCCACTGCAATTTCTGTTGCCCTCCAGCCTCCCTTCCTAGCGCATTACAAAGAAATGTTACCGTTGTTATCCAGCTCATGCTGGATTAATCTAGTCAATTCAAGCTGGCCAGAAGTAGTCAGGTCCTATTTGTCTGCGTGGTGCTTCTGGGTAGGCTACACGCAATGACACTCGTGACTGCAGACCTTAAGGCTGCTTAATGATAGTCTTTCAATAAGATGTAGAGCAGTTTCCTAGGAGCTCAGTTGTCTGCAGGACATTGTGATGAACCGAGCTCCTGTGAATTTGAAGTACTAATCTGAGTCGGAATTCCAAGTTACATGAAAATCGTGTTGGTTGTATTCTTCCAGAGCAATGCTTGTCAAATCCTTTGAACTACAATTTAAGTCAGTGAAAGGAATAAAGATTAAAAATTGAAAAATGTGGTACTTTAAAAAATGTTGTAACTTAATGATGTCTTTCTAGATGTAGTTTTATATATAACTTGGTCCAAAATGTTTGTCTGGGATAAACTGCAAAGGAAAGTCTTGCCTGCATATCAGCTAATTTAATTCTATGGCTATATAAATGGTCTTGTAACTTCGAATTCTGTTTAATTTTTCATGGCAGCTACCAAGTATTTGTTTGCTTAATAAGTATACAAAAAATATTTTCTTTATGATAAAGTAGAAAAATGGGAGAAGTAAGATTTTTTATTTATTTATTTATTTTTATTATTTTAAAATTCAGTGTCTTCTAGGCTCACAAAATCCTTTTACACCAGAGATGAGCAGATAAAGGTTTATGGAACCTGCCCATGTCATTCATATATCTATCTGCTTGTCTGCCTACCTATCTATGTATCTATTTCAGTTGCTGATGTCAGAGGGAATTAAAGTGACTCTGGCGTTGACATGAGCTGTAAGAAGCAACTAGAGTGATCACAGACTGGGGCAGCTAAAAACCTGGGAATTTGTGTTAGTTAAAAATGAAAGTATTTCTATCTAGGTTTTGTGGTTTTTTTTTTTAAGTACAGTGTCATATTGCTTAAGCTGGTCGTCTTGGAGGATGGAATGCAATCATTCAACCCATCTGTATTTACAGGCAATGTACAATGCTGCGGTATGATTGAGAACAGTGTCCGGATCACTGACTGGAGTCAGACGTTATGCAGTTTTGTTACATTAAGAGTTTTTCTTTTGTCTAGGGCTGGTCTCATCCTGTCCAGCTTTAGGCATCCCAACAAGGAGTTCATTTCCCTTGGCTTCATACATGTCTGTGGAGCAATGAAAGCAACTCCAGAGTGCTTCTTCACAGGCATCTTCTGAAGATGCCTGCTGCTCACCATTGATTACCTAGGGACCCTGGGGGGCCTGATGGCCTCATTTATGTGAGGTGTGACCAGGCCTTTGAGGGCTTCTGCTGTAATCTAAGCTCAATTTTGTTTAATCTATGAGCCTGGAGGCACAAAGTGGCACTTGTCCTTTTTTTTATCGTGTATGTAATTATTTTTTCTTTACATGCTGTGACAGAGACATTTTGGAAGTATTCTCTGGAAACTTTCCTCACCTGCATACCCAATCTGAGTGCCGCTGTCCCGGAAGTCATCCTCGGGTACACCCGTTGGTACAGAGGTACTGCATCCCTAACGGTGCAGATGATACCACTAACGACAGAGTGCTGAGGCTGGATGCAGAAGCCCATCCTCTGTATTACATCAATGATGATGACATTGGGACCACCTGGATTTCATCTGTGTTTGCTAACGCTGAAGGTCTGGATCATGGTGTTTCAATCACAATAGATTTACAAAATGGGCAGTATCAGGTAATGAGATTACATTTGCTGTTTATTAATTCAAAACTATGAAAAGATTTTTTTAGACATTTCATTACAATTTTGAGGAAATTCAAACATTATGCTTTAAGATGTTATCCTTAGGAGATCAGGAAGAAAACTTCCTTTATCAGCATGAAACAATGCAAAAGGCAACAGAATGCATTATGGTTCTTGTCATTCTCTTTTGATGTGCCTTGGCTGTTGTAACAGGGAGTAATCTAAGACAGAGATGCCAGAGTAGCTATCTTGTATGAAGACACCAGTATTTAGAAATGGGTTGCTCATAACTCCACTTTTGTAAATTTTAATTTTAATTTCTATTGAAACTTGAGGTTCTTGTTTTATACCTTCTGGTAGAAAGCTGACTACAGTCAAATGGAATTTAACATTTCTGCAGCGCATGGAGACATCAGGGGGCATTTCAGTTTTGTAGATGTTCTGGAGATGGTAATTTAGCTTCCTGAGGAATGTGGAAGGAGAATACAATAAGCAGGCAAGGTTCCTTAAGAGGCCACGTTACACCTAACGCTTCGCTATGATGTTGAAGAGTAGAAGAGTATCAGGTTGTTGTGGAAGGAGGAACATAGTGGTAGTGGGGCTGCATTCACAAATAGGGGCTTTACCAAATTTCCATGTATTCTTGCTAGTTTTATCTTTTTTTTTTTTTTTTTTTTGTCATTAATGTGATAAGAGAAAGAATATGACAAATTTTTGCTACGTAAGTAAGAATTAGTCGTTTGATTAAAAGTGAGTTCATATACCTGTGAAGTTCTAAGACTTGGCTTGTTTGATATGCACATTTCTGCCTTTATATATATATAATATATATATAAAAAAAGTATTTATCTATTATTAGCCAAAAACCTCATCAAGTGTTGGGCAACACAAAGCTGTGCCCTTCATTTTTGCCAAAATAAAATTGCTGTAACAAGTCATGGACTTGACTTTGTGGTGTATTTTCAAATGGTCTTCAAGAAAAAGTGGAGTTCTGGTGCCACAGTTCAGTTGTTCTGTAATAATGTCTGAGAGATTGAAGAGCTTGTTTAACAAAAAAGGTTGTATTTGGTTTTAATTGGGAATATGTGGAATGAAATACTGATTCTTTTCCTGTCTGTGAGTGGTAAAGCAAACTATATTGCCAAATTGAAAAAAAGTTTATATTCTCATTGTTTTACAACTTAGTCATTAATATCAGTTTATGAAAATTTGTTACCTTCTTGTAGGTATTCTATATTATACTGCAGTTCTTCAGCCCACATCCTGAAGCAATAAGAATTGAAAGGAAAAAAAGAGATGATCTAAACTGGGAAGACTGGCAGTATTTTGCTAAAAATTGCAGTATTTTTGGAATGGATAACAATGGATCTCTGGAAAAACCGGACTCTGTCAACTGTCTCCAGCTTCATAGGTATGAGTGGGTATTATCTGCATAACACAGATGCTTTGAAGAGGTAACATCCTGACAGAATTCATTTCTATGTCCCAATGAGATAGAATCTTTTAATTTGGTACACCCATTTATTATGGGCTGCTGAGTATATAAAAGATCCCAAATCTGACCTTTCGATTGAAGATTGCCTAAAGGCCATCTGTCATTTTTATCAAATTTCAGACATTGACAAATGTGACACAATTGATTTCTCTGTTATTTTTGAGCTAGACTTTTGAAATTTTATTATGTGCTTGTGTTTTGGGGGGCTATTGTCAGTTGAATTAGAGAACATTGAGGTGAAGATTGGAGGGAAGGTACTGACATAACAGATTGTTTTAAACTCTCTAGTGAATGTGAATGTACACCTTCTGATGTCCAAGGGCACAACTTGTTCTGAAGTCCAGAAGAGAGACCAAAGCTTAAGTATGAAAGCCAGTCATTCAGCCTTACTCCTAATTGTGCAAAACATGTAAGAAATCAGTTGAAAATTGTATCTTGAAGCTTTCTAATTTTTCTAAGCAAGAACAGAGATAAAACTGGAGGTGGGGGGCAAGAAGGATCATTACCTTTTAGAAACATGTTTCAAGCCTTTTTACTACATAATTAGCAAAATATATAACATATACAATGTACATTTCATAAATACAGCATATAACATACATAATATATAGTTAATAAATATAATTTCACACACACGTGCACGGATCTACATATAGATTTTTTTTAAAAAAAATCTGTACTGCTACATATATTCAAATGCACCATCTCTTGCCTGAATTCAGATGCCAGTCAGTATTAGGATTGTTTAGTACTTGGCTGGAAACCAGGGAGAAAATACAGTACCAGGTGCTGTAGGCATTTTGCTTTTTTTGTTATTTCACTTTTGCTACCTTCCTAAGACTTTTCAAGTGTCAGCATCTTTGTTCTCTAGGAGTTCAGTATTCTAAGGAGAGGAGCATAAGGTCATCTGAGTTACACCAGTTTTCAGCAAGTCTTTGAGCTTTACTGCTGATCCTTGGAGCAGAGAGTAGAGGAGAAGGGAAATCTCTTAAGCAAGCCAAACATTTTAGGATAAATAACCCAAATGAGGTATAATGCCCTTTTCAGCTGAGAAATAGGTATTTGTATATTTTATAAAAAGAACTGAGGCTTTCAGTGTTTCCATAATTTTTTTTTATGTAGCACTGTTTCTCCCCTTCATTTATGATGTAAATGATGATAGGAAATGATATGAATGAATGATTTTGGGTACAGCTGATGGTACAGAAAGCTTTATTTAAAATATAAGACATATACCCTGTAAATTGTGACTATTCCGTATACTCAAAGAGAAGTTACTGTCAGAACAATGTTCCAAACTTGTGTGAGCAGCGTAGCAGAGGTCCCTGCTGAGACCTTTATAGGAGGGGAAGGTAATTTTATTGTAAAACAAAACTGGTTTCTCTCTCTCTCATACCCACATACTTGTAAGTGCCAAGACAGGTCCAGATTGTCTGCCCAGGATTTAGACACTAGTGTGTGCTTGTATCCTGGTGGCCTGGCCAGGACTCCTTGCGTTGATGTGGGAGGAGAGTGACCTTGGCTTTGAAATCCTTACCATGGCTTGAGGGTTCTTGGCTTGGTGACCACATGCTGGTACTGAATGGACTCTTTTGTGTCCTTTAGGAGACGAAAGTAATTAAGGTTTTTGTTTTTCCATCCAGTGCCACCCTCTGTAAGTTAGGAGTTTCTCCCTGT
Source organism: Microhierax caerulescens (assembly GCA_035590215.1). NCBI lineage: Eukaryota > Metazoa > Chordata > Aves > Falconiformes > Falconidae > Microhierax > Microhierax caerulescens. Next base: position 24,010,988 of record JAVJGJ010000032.1, on the reverse strand, counting down.
CTTTTATAGAGGCTTGATTCTTTGCTTAGTCTGAATTTTGACTAACCCCTGCTTTAGGATCTCCTTTGCTTTCCTAATTTCCTGAGAAGCTGTGTGTAGATGCCCTAAGGTCTTGATGACCTGCTTATCTAGCTACCATCAGCCTTACAGTCTTTCTGTTTCCTTCTGGGGCTTCCACCAAGATGGTGTCATCCATCTGCTATTCATACCCATCTTAACATTTCCATTACAGCTGTATATGTCATGGAAGAAAAATACTTTAACTTTCTGCAGAGGGGAACAGAGGACAGTATCACCCACAGAAACCTACAGATAGATTCCACTGGGATTTTTGTGAAGCACTGACCTGGATAGGGGCATAGTAAATTCAGAGATTCTTCATGAAGACAGAGGAGTATGAGTCAGCAGACCTAGTCTAACTACAAATCTCATCTTTCAAAAGCTCAGAGATATTTTAAAGTGATGAGAATTACATTTTTTGAATGTGTATGTCAAGTGCCAGGTGATACTGTGGGATAACTATTTTTAAGGAGCCCATGTAGATGTGCAAATAAGCAGGCATTCTTGCCTCTTCTGGAGGCAGGTGCTACTCAATAGCTAACTTCTGCCTTGTAAATATACCAACATGAGATATGATTCATGCCAAACTGTGTGAACATGCATTTTATATATACTTGTTTACTCAGCTTTTGCTTGATTCCTTAGGAGTGTCCTTCCCCTTCTTGGGCTTAAATATAGAGTTTACTTTGTCCTACTGCATTCCATTAAATTCTCCTGCACTTGACTTGCTGTCAGGTGGCACATGTTTCTGACTGTGCTCACTCATGGAATGAGATCATACAGTCCAGTGACCCTGGAATTCAAAATATATTTCTGTATGGCTTTTTGTGTGTTTAGCAGGTATGTAATGAACTATATGGGCAAGTTAATTTCTGTATTAGTTATCTGAATGTAGTTTTCTTATGTAGTTTAAGCATAATTCATGTTTCTCAAAGACATTGTGTTAAACATTTGGAAAACTTAATGCAGGTGATGCTGTAGCAGTCACACTTTATTCATATTTTGAAGTTGCCCTTTAGGCACTTTACTTTTAAGAGGAAAGTTAGGGTCTGGAGAAGAGCATGGCAGTTTGGGGAAAAACAGATATATAAGAGGGCATTTCTTTCCCCCTGCTTGAATTCTGGTGACTCAGAATCCACTGACAAGAATTTTGCCCAGAAACCACCAAAAAATGATGTACAGTTAAGCGGAGACCCTCTCTGAGAAAAAAGATATTAAGAGATAGAATCTGTAAAATATGTGATATTTTGATTTTTGTTTGTCTTTCTCTATTTAAACAGCTTTACACCATATTCCCGTGGTAATCTGACTTTTAGTGTTCTTACCCCGGAACCAAATCACCGACCTGGTTACAATGATTTTTACAATACACCATCTCTCCAAGAATTTGTAAAAGCTACACAAGTGAGGATTCATCTCCATGGCCAGTATCATACTAACGAGTCTTGGGTAAATTTTAGGCATAGATACTATGGAGTTAATGAAGTTACAGTCAGTGGAAGGTAGGTGGAATGTAGGTATTATGGAACTCTTTCCCCGCCTATCACTGCCTCTGACTATTACAGCTGTGCAAAGTATATAATGACCTGCCTAAAATTTAATGAAGTTGTTCTGCTTTTACATTTATGAATGAGAAGGGAATTTGGTCTGAAGCAGTGCATCAAGTTTGAAATGATTGGTGTACTGTTTTTTTTTAAACATTTGCTCACATGTTATTTTAAAATTAATTAGACTTATTACACAAATCTGTCAAAAGCAGTCCTTTCCTTGGAATTACCGGTGCCTCTAAGCAAAGGCTTATGATTGAAACCATGGCTTGTGCTTTAGTTCAGTAACTCTTCCAAGTTTCATTATAGATTCCCAGACGTGGCAATTTTAACAGTCTTAATGCAGAGCTCATCCTTTGTTTTAGCTGTAGTTTTCCTTTTAAAACTGTCAGTAAAGGTGTTAGTGTTACATTATCTGTGACTGACAGCTGTATTGTATATAAGTGTGCTGCCTTGTGAAAAGACTAATTATGCCCTGTAAATACTATGCAAATTTGGCAATGAAATAGTTTCCAAGAAGCATATGGGGCAGATTTTTGTTAATAACTGTTATTCCTGAAATTATTCTGGTAGTTCTCATTTTGAGAGAAAGCACCCTGTTAGATGTCACATTTATCTTAACATTTTCTACACTATAAATATGTTTTGATTATTGATTTAGATGTGTTATGATAATGCTTTTACTAAAATAGCTACAGTCTTGATGACTGTGTAACAGTAAAATAACTTCAGATGGTTTGCAAAGCTATGACATACCTCCAGAAGAGCAGCCCTTCAAGTAGGGTGGGATGGTTATTGCCTACTGTCTAATACCCTATAAAGATTTTATTTTAGTAAGAAATAGACATTTTAACTGAGATCTAAATGGGTTAAACTAGAAAATCTAAATGGGTTAAACTAGAAAATTATGCTTGATACAGTTAAGATTTCTTGAAAAACTATAGCTGCACTTTAAGACTTAATATTGATGAATGATTGTCACATCTTTAATCAAGTTTTATGTATTACTGTTATATACTGAAATATAGTTTTCATTACATATTTTATAAGGTAACAATAGCTTTACTAGACACTGGTTTTTATTTTCTTGAAAAGGCAATTGTTGATATTTAAAAATATGTTGAGTGAATTATTCTTTTGTAGGTTACTGTACTTAAGAACATTCTCTTCGGTGGTGCTTATTTTTATTTTATTAAGAGTGTGCTCTTAATAAACAATTGAACTATGTCATACACAACATTGCCTTTGTGACCATGTTATATATTGTTGGACAAATGTTTTCATGTTTTAATATTTTTTCCACTACCTATTGTTATTTCAGGTGTAATTGCCATGGCCACGCTGATAACTGCAACACAGCTATGGAACCATATAGGTGTCTGTGCATCACGGAAAGCTATACAGTAGGAAATAATGTTAGTCTCTCCTTTGTCTATCAAAGTCACCTATGAACAGCCTCAAAATTGGGATTTTAGTCCTGGGAAAGAGTGTGTGTATGTGGTTTAGTGTTTCCTAGCTTTTGTAGGCAAACTTTCCATAGCAGGGTTTGTATTAAATGAAACAAACCCCCCTCACCCCCACCTGGCCAAAACCCATTCCACTGCAGAGCATTAGGAGTGCCGTGTTCAAGGATTTGATTTGTTTAGAGGATTATGCCACTTACAAACATTAGATGCAAACCTGAATTTAGACTGTCAGCATCTAATACAGATTATGGCTCTACCTGCTGTAACAACTGGCAAATGATTTGTAGAGTGAAAAGGTAATGAGCACCTGATGTTCACAGCAGATTTGCTCTGGGGCTTTTTCTTCAGTCGGGTCCGATGGACTCCAGACTCATTCAGTAGATGGAGTGCAGTAGGCAAAGTCCTGGAATTCAGCTTCCAATTTAGTTTTGTTTGAAAGGAAACAGTTCAAGTGGTCCAAGACAGCTCCATGATGCAAACTAAAGTACAGTAAATGCAGAAAATTTGGAGATTTGCTTCAGAGCTGCATGCCTAAAGCAAGGTAAAACACCAACATGGATTTACTATCTGATACTTGGAACATTTGTAGGTACTTGGGACATCATAGATTGCAGTCTCTGACTTCAGTGAAGAATGATATTTTTTAATGCAGTTGCTTTACAAAATATGTCTAAGATAGGAGGAATTAAAAATTTTTGGCATCGTTTTTAAATGTCTTTTCACAGTTAAGAAAATACTTAGACATGCCCATACATATATATTTGGAAATTATTTTCTTGGGGGTCTTATTATTTTGGTCTAAACCAGTGATTTGGGTAGTGACTTTTTAAAACATTGAAAATAGAGCTTTGAACTTACTTACTTAAGGACAGCCTGTAAATGTCAATTTCCTATACTTTTTACAGTCAGTCATATATGACATTTGGTTATCTTTAAAATAAGCTGTAGTAGCACCATGATTGTTCTAATGAAAGAACAAACTTAGTATTACTTTTTGCTGTTCTGCGTTTTCAGATAGTTGATGTTAAGGTTAAATTTCTTGGAATTAGAAGGCCATGTGAATGAAACTAGATACAGTCTAGAGAATACGTTCTTATCATTGCCATGCTCTGCTCTTAATAATAGCATTTCTCAATAAAGGGATTTTATGTAGTTGAAACTTATAAAATTGCAAAATTATAGTTTTCCTACTAGTTTTATAATTGTTGGCCATAGGACAACCAAAATGGGGTGGTTTACTCTAAGTCAATGCCTTCTGGAGAAATAGGTAGGGGAGAGCTTAGAATAATGGTGTCAGTTTGCACTCATTTCCTCCAACCTCTGGTTTTCTTGGAAGCTGTTCACATACAATTTAGCAAAAGCAGAACCGTGATATATGAGTTCAGAAAGCCTGTTCAAAGAAAAGATTCTGTGCCTACATTAATTATCTATCTATCTATATCTATGTATAAAGATGTAGTTGAGGTTAAGGAAGAAGGAGCTACATCGAAAGAGTGAATCCCACAGTATCTCGCAATCCACCCTGAGTGTTAGATTTCTGTCATGACAACATGTTGCATTCCTCGCTGCATTTATACCTTTTGGAAATAAGCTTTCTGAAAAGTAAGAATGGGTTATGGATTAGCGAGAGCAGTAGCAAAGGAGAGACTTACCTCACATCAAAAAACCTCCAAGCAGTCTGTGCTTGCTAGAACAGAGCAAAAGGTGTTAACCTGAGAGCATTTGATGCTTATGATCATGTGAAAGATCTTTATAAAATTTCATAGGGGATCTAAGTTTGTTTGGTTTGGTTTTTTGTTGTTTGTTTGGTTTTTTTTAAGCAGAAGTGTAGGATCTACAGTCTAAGTGACATTTGAATAGAAATTTGAAGTTTTTAGATGGGTCAAATTAGAAAAAAAAATTCAAACTGACAATGTCCCTTTAATTAGAACACACATTGTTGAAATGTTACTTTGTAGGGATTAATTATAAATATTTAATAAGATCTGGAAATTCACCAAGCACTCTTGCAAATCTTACGCTACCTTGTGAAAACAAACCAAATACATTTTAATGATGTATCTGCCTTATCAGATATTTTCTGTCAATGTTAATAGGTTGTTCCAGAGTATGTCACATTTTTGTTTATGCATTGTAACTGTAATTGAAATGCTTGAATTAACCATATCCATTCAGACTACAATAAGGATGTTTAATTATTTCCCACATTATTTAATGACCATGTTAGAATCTACTAAATTTGAAATCAAATAGTAATAAAATAGGATTCATGTTTGCAAATATATCACTAACTACTTTGAATTTTATCAAGGAATTACATAAAACCTGAACAACTTAAAGGTTTTGATTTTTTTTTTTGTAAAGTGAACACTTTAAAGCAAAACCAAAATCCATCCTGGATTTTGTCTGTCATTGGCAATGATAAAACTCTGTCCTATAAATTTAACTCCAATGTTTCTCAGGCTCCCACCCCAGTGAATTAGGAATAATAATAATAATTTATGATGATGATGGATTCATTTAAGCATTAGATGAAGGAAGTTTCCAAATACAACCTTTTTTTGGCAGGGGGGGACAAGTATTTTTGAGAAGTTGTTGCACTGTTGGCAGTCTTTTTTTAACTTCTGCTCTGTGCTAGCAGTAAGTCATCACAACAGAGGGGGTATAAGAAGGTTTTTGGGGTTGGGTTTTTTTTAGTATCTTGGACCAGAAATCAGGTCGCTTGACAAGCTCTTAACATATGGCAGAGTATGTCCTTGTCACATTTATACTTAATACAACTAAAATTACAATCTTGAATTTATCTGGCATATACATCTGGATAGGTATTGCACAGCATGGCAATACCAGAAACTAAAAATTTGCATAATTCATTACAAATAGAAATCTTAGTTTAGTTATTTGCATCACCATGTTATGAAATTTGACATACCAAATGGAATTTCTTTTTTTTTTTTCTCTTTTTTTCTGAGTTCTGTTTTGATGTAGAAATATGTTGCTATGAAATTGGAGATGATGGGAAGAAAGGAATGCTTAAGAGTAGAGTAACTTGCAGGTGTTGAGGGGCCAGATTAAGAAAGAAGAGGAAATAAATCCTTACAGAGCTTGTCTCTCATCTTATGAAAAAAAATGTTCAGCTTCCTAATTTACAAATTATTTTATAAATGCCTTGTGTCCTGCTCTGGGAAATAGCTTTGCCTTTTACAGATGGAAACTGTGGCATTTGTTTCCATTTGTAACAGAGCAGATCCAGATTTTGGTAACATTTATATGCAAAGACTAATTTATAGACATGAGTGGCACTATGTTCAAAAACTTTCCTGGATGTCACATGAAAAACTGGAAACAGCCCATGAAAAAACAAATCAGACAAGGTCAGCCTTACCTTAGAACCTCAGAGTCTGCTTTAAATCAGTCATACAGAACTTAGTAGAGAAGTAATGGAAAAATATACAGGAATAGTTGTACAATAGAAAATAGAATTTAAATAAAGCAACTCTGATAAATGCTTGAGAGGGTATGAAAGGAAGTGAGAGTGTGAGTGGATATCGTAAAGATTTCAGGTCTTCAGAGTTTTCTGTGCAAATAATTAATGATCTTAAACATTTGCTGTCTGAAAACTGGATACAGCATTGTTGATTTACCAAGAACAGGATAAATAAGGCTTTTCATGTTGTAACAGAAGAATCTGTCTAAACCTTAGTTAAAGGTTAATCTGTATCATCATGTTAGGCGATGGAATTAATGATACATAGTACCTGAAGAGCTGTAAATATTAACTGTAGTAAGTGGTCACTTAATAACAAAGACTTTCAGCTTGCAGAAGCAAGCAAGCTAGCAAAAAAATGCACTTTTTTGCTAAGCTCTTTGCCATATTGGGTGCATCCAGAGGACAGGCCTGGGAAGAAGCTGGTATATCAGAATAAAAAGAAAGGAAATCAAGCAGGCAGATGGTTGACTGGAGTTTCGGGAGACAGCAAGCAGAAAGGCACCTAGTCCACTAGCCTTACCTGCCTGAAAATTTCAGATGACTTTTGGCATGTCTGTGGAAGTTATGGATTTGTCCGTGAATCCATCCCTGGAAAACTAGTGTAATTTCACAGTTCAAAGAGCCAGGCTTCTAAAGCAATTTGATTACAAGCATTGCTGAAATACTGAAAGAACTTGTCGCAGTCTCAGATACATTGTGATTTGTTGCACAAGTGGTGACATGCTGAAGGGATTGTGAAGTAGATCATTATCCCTTGTACATTTTGATCTGAAGTTTGTAAGTTTTACTGAAGAGGTAGGCAGATGGCTACTAGCATTATGGTAGTTGCTGTCACCTCTCAGAAACTAAGAAGGTAGTTCCAGTCTGAAAATGATTTTCAGGGGCTCACCCACTGTGCAGGATACTTATTTATTGTGAAAGAAAATGGAGACACCACTGGGCTGGTGCTTCACTGTTGCTGGAAGTAGCTGTTCTAGATCATAGAGCCTTGTATATTTATTGAATTTCTATGATTTTCGCATATTCCATGGAAGTACCCAAGTGATTAGCCAATCTGTAGGGGTTTTTTTCTTCTTTTACTCCACTAAAACATTACTGAAAAAAAAAACAACAAAAAACCAACCAAAACCCCAAAACCCCCATGCAATAGCTTCCCCAGAAGAGTAAAATTATCCCTGGAATACCTAGTAACTGTGGCTACAGCATTCTCTAATGTTACAGGAGAATGAAATTCAAAGGCTTATTCCAAATAGAAAGAGGGAAAACCAAACACAAGCTCTCTTACAATTTAATATCTTGAGGAAGTCAGAGCTTTAGTAAACGAGAACACAGATTGAACTCATCAGCTACAAAACATGCCTTCTCCCTCTCTTATTTTATAGAAGTCCTACAGGGTTGGAGTCTAAATGAGAGTTAGATGGAGTGGATGGCTGATTTGAAACTAGCTTTGAATTTTAATCGTGGAGAATTTGTGTGAATTAATTTACTGAGCTGTCTGTTTGTCAGAATTAGTGTGGTTGCATATGCTTTGATTTTGTAGGACTTAGCGTGGCTTCAAGTAACTTCACCAAAAAAAGCATAAATGAAAGAGGAGTTGAGTAGAAATAGATCTTATGCTGCCTGAAAACATCTGTGCCAGTGCTTGAGATCTCAGTTGTGTCCCATTATTGGAGTCTGGCATTCAGAATGGTAGATCTTATGTTCTTTGTCAGTTACTTTGCCATCACAAAGCAACAGTAGTATCTTAAAACGCTATTTGGCATACGGTGTTTGTAAACCATCTGTTACGGCTGTGCTTAGTTTCTCAAATTACGTTGCATCCTTTTAAGGTACGTGGAGTGTTACGATGGAATCCCATAAAACACTCTTCATCTCTATTCTGTCTTCTTAGTGACTCAGTCACTTAGTGTTCTAGCTTTATTATTTTTTTTTTCATTCCCTCCAATAAACCCTGACTTTTGAATGTAAAAGCTCTTTGGCCTTTGGGGAGTTCAGAAGAGACAGATAGGGTTCAGAACTCTGCTAACATGTGGTCTTGATAGGTAGTCAGATGCTGTAGTGAGGGTACTGAGGAAAAGCCATGGGGAATTAAGATGACTGTCTTCAGAGCGGGGCTAAGCTACAGTGAAATAGATATTGCCTAGAAGCCATATTTATTTGGCTAATGAAGCTAAATGGAGTGAAAGTGTACTGTCCATTTGGGTACAGACTGGGGTCTTTTAGGAGGGAAGAAACAACATGTGATTAATTATCCTATTATAGTCGACATTTGCAGGGCAGCATAGATAAACATGGCTGGGTGATACACGTAGTAGAGTTTTTTTGAAGGCAAGACAGCATTTCAAACTGGCTGAGTTTGAATTCTAATCTTGGTATCACTTCAGATTTTTATATATGTATTGCTAATAATGTGTGTGTTACAGAAGTATATGTATAATAGTATAAAATGTATAAAAGTTTTATAGGTGTGCATGTACACCTTTACTACAATTGAACTTTGACTGATGGGTGTGAGGTGGAACTCCTACACAGGTTAGGAAAGGAAAAAAAGGAATAAATTCTACATAATGTAATGTTTTTTTTTTTTTTAAAAAATGTAACCCAGAGGCAAGCAGCAGGTTGTTTTAAGTGTTGGAGTAGAAGGTTCTGGTTGACCCTGACTTATTGCAAGTCTCAAAGTACTGTTACTATTGCCTTCTGAAGTGTTTCTTTGAATAATTATTGGGTGTTTCTTCAGAGGCACTGTCCTTACAATTCTTAGTGCCTAATAAGGCACTCGGTGTGTAAAGGCTTGGGCTGAAGTCACAGGTGAGCTTTCTGAAAGAGTGCTGGATTCAGGAATTTTGAGAAGGAAAGTTTTTAATAATAATTTTAGTTTTTTAAAAAAATATCTGAATTCATTATTGGAAATATGTTTTTAATCGTAACTTTAGAATAATGAATTGGGCCAAGATGAGCTAGGTATTTTGATCGTCTGGCTCCTTGTAATGTTTTCTCAGAAAACTGCTTTCACAGAAGGTGAGCATTTCAGGCACTATATATCAAGACAATGTGTTTGTTATTGTCCATGGGGGAAGCCATATATTTAACATGTTTCATGAAGGGCCTAGATGTAACTGAGAATAAGGACATCTGCATGTCTATGGGTTTTATGGTTATGGAGAAAGGCTTGTTTTGTCAAAGTTAATGTTCTTTGTAAATCTACCGCTAGACCTTGTTCAGATTTGTCAAAGGCTTTTCACACATGGTAGCCAAGAATTGAAACCTGAATCTCTTGGTACCTTTGGAAGTTCCAACAACTGTGCTTTGGACAAATACAGAGTTTATATTTGGTGAATGAAGACCTGAAGATTGCCCCAAGTACATCATCATGCTGCCAAAACTGAAAGTTAAACAGAGCAGGTCTGGAAGTTAAATGCAGTTCTTAACCTAACGAAGGTGTAAGTAATGCAGCGGGATGAGGTGGGGGTCTAGTGCACACTTAATGCAGCAGGTGTGACAACTGCTAGAACAGCAATTGTTTCACTGTCTTTGCCAGCTTTTGACTGGCTACTTTTTTTTTTTTTTTTTTTTTTTTTTTTTTTTTGCGAAGACTTTTAAATTTGCTGAAGTTTTAAAAGTCACAGGACAGGAGACACGGTAGTTCAAAGAGGCTCCATGCTATGCAATCAAATACCACCTTTTTCTCTCTTCTTCGTGCTTGCGTGTCATTTAACAATAGGTGCAAGCACAGGTGCACATAAGTAACTGATCTAAGATTAAATCTGAAATGAAATGACGAATGCTCTCAGCCACTGCGTGGCTGGCCAGGCACAAATGGAAATTCAGGGCTGGCAGGTTGGTAGCTCTTCCTGTACTGTTTTCCTTTCAAGGAGGATATATTTCTGTAGACGTGCCGCGAGGAGGAAGCTGCAGGAGTGGGGAGGCTTGGCTGGCAGCTAGGGTTTCTTCCTTGCACTTCCCAAGTTGTGCAGTGCCTGAATGAACCTTTTTGCCTCACGTTGCTGGTGCTCTGTAATGCTGGTTTTCCTCAATGTAGAGACAAAGGGAGCGAGTAGAGAGAGGAAAGATGGATGGGAATGAGGGAAGGACTTGAATGAGTTTAGCTGTGTAACTTGTGTAACAGCTATGGTCAGGGCATTCCCCTTGGTGTACTTAAACGGGAGTAATCGCAATTAGGCAATGATTCTTCATATAAACAACGGTCAGAGTTCAAGGTCTCAAGCGAAGCCCTGCTAATTTTCATCCTGAAACTTTCTTTTTCTCTCGCTGTTGTAATGTTGTGGGGTTTTATTGTGTTGTTTTTAACAGGTTGCAAAAAAGTACAGTGGCTGTTGCTATCTTACCTCATACTGTTAATTTCATATATTAAAACTAAATTACAAGGTAAATTCTTGTGCTTTCATTTTCTCTCCCAAGTTGTGTTTATGGAATTGTGACTGCTCCACAGTTCTTGGACTGTCTTAAGCTTATGTTTTCTCATTCAGTTTCTCACTTTACTCATAGCTGATGCTTCACCCATAGCATCAGCTGTGAGTGAAACAGTTTAGAAACATCAGTATAGTTTCCTAATTATTAACATACAGGTGATGTAGGCACACAGGGTCTAAATAATTATAATAGTGCTTGGAATAGTAGCCATGACGAAAGATTAGCATGCTTCTGGAACATAAGAACAAAATGGCCAAATACTTTACAGAAACAACCTAATTTGAAGCATTTGAATGCCTTCTGAAACATGGAAATTATAATTGCAATAGATTTTGTTTCTTAGATCCAGCAAAAGGCACCAGCATTTTGGGAATGGACTTTTAGTAATGCCAGTTAAATGGACAAAAAAAAAAAAAAAGTATTCTAAACAACTCTCTGGTGGCAACATGTACCCATCTTTTTAAGCCAGTTTCATAAAAACTAGTTGGATTGCTCACCATAAAGAGATTATAATTGTCCAAAATGCTATCCATTCATTAAGAAACCAAATTTTATTTTAGTTCTTGAGGAACCAGTAGGCACAATAAATTTACTTCTTGAAGAACTGAAGATTATTCCAACTTCATATTCTTCACAAAGCTCTACTTAGAAGGTAATATCGTGAGTTCATCCAAATAAAATATGAGCTTCTGAGGTGCTCCTGAACTCCTTAAAAATATTTTTACTGGATTTACACTAGTTAAGTACTTGAATATCATTAGTCTTTGTGTCTAATAAATCTGAAAAGAATTGAAGAAAACAAGGTAGTTTATCTAGATGTTTATTTATACAATGTACCCGATATCCTAATATTCCATTGGTGTCGTTTAAAATATAATAGAGTTGAATATGTTTAGATTTGTGTTTTTTTGTTTTTTTATTCTTTCTTGAAAATTTAATGAAATAAATGCACATTAGGAAATGCTGGTATTTCAGATACTCTGTACAATATCACATATTCGGCCATGGGAGGCTTTTTGTTTCACTCACAAGCTCAAGTGGTAACTGTACAAACTACAGTTACTACAATAGCAGACTTTGTTTAAAATGCGTCAAAATGGATGCATTAGGTGGTTATGTCTTCTGTGCCTCACAGTAGGCACTATTTGCTTCTTTTGAGTTTAACTAAATCTGAATCTCGAGGTGGTAGTCTGTGTCGAGTATTTAAATACTTAAAATTTTATTCTTCTGCTGACCTTCCTTGATTTTAATCTGCTGTTAGAGTAACTTAAAAAGATATTTTTTATTTATTTTTTTTTTTATAAAAAGGGGTGGTTTTATTATTTCACTATATGCTTTCTCACTTCATGTCTAAACCAACGTTTTTCATATTTAAATGGGGGAAAACACATAGAACGAAACACCGATTATAATGACGTTCTTCTAAGGTAAAGAAATAGTTTTAGGTTTTCTTGGGTTTCTGTTTTTTTTGTTTGTTTGTGTTTTTTTTTTTTTTCCAGTGCGACCGCTGTTTGCCCCTGTACAACGATAAGCCTTTTCGTCCAGGTGACCAGGTTCATGCCTATAATTGCAAACCTTGTCAATGTTACAGCCACGCTGTAAGCTGCCACTATGACTTAGCAATGGACCCTTTTCCTCAGGAGCACTACAGGGGCAGCGGTGGAGTGTGTGATAACTGTCAACACAACACAGCTGGTAAGTCACACAAAAGGGAACGGACTGTTTGTTTTACAGTTGCTTTTTGGCTAAGTCTTGTGTCAGCTGAAATTAGTAATGCTCAGGGGCTGACATTACAATAAATTCTCATGTTAGATGTATTTTAAAACTATACAGATAGTGCAGTAATTGTGTCAGTACTGAAGCTACAGGAAAACACGGCTAAAATTTGATCCAATCTTCTATAAAATCTTCTGTGCAGAACACATTCTAATAAATAATTCGTATAGTTTCAAAGCTGTTTGTTGCACATACTAGAGCACTTAAATACAGACTATTGTCACTCTAATTGAACCAGTTTAACAGATAATGTTAAAAATATTGCCAAATTTTGCTCTAATGTTTCTATTCTCTGTAAGTAGTAGATCTGAATACTTATTTTTTTTAATAACCCTTCTCTTCTGTTTCAGTTTTCTTGGCTTTATCTAGTAGAGGAAAAAAGAAAAGTTTCAGGTTCAACAATAATTTTTCCAAAAAATGTATAGGCATTTGCATGGCACAGCTTTTATATAAGTGTGGTATTATATAACAGATGGAAGTTTAATGGAGTAAAACATAGTTTGTAACAGGTTCATTGTTTCATATGCTCTGGATCACTAAATTGGCAGGTAGAGATGAAAGGTGCATTAAAATGGACGTCCTGAAAATTATAGAATCCTCTCAAAGGAATAGAGTCTTTAATTTTGAATTATACAGCTAATTTTAATGAATTGGAAGCCATAATGCATAACCTTTCTTTCATGCAGGAAGGAACTGTGAGCTGTGCAAGGATTTCCATTACAGACAAGCAGGTGCAGATCTTTCAGCCATTGATGTTTGCAAACCCTGTGACTGTTATGCAACAGGCACCAGAAATAAGAGCCTCCTGTGTGATAATGTAAGTAGACTCAATACAGAAAAATGGGAGAAGGCAAAACATGTGATCAGCTTGGGTAGATAGCAATAAAATTTTACAAAGCGTGTTTGGAAGGTAACTACTTTTTTCTAAAAATGCTTAAATTCGGCCTTTTCAAAATGGTAATTGACTTCTGTCAAGGACTGAAAGCCGAGAAAACACAAAAAGCCATTTGAGATGTACTGTTGAAGAGTTTTTCATCTAGATCAGCAACAGACATAAAAGATGCTGTATGAATTTTCAGAAGCAAATAGTAGTTTTGGGATTCTGACAGGTACCTGTGCACTCAGTAATGTTAAAACATCCAGGCTTTGAGTGATTTTGAAAGTCTTGATATAGTCTGAAAATTATGAACAAATTTTAAAAATTCAGGCAATAAGGTGAGCCTGGAATTCAACTAAAATTAAGCTATTTTTATCTGTAATATGACAAGGATTGATCTCCTTTTTAATTCATAAAATTAATCTAATAAAACCCAAACACACATCACAAAGCGATGTGGAAAAGAGAACACAATCAGCTATGTTTTTTAAGCCTATGGACCTTGTTGACATGCAAGATGTAGAGTTTCATTATGAATCTACCTGTAACTTTCAAAAAGTGCATGTCGAAAAAAAAGTAGGAAAAGTGACCGAAGTTTTGAACATACATTAAAGGTATGTTGTGGTTCATTCTATTCACATATGTTCTGTCCATTGCCAAAACCCAGATTTTGTTAGGAATAGGGAAGAAAGAGTTTCTTTGAAATTTATTTTAAAAACATTTTAAAGGTAGAACTTGTTCTACAGGGAATTGAGAGAGAACTTCTTCATCTGGTTGCCACACTTCCCATTTCTTCTTTTTTCCAGACTGTTTTTATAAAACAATCTCTAGCATTTTTCATAAGGTGTCTCTCGTTACTGCATTTTTAAAACTTTATTTAACTTCTATTTATTTTGTGGATCCTGTTGTATCTTCACCCTTGTTTCTGCCGTATAGATATGGCACAAATACATGCCCAGTTAAACTCCGTGCACTGTTGCAGGACTTGTGTGTTGGTGCATATGCTGAATCGTAAGCAAATTTAGCACAGTGTTTTTTAAAATAATCCCTGGTAGTCGAAACGAAAATTAATTTATGATTTTCTGTCTTGTGAAGATGATACTTTTTGCCAGCATCACAGAAATGAAAAATAAAACAACAAAACTTGAAAAACACAGGTATCATGTTAGGACTATTTTTTAAGGTATAGAAAAAATGAAAGCAAATGCTGATTTGTATGTCCGTGGTTTGTGGTGAAATGTTAACCTAAAACAATTTTAGTTGTGGTTAATAATCGGAGGAAGAGTAGTTTACAGAAATCACTGCTTTATAGTGAAATACACAAGAACGTGGATTAAGCTTGACTGAGAGTATGAACAGGCAGATAAAATGGAAAAAAATGGGGGAGACTATTGCTCAATAAAGCATCAATTGACTGCTGCAGTAGAAGCAGAGCAGGGAGAAATGATTAAGAGGCATTAAAGAATAGATTAATAAGGCTGAGGACTAAAGGCTGAAATGAATTACATGAAATAGGAAGGCATCATTGAAGGAAGTGTTCCCAAATCTGACCTGTGGAAGATGGAATCGTAAGGAATAAGGACCCTGCTCATGAAAATTAATTGTCACGTCACAATGATAATTTTCAAGGAAATATGCCAAAAATGAGGCAGAATACACTTTTACTGTATAACTTATTCTGCAGTTCATCAACATTTTTTTCTTTCTGCAAAGTGCCAGTTGTACCTCTTGGAACTTAGTGACACAAAGTTTCAAAATTAATCTGCAGAATCACAAATTAATCTATTGAATCACACAAAGAATATTTACTCATCAAATGAAGTATTATTAATGTGGATAGTTTACAGGTGCTTACTGTAACACATTTCTTCCCATCTCAGTTCTTTGGACTGATCATGAAAACTTTATGTTCTGTTCACCTGTTTCACTCTAGCCTTGGTGAGAAATGCACGTAGATGTTTCGTGTTTCTCCCTTTGCATAGGTTCTCAGTTCTTGTACATCTGTAGATCGTGCCCGCTTACAGGTCAGTGTGTAACTTTATTTGCATTTTAAAATGCAAACATATTAAAAACTTCAAAATGATAACTTTATGGCTTATAGTAATGAGTGGGATTTTAGAAGAGTGGTGTAGCAGTGCATTCATGAGCAGTTCGTTAGATCTTTTTTGCAGAGAAGTCTTCCCCTGAGGCCGGTGGGTACGAGAGAGAATTGCTACAGCCTGAGAAAAATTGCCTACTTCTGTGCTGGTTATTGACATCTAGTCAGTGTAGAAAAGATACATGTTGGTCTCACACTCTTTGCGAACATTTGTCACAAAGTATTTCAAACAATCAGAAAATCTAGATGAATTGAGGTGCCTGAATTTTACGAGAGTAAAAGAAGAATTGGCTGCCTTCTTGCCTTCTCCCTAACCATTCACACATAAGAAAATTCTGCCAGAATACTGCTGATGTGATCATTCTTGCTCTGTGTGGAGAACTGGAGGTTAGTATCTTCTGGCCCTTATACCACAATCCTTGACTCATTTTCCTTTGCTGCTTTTCACCTGGACTGCTCTACAAGTGCTTACATGTTCAATCAGGCACGGCAGTTTGTAGTCCTTTCATGATTCTATTATGATATGCCATATATAATGGTGTGGAAAAAAAGCACTTTTTTTTCTTTTTCTTTTTTTTTTTCCCAGGGCATTTGTTTCTAGGCAAAGCCGAAAGTGCTGCTATTGCTTTTATTTAGTCTTTGAAGGTACCATTCTGGTCTCAGTGAATTTGGGCATCTTTACTCAGATTTTGCTGATTTTAAAAAATTTACTTTTAACAGGCAAATAAATATATGTCATGTACTTATTGGTGCAAAGGAGCTGTACTTGACTGCAGAGGGTATTGTTCAGAGTTGCAAAGACTTAATTGCCTTCTGTCAAGGTGGCAGCTGTATTGTCTAGTGTTGCAAGAAAACTCTTTCTAAGGCATGAAGATGAACAAAATGTCAGTTACTGTTTTCTCTGTGGAGTCAAAGGAAAACAGATTCCAGTGCTACCAAGCAAGCTTTTGAACAGGCTTTAGATTTCACCTTTCTGTACACTCCCTAAATATTGCTCTTTTGAATTTCTTCATTTTTGTCAGAATTTTGAAAGTTTGATTTCATTCTTTTTATACATAATGGAAAATCTAGCTAATAGCTGTGCACGTATATATATTTTAAACCAAAGTAGAATCTTTATTTCTGATAATTTTACTTCTGAGTTGATAAATTCTTTGATCTAAAATTAGAATATGCATTCCCCTGTTGTCATTCTTCTACCTACCCAGTTTCCGACCCATTTATTGTGATTGACAATAAATAAATAACTGAAATGTGTATTACAAGGGAAAGAACATAGGTAAAGCAGTTAATTAAGGGCATTTCAGCCAACAGGTATATCAAATAGAATAAGGAATATAAGGGATGCAGAAGTGTCAATGAAAAGCTTGTGTGTGTAGTGGAGTCCATAAAAAAATCAAGTTATAAAACACTGTGTGTATTCTGAATCCTGATTTCCCTTCATGGAAGGCCTTTAATCCTATTACTAAAATGAAGCAAAATGAGCTTTTTATGTTAAATAATTCCATGGTTTCATTTCTGATAGGTTTTGTATCATGAAAATGCTGATTTTCTGTGATAGTTTGTCAAATTATTTTGGAGATTTGGTCCACTCCCATCCATTGAACTGTCACAGGCAGAGGGAAAACACCTCATTTTGCATTTTGAGCAGAAGTAGTAGAAAGCTACTGACTTTTGAAAGTCATCATTGCAATGACAAGAAGAGATAGCGGGGGAGTGAAAAGGAACTTCATTATTGCTGCTTATTCAATTTTCAGTTCCCAAAGCTGACATACTGAGAATACTCTCAGGTATTTGGTGGTCAGACCATTAACCTATGTGTGTGAGCCAGCACACCTTACAGTTCTCATTTCCGAAACTGAAGGAGAGGAAAAGTCTTCAACTCCCTTGCTCCCATATCCTGCTTCCTGAGATTGCAGTCAACAGGATGCTGAGGCCCTTGCCAGGTTTGCATCAAATAAGAAAAATGTGAGAAATTTATGATTAGCGTTTATATCAGAAGGCAGAACATCAAGACTGGTACCAATTAATTGCAAAGCCAGCAATGGCAGGATGAACAGAAAGAATTTCATGCAGGAACTAAATACACCCTTGGGTCTTAAAAGGTAAGTTTTAGGGCATTGCCAGCTGGTCAGGGGAAGGTGCTTCTGTCCTGGTAGAGAGTAAGCAATTGAAATTCGTAATGACTCAGCCAACTGCAAAAGGATTTTTTTTTTTCAAATGTTCTGGGCTTCAGAAATAAGTTAGCTTTTGTAAAAGAAACTTAGAAAGTGCCAACTTCAGAGTTTTTTTTTATTTACTTCAGAGTTTTTTTTTATTTACATCAAGCCACATCTCATACTTATTCTCCAGAATTGCAGAGACTTTGATTACATTTCTGGCAGTATGTTTCTTCTATTACAGATACCAAGAAATAGCTATCTGAAATTATAGGAATATCCAAGGAGAAAAAGATGGTTTAAAATTTCAGAATGGTTTAGGCCAGCTATTTTTTTCCCCAGCGAATTCCATTTTATACTTTATGAATACATATGGTCAACAAGTTTTTAAGTAGTCAAACAATATATTTCTGAGACCGTGACGTGTATGTGGTTAATATCTGCTAGATGAACTCTATGGCTAAATAGTTGCTGTATGATAGACAATAATTAAGGCAATTCTTTGAAATATGTCACCCTTTGTCCTGGGTACTGAAATATCTTCTTAAACCCTTATATCAGTTTCATAACTGGACATTGGGAGGGTTCATGAACAGGCTCCACTTTGAATTTGTGATTCTAGGTGTGATGAGTTAGTGTCCCCCAATTAAAGACTGACATCACTACAGTCTAAAGCAGTGTGAACTGCTCGGTATATCTAAAATTCAGAAATCTTAAGCAGTCTGCTTCCTGATTAAGGACAGTGCTGCTATAGCTGTGATTTGTGCAGGAGGAAATTGCTTGCATACTTTTTGTAAGTTTACATTCGAGAATATGGGACGACTGTGTATTTCATACATAAATTATAAATGACACAAGGGATATATGCCAACTCAGCATCGGCGATTTTCTGTATCAAATAACAATTGTAATTATGAGGTCTCAGGATACACCACCGCTTGGTAGCAATCCTCAGCTAGACACATTTCTGTAGCGAACAATCTAGACAGATATTTTCCATAAGTGATTTAGTACCAAGGTAGTCATGTTAATAGACTATTTCTGTCTGCTTACTGTTTGGGTCGGAACCAGGTCTCTCAGGCATAAGCAACAGGAGAACAGATTGCTTTCTGCTCTTCTATAACCAGCATAATTAAAGTTTATTTCTTCACATGGCAGATAGCGTTTGGATTGGGGGAAGGTTAAGTAGTACCTCCAGTGCACAACTGGTGAAAATCCTGGTTATCAAAACCTTTCAATATTAATTGCTATCAGTATTTGCAATGATACTGTTGTTTCCAGCGTTAAGGTGGACTTACAGAAATAATAATAGTAATTACAGAAACCACTTCGCTTCATAATTCATTTGGATTTTTATGTAGTTACAGAAGTAGTTTGTTCTACCCATTTAGATGCAGATTTCCATATTATAACCTATTAGTCCACCTACTTCTGCAGTATTATAAACATTTGTACAACTTTTTTTGTGATAGGATCCATTGCCAGGCATGTTACAGTGCTGCTGGATTATTTCAGTGCTTCTCTGTCCATACAGAGAAAGTAAAGATATTCTTTTTCTTTATTTCCCATCTTTTAAAACTGAATTTACCCCAAATTAAGCCCAATTATTAGTTTCTTTCCTAACTTCATGCAGTAACCAGTTTTCATATGAACTTGAGTGTGCATATATACCTTAATTTTGATTTTCTCTTTTAGCTAAAAATCTACTTCTTTATATTTTTTTTTATTGCTTTTTATGGTACATTTTCTAATTTGTGTGTTGTACCCTTCAAATATTTGAGCTGAAGCCTTACCTTTCCTTCTCAGGTCCTAAATATGAGAGTCCTTTTTAGAACATTGCAGAATGCAATTTACCTTTTCTGGAGCAGTATCATATTCATGATTCATTTGTGATGGCCCAGTATCACTCCCAGGTTATTTTCCACATTACTGTTTCTTCACAATTTTTCTTTATTTCACATTTGATATGTTGTGTTTTGAACTGCATTTACTTCACCTTTACTGAGTTTAGAATGGTTGCACAAAGAGTAAAAGTGGTGCTGAAAACCAGCCCGCTGCAGGTGGTGCCAGCACAGCAGGCCCACCCTGACCCGGCCAGTCCCACAGCATCGAGACATGGCCAAGTGCTCGTAACGGGGTCCACTGAGAACCCCAGCCAAGGAAAAGTGATAAATGGGGGGGCCATCCAGGAAGGCTGGTCTGGAGCCAGCAGGAGATGAGGATGAAGATGTGGCTGCAGCTGAAGTCCAAGGGATCCCTACAGGAGGCAGGGGACAGGCACAACTGCAGCACCGCCCATGCAACGTGCAGATGCCCAGGCTGGAGCTTATCTGGAGCTCCTGGGCTGTGGGCAGGGGGTGTGAGTGGATGCCCCAGGTGAGCCTGCTGAGGGCCATTCAGGCTGGGTGGTGTCCTCAGGGTCATGATGGTGCTGCCTGTGTGTCCTGAGCTGGGGTGAGCTGTGAGCCTTGCAAGTGCATTTTCTCTTCTGAGTCTGCCACTGAAAATACCGCAGAGCTTAGCATCCAGGGCAGGCAATTACCAAATCCTACTAACCCCAGTTTTGCAAGTACTTTTAACTACTCCCCCCCCGCCCCCCCCTCCTCATACTAGTTTTATCTGGAGCATATTTCTCAACTTTTTCCTCTAAAATTCTGCACAGCTGCTTGAGGTGTATGGGGTGCATTACATTGGCATATTTCCCTTAGCTGATATTCATATCCTTTATAATGCCGTGCTTACTATAGAAGGCAGGGTTAAAGTGGAGTTATAGAATTTGTTCTGTATTTTGGCAGCTAAATTTCAGTAGATATCTTCCATCTTGATGTCTTATATTGATAGGAACTTGCTGAATAAGCAGAATGGAAAGATTTCTGGTCACATAGAGACTACAGAAACAAAATAGTCATTTGTGAATACAGTCAGAGGCTCCTTTTTGTCTTGGCTATGGAATCTTTTTATCTGCATGGCTTTTTTTCACAAGACTTTGAAATCTGTGTTATGGCAGAATGTCAGTGGATTATTTAGACATCCTCTAATCAGGTACATAGAAACAAATTTTCAGACCTATTAAGAAGTAACCTGATAAGCTTCCCTCTCTAACAAAACTGTTGGTTTCCTATAACTTCCTCTAACATGTTCTTTTTAGAACCAGGAAACCAGTTGCCACTTGTATTGATTTACAGATGGAAAACACTTTTCTATGTGACGGAAATGTAGGAGGAAACTTATCTAGAGAGGTCTCCAAATGCTTTCATTGGCTGGTTCCTGGAGAAAATTTGAGTTCTATTCTGCAGCTGGCCAGATATTTCTCCCTCATTCTGAAGAGTTGTGTGTGTTCTTCTGGTATCATTTTTTAGCCTATTCAGAGAAAGGATGGAGGCACACATTTTCTGCAGCTGTGAATGGGATGAACATTACTGCTT
Organism: Microhierax caerulescens; assembly: GCA_035590215.1. Lineage (NCBI taxonomy): Eukaryota > Metazoa > Chordata > Aves > Falconiformes > Falconidae > Microhierax > Microhierax caerulescens. The sequence continues at coordinate 23,989,659 of JAVJGJ010000032.1, read as the reverse complement.
CTTGTAATAGCTTGACACTTAAATTGGGGAAGGTGCTGGTGCTCTTTGCTTCTCTTAGCACTGGGTAATCTACACATTTCACTTGTTGCATCAGGAAATGGCTACCAGCTGCTCGCAATTAGACTTGGGTTTCCATGTATGTATGATAAGAACAGCTGTACCTGGTGAAATGATGCTTTGATCTAGCAGAGTGTCCTCCCTGAGAGTTACCAGGAGCTGGTATGAGAAACATGATCCTTCTATGATATCATTTTGTAGATTCCAGTTATTTATGCATTTGGGACTACCTGAACTAAACTCAGGGGTTTCATCTGAGATGTCATGTTTGGTGTCCACATATGGAGTTTATCTAAATTAGTTTTTAATGTGCTTAAAAAAAAAAAAAAGTGTATTTTTCATTCTTTTAGATTTGCTTTCTGATTATTTCTTGGGTGTTCTCTCTATTTCTTGTATTCTGAGGAATAATGAAATTCAATCTGTAAGGCATTCATGATTTTATAGGCATGTATTCCCTTCATCTTAGTCATCTTTCCAAAGTGAAGTGGCTTATTTTTTAGTCTTCTTTTGTTTCTGCCTTTGCTTATTCTACTCACTATGCAACCTCTTTTATTTTAGAGAGGTTAACCAGATACACAAGTTGTGCAAAATGTTGATACGTGGTGGATTTTTATGACAGAATGACATTTTCTGTATAATTTTCGGTTCTTTTCCTAATAATTCCAGTATTCCTACTGCCTGTTTAGCTGCCTCAGAGTATTCAAATGATTTTTAGGGGAATGGAGCAGCTCTAACAGCTCCTTTCTTGAGTGATAGTAACTAATTCTGGACTCATCGCTGTCTACTTGTAGCCAGCATTGGTTTTCCCCAGGTGTTAATTTGGTACTTGATGTTGAAATTAATTTGATTTTTTGATCATCTGTTTGGTTCAGTGTATATGATACTTCCAGATGTTGCTGACTTAAAGAAATGCAGTATAATCATGAAGCACGATTTTTCTTTGCAAATAAAGGTACCAATCTTTTCCAATATATCAAACTCATATTTTCATTTCTATTAATTCGTGCTGTACAAAGACTACTAGTTTGCAGATCTCAGAAACTTTCTTACAGCCTTCTAAGGAGATTGATGTAACTTGTGCATTTTTATTCCTCTTTTGCTGAGGTTGATGTAAGCAAATAATAACTCAGTAATTTTTATATTTCAGTTCATCTACAACTCTTGACTCGTGTAGTCGCTTTTCATCAATTAGATTTTGCTTCTGATACTTTGGTTTGAGACCAGTCTTGAAAATCATTCCTAATGTAGAGAGGTGACACCTCTTTCATAGTGAACGGCTGTGAAATACTTTCTTTGCAATCTCTGTTGTGGTTCTGTCTTTCCTGAATGCTGCACAGATTCACAGAAGCATTATTGGTCATCTGCTCCAGCTCAAAGCAGGATTGTTGTCAGTGCTAGATCCATCTGTGCTAGATCCAGTCATGATTTTGTCTAGATGAGTCTTGGTATCTCTGGGGATGGAGATCCTCTCTGGGCAGCCTCTCAGTGATCTGAGAAGGGAGCTGCACTCCCTTCTTAGTGAAAGGTTCTGGTGTCCAGCTGGAAACTGCTAATCATAGCACTTAAATATTTGTTTCCCTCCCTGATTCTCTGGTATCTTTCTCTGTTTCTGACATTTGAAAAATATTCTTTTTTACTTCATGCCTTAAGCATGTTGCTTGCTAAAAGCTGATTTTTGTATTGCCAAAAATTTCTAGTTTTAAAATTTGGTGGTGGTTACCCTCTCTTATTTAACTTCCTTATTTTGATCTGATTTCCACTTTCTGAAGGCAACTTTTTGCATGTAATACATTCCTACATGCAGTAGCTTTTGGAGTAACTTTAAGTTTTTTTAGGTATGAGTTATATGTTTGAGTGCTAATGAGGTATCTATAGAATACTAGCTATTGAGTAATCTGAGTATGCTATGATCACTAAAACAAAATGTTTCTTTTACAGTTGTGTATTAATCTAGGTATTTTTCTTCATTTAGGATTAAACTCAGAGTTGCTTTTCTCATGTGAGTTCTCGGATGAATGGCTGAGATGCATGACTGGGTCTCTTACAATAAAATATATGTCTAGATCAAATCTGGTCTAAAAGGGAATAACTTGAAAATCCTTGTTGCTGTGTTTTCTGCTGTTGTGGTCCCTCAACTCTTACCTTTTTGTACTTGCTGTTGTCTGAACTTTGATAAAATATTGTTTTCTTGCCTTTTGAATATCTTCACCTTCCTGAAAAATGTGGCTGGTACATCAGTAGATGATCTGTGTCACAAATGCATGTTGAAGAGGTTTTATTGGGCTACAGAATCCTTTTATCAGGAAGGGGTAGGCATACATGCTGCTTTAACTTTCATTCAGTGTTTTCTACACTAAGAATTTCCTATTAGATGTTGAAATACTCTGTCTTGTATTAATACAGCTTAGAGCTTCACTGTAGATTGGAGGGTGTGATAATAACATTTAAGGGGAACTTCCAAGTGCCTTAGTCTCTAACGCCACAGGACTCTCCTGTTGTTTCAGCTTTGCTTTACTCATAGGTTTAAGATGAAAGAGAGAACTGTTAAGAGAAATTTTTGTTCTGGTAGCTAATTAAAAGCAAAGTACATTGAACTACAAGCAAAGTACATTGTACCACAGCTGTTGCTGTTGTAGAAGAATAACTGGTTTTGAATCACTGTACTTTTTCATATTTGTAAATATTTGCACTGAAAAAATACAATGACCCCCCAAAATTTCTTATAACATAAAATTAGTTTGCTGCCATCTCTGCAATCCCTAGAACACTGGAGTTTAGAAAAGGTATTTTTTTGTTCCTTGATTATGAATCCTGAACCTTTTACCAGTTCACATCTCCTGCATCTCTGTATTGCTTTGGCACCCTGTTCTCTCTGTGTTGTGTATTGACTGATGTCTTCCATTCACTTCCCCATCCTTGTGCCACTGTGCTTTCCCATTTGTCAGTTTTCCCACCATATTGGAAAGTGATGAATATAGAGATTTTTTTTATTTTTTTTTTTCTGGCTATCAGAGGTTTGAAATGGAGATGGCTTTTCAGGAGCCCTTTAGTCTTGCACAAGATGTGAGACATGTCCTCCCAGATCATGGCCCAGGCATAACAAAGGATGGATGCTTCAGCTCCTTCCAAATAGCAGTGCTGCCCATTTAGGGAGTAGGAGAGGGCCTTTATATCCCACCACTGAAATGGAACACTTGGATCCCAGCTGAACCAAGAAAAGAGGGAGAGGGTTTCAGATCCTGAGCTGTTGGGTCACATCTTTCTGTAAAGCAAGAGAAAATTTATCTTGGATGAATGATCAGAAAGGAAATCTTTCAACTTTCTTTCATTCTTACTCAACTAACATTTTCAATAAAATAAATAACCATATGGTCTGAACAAAAAAAAATCAGAATTGACCTTTGAACATAATATAGTATTCTGTAGTAACTGTGATTCAAAAAAAATACCGTTTGTTTTAATAGACGTCATTACTTATACAGTACAATTTTGTAATTATTCTTTGCAGTTTTCTCTGTCTGAATGGTAGACATTGCCACATTTGGTCAAGTCTTTTTTCCTTGTGTTTTGAAAGTACAGGACTTTTAAACTATTTAAAAATTGAATAGTTACGCGCTGTTTAATATTTCCTTTATTTCTCTCTCTCAACAAATTAAAAAAGTATATGTTACACAGGCTTATTTTTTCTGTTCCCTGTAAAGTTCCCCCCTCCCCAACTCATACTCCCATTCTTGTTGCTAATGACTGTATCATCTAAAAATAGATATGTTCATTATTTTATAATATTTTGTATCTTTCTAGATTGGAGGCCAGTGTAATTGTAAGAGACATGTGTCTGGCAGACAATGCAATCAGTGCCAGGAAGGATTCTACAATCTACAACAGTCAAACCCTGATGGCTGCAGTCCCTGTAACTGTAATACCTCTGGGACAGTCGGTGGAGATATTACCTGTCACCAAAATTCAGGCCAGTGCAAGTGCAAAGCAAATGTTATTGGTATGTGTAATCCAAGAGTTTGGAGCCATTTTTCTTGTTTTCTCAGGAAATAACACACACTTGATTTCTAAATGAAAAGTATAGTAAACTTCTTTGCTGAAGGCAGATTATAAAAATGAATGAAATTAACTGTTGAAAAATTATTAATTTAATAATTCTATCAAACTACAGCTTGAAGCTTAGTTTAATCAACCCTTTAGAAGTTTCTTTACGGCATAGCTCCATTAGCTTACATAGCTCCATACTAATAAGTCACAGAAATAATGTAATTTGCTTACTGCATAGATGTTTCTTTTAGGAAATTAACACTTTTTCAAAATGTTTTATACTTAATGAGTTCTAAGCAAATCGTTTCCATGCTAGTTTTCTTAATAGACCAAAATAAATGGATTTTTTTTCTCAAAATATTCTGTGCTACAGGGTCCTTTGTGATAAATCTATCCATTTTTTTCTATTATATTTCTTTGAACTGTTCCTATGAAATGCAAAATAAGTCAACATAATTCCACAGATCATGTACATAGCTAGGGTTAGTTATCAAGGGCCACATAATTTTAATTTTGTAATTCAATGCCAAACTGATTATAATAAACTGCTACCTTCTGTGTTATTTATCATTTTTTTACAAGACGTGCTTTTTTGTTTGTTACTCCCACAGGTATTTTTCAGAAATTAGATTTGATTATAGCAATTTATTACTTCCAGCATATTTGAGGGGAGCCACAGCCACATAAGGACAAAATTTATCAAGTGCCCAAAATACACAGTATATATAATACACTTTGAAATGTTGATGTATGGGAATATTATGCAAGGAGAATTTCCTGATAAAGTGAGCCTTGCATGGGAACTGTACATGTCTTGGGCTATACGTGTTTCCAAAAAAGAAAAAGAGAGGTCCTTTTCTGCTTTGTTATTAACACAGTTAGTAATCTGTTTTTTCCTTTAGCTAAACATGATTGTGGATTGTATTAACAGTGTTCAATATATGTTAATTTATGACTCACTGGCTTATGAATACTGACTTATTTACAGTATTGTGTCTTTGTTTCTTTCTCCCAATTTCCAAAAGATACTACAAAATAACAACAAATAATGAAAATAACTCTAAACAGACAAAAGCCTGAACAATTTCTGTCCTTTCCTGTGCAGTACCCAGTACCTATGTTTACTGTACGATAAAAAAGGATGTCAAGAATAAAAAAAAAACCTGCTTTCTAAGTTCCATAAAAAAGACTTCAGAGCATTCTTAATTATATATTCTTTGCCTACATTTCACATTTACCTCTATGAAAACCTTTCTTAACTCAGTGGAAGTTTGGTATACCCGAAATGCACAGTCTGGTTCTCGTGTATTTGATTGTCTACATATTATTTTAAATATTTTCTCCCTTTGATGAATATGGTAAGATTTATTTATACTTCCCTTGAAATGGCAATACAAAACCCTTGTAAATCTATGCTCTCTGCAAATTTATCTGTAACAATGGTGGAGGGCAGTAGTTATGCAAGTGTTTGTTTGCAGGATAAAGACCTAATTCTTTCCAGACTGGATTCCCTGTTTTGTTTTACAAACCAATCGTAAATAAGCGTCTGTATGTTGGAACGTGTGCAGCAAACTTTAACAAAGAGCCTTCCTCTTTGGATTTCTAAATTGGTTTTTAGAGCAATCTGTCTATTGCCATTTTATCTATTTAAACAAACACGATAACAGAAAAATGCAACTATGGACTGCAGTGTTATGAAACATGAACTGTTAGAGTTAACACAACTGTTAAATCTTACTAATGATTCTATCACCAGTAAAATGCATTAGCACCAATAATTTTATTAAAGTAGGTCATTCATCTAGAATAAAAAGGTAGAAGAATGTGAATTAAATGCCAAACGTGCTAACTCCCCTGTACTTGTTAACATTGAATGTGATGCCCTGTAGGCCTTCCTCAGTATCGTTAGGAATAGATTACCTGTCAGGAATATGTATGGCATATTCAAATAAGCACTGCGCATATTTTTAAAACTGATATGATATGAATCCATGTAGACCAATTTTAATAGTTCAAAATGAGTCATAATTCTTGTTAACAATACAGTTATTTTTAAAATTTGCAGCAATAGTGGTCCTTTTTTATTTTCCTTATTGAAATTAAATGATATGCCTTAGGTGAGTCATTCATCACTGTTAAAGGAACTTGCCTTCTGTTGGAGTTTTTGAGTTTTTATCCATATGTATAATGCATTTCCTACCATTTTTAGTTTTATTTTTCTACATGTAGGGTGCTAGATGTATTTGTATATGGATTAGTATTTTTAAAAACAATGACAGTATTTTGCTAGAACATTGTATTTACATTTTTCTGCATGCAACAATTAAGCGATGGCTGCATAGCGAAGGATTTTCCCATTGCAAGGGAAAATACATAGCTGAATTTGCATTTTTCATATAATAATCTGGTTTGCTTTCTTGTAATGTACATTTTATAAACTAAAATACAAATGCCATCCCTTGGGGCAGGGATAAAACGAGCGATGACTTTGAAAGCAAAGCTAATAAAACTATAGTATAAAGCATGAAGAAAACAGTTTAGATTTTAATGTACTGCGGGAGTTAACTAAATCATACATTTAGATAAAAATATTTCATTTTGGATTATGGAAAACATTTTCTCCTCTCAGTAAGGGCTAACAATAAACACTAATATAAATGTAATCAATGTTAAAACTGAAGTACAGTATTAAGTAAATCATTCATCGTAATTAGTCTAACCTGTGTTGTCCTAAAGTATATTTGAGGGTTTTTAATACAATATATAAATCTGTTATCAGAACAGATTGAGACCACAGTGCAATTCCCTGTATATTGCATTTCTACGATATAGGGTGAAGAGTTCACGTAAGCATTGATTGTGCAACAGGTGCTGTTCTGGGGGACAAAGAGATTAATTCTGGTTTGTCTTAGAAATGTTACAAAGAATCTCTTGCAGAGGTATCTTAAATTGTATTGAGAAGTCAGCAGAAACGCATCGCTTCTGAAACAAATTGGAAAAGTAAACAGATTTTTGGGATGCCACTGCTATTCAATTTATTTGTGCAGCCCTGTCGTTCCTGTTAATTATGCTGGTGAAGTGTATTAGTCCTTTCCTTTCTCTTTTTTTCCCCCAAGTGTAGTACGCTTACCCTTCTTTAGAACTGAAATTAATAGCTTTTCAGCTTTTCTTTATTAATACCTTTTCTCTTTCCAGGTCTTAGGTGTGATGGTTGCAATTTTGGATTTAAAGCTCTCAGATATTCTAATGAAGATGGATGTGAGCCTTGTTGGTGCAACAGCCATGGCTCAGTGAACCAATTCTGTAACCCTCTTTCTGGGCAGTGCAATTGTAAAGAACGAGTGAAAGGGCTTCGCTGTGATACCTGCGTGGACAACTTTTATGGGCTGGATGTAACTGGCTGTAAGGCTTGTGAATGTAGTGTTGCAGGGTCGTTTCCTGGAACTGTGTGCGATGCGAAGACAGGGCAATGTGCATGTAAACCAGATATTGGAGGAAGACAATGTGATGAATGCCTAGATGGCTACCACAAAGTACAGGAAAATCATTCCTTTGTATGCCTGCCATGTAACTGTGATAAGGCAGGTACAGTAAATGGCTCTCTGCTTTGTGACAAATTGACAGGGCAATGTCCTTGCAAAGCCGGTGTAACTGGCCTTCAGTGCAATCAGTGCATGCTTCATACGTACAACCTCAGCAGGAGCAACCTCCTCGGCTGCCAGCGTTGTGACTGTGACGCTCTGGGCACATTGGCAGGAACAGTTTGTGACCACGTTTCTGGACAGTGTGTCTGTTTGCCTCAGCGTCAGGGGAGAAGGTGTAATGAGTGTAAACCAGGTAAGGAATTTGGAAGACAATCTATTTGATGTAGTAAGTTTTGCTTTGTTAGATGTCATCATAGTTCCTGCAGTTTTTAAATACGTGTTTAGAGAGCTTCATGCCTGACATGTCTCTGACTTATTATTTTTCCATTTCTTCTTGTGTGAGCAAGAAGGAAGTATTAACATCCTGATTGCCATCAAGTATTTATTCTATTGCCAGAGATTGTATAGTCTGTGTTATTACTGCAGTTTCAACGTGCCCAAAATACGCTTAGACTACTTCTTCTAGGTATCAAGAAAATCCACAAATCGTCATGGCGTGTTCACTGAATAAAAGGTAAACTGGCATCGTTTGATGAACAGCAGCTATCCTTGTAATGAAAAATGTGGATTTGGAAGGTGGAGTGCAAGCTGTTCAGGGATGACACTTCAAGCATAAAGCTGAACATGGTGAGGGGCACAGGAGTGGTTGCTTAAACTTTGATGAGGCTGGCAAATGTGCCACTCTAAAAACATTCACCTGCCTTGCTGTGTTGAGGATGTGCTGGCTTTCACAAGGACTAATTACAGCTTGGTCCTACGAGTAGGTGATACTGCAGTTCCAACGATCAGTATAAAATCTTCAACCATATTACTGTAAACAGTTTAAATATTCGTTGTAAGTAGGAAGCTCTGTAGTTATATCTTACTGCTTTTCTTTTAAAAAGTAGGTGGGTAAAATGAAACTATAGGTAATGTTAACCTACCCTTAGTAATAATATTAAACAGATAGATTTAGTTCTAGTTAAATACATATGCAATTTATTCAAGTAGCAGGTCACATTAAAAGGTACATTATAGCTGCATTGGTTTTAATGTGCCATTCAATAATTTGAACAGAGGTTAAAAAAGCTGCTTAACCTCCATTAAGTATTTTTAAAAATACTTTCATTTAAATTATTTTAGGTACATATACTAATAAATAAGGCAGCGTTCTGTTTTTCTTAGTTCCTCCTCCAGTGCTGTTTGACCTGCTAACCCTCTACAGCAGCCACTTAATCAGTGATCGGCAGAGGAGTGATGTCAAGGCTTCCAGAGTCAGTGACCGCCCTTGTCCTTGAAAAAGAAAGGCCAGGGTTTATGCAGAACTAAATGGTTTAAAAAGGTTTAATTGATAGTATGAACAGACTGGTTTGTAGAAAAGCTTACATGGCACTCAGAGGAATACTTCCACAATGGTTCCTGTTTAAGAAAAAAAAAAAAAAAAAAGAGTTTAAATTTTTCTAAGTCGTAAGTATAAACATGTATTTATGTTAAATAAATGTATTTAGCACAATGTATGTGCTAAACATTGAGCTCTGGCAGGTGACAGTGTAAATCCTTATTGCAAAGGCGTTGTATTGCTCTTAGTGTAATACAGTCTGCTACGGTATTTTCACTGACATTGTAGTGTTGATCCCAGTGTGAGCTCATTTAGACATTTAATATATCTAGCTTTTATATAAATATTCTTTGTTAGTATGTTCCAAAGGAGAGTTTTCTATAAAACAGGGGTGAGTAAAACCTGCTTGTAATGTTGGTATTAAGTTGAAGTATGGAAGAGTTTAACTGGTTTCAACTAATCTAAACAGGTCCTATGGCTTTGCCTTGGGACAAAGATCAGAAAACATACTCCAAGTATGTATGAAGCCAACATAGGCCTAATTAAAAGCACACAATTAACTAGTTAAAACCGGCAGCCCTAAAAACACCCTGAGGATTTCTCAGGCTATTGGGACATTTCAACTCTGTGGTCACACTTTCCTCAGTGGAATACAAGTCATGTCTTTTTTTTTTTTTTTTTTTTTTTTTTTTTTTTTTTTGGCTACCCCAATT
>JAVJGJ010000032.1:23960891-23979783 GCA_035590215.1 Microhierax caerulescens | reverse complement strand
TCACTTAAAAAATTCAGAAATGGTGCGCTGTCTTTTTTTTTTTTTTTTTTTCCTCCCTCCCCCAATTCTGTGTAATTCTAAGTCTGTTATAGTTAGCTGTATTTATAATAGCATCCTACTGTAGCATATCTTCTGTGTGCTTTAACAAAATTTGAAAGATTTCCAAAAGTTACCATAATCTTAATGCAGGAAGTGTTGCCAACAGAGAAAAAATCAAACTGGATGTAACTTTGGGAAATTATTTTATCATGAGATTTAAAAACAAAAACAAATATCCAAATGACTCTTTCTGGAGAATTCAGCCATGTGTTTCATCTGTTAGGCTGTACCCATGACCTGCTGTCTTCCAGTTTGTTCTTAAATAACTTGCCTTTTTGGAAGGTTTTTGTACATTTTTGTACATTCAGGTACAACTCATGGTGTATACAGAGAGGAACACTTGATTCTAACATGAAACCAAACAAAAGAATAGTTTCCCCTTGTATATAGGCTTTGAGATGTCCTAGGTTGTGATGGTAGAAAACAGATCTTTCCAGCCCCCAAATAGTTGTGTTACTGCCCCATGCTGGGACTGTGTTGCCACACCAACTGGGATTTGTGGCATGCAAATACTGTTTGACACAGGTCTTGGGTTCTGTGATGAAAGCAGTAAATCTGTTAGAAAATACCTTTTTTTTTTTTTTTTTTTTTTAAGTTCTTAACTCAGTGACTACACCTTTTCATGGAGCGGTACATAGTGTGGCAAAGCTGTAGCATGTAGGGTGTGTGGCTGGGCTCCAGTGCTGAGGTTTTGTGTAAGGCTTACCTCTCCTCTTGGCCAGAAGAACGTGAGGTATGTTGTGACAACTTTGTCAGTGTTAAACTGCATTTTGAAGCAGAGATTGTGGTTAAGAAACGAGCATTGACATGCTTACTAACTCCGATGGCAAAGTGCTAAATAATTGTTCGGGTCTTCCTTTTCCATGAGATACACAGTGGGAGAAGTAACAAGAGTATGATTTAAAAAGGAAGCTGTATACTTTGCTATGACTTTCATTCTTCCTTTTGAAGAGTATATTTGATTGACAAATGTGATCAGTTATGGTTGAATTGGAAAAAAATCTGAAAAAGAATAAGCATAATACTAGTTATATACGTAGATCTTGGAGAGATTTGCAGTGGCTGTCTTAAAATTGGAAATGGGCTCTATTATACAACAGTGGATCCTTCATAAAGCAACTTTTATGAGCCCTTCTAACCTTGCTGTAAATTAAGCTTGCATTAAGTTGTTTCTTACTCTTTCCTGCCAAATTCTAGGCGGTGGAAGTAAATAATAATAATGCTTATGACAAACAGTATGAATTTGTAATCCAGTGTCTCTTCTCTCTTTGTCTACATTTAATCATGTTAATTTACTTATAAATTAGCTGGGGGAAGGACCTCCTCCCATTTTCCTATCCCTCAATTTTACTGTAAAAAAAATTGTACTTGTTATTTCTGAAAATAAAATGAAATATTGTGGAACTATCCAGAAACTCAGTTAAACTTTTAGAGCATTTCTAAAAGATTATTATAAAAAAAAAAATCCTACAAAATCCTTCACTGCTCTTGCAGCAGTTCAGGTGGTATGACATTAGAAGAGCCAAGATGTGTTTAACATTAAGGTACAGATTCTTTATAATTGTGGATTTCACTGCTATAAGAAAAATAATATATGCTGTAGTGGTCAGTCCCGCTCACCTGAAATGATTTTTATCTTCTAGAGATGTGCTTATTTATCCGCTACAGTCTTCCCTTAAACATTAGTTTCATGCAAAATTTCAGATGGACAAGGATTTGTTTTAGCCCGAGTGCTTATCCTTTACTGCAGCTATAAACTGGGTCCTGAAGAAGTGCTTTGACCTTCTGCAGGAGTCCAGCCTTAAAGTTGTTTCCCATCTTGCCGTTACGTTCTTTGAGTGGAGCCGTTCATTGCGCTCAGGAGTGACATTGCTGGGAAATGGTCTCCTCTATTTATGCACAGGATGGGCGCCGTACGGCACCGACAACTGCGGCAGGAGATAATACATGCTGCCTCGCTAATAACTTCAAGCTATTCCGTCTCCGTGGTGGCTCAGTTCTGGGCCTCTCTGGAATAAAGTGCCAACAGCATGGTTTTTTATGATGCGGATGTATGTTAACTGGAGACTGATATCTCTTCACTGTCCACTTGAGATTTATCTCGCTGAGGACCAGAGGCTAAACTTGAACAAAGATTTGAGCAGTAAAATTCTAATGTTTTCAATTTGTTTAGTTCCTCTGCTATTTGGATATGAGCTCACAGCACAACACTGCTGCGAAGACAGAGAATACCACCCTAGGGGTGTATATATAAAGCTATCTCTTGTAACAAAAAAAATAAATAATAAGGCATTGGGTGATATGACACGCTGCAATACAATTTTGGGTTTTTTTATAATAAAGCAGGACATCAGGAAGTTATTGCACAGCAGAAAAGATACGGTAACTGAGAACATGACTAAGAAGAATATGATTGAACTTTATCTGGAGAGAGAGGAAAAGTGACTGAGAAGTCTGTGCAAATACAGTGTATTTGAGTAATGGTTGAAATTCTTCTGTTGAAGTTATGCAATAATAATTAATAGTAACCAGCTGACAGAGATGGAAACTCCTATCACTGGCCGTGTCTTAGGATTGATGTTCAATGATAGGTACTTGCAGTTGACTAGTGCTAGCTAATACTGTCACCACCGTAATTTGCAGAACTCTCATACTGTACCACTCAAAAAGAAAAAAAAAAGGTGTGAAAACCACAGTTAAATGGCTATTAATAATCAGGTAAAAATAGACAATTATTTTGGACAATTATATGTATTTCTTACTGATATGCTGTTACTTGAAATGTCTTCTGATCAGACATGTAGAAAAGAAATAATGAGTGGAATAAGACCATACATAGCAAAATAGATTATGCAAGTGGTACAGCATCATTAAAGAAATGTGTGTAAAAGCTCTTTTGTTTGGAATTTCAGGTGAGGCTGTGGATAATGGGTATGTTCTTCAGTGACCAGATTAGTGGTGTATAAACTCTAACTATATTTATCAATAATGTGTTTGAGACTTGCATAGATAAAGATTACTTGTGAGGGCAATAGGATGAAAGATAGTATAGTAGAAGCATACCAAATACACTGTGGGGAAGATGAAGTGAATGCTCCAGTATATAACTGGAAATAATACAGGAACAGAAGGACTGGATTCAGAATGAAAGTTTTTTATTAGCAGATAAGTTATTTTTTTCATCAGTTTATTAGTTTCTGTGAGATACAAGCTCTGTGTGAGGAGGTATAAAATGCAAATTTTACATAGACCTGGGAATGCTCATCAGCTGTAGTTTTCCCTAGGAAGCATCAACATGTTTCAGAGATTAAACCAGCCACTGGTTGAGAAAGAGTGAGACTTTTCTACAAAACATGTGCATTTCTTGTATTTTGCAGCTGCCTATTGTCAGAGATGAGATCCAAGACTAGAACGGACAAATGCCTGTTCTCTCACATGATTTTTTTGTTTTTACTGCTTGTGGTACATTCATTAGTACCTCTCATGTCCGTGGGTCTTTAATTTCTGCACAGATGTGTTAATGTGCTCCCCCTATTTTGCATTTTCTTTGTCTAAAATAAAATCTGAAGATAGAGAATAATAAATTGGATTTGGTAACAGCTTTACAAGGTGCCAATGAGAAGATTTAGAAGCTCAGCTCTGCAGGATGACTATATTGCTTTGAGTTGATGTGTGTTACCTAAGCTTTGGTTCTGTTCTTTCATCCCCAGTTATACACAAGTTAATAGTCTTACTGTGTTCACTTTTTGCATATTGTCTGTTCTCAAAATCCCTTTCTCTTTCAGGTTTTTATTTTTCTTCATCCAGTATCACTGGCTGTCTGCCATGCCTGTGCCATGTAGCTGGTTCAGTGAATCAAATTTGTGATAAACTCACCGGCCAGTGTATTTGCCAAGATGCCTCTGTAACAGGACAGACATGTGAACGTTGCAAAGAACTTTATTTTGGATTTGACTCTGTCACAGGGAGGTGAGTGGGTTGTTGGTTTGTTTTGTTTTGTTTTGTTTTTTTTTTTATGGGTCACTTACAACCTCGTTCCATTTTTCACATTGTAGCTCATTTGAAGGTTTGGTGACAATGAAAAGATGTGCTCTAGTTGCATTAATCCTTCTTTGAATTCATGTGTGCACTCTGATTGAAGTGTGGTATGTTATACAACCTTCTGTGCTCCCAAGAGCTGAAGGAAATAAGTTTTGCCACAGATTTAGGTAGAAACAACACGAAAGCTGAATAATACTAATGTTGTCTAATGTTATAGCTATTTGGTAATTGTTTCTAAGTTTCCTTTGTGTCTTCAGTAAGGTGTGTCAGTTTCTGAGGTGTTAATCATTGACTATTAAAATGCGGGTTCTGTGCCATTCTTATAACCAGTGGATGTTTTTGAAGATCTCAGGAAGATATTTTAATGGAAAAAAAATGTAAAAAGATACCCCTGCCTGTCCAAATTTCTTTTAGCACCAGCATAGAAATACTTACAGCACCATTCCTCTTAAAAATCTGTTCTTCTAAAAAGTGTATTCTTTTCCAGCATTTGGTTATGTGCCACAGGCTAAATTGCTTATCTAATGTAGCCTGGGGCCTGCAGGTACACTGAAATTACATGGATGTGTTCCCTGGAATGTAAGGGGGAAACGTATCTACAGGTAGTGCCTTGTTATTCCAACTATTGCTCTATCTTTCTTCTCCAGGATCATCTTTCTTGCTTAATCCCCACAATATCAATTTCCTTTGAAATACTGTCCAGCAAGATTGCACAGCTCTAATGCTGTCACATTTTCATGCAGACTGATGTTGTTAAATTGTTTTGTTATATTTTTTTGCCTTAAAAAAACCCAACAAACCAACATACAGGCAGAAGCAAAATCTGTACAACATTCCCCTCCCTGTGTTCCTTTCCCCCAGCCACTGTTGAGTAGACATGCTTTTAGGCAGTGATTATCAGTGTCGTCTTGCATATATTTGACATTATCCTGTGGATTTTTCACTTTAACTTTTATGTTACTGTCACTCATTAGGAGATTTTTGAAATTATTTTTTACTGTTGCGGGTCACAGAGGCATCTGCTAATGGCCGTAAAGTAATTCGTAGGAATAAGGACTTCCTATTTTCGCTTCCTGTCATTTCTAATGGTAAGGGATAAAATCTGTGTAATATTAAATTTCCCTTTTAAATACATTTTCCTTATTATTAATGATTTTTTTTTTTTTAGCTATTTGGAATAGAGTTTGTTCCCCATACCCCCAACTTAGTTTTAGCAGGTGATGGAGAAGTTTGTGTCTGTGTTGAGCAATAGTTTTCCTGAAATAGATATTGGCCTTCAGTTATCTGCGTTTTGAGCTGTATTCTGTAATTCAAAATGTGGAAATGTCTAGAATTATCTAGATCCAGATCTTATTGTAAAGATAGAAAGTTTTTACAGTTCTGGAATTTGAATCAGAGTTGGCTTTAATGCCTTAATGCTACTTAATCCTCATGACAGTATTGAAGACTGCTCTGGCAGTACATTAACATGATTAACTCGTGTTGCATATGCTTGGCTTCCTTTTGGTTATCATCTACTTGGGCAATGTACCTCTGTTCCTGAGGCAGAAACGTTTATCCACTGAAAATGATAATCCAAGTCTTTATTTGCTAATCTATTTTAATCCATTTCTTTAACTGTTAATATCTTCTTAAAAAGAGCAATATGCTTTTTCTTTCTCTATAAAGTTGCAAAGTCATGTAAACCATCCTTGCTCCAAGGGTCTTTTAAGGCCTCTCTGGTTCCAGAGTGGAAAGGATGTGAACTATCTGTAGTGACAAAGATGTATCTGTCTTGGCACAATAGCAGAAAAAAAGCAAAAGTTGTGACATACGAAGACTGTGAGGCTTTACAATTCTCCCCCTCTGAGTAATGTATATGTGAGGTAATTTATTCTGTGATGTTTTTGAGATTAAGAAAGAACTGCGCATTTTTAAACACATTTCATCTTATGAAGCAGGCTAATTTCCTTGGCAATTAAAGAATTAGAAATACTGGGTATTTGGAGTGGTCTGAAGAGATTTGTAATAGTTGTGGGCATTGATACACGTTTGAAATGCTTTACCTCTGTATTGTTTACTGTAATGAACTGGTCAATGAACATCACAAATTGTTTATCTATATATATATATCTTGACAGATTACTGTTTATGAAATCCATTTAGCAAGTGAGGTTTTCCCATAAGGATGAAAAATGAAGATTTTAAACAGATTGCTGGAGAGGCTTTAACTGCACCTAGAGAGTCAATGTAATAAAGGTTTCTCTATATTAATATTACAAAAACCATTTATCCTCAGAAAATCAATATTGCAATTCATCTTGGCCTGACATTTCTCTTTCCACATTTTAAAAGTCTGTTTTCCTTGATTATGTATAATTCTGTTTTAATAAAACTCAAATATATTTGACTCAGAGTGTCTTGAAGAAGTAGCATTTAACAAGAATGCTGAAAATATTTCTTACGTGATTTAATAGTTTCAAAGAATTAGTTACTTTTTAAAAATTACTTAATGAATCCTTAATCCTGACTGAAAAACCATGAACTGTGCATAACAAAGTCAGTTTTAGTGTTCTGCCGTTTAAGAAAATGGTGCCTGTGATTACACAAATATAATGTGTAGTCCTGTGGAACAGGACACGATGACGCGCGTGGTGTTTGCAGGCTCTGGAGCCTAATTCGGTGGAGGTGGAGGTGGGGAGTCTGCACTTTTCGTAGAAGAAAATGCAACAAGCAGAAAGCAGCAGCCTCCACCCTGCCAGGCGCTGAAACCTGTTACTGTACGTGCATGTGAGTTTGATTGTCTCGTGTGTGAATGATAATGAAAACTGGAGTGCTCAGGGGACCCTTATTCATAAGAGGTGCAGTAAGAGAAGCTTGTCTTTTACTTTCTATCTATTGAGACACTTCTGTTAACAGTCCCCCCGCCAACTAAACAGGAACTAAACATTACATCATTGTGTAATGAAATTATGAAATAATAACGTTAAATCTTACTGAGCAAATAATTCTGTCTTCATTTTTTCTGTAAGAAAACCACTGGTTTTTTTACAGTCGTGACATTTCAATAGTCTAAACAAAACCTCTATTTGGAGGTGGATTTGGATGCACTGTTTACAGATGAAAAGACTTAATAGAGTTTGAAAAAATTGCCCTTTTCTCTTGACTGTAAAAAAGAGCAAACTACAGGATAGTGGTTTCCAAGAGAGAATGTATTTTATTTATTCCCAAAAGGATATTAGTCCATAAAACAAATTTGCAGCTTATTTTGCAGCTTTAGCTTTTATCAGCCTTTTTAAGGGTGTTGAATGATTCCCCAGGAGATCACACAGCACCAGCTGCTGTGGAGTAAAGGAACTCTAATATGGAGAGCTCTGTGATGGGCAGAAAATGTATGTGAAGAGTTTTCTTAAACTTGTTTAAAAATCTGTCACATTTAATGTCTATTTCACTGATTATTGACCTGAATTTTAGTGTCCTAATGTGAAAACAGATTCCACCCTCCCCTCCTTTCTCCCTTGCCTTAAAAAGCTGCTATCTAAACCATAACTGAACTCACTTTTCTTTCTGCCTTAAATATGGATAGAAAGAGATAGACCAAGGTGATGGTGATGACTGGGAAAATGGCAAAGGGACTTGTACAAAGGCACCACCACCACCTATTTCCTTGATCTGGTGAAACTGGCCAAGGAAAGATCAACCAAATATAAATCATCAGCTCTTATCTAGCCTTAGGGCTGGCAGAGCAAAGGGGACATGGCATGACTGCCTCTCCCTTGGACTTCTCTGAGGTCTTTTTGCTGCTTTGTCATCTTGGGTTCTGGCATCTGGAGTAATTAAAGATTCCCTCAAGGCTGATGTTTCTTTTGCCTAAGAATCGGCTTTCCCAGTTCAGGGTAAGAGGAGCGTGGACTTCCCAGTATGTTTTTAACACATGCTTTGTACAGACCCACATTTTTCCCAGTCCCTGTTTTTTCAAAATTCTCTTGGTCTGCAGCAATCAAAACATAGTGAAATTAGAATCTAAAGTACAAAACATTATTTGCCAGTATAGGTTTTCTGTTCTGATTAAGAATGGCAGTCTGTATTGCAATGGGTAGCCTAACAATATTTCCAGTAAGGAAAAAAATTGCTTAACTTCTGAGATGTTCCAAGTCTTTGAATATTTGCATAATTTGACATTGGTATCCCTGCTATGAATGAGTGTCAGTGGGGAAATAGTATATCAAGTGAAAAACAAGTTGAGGTTTCATATGCAAAAGCCAAAGCATAAATTAATCCTGAAAGTATTCTACTGATGCCAGAGAGATTTACAGAATTGAAATGTGTCGTTTGTGTGATACTAATGCTTTTTTTTGTTCTTTTTAATTAAAAAACAATTTCACTTACACATTTAATTAAATATTCTTTCTAGTTATTTTCAGTTTTGTCCATCAGGCTGCGAAGAAAATGTGCTTTCTGTTATAGTAGTAATATTTCTACTGTTTTGTTTCCTTTCACTGTTTTAATCTGAGGGTTTTTTTTCTCCCTATTTTTGTCTATATTCATTCTCCTTTATTCGCAGCATGTTATATTTTTTTCAACTTCAAGTTGCCTTTGTGGACAAGAAATTATTAATTGATTTCTTCTGTAACAACAGCCTAGTTTCCGCTGTTTGAAGGTTGCGTATTTTGTGCAAAAACCTATGAAACCGGTTACGTGTGTATCACTGTACTCTACAGCCCTGCAAGGAAGGGTGTGTGACTAAGCATTGCAGGACCGAGTGCATAATGGGGTTATTACCAAACACTGTTACCCAGTTTGTGTGTATGGACCAATATATTAAAAAAGCTCTTTAATTCTAAGCAGTTTTTTATCTAAATTAGAATATTATTCTGGCATTGAGATGTTAATGATTATTTTTATAATGAGCACCTTTTTTGTAAGTTACTTTTTTTTTTAATCAGGCTCATGTATTTTTCTACTGTGTCTCGGACTACTGAACTGTTTACGATTTTTTAAAATTTTGCTACCCAAGAATCTCTTAAACAAAACCCTACTGTGCTTAACTGAAGTGTTGATGTGTTTTGATCACTTCCTTGATTTGTTTTTGTTTATAGATGTCAGCACTGTAATTGTCATCCTGCAGGAGCCATTAGTGGGACTTGTCATCTTGTTACTGGACAGTGTTTTTGTAAACAATTTGTAACTGGCTTGAAATGTGACAACTGTGTTCCCGATGCTAGTAATTTGGATGTCCGCAACCTATTTGGCTGCAGTAAAAGTAAGTGGATGTTGCATCTTAAAAGCATGTATTTCAAATTAATGGGTTTTTTATTGATTTAGTGAGTATTAAATTAGGTCAGCATACTAAAACTGGGTTTGACACTACTCCTCCCACCCCACCCCCAATATCTGGTCCCTGAAGTTTGGTTGTTTTCCACTGTGAGCATCATAGGAGTGTTTTCCAGAGAGATGTACAGAATGCTTTGTGTCGTGCACGCAGCTTATGCTTGCAGTCTAACCCAGGGGAGAAGTAATGGCCCGTAGTTCCCTTGCACTTCCCACCACGTTCTCTGTAGTGGCCAATGCAGAGTTCACCTTTTAGTCACAGGAATGCAGTAGTACTTGTGCAGCTGGCAGCTTAGCCCCCTTTCCTGCCACTGGCAAGAAGCAGGAGGGCTTCCTTCAGAAGGTCTTGAAGAACCGAAGGTCTGTTGAAGACCTGCTCCTGGTAACTGGTTCAAAATCTCTCCTCCTGGGGCTTTTTTTTTTTCAGTAAGTTTTGGGAAATATGCCATGTGGTATAACAGAGCATCCTAAATCAGCGTGTGTGAGGTGGGGCTACTGCGATGTTGAGGGTCAGATCGTGAATTGTAATGAAACACATTGCAAAGGCACATCTGCACTTCTGCCCTTGCAGTAAGCCTGGATATGAAGAGACAACACAATTTCAGCCTTTGTATCATAATTAGTCAAAAAGAAATGTTCAGATTTTCTCACCAGTGCACCGTCTCTAAGCTGGCAAGCACTATAAAGGAGGAGAGAAATAATACGTTTAAGAAGAAAAGGAAATTTTTAAGTTGTCTTCAGGTCAGTGTTGAGAAACAGGAATTGAAGACATCTTACCATGCAATGCCAAACTGTGTGGGAAGGAGCTCAGCTAGTTCTGAAAAATTTGTTTTACATTTCTGTGACATACCTTACTGCCATACACAGTTAATAGCTCAGTCTTGGTAGTTACATAACGAGTGAACGGGTTACTCTGCAGATGCTAATTGGTTATTTCTGTCAGCAGGCCTAATTAATAATGGCCACAGTGGTCCTACTGTGCGAGTTAGCTCAGGTAGCCATGTGCAATGCAGTGACAGGGTTAGACGTTCCCAAGTAATCTCTGAAGAATGTTTCTGGATCCTCCTTCAACAAAATATTTGTGTATTCTGCATTGGTACTTATACGATCATCATTGTGATATGTGCACACTATAGGTTTGCAAGCAGATGTACATGCACGAAGAGTTTATTTACAAGGACAGATAGCTCTTACTTTGATTCCAGTTTGTATTTCATTGAAAATTAGTTGGAATTTCAAATAATAAGCATTGCAGAATGTATGATGCTATAAATGGGATAGAACAAAGACTGATTTGTTTCCAGAGAAGATTTTTTTTCTCAAAGTTTGGAAGTGTTTAATTTTGTTTTGTTTTTCCCCCGTACTCTTCTGTAGAAAGCATAGCATCTACTCATTGTGCAGATAGTTGATTGGCTTGTTGTTTCTTTAAAAAAATGTAGGATGTTTCAACTGAACGTATAATAACAATAATACATGGCACTTTTATGATGCTGTTCATCTTCAAAGTGCTTTACAAACATAAACCAACCTACTTATTTATGTTGGGATATACATTGGATAAAGGTCAATGGCAATTCAACTATAAAATTGATTAATAATAATATGACATAGATAAATAATATAATAGATTTTAGTTAGGAAAAATACATCAGACTGTATTCTAAATGACAAGCGGAGTCCTCTTCTGGACATAAATGATATAGCAATTGCAGTCTTTTGGTTATTCATATGAAATATTTTAACTTGTTGCACTTGCACAGATACGGAGCTTTGTCTAGCTAGATATTTGTGGTTATTTTCATTGCAGAACAGTATTTTGTTGACACACACCATTACGGGTTATACATCTTTGCCAAAGGAAGCAAACATAACTTGCTGTCACTGTCCAACTAAAACTCTTTAATGAAAAGACCCATTTTCAAATTTTCTGCCCAACAGTATCTTAGATGCTCCATAAAAAAATCTGAAATGCAGTATTTTGCTTATAAGTCTAAAATGCAAAACAGCAAACACCTGGGACCAATATGCAATAGTGAGAGTCTGAGAATAAAGAATGAAGGTTATGCCGCTGCATTTCTATGATTGCTCAGGACTTGTAAGCACGTACTACTTGGAGAGTAACTTTCAAAAATGCCACAGAGGTTTAGGAGCACTTACTTCCTTTGATTCTCAAACTTTACTCCTGTAGACACTTTAGCATGCACTCACTTCCTAATGCAGCTGAACTCAAAAACTCTAGATTGGCAGCAAAACAACCTATGCTTTCTAACGGGAAATGACAATTATGTGTTCCGTTCAATCCAATGAATTCTAGAAATATTTCCTGCTGTTTCATGGCTGAGACACCGCAGTAGAAGCAGGGCTTTTCGTTATCTTACTCTAAATAAATAAATAAATAAATAGCTCTAAAGAGCTTCAACTCACTTTTTAGATTTGTATTAAAAGGCTGTATATGATGTGACTCACTGGTGTTGACATGCCTATATACCTGTCACTTGTGTGGCTTGAGGTCCTCATGTTGGTTTCTGTCTGCAGCTTCAGTCTTTGCTTTTTGTCTCCTGTTAGCTTGCCTGAAGAGATTTTGATAATTATTTTTTTGTGAAATGTGTGAATATCTGTGTAACGATGTTGGTAGTTTATAGGCAGAAGGAGAAAAAAATAATGAGAAGACACATGAATCAAATGTTGCTATTTTCCTATAACCCTTAATGTGAGGGAGAAAAGCTTATTGGGTGGTTCTGGACCAGCTCCTGATAGCTTACTCCTGATTTAGGAGTAAGATGCTGATTTAGGTACTGCCCTCGGCTTTTCTCATTCCTGGACCAAAATGTTTTCTTCTACATCCACGCTGCCTTGGTTTTCCCTCCCTTGGTAAAGAGGACAGGGAATTGGCAGGCTGCCTTTGAGTCAAGCTATAGCCCAAAACACACCAGTCTTACTCTGTGCTCATGCCCGTTGTACTGAAGGTCAGAGGGTAGTGCTTTCCTCTGTATAAAACACTGGCTGGGCATCTTGGAGCTGGATATGGACTCGTGCTCTGACTTGAATAATAACATATATAGAGAGTCATTTAGGTTGGAAGAGGCTGTTAAGGTTATCGAGTCCAACTGTAAAGCTGTTTATGTGCACGTGTGTATATGTGATATGTGTATATCTGCCCATTGAAGTTTGATTTCTGAGTAATAGCCATTATTCTAGAAAGGACCATGATCATACAGTTGAGTTACAAAAGAGACATAGGAAGGATTGGCCTGTTCTTTCTGAAAATGTGAGGCTTTTGGCTTGTGAACTTCAGGTTTGTTTTCCTCTTTAAGACTGGTGCAATTAAGTAGCACATTTTCCAAAATTAATGGAGTTGATAGCAGCGTAGTATTTTGGTATGTAAGAATCTCAAGCTTATTTCTTAAAATGTTGGACACCTTGCTTTCATTGATTTACATCTCATTGGAAACAAATGGAAGTGAATTGCCTAAACAACCTTCAAAACTTGCCCCGTTATTTTTTTTGTCATTTGATTAAGTAGGCTTATTGTAACACTTCAGTAAAATTTGTAGTTAGTTGGACTTTCCATTTCTGTTCTATTAGAGGAAGTTATGCCTGGCCTATGCTAAAATTCAATGAATCCTCTCAAAAAACATATTATATTTGAACTATAGACTTCAATAATATGGCCAGTTAAAAATGTTCCCATTTTATAGAGGTCTTGAAATACATGAACAAAAAAAAAAAAAGAAAAGTGGTGTTTGGAAAA
Organism: Microhierax caerulescens; assembly: GCA_035590215.1. Lineage (NCBI taxonomy): Eukaryota > Metazoa > Chordata > Aves > Falconiformes > Falconidae > Microhierax > Microhierax caerulescens. The sequence continues at coordinate 23,966,582 of JAVJGJ010000032.1, read as the reverse complement.
CTGTGATTTACTTGGGGGGGGGAGCGATTAAGTGTATTTGTCATTTATTTAAATGTATGATTATTTTTTTTCATGTACTTGGATAGAAAGCTTTGTTGGAGAGCATTTGGATGGATCAGTTTAGTCTACTAATGTCTTGCCTGGGTGACTGTATGTTTACTTGACAGTTTGTCTTTGAAGAAAACTGAGCAGTTTCTTTGCATTTTTATTTAAATTTCTGTGATTGTCACTTACCTTTATTTTCACATTCTCTGTTTTTGTGTATATTTTAGCTCCATTCCAGCAACCTCCTCCGACAGGAGAGGTTCTCAATTCTTCTGTTATCAGTCTTTCATGGGGTTCCCCTGACTCTCCAAATTCGAACAGGCTTACTTACAAGCTGTATAGGGATGAGGCAGAAATTTATACAACTGAAGACTACCACCCTTACAGTAAGTATTATAGTAAGATGACATCAAAGATTTTGTGTTTGTGTGTATCTATACATCTCTGTATCTTTGTGCAATTGTTCTTAATTATTTCTTGTTTCTGTCATCATTCTCTGTGATTTTTAATACATTATTCTTTTTTCCTTCAGCGAGTTACTGTACTGTGTTATTTATTTTGCTTAAAATAAATGAAAACCTCAGTCTAAAATCTGGAAAACTGAGTCACCCAAAATGGCTGATAATTTTTTACTCTTTTATCGGAAAAACTTTAAAATTGACTCACTGAAAGCATTTCCTGCAAATATACACAGGCTTCAAAATCTAAAAGAGGCAAAGTCCCAGGTAAAGAATTAGGGTGAATGGAAGTGACCACGATGTGTTTAAACTCCTTTTTTCATCTTCCCAGTTTTAAGCTGTTAACAACAGATTAGGAAAGCTTTTTGTGGCCTCAAACTTTTAGCACCTTCTGTTAGGCGATCAGTGTAGCTCCTGATTTGCCTTTAGCAGCACCACTTCCCTCATGTTGAGGCTTGCAAAGGGATCCTCAGAAGGCAGTCCTCAAGGATTCCACACTGTCCTAGCTGGAAAGGCCATTTTGTGCTACTATTGATCCCTTATCAAAGCAAAGGAGATGGATTTGGATACTGTTTTTTATGTATGTGTGGCACACAAGTGTTTCTTTTTCTAAAACGACAGGTGTGGTTCAATGCCGCTATGGTTTGACTTCTGTTCTAGTAGCTTCTTTAGTTTGTTGCATTTTCATACTGATGCAGCATTAATATTTTTGCGGAAGTTGAGTCTTGCTAATTATTGGCATGGACCCTGGAGGAAAAAACATAGAGACTATTATTCAGTGGAAGCGCAAATCCTTTGGAAGGCACCTAACATTTTTATGTTCTGGCGTGTGCTGCTGTGTTACCGTTGATTATCTTGTGGCTTCTGCAGTGAATTTGGACACTGTAGTACATACCATGAGGAAGGGTATGCAACCCAATGGAATCATGGGACTAAGGGATTAAGAGGAGAGAAAGAAACTTTATAGAAAATTTTAGAGATTTAATAGAAAATATTCCAATTCCTGAATTTGTTTTACAAGCCTAAGTGTAATGAAAATAGAATTATTTTTTTTAATAAAAAGCAATTATACTTTGTAATCATAAATTTGTGCTTAGTGATATACTTGAAAACAAGTGCATTGTTGAGGATGTTATTTCCTGACTGTACCTACATACTTTGTAGAAAGTGAAAAATTCTGATTATATTTAGCTCGATAATGAGACACCATCATGTTTCTACTTAACAAAACATTATTTTGTAAAAACATAGATCTGGTTTCAAAAGAAATTTTTGACGTTTCCTAGCAATCCCCCTAATTAATGATGTGAAATGATCTGCTGGTGTTTGAAGGTCAAGAATACGTTGTTAATGCTGTCAGAACTTTCGATAATGGTACTTTTTTCTCAGTATAGTGTGGAATTTGTAATACTTACGAAATGCCTGAGAGTGCAACTGGATGAACATTATCTTATGACTAAATGAGAGTTTTATAGAAACATTGAACTTCCCAAGGAAAATTAAGGATAATCTTCTAAATTGGCCTGGTGATCTGGCTGATAGTGTTGCAGAATGCCCAATTAGAACATTTTCCTAACTGCTCTGGCTTCCCAGAGGCTCAGGAGATACCGATCCTTGTCTTGAGGATAAAATGAAATACCTGCTCTAAAATGTGAGAAAACCCCAAAAGATTTTTACAATTCTAACACCGAATCATGTTGGTTCTAATTATTTATAAATGTAGCTAAATACGTGCTGGAGTCACCTGAGGCATGTAAAACCTACCTTTTGGCTTTATCCACTTTTATCTTACCCATGTTGTTATTGAAATAAAGTCATCTGGTGCTCAGGTGTTCGTCAGTACTGAAAGAACTTTCTCGTAATGCTGAGATGGTGCTGGTTACTTTTCTTGCAGACAATATCAGCATTCTGGGTGATCTGCCTCTCCTGATCCCCATACTTGAAAAGGGGAGAGTAATGTGCTTGCTGTAGGCGTTAGACATGGGGCCCTAGAGTCTAGGTTGGCTCTAGAGTCCAGGTCCGTTGCAGAGGCTGGGTGTTGGGGTTTTTTTTGGTTGTAGAGCTGGGGGCATGTATTGGTGCAGTCATTTGTAGAGCAGGTAGGAATTTTGGAGTGGACAGTTTGGCAGGGAGGCTGTTCTAGATAATTTTCTAGCTCGCTTGTTGATTCCATACTGGGTTCCAGAGCAGGTTTTAGCTCACGTGTTGGTTCTAGATCGGGTTCCGGGTCAGCATATGGTTCTAGAGCAGGGTTCTGTGGGGACGGGTCCTGTTTTATCATCTCATGAGGATTTGTGGTACTTGCTGCTGCTGACACAGTCTTGCTGGTTGGTTGATTGGTTGGTTTGTTTGTTTTCCTTTTTATTTCCTTTTATTTCTGACGTGCTATTTCTCTTTCCTGTGGCTCTTCTGAGTTGATGGCCCATAGAATGGGGTTCCTATCATCCCATAAAGTGCAGTTCTCCAAGTTTCTAGCACATTTCTCCAACTTTCTAGTCATGCTGCCTTTGTGGCTAATTTTTTCTTTGGAGACAATATCAGAAAATGGACACATGGCAAGCTGGTGTCCTTCACAGCAACTGGTTGTCATGCTCCTGCTCCAAGGATTCTTGCCAGCCTGTCCGAGAGTCTTGTCTAATGCTTGTCGAATCAGCTTTGGGTACTCAGGCTTTTGCACCCAGAAGCTCTTCAGCCAGGGTACGTGTGTCCATGCGGCTCAGAAAGGGCTCAACAATTCTGCAGTACCGTCAAGTACTTGCACCCACCGTTGCGAATGGCACGCTAACCCGACAGCTGAGGAGGAAACCGCTGAATCTTGCAGGCAAGACTGAAATCTGCTGCATCACTTGCCTGCTCACTACTAATGCATGAGGATGTTGCAATAACCATTGCTGCTGCTGGCAGAGCTGTCCCAGCTGAACCTTGCCTGAAGTACCAGGCTTTGAAAGGCCTGAAGATGAGGTTACGCGGTATCCTTACTGCCGGACTCCGTCAATAAGTTTGTGATCACTATAGGTATTTGAAGTGCTATAAGCAGTTACTGGGCTGACGCTGCTTTTGTGCAACAATGTCAGGGGTTGATTATCTAGCAATACTTGAAATTTTGTGGTCCTCTAAGTTATACTCACAGCTGATGTGCCAGTGCAGACATACAGAGAGGACCTAGATATAGCTGTGTCCTCTCCATTTGCTTTGAAGAAGTTTGAGAGTATCCGTGCTGTGACATGTAATACGTTACTCAATGTTCGCTATTTCTTAAGGCAAAACAATGTATGGTGATATGGTTGTGTGTAAATTCACATTGTGCTGTGCTGACCAAGATGTGTAATAGCTTCTGGGATACACCCAGGAGCTGTTCATGGTCATGGCTGCTGAAAAGCTGTCTAGAGTAACGCAGTGTGCGGGGTGAGGGAGGTAAATACAGGCTTTGGATATACATTTTTAATAATTATTTACACTTTTGCTTCACTCATTATCCAAGTTCAAATGCTTCACATATGAACTATTAAGCACTATTTTAGAAGGGAGGAAGTGAAATCACAGAAAGATAAAGTATTTGGTGTTATGCTGTGAAATAAGTCAAAACCAAAGGTGTAATAATTTACAGAATACTTTGGGGTTTTTTCCTAACTTGAATCCACTAATATCAGTGGTGATTTACATTTGAAATAATTATTTCCAGGCAAAGGAGGAATAAGAAGATAATTGAATTAATCTTGTTCTTGATTAAAGCTGGAACTAGGAAAAATTCAGTGGAAAAATTAGTTCTCTAGTGATGCCAATGTGCAGTTGAGGATAATAAAGGGAAAAGGAGAGGGTTATGTTCCCTGTTTAAAAAAAAAAAAAAAGTTGAGAAGTTACAGTTTTCATAATGATTTCAAGAGCATGCAAATGGACATAAATATCTTATGCCTTGGATTAGGGCTGGAAAGACTTCAAGCACATAAATTAAGATTATTTTTAATGTGTTAGAATGATATAATTTTTTTTCTTGCCTCTTTGTTTTAGGTGCTCAGACATTCACTGATACCATGTTATCTCCATATACCTTCTATTCTTATTATATCCAAGCCAGCAATGTCCATGGTTTTACAAGAAGTGCCTCAGTGACCTACAGAACAAAATCCGGGGTGCCTACAGGCAGCTTGCATTTAAATACTGTCCTCCCAGTTAGTCACCACTCTGTTGTGCTTCACTGGACAAGCCTCTCCAATGACTCTGGGCCCATTGAGAAATACATCTTGACATGTACTAGCTTGGCTGATTTTCAACCTTGTGGTCAATATGAAGGCTTAAAAACTTCAGCAATTATTTGGAATCTCATTCCATTTACAAAGTATGTTTTTTCTGTGCAAGCTTGTACTAGTGGAGGCTGCTTGAAAAGCCAGCCAGTAACAGTAATTACTGCACAAGCGCCTCCAGAATGGCTGCGCCCACCCATGGTAGAAACCATCAGCTCTACAGATCTGGCTGTGGAATGGTCACCACCTGAGAAACCAAACGGTAGGATATTGTATTTACTTTTGTAAGTCAAAGACTTTGCAAAGAAAACCCAGCATTTTCTCAAATCTGATTAGAATGTCCTTATCTGTGAAACATAAACTGAGAATGAAGTTGGGCATTCTCTTAATTTTCCTGTCTGCCACTGAACATATCCTCGGAGTCTGCTTTTTCATCTTTTGGAGTGCAGAACTCCAACTGAACATGTTTGATCCAAGATTTAGCCCCTGGTGGCATCTGCTGTAGCAAAAATCACATTTATAATTAAACCTTTACAGTAAAATTGATTTTTTCCTAATTTGCCAGATCACCTAGTTCAGACAGATGTGGTGATACTGCCTGACAAAGAATAAATAAACAGATAGTAGTTATGGAAAAAGAAATACCTAAGAATTAACAGAGAAGCCTGTTTTTAAAACCATCAGTCATGTGTAGTAACTAATCGTATTACCAGTGTAACTTTGTTAGGGATTAGGCGATTGCCAAGAGTTGCTGGTCTAACTTGTGTAATAATATTTTAGGTTTTTGAAACTGAGAATGCAGCTGTTGTAGGATACTTTTGTGATGCCACAGATTTTACTGGTAAAAGCTTTATCTTTTAATATGTGCAATGGAGTTTTGTGAACTTGCACTTAGATGCACAAGTGTTTGTGCATGCAAAACCAGGCATTTCGATCTGCTCACAAAA
>JAVJGJ010000032.1:23941406-23958755 GCA_035590215.1 Microhierax caerulescens | reverse complement strand
ATTTTGAAAAGGGCTTGCCACTCGATATATTGTTTGAAATAACAGCTATTTATGTCAATGTTTTCATTAGAAATCTATAGTTTTATAGGCTACAGAGCCCATATTTTGCAGTTAAACATCTCTGTTCCATCACTGATGCTTTTGTTTGCTGTTAGCTTGAAAATCATGTCCTTGGTCGTTTGCTCCTGCAAAACAGCAGGCTAAACTAATTCCCATTTCAAAATGAGCCTTTGTGCTTATCTGTTCTTAAATACTATATGTTATAAAAGTGTTAAATTGTATTTGGGAAGAGGTCCATTAGTGTGGTTGTTTGTACGTAGCAGAAGTGCTATGAGTTGGTATCTTATTATTACAGAGTAATCAGGTGGGGATTTAGCTGCGGTGCAAACAATCCTTTTACAGATTTACTATGGAAGACAGGGGAACTGTTTTGTAAGAAGTGAGAGACATGTTAATTTCAAACTGGCCTAGCAAACAAAATTGCTTTTAAGATGCTGAAGTATTGAACACTTTTCGCTTTTATCAGTTTTTTCCCAGGTTGCATGAAGTTTTTGTCCAAGACCTTTCCATTTGTATGTACTTTCCTACCTGCTGCAGGGGTTAGGACTTTAGTGTTGATTAGTATTTCTGTGAAGACATAGGCAGAGGTTTATTCTGCATTCATGGCCAGGGTATAAAACAGGACAGTGAGTGGTGGGGGAAATACTTTTTATGTACGATCAAAATAAACTGAAAATTCTGCTTAGACTTGAAAGCAAGGTTAAAAAGAAAAAGATTGTCTGAAATGGTGTTCCATAAATACAGTGAGAAAGCTTGCCTTACATGCATTGCTCACTTCTTATGAATGTTATTTCATTAACTTTATTTCAGCCCCGGTATTCATGCCATCTCCATCAGTATTCCCTCTTTCACCATATTCCCTCAATGTGTCGTGGGAAAAACCTGGAGATAACTTAGCAAGAGGAGAAGTGATGGGGTACAGCATCAGTCTGATGACTGAACAAAGGCTCTTGCCACCATTTTCCCAGGTATTGTTAGTTACATTGTTTTTCCTGAGTGGTAATAGTAAAACTGGTATCCTGATGTCCTCCCTGACATCGAGATTCATTCACTGTATATCCTGCGATCTAATTTTTTCCCCTATCAGTTTGAGCGTTCGGTAATGTTGTACACTACTTTTAGGTTTTAAGTTGTATTTCTGAGCTGACTTGTTTTCAGTAGTAGGTGAGATTCACAATTAGGAGGGGTGAGATTGAGCAGCAACCTGTAAATTACCTTGACTTCACATGTTCTGATTCTGTATTATTGTTGTATTTGCTGATATGCTTAAAGCTATGTTTTGTAGAAATTTACTTTTTTCATTAAGAAGGTACCTGTCTGGCTTCCTGGATAATGGACAAATCTTTGAAGTGGGGAAACCTAAAACAGCAGAAAACCAACTTTATAAAGTCTAGATACATGACTTCAAAATACTGTTTGTAATTTCTGGGTGACTGGGTTTGGCAAACAAATACCATGGCAGTAGAAGTAAGCTAAAATCTTTGGAATGAGCAAAGAAACATGACAGGTAATCAGAATGTGGGAGTGGATCTGGTGCTCTGATAGTGTATTTCTCTTTTCAGAGCTTATTTTGTCTTTCAGTGGTACCACAGAAGGGCCTCAGTTTATTTGTCTATGAAGTGGTGATATTGCTGCTCTTGGGGTTGTTGTAACAATACATAAATGTAAATTGCTTTTAGTCACAGGCTTGCAAAATTTTTCATCTAAATAAATATCTGATTAAAAAGAATGTCTAAAATACAACAGTTTGTTCGGTTCCACTCTCTGATAGCTTAAAGTACTGCTAAAGTAAAGCAGATTCAAATGTCTATAGGTATTATTCTCCTCCCTCCCAACGCCTGCTAATCATGTCACTCATTCAATGGTGGTCAGGTTTCACCACTTAATAGTGTCATCTCCGTCATCTGGATTATAGCTGCACTGTTTGTAGTGATAACTGCACCACCACACAGTTTTATGAGGCAATAACTTTGTTTCCTCATTTATCCACTCAGGAACTGGCTTATTACCTCATAAAACAGTGTGATGGGAAGTATTATCACCTAAATCCTAGCTTGTTCAGATTCTCCAAAATAATCCTTTCCCTCTTTGCAGACTTTCCCACATCTAAATGAAGGAATCTGCAAATTCGGAGACAAGTTTCTTATTAGCGAATGTGTCATCAATTAACAGGAATGAAAAAATTATTAACCAGCCGTCATCTTCCAATCTGTTTGGTTTGCAGGTTTTGCATATAGCTGAGGCTCATGAGCTGTCCTACGTAGCAATGGGATTAAAACCTTACAGGACGTACAACTTTACTGTTACTCTCTGCAATCAAATTGGTTGTGTAAGCAGTGAGCCAGGCACAGGGCAAACCTTGGCAGCTGGTAAGGAAACAGCCTGCATCAACGTGCAAAGCTGACACAGTTTACTGATGAATACCATCCAGGTGATCATAGTTTGAATGCACAGTGACAGGGGTAGACGTTGTATTAATACGAAGTGACTTGCTTAATTATTGTTTATCTTGACAGATTAAACCCAAAATATTTTCAATGAAGGTTTAAGGTACACTGTTATGGCAATAGGATTTGTCTATTGTGCTCTCAATTGCAAGTTATGGATAAGTATATTTTTGTTCCTGTTTACTTAAATGGTAAATGCACATAAATGTGGCTGAACATTTATGATGCTACGAAGTTGTTAATTTGTTGTTGGTTTTTTTGTGTGTGTACATCGTGTTTGGAGAACAGTGTGTGTAAAGTGCACATGCTGTGCCAATGCCTTGCTTAACCCTTGAAGGAAGAGTTGCATGTTTTTTACGTGAAACTAACATGTTTGTAGTGTATTTGTTTGTCTAAATCAGAAGCAACAAATGTGCTTTGGATCTGCTCTTTTGAAAATACTTATTTAGCCCCTGAAATTTGTGAGATTTGCTTTCTAGGTATGTGTACTCACATCCCTACAGAAACAATGCTTAAGGAACTGCATATCTGTGCCTGTGCACCTTAAATTTTTAGTCTTGTGAGTTAATTTCAACCATCTATGCAACGGATATCAAAGGTACTAACTTTCTAACAAATTTAGGGAAAATAAGCATCAGTACAGCACAGAGATCGAAAAAGCCTGTATTTACTTTGAAGAAAGGACTGGCATGAGCTCACTTCTTAGACATCAGAGGATCAAAAGGGTTTTAAGAGAGAAATTGTTAGGAAAATCAGCTTCACAAGTCTCTTTATTCATGGAACGAGGTAGTCAGTACAGCTCTTTAATATTGTAAATACAAGCTCAAAATCCATGCTGTGTGAATCCTGGTGGTCACCTGTGGAGAGCTGACTACTTAACATTGTGGTTTCCTTTTGTATAAGCATTTAAAACACATCAATTACTTTCACAATATTAGCATTTTTAGTTAAGCAATTAGCGGTGTTGTCATATGGATGTTGTGATGATGATCTTTGAAATTACCTCTCATATTATTTGGTCTCCCATAGGAAAAAAATCTGAAAATTTCTGCTGTGCAGAGTGTTTTCCTAGGTTCCTTGGGCTGTATTTGAGTTTCCTGAATTCCATCAAAGCTCCTCTGTGTAATCAATGAAGAGATACAGGTGCTTCCATACTCCTCCAGCATAAGGAGTTGCCCAGAGCCAGTAAATAGGAATCTTTATATACATGAACTGAAGTAGAATTTAAGCTGGTGGGATATTACCTGTAGTCTGCCCTCTGTTCTTCATCTATTTATTTAATTGCCTTTCCATTTGTTCTCAAGTAGAAGATAGAAGATTTGTTCCTTGATTCACCATATCATCTTTGTGTTTTAGTGGGCAAAGATTGTTCTGTCATGCTAAATTGCTGATTTCAAAATTTATTTTGTTTCCCTCTGCTACCTCTTAAAGTGTCAAGCTGGCCATCTACGGAGCCTCCTCCTTGTATGAGTATGACTTTATTCTATACCACACAGCCATGTAAGGAACAGCGTTCCAATCTGCTGATAACCATGGAAACAAATGTAGCCTAAACTGCACACCTTATTACTACAAATGATCCAACACTGCATTTATACATTTATTAAAAGATTCAGAAACAATAGCTTAGTTATGCTTGACAGCTTGTTTATGACCATCTCCTCCCTGGTTGTGTTAATACTTGGAGACCTATCACATTAGAGAAGACAGGAGAATACAAAATAGAATAACAGACACATCCCCATTTATTAGCTGTTTTGCAGTGAAGCCTTTTCCTGCTTACTGTTGTAAGCCTTGAAAGCAAAGAATCAATCCAGTATTTGGTTCCTTTTATGTTTTTAAAGCCTGTTAATGTCTTAATTTTTGTCAAACTAAAGAGTAGAACACTTACGTTTTGCACACAATCTTGTCTTCCACCATTCACACTTTTTAATTTCTGGAGAAAATCCAGGGGATTTGTGTGTTCGTTTTTTGTTGGGGTTTTTTGTTTTGTTAATTTGGGTGGGTTTTTTTTGGTGTGCATGTTGCCTTTTGTGAAGTTCTGTAAAACTGTGTTCCAAAAAGAATTTATAAAGAAATGCTCCTTATGTGATGACATTTAAATCAAAACAACTTCAAACTTAGAACAAAGTTACGAGAAAGCAGTCCCTATCGTTTGTAAAAATACTTGATCAAATCTTAGTCCGTTACTATCCTTTTGTGTCATTGAATGGTGCAAGGTGAAATTAAAATTGCCTTTCTAGGACTGCTGAGGAGTTCTTTTTTTGTGAAGGAATGTCTTTCTGGCACAGAGACAGCCTCCCTGGCTGGATGCCAGTCCCCCTCCATGCCCTGGCAAAGGGGGCTTTTTGGAGGAAGCCTCAACTGAAACGTGCTGCAGCGTGATGGTCCCCTTGCATTGTAACACAATCAAGGAGCTTTGAATTGCGTTCCAAGTTGGGCTAGAGGTTATACTAAATTAGAGTAGTAATTCTTCTCTGATCCTGAGGAGGATAATGGAAAACCATGCCTACTCCTTCCATGCATGTAGTGTACTGATTTATCACACGGAGCATTTAAATCAATGGGTACCTTGAAGACTGTGATTTTGGTGTGTCCAGCTGACGTATATTATCAAGGAACTTGCTTTTGGAATCGCCAATGCCTTCAAAAATTTGCTACTAAAAGTCTCAAGTAATTTTTAGGTTTTGTTCGTATCCATTAAGTTAATTTGAGGACTAGCTATAAAAAAACCCCAAAACCAAACAAACAAAAAACCCATCAACAACCTCTTCAAAATCTGTCATTCTTCTTTTTCTCTGGCAACATGCTTTTTTTTATGCAGGGTAACACAGCAAATAAAAACAAGGGCAGAAACAAGGGTGTGAAATCATTAGAAAAAAAAAATGCTGAGGAAGAAAATTAAGAGGTTTTGAGAGAAGATTTAAAAATCAAAGAAAAGAGACTTCTGCAGTCGGGGCAGAATTTAGGAGTAAGACCTAAGGGAACAGAAGCATCAGAAACAGTCTGTTGATCTTTCAGTGAGAAGTCTTTCGGAGCATAACTTAAAATTGGTTAAAATATTCCAGGAGCAAACATAACAAGTAGATCACTTCTAACCTGATTCAGTATAAGCATCTCTACTGGGGGCATCTCATGAGTAGCTTTGCAGGAGGAGAGTGAAAGAAAACTAAAATCAGCCAGATGTCCTTATGTCTGTCAGACTGGCAAAAAAATCTTCTCCCCACCAATATATGCACCCATGATATTTGTAAATGGCAATAAAAAAAGGACGATTAAGCCAGAAGAATGTGAGGGGGGAAAGAGTGAGGAAGCAAAGAAAATAGAATTATTAAGAATGGATTTATTTTATGAAAAAGCTGAGTGGAAGCTGTCACAAATGCATATGAAACCATAAAGAGGACTAGGTGGGACAAACAAAAGAACTTACACAGGTAAGCCTGGTGCATGATCAGCTCCAAGAATGGTAAAAAGTGTTGGAAGATTGATGTTATGGGGTAATGCAGTATTGGGGTGAAAGATCAAAGCGAACATGTCAAGGCAACAGAAGAAGAGAATTAACCCATCTCAGTTACTCAAAGAGAAGGTGACTGGACAGAGAGAGAACCTTAATTTGGCATATTCAGATGCAAATACGCAAAAAGTTGGCTTTTAAAGACTCAAATAATTAAACTGTGTTTTATACTTTTTTGATTGGTCGTTTAAATAAATTAAGAAGATGCACACTGCACAATCCTTGTGGTATTTTAAATAGTTTTAAAGCACTGCGCTATGCTGCACATACTATTGAAGCCATGACTGATAGATGAGGGAAAAGTACTTTTTTAAGATTTTGAAAATTTGGAATCCCATTTGAGATTTGTTTTTGTCTTTGTTACCCAAAGATCATCAATTGGAAATTGTATGTATGAAACTGAAAGCAATACCGGATAGTAATGATACATATTTAATCTCAGCACCTAGAGACACATTTTACTTTATTCCTTTCTCCAGGTTCTTCTGAGTTTAAATTCCTGTTTATTTTTGAGAATGGCTTTCAACCTGTTGTTGTTACCAAGCCTTAAGCTATTTTTTTACTATTTTATTTTCAGAATTGCTTTTTGCTCTGGTTTTATCTTGTGTAGGATCCTCCACTGGTACTTTGGAATCTGTAGAACTGTAGTGGCTGGTACCTGTGAAAGACCTGGTCCCTTAAGCGTGACATTTTTTTTTTTTCCTGACAATGTGTTTGCATAAAATTGTGAATTACTTTAACTATTCTTTGCAGTGTCTGCCAAGACAAAACATGCATGTTTTCCAAATTTTTCAGTCAGCCAGAGAAACACCTTTTTATTCCCATCAGCTTCTGACATTTCAACAGGATGGAATTAGCTGTATCAGTGCTTGGACCAGTACAATTGCTTATGCTACCCTTCCCAGATAGTCAAAGGGTGCCTTAATCTATACAGCTGTGTTTCATTAAATACTGTGTGACTGAGCTTATTTCTGGTAATTAAGTTCATCTTTCCTTTGCCCTTTTTATTTTTTTTTTAACTTCATTTTAAAAAGCATTTTTTAAGACACACTAAAGTATGGCTTTGTGATTGCTGCCATTTAGCCCAGCACATTGTATTCCTGATCCTTTGCTTTTGATGGCAATTACAGGGTTCAGAAGCTAATTTGTAGAAGATACTCTTCCAGCATCAGCTGCATCTGGCTTCTTGGCAGACTTCTCAAGCAGTTGTATTGGTGGCTTTGGAGTTGCCTCTGGGTTTGCTGGGGTAATGATGCTGATGGGCTTTCTGGGCTGTCTTACACTCAATGTCATTTTCTTTTTGATTACCCTTTTAATCTGAGTAATTTGCCCATTTTTTCCATTCATGAATAAGGTCCAGTGCAAGCCCTTTTCAAAAGCCTCGACCCATTTGTCAAGACAGCACAGCATTTGTTTATGCCTGTCATAGACCACTTCTATTCAAAATTCTCTGCCTCAATTTTAAAATCACAAATACCCATTAAACAGGTAGTAAGTAATGCATCTTTTCCCTTTGTTAGGGAAGAGAAATATGAGGGCCATTTGCCGCTGGCCTGGAAACACAGATTGTTTTGCATGCATGTACATGTCTCTTCATTGTGAATAGGACCCAAAGTGATTAAACAAGCACTCTTAATATGTTAATTTATAATTTTAATTACAACAATCTTGTATATATAGTCATTAGTGAATACTAATATAAATATTTTTCTATCTTTTTATTCATAATGCATAAACCAATCATCCAGTTACTTCTCGGCAGTTGCCTGTTTCCGTTTCATAATACAATCTTTGTTCTTAGTTATGAATGCATTTTGTTCGTTCCTGTCTTGAATAATCCCTCATTAAGCTAGTCACTTTCTGCTCCATGCTAAAAAGGAAAAATTATCATGCAAATGTGGCATGCCATATTAAAAAGCACATTACCAAACACTTTTGTTGCTGTCCTTCAATTAGTTTCCCTTCTTTGAATTTAATTTCATTTGTTGTTAAACTACTGACTTGATGTATGGACTCATGAATTTGAGGCTGCTGCCAAGAATGTAGCAGGAAAAAAATCAAAGCCTCTTCAGAAAGCTGCAGAGGCAAAGCTGAAATGAATTTGCTTCACCTTTGACAAGAACACTTGAGCAGCATTGGAATCCTCTGATGATTCAGCTTGGCTAATTATCCAATTATTTATTTCAAGAATAAAGACACTGTTTTACAATTAGAAAAGTGTAAAGTAATCTGAGAAATTTTGTAATGACAGATGACTTAAGTAACTTCTGAGATAAATAGTATCTGCTCAAACTTGTCTTGCCAAGTGTTCAAGCTGTAGCTAAACTGCTCTTTGAGTTTCAGGAAATTAGTAGGGAGTCAAAAGTTATTTGTTTCTTCTCCCCTACCAACCACATATTATACTTCAGAAAAACGCTCGGTTTGTTCTTTTCCCTCTGTGTCAAATTTGTAAGGTTTTTAAGCTATGTTTAAGTTGCATTCGTCTTGATTAAAAGCTTTTGGTTCAAAGCAATACTTTTTAATTGCCTAATAATATAAGTCGGTTCTTGGGAAAGAACCGTGCATTTAGGAGTTCATTTGCAATATAACTGAAAAATTCATTGCATGGCAGTAAAACAATTTACTGTTAATTGCAAGGAGAAGAATTTGCTGTACCATGCTCACAGATTGCCATGAATCATGCAGCACTCCTAGAGATTTATAACAGATGTGTAAGTGGGATGAATTAGCAGGGTTTAATAACAGAGACACAAATCATGCAGACTTCAAGGAGCTTTAATTGATATACTAGAATGTGACGGGCATGAATCACTCAGCCATTCAACAGCACTGTAACATATGGTCAGCTCAATATGCTGCATCTTAAATCGGTTGGTGAGTCGTTGGTTGTCCCATATGGTGGAAGCAATATATTTTTCATGATTTTTAAAAAATACTGTATTACATCTATTTTTAAAGAAATATGATTGTAACACATGTTATTGACTTTTCTTTTGATGTCCTTTATGGGTGCTTTTTATTCTTTTGGGGAGGAGTCCAAAATGAACTCTAAAGAATCTTCTGAACAATCACAATATTGTCAGAAGGCATAAGAATTATTTCTTGACTCATTTACTGTTGAAATGACTTGTACTATTGTGAAGCACAGAGAAAGAAAAGATCATAACAGAAATACTATAGCAATCTCAGGGTCATCTGGGCTAATAACTTGTAGTAAAAATGAAATGGATGACCAATAGCAAGGCATGTAACTTTACCTGCAAGGTAAACTCCAAGATGAGAAAAAAAATATATTTTCTTTACGTTTTTATCCTCCAATTTACTGAGCTTTTCTATTTTGATTTGTACATATACATTTTGAATCTGACTGAACAACAATTAAAAACTGCCTGCCTACTTTTTGTTACCGTTACTTTCCTAAACTATTCAGTGGCTAATTGAAGGCTTCTGTAGAAGGGTACACAAATATCTACCTCCAGTTTGCTGAGCAGTAGTTACTCAAACATATGTAAGCCTGTTAAATTTAGCTACAATGTAAATATGTTATTCCTGGGACAAGAATCTGGCAGAGTATGGAAAAGCTTTAGCAGTTGTATTAGTAAACCTGACAGACTTGAGAAAGGAGTATTGTATCCTTAGAACTGTGGCTGCCAGAATTTAATGTCAACAATTAAAATTTATTTTGATCCTTACCTAGTGTTTATTACTGTTTGTATACACAACAGACCTTACTAATACAGAGATGCACTATTAGATGGAATTACCATCTGTTCAGAGCGAAATGCTGGCATCTGTCTTCGAGTCTAAAACTAAAATGATATTATTTCAAACAAAACAAAATTAACTGCTCTTTACTTACCAACTTCATTTTTGTGTACATATGTGTGCATAAACACATGGGAAAGGCCTATTTGTAATGACCTGTGTAGCAACATCTATATTTAGATATATGACTTCAACGTAAGCTGTATGGACCATCTGTCTTTATTGGTCTTTTTTGTGCCCTCCTCTACACAATGGCATGCAGCAATCATGGGCTTTTAAATACTGTTTTAGCTTTATAATATATTAAATATGTATTATATAGCAAGACATTAAAACTGCATAATTAAAATATACAAAATGTGACTTTGAATCCACTAAAATGTAGTATGCTCATTATTTTGACAGATGTGTTTTAACAGAACGTGACTAAAAAAAAATTAAATAGATAAAATTATAGTCGATTCATCTTTCAGAAAGTAGCTACAGGTACCACAGTGACACCTTTAGGAAAATATATACTGTATCTTTTAGTCTTGAATATTTTTAATTTCAGCATTTAGTACCCTGCTGGGTTAGTGTCACAGATCTATTTTCAGACCTGTCTGTTCCTGGGCAGAGTCTGGTTTTTCTATTTTTTTTTTTTTTTTAAAAAAAAACACCTTATGTAACCTGTTATGTACAGTCTTTCAACTGTCTTGATGCACAAGAGTTCTGAAGCATCAACAAGACTGTAGTTTAAATACTAATGTTATAGTAAGGATGTTACTTTCTGAAAGGCTAGGCTTCTGTTCCATATATCACAAAATAATAAATTGTGTCATGCCAGTGTTTAATGCGTGTACACAGTGCATTAACTGTAACTGTAGTACATTTATTTGTGCTAGAGGAGACTTGAAAATGATTAAAAAATCAATACTTCCCTGTCAGAGAAGCAAGTGTTACGATGCATTTAAGTAGTTAATTGCATAAGCCCCATAAAAGCTTCAAGTTTGGGTATCAGAGATGCCATAATTATGGTCCAAGTAACTGCGATTTATTAATACAAGACTTAAAGGAAGATACGGTTATTGTCATGAGTGTTAGTTAGCTGTATGCATTTTAGAAATAATGAATTTTAGCATTTCTGTTTTACCGTCGGGAAGCTGAACTGGAGGGCTCAACCTCTTATGTTCGCATTTAAAATGCTGACATACACTCGCTCCCTCAAAGGTGAAGTTTTGATTGTTAAGCCATGTTTTCTATTTAAGCTTGTGCATTAATACCACAATTCATTAGTGCTGTGCTCTACTTATGCAGGAAAGCTTATGACCTCACGCTGCATTACTTCAATTTTGACACTGTAAATTTCTACCATAGTGTGAGATACTAATTAGATTGTGAAGTCATAAGTGATGCCTAAGCAGGAATTTACAGCACATAGTGCCGTTGGCAGTTTCCCAGTTCCCCCACTCCCTGCTTTCTCCAAGAATATTTATCAAGTTAGAGCTAGAAAGGTGGTGGTGGTGGGGGAAGTAACGTGCTACAGGCAAATAGGAAAAATGAAAAATATGTTAATGATCTTGGAAACGCGCAAATGTTTAAAAGGATGTTATTCATTCTAAATGAAGCAGTCTCTCCTTCTCTAAAAGAACTTGCACTATGTACAATGCGGTGCTGTGAAGTAGTATGTCAGATTTTGAAGGCCCATATTTTAATTCGGGTTTTATTGTTCTTGAAAGGCGTTTATTGCTCTTTACTATGTCATTACGGGAACAAGTAATTTTTACAGGTTGGCATTGTATTTCACTTCCCGGGTACAAATGATGTTTCTGTTGTTAAGTCCTTTTCTTTATCGTGGGAAGGAGAAAAGACTAGATAGGTGGGTATGGATTCTACAGGTAGTAGTGTTCTTGTATGTCTCCAGGTGATGTCTTTTATTGTCTCAGCGGTGGTCCATTTCTTCCCCACCTGTATGGCCATCGTGCCATTATCCAGACAGGTCGTGCTGCCCTCCAGTGGCTTCCTGTACAGTATTAGAAAAACCAGACAAACAAATTTTGTCCCTAACTCAGCCACAGACTGACCAATGCTATCAGAATGTTTAAAAGAATATCCGGGTATTGGTTTTAATGGTAAGAGAGTCATTGTAGTAACATAAAAACTCTCTTATGCTGATGCTTTCAAGTAAACAGTCTTGTAAAGTAAAGTTTACTTTTCAAGTAAACAGTCTTACTGTGCACCAGTGTGGCTGGAGGAAAGTTAGAGAGGATCGTTTTCTCGAACTGGATGGTTATCTGAACAAACACTAATGTCTTGTGTGCGCACCTTAAGGAAAACAACCTGATGTGCCTTTAGTATAGCAGACAGGTAGCTGTTCTGCTCCCGCCGCCGAGAAGTTCAGTGATGAAAGACTTGTGTTGTCACGTACCATACTACTGAGATGTAACAAGAGTTAATTAAGTGCTCAGATTCTTTTTTGGTCTTTCACTCAAATCCAGTGCTGAAAGTCATACGGATACATGCTTACAGTGTGTATGGCATGAAAGGCTAATGAGGAAGTTATACAGATAAATATACTTTTTATGGAGACATTAATTTGGGTTCTTAAAGACTATGAAAAAACAATTATTTTGGATACAATACTAGATGTATTTATCCAAAGCCTGAATACAGAAATAAGGTATTTCTTGTGGAATCGAAAGTAAATTTCTATAAAGATTAAGATTTATTCCCTCCTGCCCCCTTAAGCTTCTATGGATATCCGTATTTATTCTGAAGGTGATCAGAAACAGAAGCAGGATGTTTTGCAAAAATTATCTTATGTGCAATAGATAATTTTCTAAGCATTATGGACAATGATATCTAGGTAATTATTTTTTTTTTTTTTTAACGCACAGCTCCAAGAAAACTTAGTGTCCCTCGTGTTGAAGGAATAAACAGCACAACGGTAAAGATAAATTGGAATGAACCGGAAGAAGTTAATGGGCCTTCTCCCATCTACCAGGTGGAAAGGATGGATTCATCTTTGGCTCCGTTGAGTGCAGAAGTAATGAAAGGGATCCGTTTCCCAGGAAATGGATATTACAGATTTGCTAGTTCCACTCTCCCTGCCAACACTTACTTTACAGGTAAATGAGTTTAAATTACTTTCAAAACGTACCAGTTGTACTCTGCATTTGTTTTACCATTTATTATAATCTTCTGTGTGATTTTCATGGCAAAATCTGTATTTTTTTAACTTAAGAGCATAATGTGATTGTTAGTGATGTATGTGCTATTTCGATTTTCCCATTAAAAAGCCTGTGGAAAATGTTATTGGGCATGTGGGATTTATATTCCCTTGCCTTTAGACATAGAGATGTACGTGATGGTGAACACTGCTGCATATTGGACTCATTTCCTGGTGGTAAATATAAAAGGGATATTATTTATTATTTTGGGATAAGAACTTTTTGATTAATATGCTGCCAACACTAAGGCATATTTTCTTTGGTACCTTTTTGAGGATTCCTGAGGTTGCGTGAGCACCCAAAAAGTGCTCTCTTCTGTGTTCAGAACATTTGTGTTGTGGTCTTGTTTGTTTTGTCAAGTGAAAAAAGGAGCCTGCCGATCTGACAGAAGTCTGCTGTTTCTGGCCCTTTGGGTATTATCTCCTCTCTTTTTTGATTAGCTATTTATTTTGGAACTGGGAGTTCTTGAGATTAAAGCAGACCAATTATCCTGTGTTCTGCGATTCCCATCATTTGCTGATGTCTTCATTTCTGGGATAAAGCAAAGATATAGACAGTATGTTTTCTGGGAAAATGAACCTGGCTGCATGTTTGAGATGCTGTAGAGGCCTGTAAGTGAAATATTGCATTGGTGTGCGTGAAGTATAAGTGTTTAAAAAAAAAGAAATAGCAGAGCTGAATATTATTTTTTTTTAAAGTGTATGAAAGGTGTGTGTGTGTATGTATATATCTCAAGTCATGAGACTGACAGCAGCAAGGGGAGATCCAAAAGGGAATAGACAACAGTGAAAACAAGCATTAGATGACATGCTGATGGTGTGAAGGCCACACCACAATGGCCTTACACAGTGGTCTAAGTCGAGATACAACTTAACCTGGCAATAAACCTTGTTTGTGAAGACAAGTGAGTGCTGTAAAAACCACGTAGCATTGTTGACATGCAAAAGAATGCCACAGATTTGCAAAGTGTTCAGCTGACATCCCTTGTTTTCAGGGTCACCACAGGTAATTCTGGCAAGGAAATATGAGCACAGGTATGTTGGTACTTGCAAGTGTGTGTGTGCAAATTCAGTTTTTGTTTAAAACAAGAATCACGTTCTTGCCTCTCTATAATGACTCAGTGAACCTGATTATAAAAAAAAAGTTGAAGATCACTTCCATTTTTTTTCTTGTGAGGTGCTCACTTGACTGATAGTCAAATAATAACAAGTGATAATGTGTTAGTTAAATGTTGACACCATGTTGACTTGCAAAACCTGTCTGTGTGTGGGAATCTGTAGGAGCAGCTGCTGGGCTCCTTTGCTCATCCAAATTGCTCAATGGTTTTCCAGACATCAGAGTTTGTACGCTTTACTGTATATTTAGTAGAAGAATCTTTGACGTGTTTCTTCTGTTGTCAGTTGTGACGATCTCAACAATCGTTGAATCGTGAGCTGCAGTCTTTCTCACTGGAGCTCCAGTCAGCCCCATCACTACAGTATAGTTAAATAGTTTAATTAGATAAAGAATTATGAATATCACTGAATTTCCTACTTCTCATCAGAAGTCTCTGAGAGTGAAGAAGGGGGTGTTACACTACTGGGGTTAACATACCTGTCTGTAAAGAAGCAAACCCATCAGTAATCTACTGAGTGCCAGTTCAGTCTGGGGTTCAGTTATGCTCCATAAGCTGAAACTGAGGCCATGAATAAAGGTTATTGGGGTGGCTGAAGTGATTTGGAAGCATTGGACAGACAAGTTTGGAGAAGATGTTACCATTGAACTGTTTTCATATTGGCATCTGATGGCTGATAATGCTGTGCAGATAAATATAATTTATTATTGCTTTTGATTGTGTCCTTTCTTTTCAACCAGCTGTTAGTCTGAGTATCTGGAGATGACTAGAACCAAATCATGCTAGGCAATTTGTCCAGATATTTGCTGGTAATGACCAACAATCAGGTTAAATAAGCCTGTTTTGGTACCTAAAAATATGTAATTCAGGTACTTGGCAACTCAGTAAAGCTTTTGAGAAATGTAAATCTGGGTTTTTCGAAGTTGATCATCTGTCCTTTTTCCAAAACATGATGGAGGGAAAATTATAGCAAATCCAGGAAAGTTTAGAAAGACAGACACTTAAGGGAGTGAAAAATACTCTTTAAATGTACTCTGCACTTGTTCTGTTGTTGAGACCCTTTCTTATAACCCATCTCTGAAGACAAGCAGTTGGCATTTTTGCTTTATAGATGGAACAGCTTTAGTGTGCATGCAGCTGTGTACATTTTTGACACAAAAGTGTGCCAGCTTGTATATGTCAGTCAGCAGACAGATACTTCTTAGTGCATCTGGGATCTCCCATTGCTAATCCAGAAAAAGATAGATCAGTTTATTTGTTGCTAATAAATGCAGTTGTCCTCACTACCTCCCTGGCGGGTCTTACACTCTGAGGTGCAAGTAATGGGGGCAGATGTATTCTCTGGGAAATTTTCCAAGTTAATCTTAAAAAAAAAAAAAAAAAAGCAATAAATATTGGCTACACTAAGCAGTGTCCTTCTGTAACAGAGTCTCCAGCTGCACAGGGAGATGTGCTCTGAGTACACATTTAGATGAGGAGAAGTCAGGTAAAGAAAAGGATTGTTTCTGCCAGAACTGTACACATGCAACTTCTCAGTTCTTCAATCAATGAAGAAGTCTTTTAGGCATCTGTAATATCATTTCCCAAGACATGCAGACGTGATTTTTGACAATTTGAAGAGGTACAAATAAGTATTAGGTACAACAGGTCACTGTATCTATCAAAATACCACCAGGCAAAGGAACTGTTAGTGTTCCTGTTTTAGCTAAAGGAACTCACCTGTCTCTCATCACTCTGAGGACTGGAGTATTCAGGTGTTTATCTTTGTATCTTCATGAGACAGCGGAATGCCATCATTCTGATTTCATAGATGGGGAGCCGAAGTTCAGATTCTACTTAATGCAGGAGTTTATACTTCAAAGGCTCTCTGGAAATGGCTAGAAGGTTTTACAAACTAGTTATATTGTGTGGCTTGCTTAATCAGTACAGCTTGTGTGCTGCAGCCACGTCTGGTCTGGAGTTATAATGCTGCAGTAACACCGGTGGGTTTGTTTTTCTGGTTCTCTCATAGTCAAGAGGTACTGTCTATTTTATACAGTTGTAGGCAAGCAAACGTAGAGTTCAAAGAACTGTAAATAGCCAAGTGTGTGAATATCTTTTAAATTCAAATTATACTTGTATTATCTCTTTAATGCCTGAGTCTAACGGCTAGGTCCCAAAGAAGCCTAAGGGTGAAGGTGATGAGCATGATGTCATGTTAACCTGGCTTTCACTGCTAACAAATGGGTGAGGATAGTTGGCTCTGCAGGGAAATTAGGGTCTTCATGTGCTTTCTAGCAGATGTGTACCAAGGCTTACCAGTAAGGTCCTTCAAGATCATTGAATGAAATCCATGGAGACTAGCATGCTGAAGCGTGTGTGTGTGTGAATATCAACAACAAGCCAACAGATTAATTATGAAAAGAGTTTTCCCTCAATTCGTTTTTGCTCTTTGGTTGAGGGTTGGGACTTGAGTTGCCTGAATGGATGAAATAAAAACTGATGTATGAATTCTGAGCTGTGTAAACGAGCCCTGCTTACGATCAAGTTTTGTTCTAATTTGAGGCACTACCTTCTGTTCAGGATTCATAACATATAAATATCCCTTGAGCGTAAGGCAGCTTTAACTTTTTGTTTTACAGAGAGTAGGGGATTACATTTTTCTTTGAAAATATAATGCCTTGAGAAAGCACGTGTGCACCCTGTTGAATGTAGTGGTGGATATTATGCCTTCAAACAGAAACAGTGCCACTGTTTAAACTTTGTAGAAAATCCTGTTTAAAAGCTGTTCAATAGTTTGTTTGTTTGTTTGTTTGTTTGTTTGTTTTTTTAGAGCAAGTATATAAGATTAAGGTCCTGAGCCAAACAAAGGGAAGTTTTGTTTTAAAGTATTGTTGGGCAAATAGGTGCCAAACTACTGAGTTCTTTCAAAAAGGAGGTTTTGGGCCTGAAGAGCCACTGGTTGAAAAATTGAGCCCTGACTATCTGTGGGATGTGATGACATCTGAGCTAGGAGTTTCAGGACTGCAATCTACTGTCGTAAAGTACAGTCATGGTTTACACAAGTGGCTTTTTGAATCTTTCCTCTGATTGATCCATTGCCAGACAGAAAGTCTGCGGCAGAGCTGATGGGATAGGGCCTATTATAGTTAGAAAGGATAGAAATTGCAATCAGTTGGACACATGAATGAGGAAGCTTCTTGACTCCACGCTATGGAGATATAATTGGGCTTCATGAAGAGAAACTGAGTATACTTGTAG
>JAVJGJ010000032.1:23925848-23941306 GCA_035590215.1 Microhierax caerulescens | reverse complement strand
TATACTTGTAGGGGTATGTAAGAACTGCTCACTGTGTAGAGTGTCTCAATTGCTACAAAAGAATGAACTCTGAGTAGCAAGGCGGTTGTGCGAAAGGTTACGTTCCTCCTGACTTCTCAAAATAAGACTATTTTTCAAATACAACGTTGAATGTAAATTGACAATTCTGTGGCATTGTAGTGAGTTTTGTAAATAATATAAATATTCTTTCTATGAAATGGAGCAAAACAAATCCTCTAAGCATGTTTTGTGTTGCTTAAAATACAATTTGAGCTTTATTATTTGAGTTATAATTACATGTCCATGTGAGAAGGCCTTTACTTATTTAGTGATAAAATAATTCCTTTATTCAGGTGGATGAAAGATTCTTTGTGAAATTTTAAACCCCACTGAATTAGCTGCTACTGTTTTAATATGATTCCTCTTGGATGCTGCTTGTTTAAAAATAAATTATCCATGTAATATTGATTAAATTGCAGTCCACTCTGAAGAAACTTTTGTGTTTGGCCTTGTTTTGAATCCAAGTTTTCTGAAATAGGATACTAAAGTTATAAAGGAGCGGGTCTTGCCTGGAATCTACTTTTTACCAGCCTCTACGTAATGCGAATTCAGCTTTGTAATAATTAGGAAGTAACTGTATGAGGTAAGATGTTCATATACTCAGCATTACAAGTAGAGTTTTTTTTTTACAATGACATTTTTAGTGTTGTGAAGTGGTCTTAAAAATGTGTATTCAAAACAAAGATATATCTGGGCTACTGTTTTTACTGCCGTATTCTGACTCAGATACACACACATTTCTCAGAGTGGAGAATCTTTTCAGTAATGATGTTTTTTAATGGGTTTGCCATGGAACACTGCACAAGCGTCGTTTACATTTGTTTTGAGCAGAAGTGCTGGGAATGGCTGTGGTCATTCAGTGCTGTATCTCCCCGTAGCTCTTCATCACCGTGAACTCTCTTTGCAGTAATATAAAACAAATTCTACTCCCTATAATCTTAAGCAAACATTTCATAGTTAGTAGAAGGTGCAAATATTTTCATTAGCGCACGGAGCTAAATAAACAGGCCTTTTCCAGCATCCCAACAGAAATTTGTGGAATGTGTTATGACTGAATACCAAGAAAATGAACATGATTGGAGGTCTAAAAACAGTGTAAGAGGAAACGCTGAAGAAAATGAAGACTAAAAGTGGACATGGTAATGGTGTTAAAGTGCATAAAAATGGTAGTTTTAAAGAGAATGAACTTTTCTCCATGTCTACTGTGAGTAAAACGGCAATACACTCATAATAGGCTTAAAATAGCAAAGTAGAATGTCTTCTCACAAGATTTTTTTTTTTTTTTCTTAAAAGATTCAGGTTAGTTGAGGAAAGAAATACATTGTTGTGAGAAAAAAATGTAAGCTCTGACACTGCAGATTTTAAAGAGTCGTTGGATGAGCATTTGTCAGGAATAACCTACATAAAGTTGATTCTGCTTTGGAGTAACTGGATTGATTCTGTGACCTCTAAGAATGATTTCCAAACATATATCCTATTGTAAACTCAGATTAACCCAAGTAGGAAAATGTTTATTTTGCCAAATAACTTCTAGAAGGAAACAGCTGCTCTTTTGGTTTTGTTGTTGTTGGGGGTGGGGTGTGGGGCAGGAACCACTGCACAGAGTTCTGGTTGACAATTTTCTTTAAAGAGGGAAGGTAACAGGAGTTGAGCAAGTTTTGCTTGTATTTTATTTTTTCTCCTCTAGATATTTTCCAGCATTTCTTTTTGTGATTTCTAACCATCTCAAACCTGATCAGTAGTCAGTTAATTATTAAATCAGAATAATATAATAATTTTGGTTGGAAGAGAAGTCATCTAATCCAACCTCCTGCTTAGAATGAGTCCAGCTAGACCTGTTTAGGCTTTTGTCTGTGTGAGTTTTACCCCTGTATGTAGTCAAGTATATTTCCCAGTACTCTTCCCGTTTTCAATCTGACCAACCTTTTAGTAATTTTTTCCCTCTTATGTCTATACAGAATTTTCTGTATTTGAACTTGTGTTCATTGCCTCTTGTTCTGTCACTATATGACTCCAAGGAAGTGTGGCTCCATCTTCTTTATATCCTTTCACGAGGTAATTGGAGAAGGCAAGATCACCTCCTCCTTCCATGCTTAAGACTGAACAAACTCAGTTCTCGTTGGCTTTTCTCATATGTCATGTACTTTGGCCCTCTGATGATCTTGGTGCCCCTCCACTGGATTCATTCCAGTGTGCCAGTATCTTTTTTTATGCCAGATTACTCAAAACTGTATTGCAGGACTTGGCATTTGCCTTTGCTGAATTTCACAAGGTTTCTGTCATCCCATTTCTCCAGCCTCTCAAGATTTCTGAATTGCAGTGTATCTACTACAGCCCTCGTTATTTATTTTTTTTTTTTTTAATTCCCTGCAAATGTTGTAACAATACACTCCATCCTATCACCCAGGATTTATTTTAATGAATAAAACTGTTAGAAGAAACTGGTACTGGGACCAATTCTCTCTAAATGCTGCCCACTGGGCTTTATGTTACTTATCACAAGCCTTTGAGTCCTGCTGTTCAGTCAGATTTTTACCCACTTTTACAGTCCACCTGTGGTCCGGCTATTCCTCCAGCCTGGTGGTGAGGATCCTGTGGGAAACCATATTGAACGCCTTGCTAAAGCCAAGGTATGCAAGACCAGTTGCTTTTCCCTTTGGCTGCAGAGCCAGTCCTTTCATCATAGAAGGCAATCAGGATGGTTGGGCACAAGTTGCCCGTAATAAATCCATGTTGACGGTTCCAAATCATCATCTTGTCCTTTGTGTCTGAATATGGCCTCCTGCATAGTGTTCCTGGGGACAGTTTATGCTGGAACAGCCTGTATTTTCCCTACTCTATAGACAGGACTTTACAGCAAATGCTATTTTACTCTGAAAAGATGAAGAGAAATCTGACCTTTTTTCTTAGTTTAATTTTGTGCACTCTTTGCCTCTCTTCTGGCATTTTTTTTCCTTACATAACTTTTTAAGAATCATCCTTTTTTATTTCATTACTTAGAACAGAGGAAGGTAAACAAAATTTTCTAAGGGAAAAACTTTATGAAAGAAATTCTTACACCAAGCTTTCTAATGCTGAGAGAGAAAGGAAGAGTGTGCATTTGTTTAGCTGAATTGGGAGAACACGCTTATATCTCAGGGAACTTTTGATAGTGTCACTCATTTTTCAGACTTCTATATTAAAACATACACTAAAGAGCTCTTGGAAAGCTTTTATTTTATCGTGTCCTTTCTGTCTAGGTTGTTGCCACAGGACTTCTCCTTAGAAATTCTTTTATTTTTTTATGCCCACTTCTTACATTTTCTCTTGTCTTCACAAAAGAACAATTTGAACCCACATCTTCATCTTCTGTGAAAGAAAAATAAAGATCTTCTGTATCACCATCAAGTGTCTGGCTTCAGTAAGAATGGGAACCATTCTTTTTTCTGCCTGAGAATCGTTTGCACAGACATTTTAGGTAGAATTTTGTCCTACTACTTAAAATGAATTCACAGTTTCATCTTGAAAAACACATTCATTTCTTCCTTCCTTCTGAATCCCAAGAAGCCTAAAGATAAGGAGCAAGAGAAGAACTGTGTATAGAGAAAAAGGAGCGATCCAGCACAACAAAGTGAACTGTGCTGCTTTATGAACAAAAAAACTTAAAACATTTTCGAACATGCACAACAGGGACTTAGGCAGCAAATAAGCCAAGCTGATGCTGACCTTGCCAGTCTTACAGGGTAATATTTTCAGCAACATGTGCTGTATTTTTTAGGCATGGACATACTTTCTATCAGTATCAAGTATCTGCTTTTTCTGTGGTTTGGGTTGTTGGTTTTTTTGGTTTTTTGTTTTTTTTTTTTTCTTTCTTTCTTGTAGAAAAGATTTATTGTAGCTACTACAAGGGAGGGGGGGGAAAAAGTTCTGTATTATTTCTCATATTTACTTCCTGCACTTTAACAGATCAACTTTGCAACACAAGCTTTGGCATGCAATTGCATTTTTTTTATTATTTTTTTTTTTCATCTTCTTGGTTTTTGTGCCTGAGTACATTTTTTTTGCCAGTGCCAGTGTTGCATGACATTCTGCACTGCGTGGTTAAAAACTATTTTTTTTCAGCTTGTGCATGGATACTTTCAGAGCATGTAGTAATCCCAACCGTGGAAGCTGTAAAAGCGGTAGCTTTTCTCTTGTTATATCAAGCTGCCAGTGGAAAAGCCCTTTCCTGGACTAGATCATAGTTCCTTTCAGCTGTGTGCTTGTGCAAAACCAGTTACAGAAATGGATCTTTTGGTTATCACAATTATACTGCATGACCTGTACTGTGTAAAACAGCAGTTCTTCCCCTTTTCTCACGACTCTGGTTGTGCTTCTGTTCATTTTGTGCAAACATGATTCACTATTTTGAAATGTACGAGGCATTCCCTCTGCAGGTGATAAACCTAAGAATAGCAGAAGAAAAGGTTTTTATCAATTATTGTTTAGTTAAATAATAACTGGACTAGTAAGTAATAAAAATAGTTACTTTCTACCAAGTTTATATTTTTTTATAAACTAATTTGAGAGCGTAACTACTGATGTACCAAGTTCTTTTATACAAGATTAATTTCCACCAGTAAAGAATACCTATATATCCTATATATTTGATGTTTCTTTTGCTTGCTTGTCTTCAAACAAAATGCTGATAAAATTTGATGTAGAAACTTTCTATAGGAATCTGCACAAAGAATAGTCAATGAATCTAATATGAGTGACTGTGGAAAAAAACTATTTTTTGTTTTAGTATCTAGTCTGGCCTTTGCTCATGGAGCGCTCTTGTATTTGTTCAGCTCACTGAAGAAGCCAAAGGTGGGATTATATTCTGTGTTTGCAAGGGCAAAGACGGGAAGGAGAGAGTTCAAGGAGATGTTCTGTTCTCTGTGCCTGCTCTGTGTGCAACAAGGATAGTGGGTGCCCTCATATGTGTCTCTGAAAATAAAGTTATGGAAATGCTGTGTTTTGCTTCAGGCATGACATCTTCTGGGATTCCTTTTGTGCTTGTCTGCTGGTAAGAAAAGGTGCAGATGGAGGGACTTGTTGGGAGGGAGATTTAGAGAAATAAAAGTTGCTGAAAATGACAAACAAAAAAAAGCTGGAAGGTAGAAATTGCACAAATGCATGAAGTTTATTTAATAACAAAAAAAAAAAAAAGAGGCGAGGAAGGTGTCAAGCATCTCTTGAAGGTTTTGCATGTGGGAGCACCATGTACTGTGTGTTAAACGGAGGCTCATTTAATTTTAGTTAAAGCAAAGGCTGAAATGGTACAGACCAAAGAAAGAACTTGAAGCAGGTTTGAGCATAGAAAACAGTAGTACAGTGGATGTTCACCTTTTAGAATGAATGTATGAATGCTGCTGGAAATTCTCAGACTCAAATACCTGATGGCACAGAGAGAGATGAAAAAAACCCTGACTGTTTCCAATGCTTTTCATTTGCTAGTGTAATTGTGGGTTTTCCATGCCAGTACTTCAGTACTGTTAAAGGTTTTTGTAAGGTTCTTACATGCTGGTATAATTGAACGTAACCCAAAGTAGTTTTAAAGGGAGGGATTTGATGAGAAGTAATAGCCAAAAGGAAATATTTCTGTTACTTTGACTTTAATACATATCAAACACATATCAAATTTCTGATGTTTTTTATTTCTAAAGTCTTATGGATTTAGTCAATGCTAGGGCCAGAAAGGCAGTAACAATGACACTTCATCAAGATTTTAATTCAGACTAATCATGCTAAATCCTCCTGTGATTTTAGTGGTGCAGTTATACTGCATCTGCTTGGAAAACATTGGCTAGTCAATATTGTAAAGGATGGCAGGAACTCTTATTTTTATACTGCCTTTCTCTTCAAAGATCTTCCTTAATTCCAAATTATACATGAATCTTGTCTAGTTTTTTCCTCACCCATTGAAGTGGCTGAGGGAACTGGGGCTGTTCAGCCTGGAGAAAAGGAGGCTCAGGGGAGATCTACAGCTCTCTGAAAGGAGGTTGTAGTGAGGTGGGTGTTGGTAACAAGCGATAGGCCAAGAGCAAACGGCCTCAAGTTGCACCAGGGCAGGCTTAGGCTGGCTGTTAGGGAAATTTCTTCACCAGAAGGGTGGTCAAGCATTGGAACAGGCTGCCCAGGGGGGTGGTTGAGTCCCCCACCTCTGGAGGTATTTAAAAGGTGTGTAGATGTGGCACTTAGGAACATGGTTTAGTGGTGGGCTTGGCAGTGCTGGGTTAACTCGGTGATCTTAAAGGTCTTTTCCAACCTAAATAATTCTGTGATTATATGGAAGAAAAACCTGTTTCTTAATCCCCATAAAGGCTCCTGTATACGGACAAAAGGACCATAATTTACAGGAAGATAATTAGAATGTCATGAAGAGTTCTGGCATGACAAAGTCTTGTATGTATTAGATTATGTGTTAATTTGTTTATTTTGAGGACCTGTTTGTGGACTTGCACAGGAAGAATCTTATCTGTTCCTCCAATTATTGGATTCATAGAATCCAGGTTGGAAGAGACCTTAAGGATCATCTGGTCCAACCTTTTTGGCAGAAGCACAGTCTAGACAAGATGTCCTGGCACCCTGTCCAGCTGAATCTTCAGTGTCCAATGGGGAATCCACCAAGTCCCTGGGGAGATTATTTCAGGGACTGGTTGTTCTCATTGTGGAAAGCTTTTCCCTCTGGTCCAATTGGACTCTCCCCAAGAGTAACTTGGACCCATTACCCCTTGTCTTTTTTATAAAAAGGGACTCTCCATGTTCTTTGCAGCCACTCTTTAAATACTGGAATGTTCTCAAGGCTGAGAAAATCCTATTCTGTCAGACTTTCCGCTTATGGCAGGCTTCCCAGCCCTTTGATGATCTTTGTAGCCCTTCCCTGGACCCTCTCCAGCCTGTCTGTGTCTTTTTTATATAGTGGGGACCAAAACTGAACATGATATTCCAGATGTGTCCTGGCAAGGGCTAAGTAGAGTGGGATAATGACTTCTTTATCTCTGCCAGTGATGCCCTTGTTGATGCAACCCAGCATCCTGTTGGCTTTCTTTGCTGCAGCAGTACACTGTTCACTCAAATTGAGCTGCTTGTCCACCAGGACCCCCAGGTCCCTTCCCACAGAGCTGCTTCCCAGCCTGTGCTGCACCTCCTGGATTATGTTTTCCCAGGTGCAAGAAGTTATAGTTGTCTTTGTTGAATTTAATAAGGTTCTTGTTAGCCTACTCTTCCAGCCTATCCAGGTCTTCCTGCAGGGTGGCGTGCTCTTGCACAGCATCCACTCTCCCGTCCAGTTTGGAATCATTGGCAAACTTGATCTCATTACCCTGATCGCTTCAATATTATATTATATATAGATACTAGCCAGTGTCGGGCCCAGTGTTGATCCTTTGGGGGCTGCACTTGTGACAGGTTGCCAGTTTGACCAGGAGCCTTTTACCACCGCCTTGGTGCGGCTCATCGGCCAGCCCCCCACCCACCGCACAGACCAGTTAGTCCAGACCGTAGTGCAGCAGTTTCTCTAGGAGGAGGCTGTGGGAAATTGTACAGAAAGCCTTGGAGAAATCCTGGTAGACAATGTCCACTGCTCGCCCCGCGCTGACCAGGCAGGGTAGTTTGTCGTAGAAGGCTGTCAGGTTTGTCAGGCACAATTTGCCCTTTGTGAATTCCTGCTGGCTTTTCCCAGTCATGTGCTTCATTTGACTTCTGATTGTCCCCGGGAGGATTCACTGTGTAACTTTGCAGGGACTCAAAGACTGATGGGCCTATAATTTCCTGGATCCTCCTTTAAGCCGTTCTTGTAGATGGGGGTGACATTAGCCTTCTTCCAGTCTTCTGGGATGTCCCTTGATCTTCATGACTTCTCAAAATGTACGGAGAGTGGCCTCGCAATGTCAGCCAGCTCTCGGGATGCCCTCAATGGGTTTTGTCAGGGCCTGTGGATTTGCAGGGGTCGAGCTCGTGTAGCCGTTCACACGGCGACTCCTCCTTCACTGACAGTGGGTCTGTGTTTGCATCAACCTGGGCTTCTGTTCCCGAGGCCTGGGGCTCAACAGTGCTGGTGAAGACAGAGGTGAAGAAAGTATTGAGAACCTCTGCCTTTTCAACGTTGTGGGTGACTATAATTCACCTCTCCTGTTTAGCATCAGGCCAATATTTTCCTTCTGAAAATACTCTGTTTCCTTCTATGGAGAGTTTTCAACAAGGGTCTAGCAAAGAGAGACTTACCACTATACTGGCTAGGGAGATACTTCAAGTGAAATTAATGCTTTCTGGTGCATACTGGGTCCTTATTTAGATTATTTCTATAAAAAGTCTGATGACTTGAGACCCTGCATTTGACTAATACCGAGCCTTTAAATTATTCCTGCTTTTAAGATACAAATTTCTTGCCACATTTTTTTTAAATGGTGGAGATGTAACTGCTGAATTATGTATTGACTACAAGTGTGTGAAGAGTCAGGCATTGATTCTGATTGCATTGTGAATTTGATCAGGAAATTTTCATAATAATAATATAAGGAAGCTTTTCACCTTCTAATTGATTTTCAGGGCGATTAAATTAAGACCTTGTCTAAGTACGACTGTCCTTATCAATTACTGGCAGAATAGAGAAATTAAAGGATTAAAAATTTACGTGTGTTAAGATTCAGTATTTAAGGTCTGAAATCAATCAGATCATAGACTGAATAATTCCATTATGACAAAACTATCATTCAGGATTAGACTGTGGTAATTTGGAGAAAAAAAAAAGCTGTCTGCACTAGTACACAGGGGGAAAACTAAGATGGCAAAATTAAGCACCTGGAACTTAGGAAATGGAGTTAAAATAA
The DNA here is from genome assembly GCA_035590215.1 of Microhierax caerulescens. NCBI lineage: Eukaryota > Metazoa > Chordata > Aves > Falconiformes > Falconidae > Microhierax > Microhierax caerulescens. Next base: position 23,932,412 of record JAVJGJ010000032.1, on the reverse strand, counting down.
GCAGCATGAACTTAATTCAGCTTTGTTATTTTTATGTTATGATGGCATGTAATCAGCTGATTTAAAACTAGCTTATCCACAGGTTGTCTGTATGGTGTGGACAAGCTATTGCCTTTTAAAAGTTCTTCTTGTTCTCTCTATGACTTGGCGCCTGTCTTACTGTACATGTCTAGTTCTTGAGTAAATGCAGATTCCAGATTTTTCTTTCCTGTCCTATTTTCACTGCATTATCTGAGTAGATTCTTATCATTGATATTCACTTCTACAACACTTACATTTTTAGTTTCGTTTAATGAATTGGGACTTTGTTTAAAGAAAGAGAAGTGAATGCTAATTTTGAATGCTCAGTTTTACATAGGCAGGAACTGAGTTTTCAGAGCAGTTCATGTGTTTAGTTTCCACTGACCCCTGTTCAATTAGGAACATTTAACACTTCCACAGATCTCTGTGGGGTGTTTAAATGCAAGCACAAAAGGAAATGAGAGTGCATAACAAGTGAATAACTCTGAAAAGTTTAACTTAAGTGATTTGCCTCGTGTTGCGTAACAATTTTGTGGCAGGGGTAGGGGACAGCTTTCTGCAGAGTGACATTGAACTGTGCTAGCTATGAAACTGTCCGTTCACTTTTCATACTCCCCTTCCTCTTTCATTAAACAGCTGCAGAGCACTACATCAAATAAGACAGGCTTCTGTGCACAAAATGCTTATTTGCTACATGAATTCTGCTTTAGTTGGTGAACATCATAAAATCCTTGAGGCAGATATCTTATGAGAAATGTGTGTTTGTATAATTGTAGACGATATCATTATTCATCCTCTATTTGTGTATGCATTAATTTTTTTCAGACAATTTTGGTTTTGCATTTCCTAAATTTTGAGAGTTTACTTTTACAGGCCTAATGTTGTCTAAATAGTTATTCTGAATAGTAATTAAAAAAAATAATCCCAATGTCATAGAAGAATCCCAGGCTTATCTATCACGTCGAACATTGCTGAATAATACAGATGTCAATGGGTAAAAATCTTTAATATTAATGAATTCTTTCTGATCTGAACTGCTAGAGACACTGCCTGCTGTACCAGAGGATCATCTGTATGTGAAGGATAAAGTGCATACTTTTCCACTGTATTCCATGTTTACTAGCAACATAGATTTTCAATGGATTTGTACAGAGAGTTTTTACTAGTGGCTGTAGGTCGTCCCTTTTTTTTTTTTTTCTATTTAACACCTCCACCAGCACCCTTTTTTTTTTTTTTTTCCTTTTCGTCCTTTTCCTGTTTTGACACTATCCATGATTTGTTTCTTCCCACATACACCTTCCCCCCGCCCCCTCATGGTTTGCCCATTATAATGTCCTTGATTGTCTTCCTTCTGTGTTCTTCAAGGTGGTGTCATCTTTTTCTTCATATTGCCAGGCACCAGCAGTAGCAAATTAATAGGCCAAGAGAAAAACTCTTCACCTTCCTTTCTATTATCTAGCACACCGTCAGAATTTGGTGGCCAGGACCAATTTCATGAAAGAGCCTTCTTAGCCCCTGCATTTCTAAATGCAAGGTCTCCACGCAAATGTATTTTTTCTTTGAGAATTTCCCTACTATCATTGAGCTAACCATCCTGCGATAAGATGTTTCCTGACACTGATAAATTTAGACTTCCATCATTTTTACCTTAGGATAACCACACTCTAATAAATTCATATTTCCGATCCACAGAAAAAAGGAACTAAAACACGTTAAACCTTTTGTTATTTAAGAGTATGAGTAATTTAAATTCTTCAAAGTAATAATGAAAATGCATTTGACATGAAGCAAATATGGTTATAAAATACTTTCTTTGCTTTTACTTGAGAGAATATTTAAAAAAAAATTAAAATTATGCAAGATTGGTATCAAAAACATGGGAGGTAAATTTAGCAGTAAGTGGTGCTGCCATTCAAATTTGGAGACCTTTGGGAGGAAGTGCTGTCTGCATCTGAGTGTTAGTAATTTGTTTAATGACAACACTGGCTTAAAAAATATGTTGAAGTTGCAGTATTTTAATTTGACTAAATCTTTGTTAGTTGTTTTATGTATGTACAGAGTTTCCAGAGATTATAGTGAGCTTTGTCATAGGATCTGCAGGAAACAGCACAGAATGCTTTTGACAGTAGAATGATATGCTTTCTCACATGTTACTTGCTAGGGTTTTCCTTCAGGAAGTGTGTATTTTTTTTTTAAAAAATGAACTAAAGAATATAACGTATATTTAATTAGATACTGGTTATATGTAGTTTGTTATTTTGACTTGTGAATTGAAATCCCCTTCCTTGTTTTTGGGCTATACAAGGTTGTCTTTTGCAGCTAGGAAAACCAGTACCTCTAAACCAAATTATTTTTCATGATACTTCTCAGAATGAGATGGGAATTACACTTTTCTGTGTGTGAATGAAAATGCAAACCTGCCAAATAATGTTGTTCTGGAATAAGGACTATTTAATATGGTGACAGAAATGTCTCATACTAAATTTCTGGAGGATTCATTGAGCTCGATAGTGAATTATTGTGTAGGGTTTTTTTTAATTTAAAGACATTGTAGAGAATTATATACTGTGTTGTAGGAAAATCTCAAAAATACTCTATCCCTTTATATACTCAAAATGAGATTTGATCAGAAGTAGATCTGTGCTTACTGACTTAAGATCTATAATATCTTTAGATTAATTGGGAGCATAAATGGAGAAGCTGACAACCTGGAACCTTGACTTCTTAAAATTGCTGACCCAATTACTGCTAAGCCCTTTGCTGACATGTTAATATGACTCTTTAAACTGGTAAGTCACCACCATTTCGGTGTGTGCTAGAGTTGGTCCATCAGATGAAGGAAGATGTAAGTTTAATTTAAATAATTATTGACCTATTATGACCTTTTCATTTCACTTGTGCTGCTCCTCTCAAGGTAAGCAATTATATTTTTATAGTGTTGGATGGTAATCAATGTACAGGAGCTATCTTTATTGATTGAAGTAAGGCCTTTGATCTGGTAATCACCAACTATTGCTATCTAGGCTGGCCTTAACTATATTGGATATTACTACAGTTATTTGGTTTTAAAATATGCAGAATTTAGAATTGTATTAAGATGTTGCAAGCAAAGTAAAAAAAAATTGGGAAATCCATAAGATTCCACTTCGTAATCTTCCTTAGAAATTGAAAACAGATTTTTTTGTACAATATGTGCCATTTTGTAACTTACAACTAATTTAAGGTCAGCAACTTTTTTTCTTTTAATATCAACTAGATGGTCTTTTTGGGGTCAGTTTTACTTAGAAGGGAAGCCTGGCTTTTCTTTATTTTTCTAATTTGCTACCCATGTTTTAACATTTTTGTGAAAAAGATTTAGTTAATTGGTTGGTTTTTTATGTTTGTTTTATACTTTCGCCTTTCCATTAGGGAGTGGAAACTGATCTGAAATTCTTATTCTTTTTTAACCAATGTGCAGTTTTTGCACATGCATTTTGTGCAATTTCTTTTTACACAAATATTCGTATCAATGTATTAGGTAAGAATAGTAGTTGAAACATTGGACATTTATCATAGTACATACCACCAGTAGGTGGTACCTGAGCATCTTCCAAAGCACAGTCATACTCAACTAACTTGTTCTCATCTCTTTCTTCACTCCTCATGTACCTACTTCTTTTTTACCTCTTCCCTAACATTTTTCTCGGGACAATTTTTTGTTTTTCTATTTCTCCTCTCTTTAGTTTTAATTTATGACTTGGGAAAGCCTGAGTAGATATAGGTTTAAACTCTTTAGAAAGCTGTGAAATTTGTGATCATTTTGATTTGCTCCTTTAATGAGTTCCAGGGCCTCTATCCTTCTTGCAAAGGGAGTTCAGTCTTGCTCTGGTGAGTCTTGAAACTAACAGCAGTTGTTCAGCGAGGTCACCAACATAATGAGAAGGGCACTCTTGAGATACCTTGAACCACTTCCATGGATGGCCATGAAGATTAATATTGGGACCTTACATTTGACCTAATATTCTATGGAGAGTCTGTGTAGCGAGCAGAGCAAATGGGATGATGTGCTTGTGGCAGAGTGTAAATAAAGCTACTGCATTCTGGTTTGTGGTGTGGGGTTTTTTTTTGTTTTGTTTTGTTTGGTTGGGTTTTTTTTTTTGGTATGTAAGCTAAAATATTGCATTTTATTCTTGCTTAAGGTCATGAAGGTGTGACTTGTTATGACCAGGTGCATTCCTGAGAAGCAATGGCATAATCTCCTTGCTAGTCATAGGTGGAAGGAGGTTTTTGTGTGCTGCTGTCTCTGCCAGCCTGCGCTGAAATGACTGGAACTTGGTGTTTTGAACCATGTTCATGAAGAAGTAGATGATATAGTAGAACTGATGATTAAGCACAGCAGGGTTCTTTCCAGTCTCCACGTTTTGTGACTTCATTCCCTGTAAGATCTGTTATTTTGACATAATGTTTTCTTAATTTGTGTATGAAAAGATATTTTATTATTTCATATTTGCTTTATTTTGGGTTTACAATCCATTCTTTGTAATTTCAGAATTCACATGTCAGCATTCTGTATTTTTATCTTATTTCATATTGCTAATAGGTTTAATTGTGCAAGCATGCATTACTGCAGTTAGCTTAACCCCAGCTTTATTGTTCAGTCCTGCACGGTATTTTATTTTTTTTTAAGTCTGTTGGTCAAAGGCCAAAAAAAGGTGGTAAGTAAAGGCTGGGACTGATCACCAGGCTTGAAAGTTTTGCCTTAAGCCTTACCACAATCCCATTTTAGGACTGTGTGAATTCAGAGCGGTGGCAGATATATTCGTGTGTGAGTCTTTTTGTCTCTAAAAGCCTTATAGTAGGAGCATATTCCAATATAGCATTTGATTTTAAAATAATGTAGCTACTAAATAGAATCCTCATCTACCAACATGGCTAAGAAATAAAAAGAAAAATGACTTGACACTGGGACAGGTAGTCTTATTCTGGGTAAAATTATGTGTGGTTTTTTTTTTGTTGGGTTTTTTTTTTCCTCTTTGGTTAAATTCCTTGGAACTACGATAAGTCATAAAGGACATGTACTTGTCTTTTTTGCTGCTACGAAGGTGTTTTTTTTCCTTCTGTCTGGGGAACCTACCAGACAGGGATCTTTTTTCCCCATCAGGAGAATTTTCTGTCCTGCTCAGCATCATCTCTCTATACTATTCCACCTTCTTTGGGAGTACTCTGGTGAAGGTAAAAAAAAACCCAATAAAAAGGCTTTAAATATTTTTCTTGTAACGATAACTTCACTGTTGTTTCACACAGCTATAAATATTCTATCAGATTTGTTCTTCAATCTTCTTGTCTTAAATAGTTATCTGGACAAAATTAAATTCATTTTACCCAATTATGCTGTATGTATATACACCAATATGAGACAACATGATCTCCTGAACAGCCCTAACCCAACTGTGCTCCCTTGGCTGTGCATGGTACCACGTGGTGTTTTCAGATTACGGGAGAGGGGTTAGGCAAAAACTGTGTCATCTGCTTTTGGTACGGCACTGGGTATATGATAGCTTTTAATACTGATGATAAGAAAAACAGGCTGCCATGTTTCAAATCAAAACTATTGAACCAATCATATCCTGGATATATATGCTCTTAGGTCTATACTTGCTGATCTGAATTTCTGTCTTCCCACAAAAGTTCATCCAGCTCTCATAGGGTACTGGCTTATTAACCATTCCCAAATATACATTGTAGGTGGCAGGTGCTAGAGCCTTTGTCATTGTGCCCCAAGGCTAAGGCACTCTGCCTGAAGATATTAGATCAGCCAATTTTATCTGTGTTTATAAAACTGGCACTTCTATTTTTCTCAAGTCTTCCAGGTAGCCAGAGTGAGCTCTGTAATTTTTTTCATTTTTTTTTTTTCCCCTCAGAGACTTATGGTATATTAATCATATGAAGTTATTTTAGACGTTTATATTACATTGCAAATATTTTTAAACTGATCATATACAGTGTGCAGGGAGAAGGGGAATCATAAGCAAAAAATAAAATTAAAAATAATAAAAAAATTCTTGGTCTGTAGGGTAAATTTGCAGTACGATATACGAGCATTTAGCCACAAAAGTCCCATTAATGTTAATGGGCCCAGGCTTTCTTTTATTCATCACGGCACTGATTGCACTTGGTCAGCTCTTTATCAGTTTGAAATATTGACAGTAGGAGGAGGCGTTCCCTGAGCCAGGCCTGACTGTTGCAGGGCTCTTTTAACTTAGTCACCCTGCAAATGCTCCTATAAATGGATTTATTTCACCTGATCCAAAATACATCAACCAGATCATCTTACCCTGGTGCTAGACCCTTTGCATTGGCTCCAATTTGTAAGAGCATTGATTTTAAACATTGATCATTACATAAAGCACTCTATGGTTTTGCACTATCCTATTTATTAAACTAACTTGTTACCTGTGCTGCTGCTGAAGTCCTATCTTTATCTTGCTGTAAGAGACAGTCTGAAAATCTCTCATTTTGCCTCACAATCATCGACAAAGAACAAAGACTGTAAATATCTCTAAT